>CAMZMU010000110.1:16953268-18153268 GCA_947311845.1 Poa pratensis
TTTTTATATTTTGTATAACAACAAAAATTGGTTAATTTTATGCATATCATCTTGAATATGTTGTAGAGTAAAAACAAAAAGAACAACAAAAACCGTGTATATAAGCACACGCAACGACGTGAAATGTGTGTATATAACAAATAAAAACAAAATAGGGTTTTCACCCGGAGACCACCAGGCAATGAACTGAGGGTGCTCAATCTCCACAACGACACCTCCTGCGAGGAAACGATGCCAGAACATAGCTGCCGCCGGCACCGAAAAATCGATGCAGGGTTCTCACCCGGAGGTCGGGCACATCCCACTCGACCAGCAGCAGCAGCCGCCGCAGCCTCCGCCCGGGGAGACCAACCACGGCAAGCTTCAGCAGAGGGCGCCGGATCACCTGGGCTACCGGACGGAGCACAAACACCAATCCTCCCGAGCACCATGCCGGCAAGGACCTGAGAAGTGCCGCCTGAGAGGCCAAGAACCACCGCGGTTCTGGGCAGCAGCCCAACAACACGCAGGACGCGCACCGAGCGCGCACCATGGTGCTGCCGAAAGGCCGGATCTGGGCGCCGCAGCGCTGAGAATTGCAGATACAACGTGGGCCCATCCGAAGCCCAGATCGAGCCCAGGCCCGCCGCCGCCAAGGAGCACCACCGCCGACCCACCACCGCTCGGAACGCCTCGCCGCCGGCAGAGCCCACTGGACCCGCCACGAAGAGAGCGCATGCGCGCCGGCGAACAGCCGCTCCCGCTGAGTCCCGCCGCCAGGGACACAACGAGCCCGAGGAGGCGCCCCGCCGCCGCCGTCGGCCGCGCGAGACTCGCCCGGCGGCTTCGTCTGGCGGCGGCGCGCGGGCACAGAGGAGGGACGGCGCGGGTTAGGGTTTGGGGGGTCACCGCCCGAGTCGCTCTGGGCGAGAGCGACGCGGGTTTTTTTTTCTTCCCGCGCGACATTTTTAGGATCCCCATGATTCCCACTTGGGGATATCTTCACATATGAAAGAAACCACATCTTGCAATCACGTTATCCATGCTTTCTCATGTGGATATCTTCGCTCCCCTATCAATCTGCGGTAGAGTGATTTTTGTTGAAATTGTTGCAAATCAAACTCCAATTTTGTTTGTTGTTTTAACAAATTTTCTACCATTTTTGTTTTGAAATGTTGCAACAATTTCTTGCAATAGTATATTTTTTGTATGTTGGGTGACCGATTTTTGCCACTCATACAATTTTCGAAATGTCGTGATATTTTTTTTCCACAGTTTTAGTAACATCTTTCTCAAAACAATGTTTTGTAACTATCTTTTTTGTTGTATTATTTTTCTACCGAAACAATTTTGCATAATTTCAGCTAGCTACATCCATCCATCGATTGGCCGACATGGCCGGCTCTGGCCCAGGGCAAGAGGCGATGGCCCGGGGCCCCGCCAAATTTGGGGCCATAACTGGAACGTATACTAGTGCGCGCATTACCGGATACACCCCACTAGTAGTTTTATATAAACTACCTAGATTATTACTGGTGGCGTACAGAAAGAGACGCACGCTAGTTTACACAAACTTCAGCTAGCTGCTCCAGCACAGTGACGCGCAAATAAAGAGGACTGGGATCCAGTGCCTTGCTTAAGGCGAGTCACGCCGTGCCTTGCACCCCAATATCCACAGTTCAAATCAATCCAACGGCTAGCAACCTTCAACAACCAAACGACTGAACCTGTAGATGGAGCAGGACAGAACAAGCAAAACGGGAAGAGAAAATGAAGGTCTTAGCGGGCGTCGGGCGGAGCTCTGCCGCTGCTGCCGCCACCGTGCCGGTCATCCGCGGTCCTGCTCCTCTTTCTTTTTCGTCCCCATGAGTTGGCCGAAGCAACGCCGCCGCTTTGTTTGCCGACTGCCGCTCGAGTCTACGTCCATGGGCCGGTGCCGCCGGTCGATTCTTTCGGCCGCCACGCTAGTCTAGCCGGCCTCCTGTCCGCTTCCTCCGGCCGCCGCCGCTAGAATCGCTCGTCAATCTTTGGTGTCAGCGAACTTCAAATATGACTTGAATCCAATGCTATAGTTTGTGAACTTTGTTCAACATCAACACATGAGAGATTTATTCTTGCATTATGATTTGTGAGACAACTTAGCATTGTTAACTGGAGTAGCAGATATATGAACATGCCCTTGTAGTCTTTGCGTCGCTGCTGTCCTTCCAAGGGCAATGGATGGATGAATGGATCACTGTTTACTATCGGAGGGGAGCGGCGGGAACCGTCGAAGGAGGGCGGAGGGGCCGTCGTTGGGCGGAGCGGGCCGTCGGAGGTAGGCGGAGGGCACCGTCGCGGCCGTTTTTTCAAGGGCTCCATCGCAGTCGAGGTAGGCGCAGCGGCGGCCGCCGGACCGGTAAAGCTCCGCCCGTGCTCCTTCTCTGAATATTTTCTGTTCTTCTGACAGCAGCGTGATGCTGGATGGCTCTGAAGTGCTGCTGGCCGTGCGATGTGTTTGGACGGTAGATGCTTAGGGGCAAGGCGCAGCAAGGCGCTACACTTACGGATCACACCTACGGATCAAACTTACGGGATCAGGTGAGATAATCAGGGAGTGGGCCCGTTGTGAAATTCACGGGGGGCAATTTTAGGGGAGGGGCCAATGGGACGGGGACAAGTACGTCCGTAACCTGTAGTCCGTAGGAATCACATCCGTAAGTCTAGCATTTTTGATAAAAAAATGAGGGGAAAGAGAGAGACTAGGAGGGATTCCCAGGGTGAGTGGGACGTGCTGTCCTGTCGTTGGTACGGAAGAATCTTTCGCGTATAGAGAGCTCCAAAAACAAATCGAATACCTGACATGCAGCTACTTTAAACGTGGGCCTCTAGGTCAACATGCAGGCACGGATCTACAGAGAAAAATGACGGACGGGATTGCACAAGCGCGAATCCGCATTCATATTAACCCACCTTCACACGTTCTCACCACCACACTGCCTCGGGCATTCCTGCCTTCATCGTTCTAACCCGCCTGACCTGCGTCCTCCGTCCAGAAGGACCTTCTCTTCAGTCTCCGAACCCCGGACCGGAAGAACAATGCTGAGCACCTTCGGCTCGGCAGATAGACGAGCATGCCAGCTCCCGGCGGCGGTGGAGCGGGAGCTGGCGCAGCTCGAGGCGCGGCACGGGCAGCGAGCGGACCAGAATGCGCAGGAGCGTCTTGCGGGTCTCGGCGAGGCGGCGGCCGTACGGGTTCTACGGAAGATCGGGGAGTCCCGGCAGCCGGTCCAGAATCTGTCCGCCTACGTCCAGTTCATGGCCAAGCTCGACGAGTCCGAGTGCGCCGCCGCCGCCGCCGCCGGCTCCGTCACCTCCCGGCCAGGTGCGATGCCAACAGCTCTGTCTCTCCCTCGCTCTCGATTTGGAGGCATAAGTGAACGGAGCTGCGGTTCTGTGGAGTGGAGACTGGAGATGAACTGTGTTTTTTTGCTAGAGCTCTTTTTTGCTCCAGTATTATATCCGTTGTGTTAATAATTCCTCAGTAAGTTTTTGAGTTTTTTCCTACCGGATTATGCGAAAAAAAAATAAAGCAATCC
Source organism: Poa pratensis (assembly GCA_947311845.1). Lineage (NCBI taxonomy): Eukaryota > Viridiplantae > Streptophyta > Magnoliopsida > Poales > Poaceae > Poa > Poa pratensis. The sequence continues at coordinate 16,956,826 of CAMZMU010000110.1, forward strand.
ATTCGCCGCCCGTCTCTCTGAAACCTGGGAGGCCGGCGGCAGATGTGCCTCGGTTGTAGCGGGTGAGGCTGAGGCATCGGTGGTCAATGTTTGGTTGGCGGTGGCACAAGAGCCAGGCGGCTCCGGAGCCCGGGAAGACCCAGCTCTTGGCCGTTGTGGGGGATGAGGGATAGAAGGTGGCGACGCGACGACGCCGTGCGCGCAGAAGCGACTGGGAGCAGACGAGGAGCGGTGAAGGGAGCCCGAGATAGAACGTCGAATTTCAGTGCCAATATGGTCTCGTGGTAGCCTGCCTAGCTTGCCCCCCCTTCATCTTTTATTTCAGTTCTGCAGTTTTCGTCGTCGAGATTAGATTCCACTATCAAATACTATGTTCGTGTCAAATTATGAGATCTTTTCAGCTTGTTCATTTGATCCGTGTGTGTGGGGGACTATAATGAAGAAATCTCTTACACTTCTCCCCAAACATTATAGTGGTTAATTTTTTTCCATAATCATCAAGTATCTGATGAAACAGGTGATGCTGGATTGGGAACGGTGAACCATGCCAGGACTGAGGCCGGGAGCCCCGCCCGTGGGACGCCTTACGGTTTGCAGCATCAGCTGCAGACTGGGAGCCCAGTCCGACATGCCAGTTTTTCACCACCAAGAATGGCTTCCACCCCAAGCCCTGTTCGGAACATCACAAACAGTCTGTCTCAGTTGGGAGGCCCATCGAGAGCCGCCGGGTTTGAAACACGGCCGACCCCGCCATGTATGAGGACAGCAGGACCTCTTGCCAATGCACACGAATTCAGCGGAAAGATGGTAGCGCTTGGGAGCTACAATTTGATAAGATTTTCCTCATCCATGTGTACCTTGGAGGGTAAGTCTCCTTAGGCTTTTGCAAATAAGTGGTCCTGTCTGCTACCCCTACTAGCTAATTTACCAATAAGCCTTTGCCTGTGTTATGCTGTTGCTAATCATTCTTGCCTTCGTTTATAGAAACAAGATAGAAGATGTGTGCGAACTACACGAAGAATACCTTAGGTCCTTGTATCCACTGACAATGATGACTTTGAGTCAGAAATCTGGCACAAGTTTGGCAACAAATTTATAGCAGAATCTGAAAGGAGAGAGGTAGTATTATATACCTCAACCCCAGCCTGTGTCCAAAACCTGTATTATCGAAACTTGTGTTATCTTATTCATTATTATCAGCTATTTTATTTGATTCATTTTCTATTTATGATGTTTCCGCATATATACGTTCGTTTAATACCACTCCACCCGTTCCAAATTAATTGACGCAGATTTAGTATCTGCGTCAATTAATTTGGAACGGAGGGAGTAGTATTTAGTTAATTTACTGAATAACCAAGTATGAAAACTAAGTATTGGTGGCTCAAGCAAACACCTTCCTATGAAGAACCAAGAATAGGATAATTAACTATTACTAGCACCAGCTATTGTCTTCCTATGAATTGACAAAGATGTGCTTGTGTTCTCTAGGAAGTTCATCTATGTTTCATGTAAACATACATATTATGAAAGTTTTCTATGGAAACAAAATAAATCAGCATTATATTGTTATTTCAAAGTTTTGTGGCCATAATGTTCTTAAGCGCTATGCATTAGTATCTGCGTCAATTAATTTGGAACGGAGGGAGTAGTATTTAGTTAATTTACTGAATAACCAAGTATGAAAACTAAGTATTGGTGGCTCAAGCAAACACCTTCCTATGAAGAACCAAGAATAGGATAATTAACTATTACTAGCACCAGCTATTGTCTTCCTATGAATTGACAAAGATGTGCTTGTGTTCTCTAGGAAGTTCATCTATGTTTCATGTAAACATACATATTATGAAAGTTTTCTATGGAAACAAAATAAATCAGCATTATATTGTTATTTCAAAGTTTTGTGGCCATAATGTTCTTAAGCGCTATGCATTATTATCTCTTGTAACTCGTTGTAAACTCAAGAAGTGTAGAGTTTCTGCATCCCCAACACTAGTTCCTATCCAAATATGAAATTTGTTGTCCGTGGTTCAGATATGTCAATTACACTTATACTATTATGTGTTTTCCTGTACAGTACATGCTAACATGTGTCTCATGGAACTGTTGTCGAACTGATACTTGCAGAACCTTGATTGGGATCCTATGAAGCCAAAAGTGTACCACTGCTACGTTGAGAAAAGAGATGAATCCATAGTCACGATCTTTAAGGTTTGAAAGTCCCTTGATCCTCCTGTGGCAAACTTTGTTACTTGATATTTCCTCATCATACACTTCTAGTCTGATCTTCTCTTAAATGTTGTCTTATCTCTTAGTGGAATATTTCTTTTGTACCAAATGGGTGCCCACATCACAGTTTTACTGGAAGTGCTGGCCTGATGCACTACCCCAAATATACCAAAAAATTATTCGCATACTGCACAAAATGTTACGGGTGCCTGCAACATTTCATGTCGAATTTCAGTGTCATGTATTCTTTAACATGGTTTTGGGCACTAAATCTGCGATTTGCATGTGCAAAATAAATTTTCCCGTTGAACCATGTTGAATGCATTATTGAAATGATCGTGCGGCCAACTTTGAATGTATTTTGTTCATTAATGGTGGAATACTAGATAGAGAATATCTATCCTTTTCTATGGTAATTACAAGCGCAAGCTTGCATTGAATCCATTGATAGGAAAAGGCAAGTCCAGGCTGTGACTCTCTATTAGATGCCAGCAATGCAATGACTTATCATCATTCTTTTTCGAGATTCTTCTTAGCTTCATTCTTATTTGTTTCATACAACTATAAAGCTGATTTATTCTTTTTTCGTATTGCTCCTTGCGTATCAGTCTATCAAAATATTTTAGAACTTCAGGTTTATGTGATTTGTTTCAGGGGCCGTATGTTGAGCATACACGGAATCATCTGAATAAAGTTGTTGGTGATGATAATGTTCTTGTGGTCAAGTTTTCAGCGATACCTGGGATTACAAAAGCTGCTACCTACTTTAACTGTTACCGCCAAGTAGCCCAAGATGGTATCATCTTGGGTTTGCGACGCTATCGGTTTCTCAGTAAGTTACCATGCATTGGAATTCAGCATGTATTTGGGTCTATTTACAATACAGATTCAGTAACTGATTTGATACATTTAGTGCACTATTATTCCCCAAGCCAATTGAAGTCAATCGGAGCTTTGAAAAACAAAGCATTCCAGGCAACCTGTAATGTGCCGACGATGAACGAATGACCATTAAATTTACTGCTAACTACAAATACGGGAGAACTGTAACTAAAAATACTATCTCTAGACCACAGCTCATCCAAAATAAGTGTTTTAGCTAGAAAACTATAATATTTAAATCTTGTATAGGCCAAAGTTCACCTATCTGAATCTTACTCTAGATAAATATTTATTTACCACAGCATGACCGTAGAAAGATTCTGTCAGTTAGCTTCTGCCTTACCAACATTCTCAATACAGATGAGTAAATCAGGATGTAGGCATCAAGCCTAGAGTACGTGATATGCTACTAAGAACAAGAGATCTAGAACATAATGCAACATACGCTCTAGCTGGTAGTATTCATGGGAACAAGAGATCTATCTATCTATCTGTCTATCTGTCTATCTATCTATCTATCTATCTATCTATCTATCTATCTATCTATCTATCTATCTATCTATCTATCTATCTATCTATCTATCTATCTATCTATCTATCTATCTATCTATCTATCTATCTATCTATCTATCTATCTATCTATCTATCTCTATCTATCTATCTATCTATCTATCTATCTATCTATCTATCTATCTATCTAGCTAGCTAGCTAGCTAGCTAGCTAGCTAGCTACCTAGCTACCTACCTACCTACCTACCTACCTACCTATCTATCTATCTACGGAGCTTAAATAGAAACTAACTTTCTCTTATACGATAGATTGCTTTGTGTGCTACCCCGTGCGGAAAAGTTTATATTTATATTGTACTAATTAATTAGCACATCATCCCACCTCCCATGCTCTAGCGCAAGCCCTCCACCACGGCCAACTTGCTCCAGGCTGCATGCTCCGTGCACACAGCGAGCTAGGTGGTCGTGGACTCCACCATGTGAACCTCAAACCAATTAATCTGGCTACGTTATATTAAGAAGATAAGAAAGAAAATGTACCGGGTAAAAGTGCGGATGCAAATTTGTAACCAACCCGGATACCTCACCATCGCCAATTCTCCAACTGCCAATTTCTAAACAACTGGATGCATTGGGTATATAGTGCGGCACATAATCATGTGCATGTACGTACGAGCAGACATTCATCATATGGTTGACAAATACACTTTCTTTTGTACAACTTGGATATTTATGTTCTAAGTCCGTGTAGGTTTTTAATTGATTGGAATTTTCATAAATCTATTGATTCAGGCCTAATAAAAAGATTGTGAACTAGCAATACCGAAGGTCTAAAATATGTCAAAAAATAATTATATGGTTGAAAATACACTTTTTCATATAGCTCGGATATAGAAGTTCTAAGTTCGTCTATTTATTTTAATCGATTGGGATTTTCTTAAATCCATCGATTGAGGCCTCATAAAATATTGTGAACTAGCAATACTGAAGCTCTAAAATATGTCAAAAATTATTCTAAGCATATATTGTGTAGGCACTGGACACTGGTACAAGAATTGGCATAGAAGTACGCCAGGAGGGATGCCTCCTGAAATTAAAGGCTTGGAGTAGAGTGTCAATAATACCGACCTACCTCAAAAAGAGAATAACGCGATGGAATAAAAATTGATCTCTATAATATCAAGAGTTAATTTCAGCTTTTAACTTGATCACATGGTCAACCATAAACAATTGGCATAAGTTTTGTCAACTAAAATAGAGTGTCGGCTACAAGATGTGCATGGAGAGTGTATATGTTTGTCAAGGGAGAACCTAACACTTCAGAGATATGAATAGAATACCAACAATCAAGGTGTTATAAGCCGATAAGATTCTTCGGTAGCAATAACGTAGATTTGGAGCCTTTTTATTTTGTACTCCCAATTCTTAGGAATATTTCCTCTAGATATATTTATATTTTATATTGGAGATGGTAGGAATTTTTTCCATTGATCATACTCATTTCGAAAGAAAAAGTTTCTTCAAGGATAACCTGTCCTTAAGTCATCAATAGATCCATTTTTCGAGAAAACACAAAAGACATTTGTGTTTCATTTCATTGAAAAGATAGAAATTTTGGTTACGCTCCTACTAGGAGGAAAGAAAAATACAATTAATGGACATCCCATGTCGTTGGCAGGATGTCCCTAAGCCCAAGTACGTCAGCACGATTCCCAGTCAATGGATCATGACTTCCTATATTTTTCTTGAAATAATTATGTCAATTTTATTTCCAGAATATTAGTTCTTTGAAATGATTCTAATATATATATTTAATTTCCACACTTAGGCATCTTTAAAAAAAATCCAATCCATCAAACCGACTTTAAAGAAAAAACTTTTTTGAATCCTAACATCTTTGAAAATTATCTATGGCTCATGAGATCCTATATCTTTTCTAATGCTCTAAAATTTAATAGGATGTGCATTGCAATCATATAGGAGAAACGACGACGGATTAAGATGTTGAAATAATACAGTATGTTACATGACCCGACAAGTACATGTGAGTGAGAGTGTAAGATAGTTAGATTGAATATTGGGGGTATAGGACTGAGAGAGATAAAGTAAATTGATATGACCATTTTGACACCAATTATTTCAAGACAACTTGCAATAAAATCTCTCTGCTTTTGAGTATCAATATGTAAAATATATATTGGAATAGTCCAACCAACTATCTTTAGATTGGTGTAACTAATACTTCATTATTCTTTATTCAAATGTAGTAGCATATGCATATACAAAATAACGTCTGAGTTGCATTTTAGAGACTGCATGTATGTGTCTAACATATTTCAGGAACGAGGGGAAACATGATATATTTCAGATAAAATGAACTGGAGGATAAACTATATATACGAACGAGAAAACATTTACTAATTAACTCTCCATGTGTTTTAACAAAGATTTCTATGTTTTCGACAAAATTAAGCGAAATTATGCTGCTATTCCATTGAAAAGATCATCTAAGTATCATCTAGATATTGCGCATGGTGGACCATAACTATTATTTCAGACCACAACAAACGAACTTTTGTAACTAAACTTCTTGTATAATGCCGACAAACTAAATGTTAACCTCATATGATTTAATGCCACTTTATAAGTCATGGATTGTACTTTAAATTTGATGTACTGAGATAGTATCCTGTGTAAATGACAAATGGTTATTAATATAGTGGTTTTGTAAATTTAATAATATGTTGCATGTGAGTTTTTATTTAGCATAACTTGATGCTAACCTCAAATGATCTAATATCACATAATAACACGACCAATACTTCAAGCTGACCAATCGTCATTAACATCGTGGTATTGTAGATGACATAATCAGTCAAATGTGATATTTTATTTAGAGTAATAACATTAAAATGATAGCAAAACCAAATTATTTCTATCACATAATGTGAATATACATTAATCTATAGATTTGTATCTCATTAACTTTTAAAACAGTAAAGGTGATGCCCTCGCATTTGCGAGGGCCACCTTGCTAGTTGTATGTAAAGTTGCACTGTTTCTCATGGGAACATTATGACTGTCCTCTTTGTTTCTGATGTGACCTATTGAATGAAGATCAAATTACAATATAATGAACTTTAGCACACCCTTATTATGTAAACTACAGTGCTGTAAGCAAATGAAATCATAATTTTTTTCTCTGTTCTATAATTGTCATAAGAAAATTACGTGCTGTTTTCAAGGAAGAGATACTTTTTGGTTGATGGTTAAGGATTTTGCAAGAAGACACTTGATTACTTACTTAGATAGAAATGGACAATTCACTAGATTTACATGTTTTCTATACTTATGTGTACCATTGGTGCTACTCGCTGTTTTTTAAAGATTCTCAGCCCCCCCCCCCCCCCCCCCCCCCCCCCCCCCCCTCCCGTTTCCATTATATAAACGAAACCATAGCGTTCAGTGACAATCCCTGCTGAAGCAAGGTTTTTCTAGGTGCAAAGTAAAAGGTTTTGAACAGCAACCGAAACTACTGCTATTACATGCCTACTTTGGCCAGAAAGGAACCAGCCTGGGCATCAGCCCCAGCGCTGCATGAAAGCGCTCCAAAAGCACTCCGGAAACACGAAACCTAGACTATAGAGAGCACATTACTACTATCCCACCGCAACATGAAGATCTTCCAGTGTCGATGATGGCATTTGGTTCGGGCAGCTCCGCAATCCTCAAGTCACCACATGGATGTCAGCGCTCTCTTCAAGATGGTCTTGAAGATATTGCAGTGTCGCGCGTCCCCCATATGCCGAGCCAGCATTCTCCACCCACGATGAAATCCAGTCAAAGCTGGTGCATGAACGGGGCTAGTTTCCCCCCTTCTATCTCTTTGTAAGCTACCTTCCAGCTTCTTAGATACGCCAGCACCAGAGACCAAACCTGTTTCATATTAATCCAAGTTTTTCTATTAAAAACCAGATTATTTCTATTGTTCCAAATCCCCCACGGAACAACAGAGGTAACTACATCAAAATGCACATGTCTTTTATTGCAAAGCCACTTAGAAGCTAAAGAAACATAATCTGAAATCCTACATAGGAAATATCATACACATCCTCCCAAATGGCCTTAGAGACAATGCATTCAAAGAATAAATGATAAACCTATTCTATATCTTTACACATAGTAACATTCTAACTCTTTAGGGATCCCTCTCTTTCTCAGGTTATCTCTGGTCAGGATCTTGTTTTGTGAGAATAACCAGAAAAAAACATGTATCCTAGGTGGTACCTTAAGATCCCGAATGGAACTTAGGTATACAGGTTGGGTTTTGAGGAGTACATGGGTTTTGAGGATGTCCTCTAAACTTCCCTAAAGCGTACATGGGTTTTGAGGAGTAAAGACCATTAGTTTCATACTGCCACACCATCTGGTTCTCCTCCTGACTAATCTCTAAGGAGTTTGCAATCTCCATAATTTCCAACCACTGCAACATCATGTCTTGTGTAAAAGTTCTCCTAAAGTCACATCTCAGATTGGTGCCATCCCACAGCTCAGTTATGGTTTTGGTTTGTTGGTTAGACACTACATAAATATCCCAGAACTGAGTGGCCAGGTTAGAAGTACCATACCACACGTCCTCCCAAAACCTAATCAATCTACCATTACCCACATTCCATCTATAACCAAACTTAACCGCTTCTGCTGCCCAAGTCACACCTTTCCACAAGGTAGATGGCTGTGCATCTTGGCAACACAGAATGTTTGGGTTTCTAGTGTTATATTTCGCATCTACCACTTTTTTCCACAGAGTATTGTCTCCCCGTGAGTATCTTCTAATCCAAGACCCCAGCATGCACAAGTTCATGTCCTGCAGGTTGGGAATACCCAAACCTCCAAACTCTTTGCGCATACAGAAGGGCAGTTAGCTAAGTGAATCTTATGTTTACCTTCTTCATCCTCCCATAAACAGTTTGCTAACCGAGTATCAATTGGTTTGAAAGCCCATTTAGGGAACTGAAGAAGGACAGTAAATAAATGGGAATGCTCGTGAGTACAGACTGTACTAGTTCCCTTTTGGCAGCAGAGGACAGTAATTTACCTCTCCAACCTGATAATCTTTTCAGAAGGTTATCAATCAACGGTTGGAGGTCCTCTCTCTTAAGCTTGTCAAAATGCAGAGGAATCCCCAAATACTTAACTATGAAACCCCTAACACACTGCAGTATCTCTAGGAAAGGTTCACACTCTACCGGTTCTAGATTAATTAGGATTAACTCGCTTTTATGTTAATTAAGTCTCATTCCTGAGATCTGCTCAAAGCAAGTTAACACTCACTTCATATTCCTAGCTACTTCCTTGTCAGCTTCCATAAAGAGGAGCGTGTCATCTGCATACTGCAGACACACCACTCCCCCCTGGAGGAATCTGGGGCACGACCCTCTAACTAGGTTCACACCAGTGCTCTTAACTAGCATTTTAGAGAAAACATCTACGACAAAATTAAACAGGACAGGAGAGAGTGGATCTCCTTGTCTCAGGCCTTTGCCGATTAAGAAGAAATCCCCGTCCACCTCATTAATTTTAACACCTACAGAACCACATTGCGTAACCTGTTTAATTATCTTAATCCAAAAAGGGCTAAACCCTCTTTTTCTAGCACTTCATACAAGAAATCTTGATTAGCTCTGTCGTAAGCTTTCTCATAATCTATCTTAAAAACTAACCCTGCTCCTTTTTACTGTGTACTTCATGAATAATCTCATGAGCAACACTTTCTAAAATAAATCTACCCTAATGAAGGCAGACTGACAAGGTGAGATCAGTCTACCCACAATTTTAGCAAGCCTATTTGTAAGAACTTTAGTAAAAATCTTAAAACTGCCATTTAACAAACTTATAGACCTAAACTTCTTCATAGACCTAGCGTCTTCTTCCTTAGGAATTAGAGTAATCATAGCAAAATTAATTCTAAAGATGTCTAGTCTATTATTATACCAGTCCGAAAACAAGTCATATAGATTATTATATCCCAGTATTTCTGATAAAAGAAGAAAGGGATACCATCGGGACCAGGAGCACCATCAGCATAAGAGCCAAAGACAGCCTCCCTGATCTCTTCAAAACTAAAATTTGCCTGTAAGATGTCATTTTCAGCTCGAGACACTTTTTCCTCTTCAGAGAAAAAATCATCTCTCAACCGAATATCTGGTCTAGGTTCACCTCTAAAAAGGTCCTTATAAAAATCATTAGCTATTCTAATCATCTCCTTAGTCTCAGTAGTGGACCCATTGGGACCATCTAGAACATTAATCATCTTTTTCCTCCTCCTCTGGTTAGCCACAGCATGAAAGTATGCTGTGTTCCTATTGCTACTCGCTGTTTATACTGATAAAAGCTGTGTCTCATGTAGTATGTACAAGTAACTACAAACTACACTTATTCAGTTGGATGATTTGTCTTGACTTAGTTTGCCTGTGCTGTCAGTTTACAAAGATGGAAGGAAGGAGGGAAATAATGATGGAAATCAGAAATTTAGTTCTTCTGTCAAGTGCTACTTTGTTCGTACTGAGTCTGAGTGGGACAGAGACAAGACATATATTCTGTCAGACAGAACTATTGATGAGGCCCGCAAGTTATTTATGGATATTGACACTACACCTACTGTGGCCAAATATTTGTCCAGGTTAATTTTTTTCACGGCATCAACTATTTAAAGCATAGCTGTAAACATACATTATAGGCTATGCTCGGTTAGTAAATTTTGTGCTCTTGCCCTCTCCACTGGAGCAGCTGCTGACACAAATAATCAAAGAGCGGGTTTGATTTGATTTGACAACATAATTGATGTTTTTACAAAATTCAAAAGCTTAGTTATCTTTGTCCATGTTAATTTCAGTGTTACTGAGGTTGGGATTTTTCAACATACTATATATTGGAAATGAACATTACATGCTTGTTGTGTCTGCCTTTTGTCCTTGTTTATGGCTACAACCACTGTCCCTTTTTATGAGTGAAATTTATGTGTTCCTTCTTTGAGGATGATGCAGGTTTGCTCTCATATTGTCGAAAACCACAACACTTCTAGATGCCGATGACCTCTCAAATGTTGAAGTTATAATTGCGGATGATGTACCTTGCAAGGTATATCTCTCTCTCTGATGTTTTGGCTTACTACTGAAATATACCATTTATATCCAATAAAATATTTCAGGATAAAAACGGGAACACTGTTCTCAGTCATGGGGAGGCTTTGATCCACACTGATGGGACTGGGCTAATCTCAGAAGATCTGGCCATGAAATGCCCTACAAGTGTCCTTAAGGGAAACATTTTGAGGACACATGACCTGCAAGTGTGTGCTTTCTCTTATTTACCAAATCTACATTTTTTTGTTTCTCAGTAATCATATAATTTTCTTGTTATGTCATATATATTTTATAAGGATATTGTTTTTGTGAAGATAGAGAAAAAATCATTTCGGAACAATACATACCAACAGAAAACTTGGATAAACACATCTCTTGTATGATATCACGAGCTTTAAATACATACCAACAAACTTGGATAGACACATCTCTTGTATGATATTATGAGCTTTGTAGTAGTTTTAAATTCTGAATCGATCTGATAGGAATCAAGAATTATATCACATACATATGAACTGTGCATGTAATAGGAGTCAACAACTGACTATGGTGGAAGCCTATCAACATGAATATAATCGGTGCACCAACTCCTGTCTCGATTTTAAATAAGTTTTGTGGTGTTTAAGTGGTACCTTGTTTTGCTTCCTTCTGAACACATCTGTAATTATTGATTCCTAATCAGCTGATGGCATAAATCATATGTTGCCCTCGTATTTATCTGTTTAAGTATATATCCACTCTATGCCATTTTCTTATTTCTGCATTCATGTTGACTCATGTAATGACATATCACTATATTAGAATTTGTGACACTAAATGTTTTGTCGTTGACACATCACATCTTGTACACACACAGGGTCCTAAAGACTTAAAACATTATTTTTCTCCATTGTTAAACCCTGTACTGAAATTAAAGAAAATAGCATGAAAATGGAATTCAAGGTATGCCTTGACATTTCAAGTTGCATCAGCGAAGATATCAGTAGATTGATATGTCCCATGTCATGTTAACGTTGGTTTCACTGTATACTCTTTGGACTAATTCTCTGATGAGCTTATCTATTGCTTCTCAAATAACTTTACTACTAAAAATCCTATTTCAGTCGGAACTTTCCGTGTCTATAATTTTTTGTTACATTTTTTTTACAACTACAATGGGAGTTACTCTACGTATTGCTTGACGTGAAACCAATAGTGGAACTAATCATTTTATTGCTCTTCCCCTCCCTCTATCTAGCCTCTTCTTATGCAGATCCGTATGTTTTATGATGGACTTGCTGCTAAGGGGACACTGCTCGTTGATAGAAGGGTATGGTTTGCAATTGGCCAGTTCAATAACAAATGATTGCTTGTATTGAATGTTTTGTCTGTACAATCTGCGCCTCTTGAGTTCATGATGGCAGTATAGTGTTATTGGTTGTATTGGCCTGTTTGCTTTTGAATTAGGTAGTCGTAGTATGATTAATCTATCACAAGAAATATCATTTTTCTAATCTAAATGTGTTTCTTATTTATGGCAGCTCCCTGACAGAACTATTCTTATACGAAGATCAATGATTAAAGTAACATCTGACCCAAATTTACTGCATGAACAGTCCTTCAACTCGTTGGAATTAGTTGCTACAAGGTAAGCAACTTGACTTGTATTTACTGTATTTAGGTATGAGTGGAGGCATATATATTTAGCGGAATCCATACTGGATGTGGTCTTGCAAATCACCTTGGTTGGAGTAATAACAGGAAAGTTCCTATATAATTACCATTTCAAGTTCTAGGATCAAATGTTACTTCTACCCCATTTTGTGAAGGGTCAACCGTTCCCCCATAGGATCAAAATACCTATCCACCTGTGTCGGTTTTGGATACATGCATCTTGGAACAATTACTTCTAATATGTAGAATAGAAGTTTCGGTATACTGTGTGCTAAGTCTTTTTTCCTATCAATGACCGATGAACTTTCCATAACAGAATCCTCATAATAAATATGAGGATTATATACATCCAATCGAATCTCGACTCTCTTTTTTATTTCCAATCTATTTGATATGTTGACTTGCCTTCGAACAAACAAGAAAGAGAAGTCGCTGACTAACTATAAATTAAAGGCAAGTAGGAAACGAGAAGCAGGCTACAAAGTCCAATGTTCAGAACAAAAAAATGTTTTTGTCCCACTTAACTTGATCACAATTTTTTTTACTTCAATTTTGTACAGATGTAGGAATCATTTACTTTTTTATTGACATTTAACATGAATCTTTCTCAGCAACCGTCCAAAAAGAGCCTTTACATCGAGGTACTTAATTATGCTGCTTCATTATGGAGGTGTTCCAACAAATTTCTTTTTGGAGCTTCTAAGGAAGGCACTAAAGGATGTCGACAAATCTTGTCATAAACTAGTGATTTTCTGGAAGGTAAGTTTGAGATACTGTAAGGCGATCATATGTTCACGCTATATTATGTTTCTGGAATTCAATATATTTATTTTCTGGAAATTGTTGCTCTCGAATTATCCTTCCATTTTAAGTGTACGCTCACATAGTAAGACTGAAGTCTTTCCTTGACCTTCTATTAACGCGTTCCCTCTTTACAGTCGCATATAACCATGCTGGCATGGATGATTCCATGTCTGCACGGATGATTCTTTCTGGAATTCAACCCGATGAAGATGCATATTTGCAACACCAGTTAGGTAAAATGACTCAAGAGGAAAGAGACGGAATGAAATTAGGAAGAATTCCCATCGACGAGAGTTACCATCTGATGGGCGCAACAGATCCAACAGGGACACTGAAACCCAATGAAGTCTGTGTCATACAGTAAGTGGTAACAGTATCTAGTGATCCACCATGTATTTCTGATGCTTTTGAACTTTTCGTCCATCGCAATTCTTGCATATAGTCTCACATTTTATATAAACAAGACTTTCTCCCAATATGTTTTCCATGTTTGTTGTAGCACTGATATGCCAACTTATACAATGTTTCAAACTTTTATCTTCATAGCATGGAGATGTTAAAGAAGAATTCCTGACAAGGAAACAGTATGTTCAGGAAGTTTTTTAATTAGAATTGTCTGTTGTATGGCTTCATGGTCACTGAACTGTATACTAATAATCACTAGTGCCATATTATCAGGTTCAGATAGAATGTGGGTCGGTCATCTAGAAGCATTCTGCATTTAATTAATGCTCATAGCAAATCTTACAAATAGCATCCCAGAGATGAAGTGCCATTTTCTTTTTTCTTACTGATTTTATTTCTTAAACAGTGATAATGGGCAAATTTCTGGAGAGGTTCTTGTCTACAGATATCCTGGGTTACATTTTGGAGATATACATGTCCTGACTGCAACTAGTATTCCTAATCTAGAGAAATATATAGTCGGATTCTCCAAATATGTTATACTTTTTCCTATTTCTGGGCCACGATCTTTAGCTGATGAAATGGCGGGCGGCGATTTCGATGGTGACATGTTCTTCGTCTCAAGAAATCCACAGGTCGGCTTATTTCTTCTCGCATTGTACAGTGAATTATTCATTTTAGTTATATATTCTTACCAACCGAATCCATTGGAGAATATTTGGGCCAAGATATTGTTTTTTGTCTATCCATAGTGATCAATTGCAAATATAGTAGTTATCGTTTTCGTCTCAGGGACCAAAGTATTGGTGTTCTAAATTTCCATAAGCTAAGCTAAATTCGAAAGTTGGTGACCTTTAAGCAGAACAGATCAACACAGTAACAAGAAAAGTAAAAGACTTTTTGCTGTGACACAAAATAACTAGCAAGTGGAGGCTAAGGAAGAGATCAAACACACAAACATGCAGGGATTCAATTATCAAGTCTCAGATCAACACCCACGAAGGTGCCACTTACAGGATTCAGAAACAACACTGAATTTCAACCAGAAAACTCACTGTCACTACTAAATCCAGGCAAGAACTACACAAAAATGAGTGATCTAACAGTTGCAGAACAGTTTCACTGTGGGATTGGAGAAGGAGAACTTGGTTCTTGTTCACTTGTTGCTGTCGAAGCAGGGGAAGCAGAGATGAAGGCAGGGACAGATTCAGAAGCCGGGAAGCAGGGAAGTAGACAGGGGACAGAGGTAGATCTTGCTTCAGTTCATCACGGCCATGTCTTCTCTTCTCCTTCTCCCCTCCATTCCTCTTCTTCCTTCTTCTTCTTCTTGCTCACTTTCGGGTTGGTTGTGGTATCTTGGTGGAGGTTGTCCAGTCTGCCTTTTATGCCTTTTTTGCCTTGCCTTGCGTGGTGGTTGGGGTGGAAGCTTCCTCTTTTTGCCACAGCTCACCAACCACATGCTCTTGGCTCAACTTTATCACCTTTATGCACATGGCACCTTTTCTTCTTTCCCAAGTAGTGACCTGATCCTCTTCTTAGCTCATGCTTCGGTTGGAATTGGAGATAAATGTGCCTTTGCGCACTGGACTGCAAAATGCAGTCAAATGATGTAAAATGTGTCTCAAACCATCTCTGAATATAGTGGGGTTTAGGGTTTTAGATGTCTCAAAACAGAACATAATTCTAGGTGATCACATAGGATGGAATTTGCCATGTTTTTTTAAACTTTGTGATAGTTGTACTCACATTGCTACTGATCATGTGAATTGCTTGTTTGTAGCTTAGTTGCAATTTTATATTATGATTTGGTGTGGATAATTTGTACCAATTTACAAAATACATGTCATGTTTTCAAAATTTTGAAGTTATGATATACTCCCCCCGTTATCATAATATAAGATGTTTTAGCTATTCTAGTATGGACTACATACGAAGCAAAATGAGTGAATCTACACACTAATATGCGTCTATACATCCGTATGTAGTTCATGTTGAAATTACTAAAACATCTTATATTATGATACGGATGGAGTATTTATGAAGATTCTAGTGTGTGGTCATCCGTCCACTTCCTCCTCTCAGCACTCACAAGTGGAACCATGCAAAATTACGTCAGCCAGAGAAGTGATCCACTCCCAGCCTCCAACACGTTCCTTACTTATGTTGTCTCCTCCCCCCAATCGGCCAATCCCCAATAAGTTGTTTCAAAATTCAAATCCATCATGCTTGAGGTCTTGAGATCCTCTCCCATCTCCTCATTTAGATGCACAGGTCATGCGCTCCGCCTCCTGCCGCCTTCACTCTCAGCCTCCACGCTTGCTCGCCATCGCAACTAAGTGTCAATAATAATGCCCTCCTCTGCCGCTCCTTTCCTTGGCCATACTATTATAGGTGCGCTCCTGGGAAGGGACACACTTTTTTATACAATGCCAACGACCTATCTATAAAAAAAGAGATTTTTTTTTGAGAAGAAAAAAAGAATTCATTAATTTTCATTGTCCATCTATTTTGTTAGTTTTTCTTAATGAAATTGAAATTATTAACCAAGGGTAAATATAGAAGTAAAGAAACAACTTTGCTGACTATCTAGGAAGAAGAGTCCTCTTAATATTAGGCTCATTACTTAACAAAAAAAGCCTTCATGTATGCAGTGGTGCTTTTCTGTTCGGTCGAACGAATAAACAACAGAGATGCTTGGGTCGTTTTTTCTGATGGGGGGTGTCCCGTAGGAAAAAGTTGAGTGAATTTGCAAATATGCCAAGGGGCAGGAAAGTCATTTCCCTTCAAGAAAATGGGTTAAGAAACTTGAAAATGACTTGATTTAATTCATTGAAAAGCAATGACAAAAGTAAAGTGGGGCATATAATCAAAGGCCCAAGAAAAGAGGGATATATGATACTCGGCGCCATGGCGGTTTCAGCCAGGCGGCGCCCATGGAGGATGGCACCAGCATTTGAGATGAGCCGCGTGGTGTCGGACGGTAGTAAATCACTACGTGTGATTACTGTTTTATGTTATTGTTATATCAATACAGAAGAGGAAGTTCGAATCACGAGCTACTCTTTCTTGTGGATTAGTGATGTATGGCATAGTACGGGGATCTTGCTAGTATATATGCCCGACTATCATTCATTGTCACCTTTGATCGTTGTTGATATTGTTTTGATAAATATACATCTTCTGCATATGATGTGGCTTCTTTAACTCAAAACATGAGTGGAGTTACATTATCGTGTTTACTTCTTGCAACACTCGTTGCCACTGTTTTCCATATTTTGTGTATATCCCTAGCATTATTTTAGTACCAAAATGTTTTGTATGCCATCATTCCGTAGAATTGTCACTCTGCTTACAAAAATGAACCTTTTCAGTTACTGGAGCACTTCAGGCCATCTGAACCATGGGTTCAGAGAAATCCACCAAGAAAGACTGAACAAAAGAAGCCCCGGGATGAACCTCAGCTGGAATACTCGTTATTCCTTGAATTCTTGAAAGCTAGATTTACACCCAGGTATTAACTATTATCTTATTACTATCTTATTGCCTATCAAAGTCTTTAAGAGAGCTGGATTGTGTCTTGACAATTAAAAAACAAGCACCGTGCTTCCAATTACTGGTGATTTTGATTTATCGTTAATACATACTTAAAATCTTGTAATACTTCCAATACCACTAATACATGGATTACGAGTCGTTCGACTAATCACGACTAGTCGACGACTAGTCGACGAGTCGTTACCTGGAGGTCGACTCGACTGGTTGGGCGAGTCGCTCGACTCGATCGACTAGTCGTGACTTATCTTGACTAGTCGCACTTGTTCAGTCGATCGACTAAAGAAAAGGCCCCACATGTCATATTTTTTTCCAATATTGCTTTGACTCATGCCCCACATGTCATATTTCCCTGAAATTGCCCAGGTTTTCCCCCAGCATTTTATTTGCACATATTAGTGCTTGTATTATACTACTATA
This sequence comes from Poa pratensis, assembly GCA_947311845.1. NCBI lineage: Eukaryota > Viridiplantae > Streptophyta > Magnoliopsida > Poales > Poaceae > Poa > Poa pratensis. Next base: position 16,974,426 of record CAMZMU010000110.1, read on the forward strand.
AGTAATATAATATGATATTTTATAGCAAATATTACTGTATACTCATGTCGACTAGTCAACATGAGTCATGACTAGTCACGACTAGTCTACCAGTCGCTACTCCAGATCGACTCGTCGACTCGTAATTTTTGCACTAATGCCATGTTCATTTTTGTGCCCAAAACCATGGCTAGTTGAGAACTTTAGATCATAAATTATTGAATTTCGGAAGAATTCTTAAGGAAAAAACATCTTGGCACAGCTATCCTTTAAAAATCTTCTATGTGATTAAACATTTTAGGCCTCCGTTTTCGCTGTTGCGTGTGTGCCAGTAATTTTTTTGGTTGTTCCAACTCCCAACGATCACCATAAGTGATTTCCGAAAAATTATCACCATAGATGCCATCTACTGTAATTATTAGCTTTGCCAGCTGAAATCACAAATATTAATGGTAATTACTCTGATCAGTATGCTTTAGCTGTTTAGTTTTGCCGTGACCATTTTATAGATTTATTTATGAATTTTACAAGTTATGTGCTCTAACCTGACTTGATATTTTCTTCCTTGCAGTTATGTGATGGGTATAGCAGCAGATTGTTGGGTGGCACACATGGATCAACTCTTGACAGGTGAAGCTCAAGAAAACAAAAGAGGATTGGAACTGATAAGGGCTAAGATGCTTCAGTTAGTTGATATATATTATGAGGCTCTCGATGCCCCAAAGACAGGGAACAAGGTTATTTTCAATCATGGTCACCTATGCATTGTAGTTCTTAGACCATCCACTATGTGCTCCAAAAGCGAACCATAGTGGCCTATGGTTCGGTTTAACACATAGTAGCGAACCGATGCCGTGTGTTAGAGCAGAGAACTGACTCAAAAACTTGGTTCGACTCGATGGCATTTATCTGTCAGATTGCATGCATGAGGTCCACATGGTAGAGAGAAGAGAGCTAGCTTTGAAGAGAGAGGTTGCACATAAACTAATATTTGCATGGCTGACACATCCATTTACTACATTATGTACATCTGGGATTTTCTTTTCGTGTTTTTTTCAGGCCAAAATACAACTAGATTTTCATTGAAATTTTGCACAGTGGTAAATCTTGACATTATCTACACCTGGGATTTTTTCCACAAAAATGCAGATTCAATTTGTTTTTGAAAAATCGAGCTACATGGAGCTCAGCCTCCATTTTCACTTTCCAAGTTTGTGCCTTTGTGGTCGCTTTCCAGAAAGGCTGTTCTATGATGTCCAGTTCAGGAATTAGAATCTGCAAAGGGTTAGTAAGCATAATTAGAGGCAAGTTAGTACAGTAGAGTGTGATTGTTTATCGAGTCTACCAATGCAGTTTTAGGTTGTTTTGCGTGCTATGATATCAAAACTTTAATTGCCCTGGTGCTACAGAATTTTAATGTGTAAACAGTAGGGAGAGCCTAGTGAAGAAAATAATAAAGAAATAACTATGTATCTATATGGAAGGATCCATAATGGAAATAAAAATAATTAATAGAATTAAATACTTTGCATCTTGGTGCCCAGCAGTCCCATGTTGGTTTCCAGGGAGAGGAGTCAAGGGAACCTGGTATGCCTTACCAAGGCCCAACTGCTGCGAGGGCCACCTGTGCCATCTTAGCAATAGATTGCCCATTGACCCATCTGTCTGTCCAGAAGAGCTCGTTAGCTAGTGATAACTTATCCAAAATGATGCTAAAGAATGTTGTTACAGGTTTAACTATACTCATTTGCATGCCCTAATAACACCAGATAGTAACCTAGGTTGTGTTCTCAATAAGGTGACATTGCTATAATACTGCCCATCTTGATATAAGTTTTGACATATTGTATTTGTGGTCTGTGAATTATTTGATGAAGTTGGCATTTGAAACGCTCCTAGTTGTAATGCCGAAACGGAAGAAATGCCATTTTTACCATGCAGAAGAGCTGCATGTGTGGATTTGAGTTTCTGTTGATAACTTTCATACCATTTGTGAGAAAATGATGGCTTGTTACTTTAGCTGATTTTAATCTTTCCCTATCTTTCAAATAGATCGATATCCCTGATGAACTGATGGTCAAAAAATATCCACATTATATGGAAGGGAAAACATATCGTTATCATTCAACATCAGTGCTGGGACAAATCTATGAAGAAGCCAAATCACTACAGTCTGAAATTATCCCTCCAATCAGTAAGTTGTTATTTCCAGATTGCTCATGTTGGTTCCATTTTGTGTAATATGGAACGGAAAACATATCCTTCCACTGACCTAGAGCAATTTGCTCCAATGACAATAGAATCTTCAGGCTATCTTGGTGAAATTTTAGCGTGTTCGAAGCGTGAAAGGATCTCTTCCTAATAGTGCCTTCTCCACGCCATTACAGTAAAATTCAGTGTTCTTTGGGATCTAGAGGAGGGTTGTTCACCATGTGATGACATACCACAGTTATTATTTTTTACAATCACAAACCATAAGTTTTTATACGGATAAGAAGCAAGGAGGTTAGATGTGTACTTGCTAGACACTTAACCAACATAATATACTTGTACCTGACATAAAGTTGTTTGGAGAAGATGATAAGGCTGCATCTGCCTCTGCTCTGCAATTAGCAATGCAACACGTACGAATAGATGTTTCAGAGAACATGGCTTGGGGTCCTAAATTCTTTCTAAATCAAGCCCTTCAGTATTTTTCTTAGGCAGTTTCTCACTTTCAAAGAACCACATTTTTGTGATTCGTTTTGTACCTTCGATGGATGTACAATGCATAAATCTGTATTTGTGGGGGGGGGGGGGGGGGGGTCAACAGTAACTACAGTTCTAGCTGGCTGCAGGTTCAAGTAGTGATTTACGTGTTCTCTCTCCCATTATGTTTTTCAGAAATATCACCCTGACGTGCTTTACGGAGGAAGCGGAACTGGTAACCCATGGGTGCAGGAAGCTGTGGACAAGACGTTACGATGATTATCGACAGGAGAGCTCAGCCTCTACGATGCGAAGTACAGCAAAGGAGAGACAGTGGGTTCTCGAAGCTTTACCAAAAGTATAGGGAGGTAAGCATCCTGTGTATACACATCATCCGTCTTCTGTTGAGTAAGTCCACATTCAGACATGGGTCTTGACCAACTCTGACCCCGGCTACACTTGCAGATGCTATACGATGCGGCAGAGTTCGACAAGAGCCCGAGGAAACGCAACGAGGTGTTCAGCGAGGCCTGTGCGATCTACCAGATCGTGTACGAGTACACGCTGCGGAAGAACAACGTCAGCCTGTGCGGCTTCGTGTGGAAGGTCGCTGGTCGCGCTTTGTGCGAGCTCCATGCGATCAAGCGCGGGGAGACGGTGTTGTGCTCGCACTCTGTCCTCCGGGACGCCTTCAAGAAGAATCGTTGAGGTCACGTAAGCACTGCGATTATGGTCGTAAGAGCGTCGTGGTGCCCTTGCTAAGCGCAAATAACCTCTATGTATAGCAGTAAAAACATTGTAAAGCGCGGGAAAGGGTGGGTACTAGGAACCTCTATGTCTGCGTAGAAGTCTGGAGGATTTGTTTGTGGACTCACGTGCTGATGCCTGTTCAGACTTCAAATGTGGTGGTATTGGGCTAGCGTGCATGGCCTTGACATACTTCTTTTGATTCTCATCCATACTACTTGCGTCACATAACATAATCTTGGGGTCAACAAACTTTCTCAACTAAGAAAACAAGAGAAAAAACTCACATCTGGTGTGATGCGGACGTTGGGGAGGCGGAGCGGGTGAAAGGAACGGCTACATAGGGAGTAATGTTGGCATGACATTAGAATAGCCAAGACCTACTTGGGCCTGAGCTGGATGCATGTGGACCACACCTAGAGCTGACAAAGTGTTAAAAATCTTCAAACATCGCATGACATGTCAAGAATTCTTCAAACATGAGTTGCCGAAAAATATTTAGCATACAACGAATAGAGTAGAATAGACACCTAGAAAATATGCGTGGCCGCGTGGGCATTGTACTGCCATAGTTCTTATGAGTGCAGACTTTGGAACCTGACACCCGCTTGGAGGGTGCCCTCAGTAACAGAAATAACATAAGTAGTTATAGCTAACATCTAGATATGATATGATGGGATAATCCACATCACATAGACAATCATCAGCATTACATAAATACCATCTAATGAATTCCGACAGTCCATATCACATAGACAATCATCAGCCAACCCATGGTTGGAGCAACGACAGTATCAAGAAAATGGAAGTTTCTCTCTTCAAACTCGATCTCAGATAAACTACAATTACAAAGCAACCACGTATGTCAGCAAAAAGAAATCCATTAATCAGCTAACACATATATAAACAGAGACCATGATCTAATGATTGAAATGCATCAACACTAGTATGGTCAAATACAACATAATAACATTACGTAATAATTTTGCTAAAGAAAGGAGACAGATGGTATCACGGTTATCTCACTAGAACTTACATTGTACCTCAAAATATAACGAAACACTATTTGCTACAAGTGGCCAAACTTATAGTAAAAATGCAACGTGTTTAGTCAAACGGAATTTTACATGTCAAATTTAAAAAGAAAGTGACAACAGATTGTGTAACTCCATACAGGTTCTAATTGTTCCTAGTTGGAGAAAAAAATACAGAACTCTTGTGTATATGAGTGAAAAATATGTAGTATGCACATACATACATCTATGTACTAATGTGACAGTAAGAGTCTTTAATTGCCCTAATTATTCAGAAAGAATATAATTGGAAATGTTTTAGGATGTTTTTTCGTGTTGACTGGGTATAAGATGAGGTGCCCTTTAGAATCAAAGGCAAGGATTTACCACTCCTCTTCTCTAAGTATGTAACTGGTGCACCTTAAGAGACCTCTACAGAAAATTGATTCTTTTAACCGAAGTCGCTAGCTACTGATGTCAATTCACCAAAGAAAAAGAGTTGCTACCTCTGTTTCAATTTGAGCTATCAAAACGTCTAATATTTATAAATGGAAGGAGTCGTATTTACATTCTTTTGTTTTTTGCACACCAGGTGGCTTTGCCCTGAAGATGACGGGTCAGGTAGTCCAGCTCCTCCTCCACGCTTTGAAGATTAAGCGCACGGTTCTTGTCAGTATGCGCATTCATATACAGATTCAGCAAACGCTGCTTGCTCTTTTGGATACTCTTCTCGACCTCCTGCTTTTCAGAAAGAGAGACATGCAACAATTGAACTCCATCGTCTTACGCTCTTACTTAATACTCCCTTTGTACCAAAATATGAAGCACGCTATTTGTATGCTGGTCTCTGATGCTCTACTTTGATCATAAATATGTACTAAATTATATGGATTGAGAATGTATAAATGGTACCGTTAGATCCGTATTGTAAAAAAATGCTCTACTTTGATCATAAATATGTACTAAATTATAACTTGACGCGCTCAAGCAGTGTCGAGGAGGATGCTGTGAGGATGATGTTGTCGACGTAGAGAAGCAAGTATGTTGTGCCGAAATTCCCATGCATAATGAAGAGGGAGGTGTCGGACTTGGAGCAGGTGAAGCCGAGTGTGGTGATGAAGGGCACCCTGATTCCTGAACCATGGACTTCAGCTTGCGCCGTCCTCCACGGATCGCCTCATGTGTTGGATAATTAGGCAATAATTTCATGATTAATTCCAGAATATTAAACATGACAACCGCAACTACTAACATGTGAAACATGAACATACTAGATGTACTAATCAACATGAACAGTAGCAGCATATCACAGGACATGTAAACAGGAAACATGTTGATCCAACCAGGAGAGATACGACACACGTACTGAACGATTGAAGATGTAGTAGCCGTGGTCGATGCAGCGATGTAGTTGGCGACTTTCTTGGCGAAAGCTCGTCGCCACAGAAGATGCTTGCGGCGGCGATCCGCAAAGCCGGCTGGAAGACGACCCGTGGTGGAAGCAGCGAGCAGTCGCGCGAAGCGCTTCCAAAAAACCTAATTCGCCCTCTCCCGTACAGGATCACAAGAGCGACTGGTTCCGGAGACCTGCTCTCCCAAACGCCGGTGCACGCCGGCGCTCGGGATGGAGTAGACTACAGTGGCGGCGCAAGGCACGAGACGACAAAACCCTAGATTAGTCTTGCACTACCGTGCGCCGTCATATACCGACTACGAGCCGTGCACTTAAATGGTGTGTCGTATCTCTCCTGGTTGGATCAACATGTTTCCTGTTATATGCTGCTACTGTTCATGTTGATTAGTACATCTAATATGTTCGTGTTTCACATGTTAGTAGTTACGGTTGTCATGTTTAATATTGTGGAATTAATCATGAAATTATTGCCTAATTATCCAACAATCCAAAAACCTAATTGTAGGCAATCTCTTATCACCTTTCGTCAACACGCCATTCATCTCACATAGATCCGAATGTACGAGTTCTAGAGGTGCCAAGTTTCTCTCCTCGGCTGCCTTGTGAGGATTTCGAGGTTGCTTAGATTGCACACAGCTATGGCACTTAGAACCTTTGGCAATGGTGAAAGTAGGAATTAAACTCAACCTGAAAAGTCTGCTCATTAAACCAAAATTAACATGACATAAACGAGAGTGCCAAACATTAGCATCCGAATCCACACTGCCACAAATATGGTTTACTGACTTATTACAAAAATCCGATAATGAAAAGCGGAACAAGCCTCCGCACTCATACCCTTTACCAATAAATTGTCCAAACTTTGACACAACTATTTTATTGGACTCTAAGACTAATTTAAACCCATCTCTGCATAGAAGGGAGCGCTAACGAGATTCTTGTTCATAGTAGGGACATGCTGCATGTTCCTCAGCTGCACGATCTTTCCTGAAGTAAACTTCAGATGTACCGTGCCAACACCACGAACAGAAGCATGTGATCCATTTCCCATTAAGACGCTTGAATCTGCGACCTGATAAGAAGTGAACATAGAGATGTCAGCATATACATGAATATTAGCACCCGTATCAATCCACCAACAGTGAGATTGAAATACTGAAAGCACAATCGGTAAATTACCGTACCCATCAGCATTGCTAGCGGTCACGACGTTGACATGCTTTGGCGTCTTCCCTTTCTTGTCTGCACGATCTGGGCAGTCCACAGAGAAGTGTCCGAGCTCTACACAAGTGTAGCACTTTAGCTCAGATTTGTTCAGCATATTCTTCTTCTTCTTCTTCTTCTTCTTCTTCTTCTTCTTCTTCTTCTTGAAAGAAGTAGCCTTGGTAGGCATGTTAAAGGCGGGCTTTCCCTTGGCCTTGCTCTTGCCGTGGTGAAAGTTCTTCTGCACCATATTGGCGCTAGACTGACCTTCACCTCTCTCACTAGTGTCCTTAGCCCGAGCCTTCTCCTCAACATCAAGAGACGCTATCAGGTTTTCAACCGATATCTCCGTTCTCTTGTGTTTGAGAGTTGTGGCGAAGTTCCTCCACGAGGAAGGCAACTTTGCAATAATGCATCCAGCCACAAGCTTGTCAGGTAGGGAACACTTGAGGAGTTCCAGCTCTCTCGCAGTGCACTGTATCTCATGAGCTTGTTCGACCACGCTACGGTTATTCACCATTTTGTAGTCGTGAAAGCTCTCCATGATATACAGCTCACTGCCTGCATCGATTGCACTGAACTTAGCGTTCAATGCATCCCAGAGCTCTTTGCCGTCTTTTATATGCATATACACATCACACAGACGACCATCAAGAACACTCAGAACGCATCCACGGAAGATAGTAGTGTCTTTCTTAAACTTATTCTGAGCATCCTCAGATATAGTTCCTTCAGGAAGACCATTACTAACTTCCCACACATTCATGGCCTCGAGCCAGAGTTGGCACTTAATTTGCCACCTCTTAAACCCCATACCACCGGTGAACTTCTCCGGTTTCATTGCATCGGTATAACCAGCCATATTTAAATCACGAAATTGCCTACAATTAGGTTTTTGGATTGTTGGATAATTAGGCAATAATTCTATGATTAATTCCAGAATATTACACATGACAACCGCAACTACTAACATGTGAAACACGAACATATTAGATGTACTAATCAACATGAATAGTAGCATCATATCACAGAACATGTAAACAGGAAACATGTTGATCCAACCAGGAGAGATACGACACACGTACTGAACGATTGAAGATGTAGTAGCCGTGGTCGATGTAGTTGGCGACTTTCTTGGCGAAAGCTAGTCGCCACAGAAGATGCTTGCGGCGGCGATCCGCAAAGCCGGCTGGAAGACGACCCGTGGTGGAAGCAGCGAGCAGTCGCGCGAAGCGCTTCCCAAAAACCTAATTCGCCCTCTCCCGTACAGGATCACAAGAGCGACTGGTTCCGGAGACCTGCTCTCCCAAACGCCGGTGCACGCCGACGCTCGGGATGGAGTAGACTACAGTGGCGGCGCAAGGCATGAGACAGAAAAACCCTAGATTAGTTCGGTATATGACGGCGCACGGTAGTGCAAGGCAATATATAGTGCGGTTCAGGAAACCCTAACGGGTAGAACGTGGGCCGGCCACGTCGCATTCGAGTCGGTTACAGCTGCCCACGATCCGGTAGCGATCCAAATTGGCTAAGCTGTACACGTACGCTAACACGACTCGATTTTCCTGAACAGCAAAAATATAGGCATCGGCTCGGCTCATTCCCGCAACCCGCGGCGTGTCGTGACGAGACGAGCGAGCGGCGGCGGCGGAGGAGGAGGAGGAGGAGGATGAGGAGTGCGCATGAGAGAGCCTTCTATTCTCAACTAGCACACCAAGTGGTACAACACTCCACTATATAGGTGGTGCAACTCTCCTCCAACTAGCAATGTGGGACTAAACTTTAGCACCACATTGCACCTCCAAAATTCTGCCATGCACATGGGCCAATTTGAGATTTTCAGATTTGCTTATTTGGGCTGCCCCATATTGGGCCCAAATTCTAACATCATGGCCTACACTGATGCGGACTGGGCTGGCTGTCCCGATGTGTTTCTCGGTGACAATCTTGTCTCATGGTCTTCTAAGCGACGGCACACTGTATCTCGCTCCAGTGCTGAAGCAGAGTACCGCACCGTCGTCAATGCTGTTGCTGAAGCTAGTTGGCTCCGCCAGCTCCTCCACGAGCTCCATCGCCCGCTTCCCAGTGCCACAGTTGTCTTCTGCGACAATGTTAGCGTTGTCTTCATGTCCACGAATCTGGTTCAGCACCAACGCACCAAACACATCGAGATCGATCTTCACTTTGTTCGCGATCGTGTGGCACTTGGGCATATTCGAGTTCTTCATGTGCCCTCAGCTCGGCAATTAAATGACATCTTCACCAAAGGCCTGCCATCACCATTGTTCTTGGACTTCCGATCTAGTTTCAGTGTCCGAGAATCTCCCGTTGCGACTGCGGGGGATGTTAGGCAAACCGAATAAGTCTAGGATATTCGGTTGTACTTGCCATACTAGAGCTTGATCTCTTGCATATAATCAGGCCCATTATGATTAGGATTTATAATCGGTTGTTTCCATGTAATCTGCTATATATATGAGATAACAGAAAACCCACAATTGTGTGGTTAATCATTCTCTCTCTCTCTCTAATTCTATCAGTCATCATATTGATTTAATTAAGTTTACTCTTTACAGGTTACTCTCTACAGGTTCCTCTTAAAGACTCGTATGAATACAATAAGATTGCTTTCAAATCCAAACATGCCCTGTAATGAACACTTTCTAGGCTACAAAAAACACATAAGACTTTCAAATGTGAGGAAAAATATGATTTTTCTTAAACAAGTTTCAAAATAGATATCTTCTGATCCCCAGCAAGTATGGATGATTAATTACTAAGGCACGTTCTAATAGCCAGGAGGGAGTAATGTTGATTCTACTATAAATATGTAGATAGGACAGGGTTTGAATCCACAAATGCGTTCACGTTGTGACCTGAAATACATATGTTTTTTGCGTAGACTATTAAATCGAGATACCTACCTCAGTGTGGATGGATCGAGAGCTGCCGCAGCAGCCGATGCTGGAGCGAGACGCCGCCGCAGCAGGCGCCAAGCCCCGGAGCATGAGATCACCGGTGCCGTTGCTCCAGATGCGAGATGTGGACAAGGCAGGAGCCGAGCGCCGTAAGATCGGAACATCGCCACCGCCAATCGGCCCTCCCCGGAGAACTATAGAGAAAAATCCACTCTCACTAGTAGAGAACAAGGCAACAGTACCGGCCTTATTGGGCCTTTAATACTGGTTGTGCAACCGGTACTAAAAGGTCGGGACTAAAGGGGAGGGGTACCCCTTTAGTACCGGCTGTATATACAACCGGTGCTAAAGGCCCTCCACGTGGGCGAACCTGCGCGCGCGCAGCTGAGGACCTTTAGTACCGGTTGGTATTGGTTCCTGCTTTCCCCCCCCCCCCCCTTATTTTTTCAGGGGGGTTTAGGTTTTCGGTTTTTTTTTCTTTTCGCTTATTTTTCGGGGTTTAGGGTTTCTGTTTTTTTCCTTTTCGCTCATTTTTCAGGGTTTCGGAGGAGATCACGTATAAAGTACTCACTACACATATAAAGTACTCATTACACATATAAAGTACTCTCGTTACATATAAAGTACTCATAATTACAATGGAGATCACCGCTAGCTAGTACATGCATGGAGGGAGTCTATTTTTCGACATAGTAGAATTCACCGAATTCATCTACGACATGCGTCAGAATGAATCCGCCAATTCCTCCGCAATAGCTTTTACGCGGTTTTTTGGTAGGAGCTGGTTCCGCTTCCTTGACATCTTTAAAAGAAGGAGATCAAATCAGTTATGATCGAAACTAAACACAATTGATGGTAGCAAAATAAAAGTTGTCTATGATGTTTATGTACCTCTCGATTTCTTATACTATTGACTCTCTCATTGACCCTCATGTGAATAAACTCGCAAACGTAGTATCCACATAGTTCCGTCCCCTGTGGTTGTCGCAGACACCACTATACAAGAATTTAATTTAATCAAATAATAATCAAGAGAATGATAATGGTATTAGAAAGATACACAGACCTAGATACGTAGTAGTACTTACGTTGTTAGCCTTGAACTGCAGCTTATCTTTCCATTCACCGCGTTCTTCCGCGATGAACTTTTTCCAAACCCTGACCGGAAAAGAAAATGAATTGAGGAGTTATTACTTATACTTTTGATATCCGGAAATGAACGAAAGAGGCCGATATAGTGCGATTGAAATTACCTCTTGAGCATTAGACGCACGCTTTTGTACTCATCTTGATGGGGGCGTCGTCCTCCATAGCTCAATGTCACTGCAAATTTGTAATTCATAGCAAACAATTTTAAATTTTTTATACACTAATAAAAAAACTTTGCTACTAAAATAACAATATTGCAACTAAAATGACTTAGCAAAATTTTCAAACTTAGCTAAATTTTCAAACTTTGCTACTAAAATTTTCTAACTTAGCAATATTTCAAAGTTAGGAATATTTCTAACTTAGCAATATTTCAAACTTAGAAATATTTCAAACTTTGCTACTAAAATAACAATATTGCAACTAAAATGACTTAGCAAAATTTTCAAACTTTGCTACTAAAAGTTTCTAACTTAGCAATATTTCAAACTTTACAATGTCACTGCAAATTTCTTAACAAAATGAAAAACTACAAGAATAAACCTAAACACATTTGCTAAAATATTTCTAATATTGCTACTAATATTTGCTACTAATATTTCTAATAAACCTAAACACATTTGCTAAAACTAAAAATTGCTACTAATATTTGCTACATTTTCTGATTTGCTACATTTACTTAAACTAAAAAAAAATAACTTTTCAAAGTTTCAAAGTTTGCTACACTAAAAATTGTGCAAAATTTTCAAACTAATAATAACCTAAACTAATAATAAGCAAACTTTGAAACTAATAATAAGCTAAACTAATAATAAGCTAAACAAAAATGAAAAAAACCTCACCTTAACTCCGGCCGAGGCGGTGGCGGAGGTGGAGGCCGGCGCGGGAGGCGCGCGATTGCGCGGGAGGTGCTGGCGCGGGGGGCGACGGCGCTCGGCGCCGGAGCAGGCCGGAGGGCAGAGGCGGGCCGCAGCGCAGGGGCGCGCTTCGCCGGAGAGCAGGGCGTGGTGGCGGCGGCGTCGACGTCGACGACGTGCGCAGGGCGCTTCGCCGGAGATGGCGCAGGGCGGAGGGCGCGTGCCGGAGGACGCGGCGATGGCGCGGCCGCCGGCCAGAGCAGGGCTTCGCCGGGGAGCAGGCTGGAGAGGAGCAGGGCGTCGCGGGCGGCGGGGACTTGTGAATTTTGGGGTTCGATCCGTCGATCCCCACTTAAAACTGCCATCAAAACACCTTTAGCACCGGTTGTTCTGTACAACGGTACTAAAGGGTCTTTAGTACCAGTTGTAAATAACAACCGGTACTAAAGGTCTGTTTTGGGCCGCGACATTTCGCGCGCGAAGCCCACCCCTTTAGTACCGGTTGTAGATTACAACCGGTACTAATGGGCTTTTGATTTTTTTCTCTAGTTTCTTTTTTCTTTCTTATGTTTTCTGTTTTTATATCTATTTGGTTTCTATTTTGTTTTTTCTCTAGTTTCTTTTTCTTTAATATAAATTTAATTTAATTGTCTACAAAATTGTAATAATTATCTATCTATTTGTTTTCTGTTTTTATATCTATTATCTAATTGTAATAATACGTAGGGGGGACACGTGTCCTCCCCGGTACTGTTGCCTTGTTCTCTACTAGTGAATGCATTGGCTCTTAGCGCGCTATGCTAGATAGTGAAGCCGGCGGGGACGTCGTAGCCGGGCGGGCAGGGGTAGTTCAAGGCAGGAAGCGGTGGAAAGCGCGGGAAATTGCATCTATAAAATTGCTTGGAAATGCTAAAGATCTTGGAGAATGCAGAGATTGTGTTGGTAAAAGTGTAGCTGATTTGAAGCTTCTTGACAATACACATTGGAAATACACATTCATTATTATTACACATGCTCCTTACATAAAGGTTTAATACATTCCATAGAATGCATTACATAAAAGGTTTAATACATTATTACACATCACCAACATCACCAACATTATTCTACATAAACGGACTTGCTGGCTCGGAGGTCGTAGGATTAGGAGGAATGGCGGGAGGAGCTAGCCCCATTCGCGGCCGCCCGGTTCTCGCGCGCACGTTTGCGACGGAGGGCAAGATCCATGGAGGATGAGTCTTTCAGCGCCCAATCCAGCTTGGAAGCCTCCTTCGCCTTGAGCTGGCAGACAGTTCTGGCTCGCTGTACACGGTCGTCGTGGACGGACTAGAAGGAGGCTTCAAGGGCCTCCTGCTTCTGCGGCCCGCCGCGCTCTTCCCCATGGTCACTCCAGTCGAAGTCGTCGTCGTCATCCTCCTCATCGGGAGGGGCGGCAGCGACTGGTGGAGGCATGGTCGCGGATCCCCATGCCACCCCTGCGGCGTACGCATCCTCGTCAGGGTCAGGGACGTCGGACCACGCGCGCTCATACGTCCTCCGCACCTCCTCCGGCACCGGAGCAGGAGGACGGTAGCAGGGCATTCCTCTCCACGCCGGGCTCGTGGGCATACGGCGGGATAGGCTCCCGCGGTAGCGCCCAAGCGCGCTCTGCCGAGCATGCTCGACCTCGTCCAGAAGGCGCTGCGGCGGGCGTGGCGGATCCATCTCGTGGAGACGATGCGTTCGTGGCTAGGAATGGTGGATTAGGGTTTACCCCGTCGGCGACAATATATAAAGACCTCCAGTGCAGCACTAGGGGAGGACACGTGGCTAGGGCAGTGCTGGGGGAGGACACGTGGCTGACACGAGTCGTGACCGCAAAGCCCTTCCAACCGGGACTAAAGAAGCACACAGATCGTGTGTTTCTTTCAAGCGCTGTTGAGACGTTGGATCAGGGGTGTGTTTCTTTTGAGGGATTGTGAGATGTTGGATCAGCAGTATCACGACCACTTCGTGAGCCACATGACCCGGTTGGTGTTACCAACCGAGACTAAAGAAGCACACGTACCCTATATATAGCCCCCTCCCGGACATGTTCAGCACTCAGTGTCTACTCATTGTAGTTCATTTTGGCAGTACACGGGTAGCAGAGAGCAAGATTTCTGAGAGGCGGGAGTTCCTAGAACGGATGCTGAAGGTGAACCTCCCCTCGGTCGGATCCAAGCAGCGGCAAGGATCTTTGATGATTAGCAACATCCCCAACACTTCTTCGGATGGTTGCAAATCATCAGAGACGTCTTGCCGCTGTTTGGATCGAAGGCCGATTTGCCGTCTCATGACCACGGGATGATTTGCCGGTCAGAGTGGCCACTGGAGAAGGTAGGCAGGGGAAACCGTATGTTTAATACATTCCATAGAATGCATTACATAAAAGGTTTAATACATTATTACTGTGAAGGGCGGAATTTCATGAAACTTATTATAATCTTCTGACATGTCTGTTGCATCAAAGCCTGAACTTGTGAGCCGTTGGATCAGGGAGTTCCTAGAGCGGAGGCTGAAGGGGAAGTCGTGTGTTTTGATCCAACTTTTTCGAGCGCTTGTAAGCCGTTGGAGTTTTTAGAACAAAAAATTAGTGTTTAGATCTCTCTTCTGAGTTTTCAGGACATAGTTACATAAAAGGTTTAATACATTATTACACATCAGCAACAACATCCCTATCTAGTGTTCACTTTTTCTTCTTGTGTGTCCCTTTCTTCTGATTGCCTAAATAAAAATATATCTATGTCAACTTGGTCGTCATGATTGTTATAAACATGAAACAAAATAAATAGTTATAAAAATATACCACATCCGAATCATAGACCGGACGAGGGCCGACGGGGACGGATATCAAAACCATGACACTATACATATAAAAAAATATAAGAAAATTATACAAGAAATAATTATGCATTTAAATCATATAACTAACATTTTTTAAAATAAAAGATAGAAAAAGAGGCTCACCGAGGTGGTGTCGATGACGGAGCGGCGCGGGCGATCGACGGCGGTGAGGAAGGGGACGAGACGACACTATGTAAAACCACAAATTATACTTTAATTTGAGCTCAAAATGCATATAAACAAATGAAATCCCTAACTTAAGCATTTCATCAAACATCTTGCAAGCACCACCAAATCAAACTTGCTAAACTTGCACGAAAATGAGTTAAACTTGAAATGCCGGAAGAGAAGATGAAGTTTCTAACCCTTATATATGTAGGTGCCACCAATCTTGGAAGTTGTTGGAGAAAAAAGGGGTGAATTTGAGCTTGGGAGAGCGAAAAGAGAGGAAAAATGGAGTTGAATTCGACCTCAAAATGGAGCTGGCTCGGGGTGGAAGAAGTGTTATAGTGCCCGAGACCTTTAGTACCGGTTGTTACCAACCGGTACTAAAGGTCTCGCCGTGGGGCCACCAACTGCGGCCACATGTGCCGCGGGGCCTCCAACTCTTTAGTACCGGTTGTTATTAGCAATCGGTATTAAAGGGTAGCTTTTAGTACCGGTTGCTAATACCAACCGGTACTAAAGGTCCTCGCCGCGGTGCCCCTGCTGGCACACGAACGCAACCGGTGCTAATGCCCCCTTTAGTACCGGTTTTTGTACAACCGGTACTAAAGGGGTCGCACCGTTGCCCCCTTTTCTACTAGTGTCTGGTACGAAAACTATTCCTATATACGTGGGGGTCGGTCGTTGTGGGGACGTGGACACTCTGGTGGGGGTCGGTTGTTTCCCCACGGTAGGATCGGTTTTTGAGAAATCAACCAGTAGTTTCGAGTTTCTCCACTTAAAAAAACGAAAGGTATAGAGTGTGGTATTTCATAGCTCACGCTATACATGTAGCCCTTTATTTTGAACTTTCAAAATACAAATTTTAAAGTGTTAAAAATTCTGAAAACATATGTGCATATAGCCACTGATATATTCTACATGTGTGAAAAATCTTAATTCAAAATACGTTGTATTCTACGCTACACTAAAAAGACAAAATTATAGATCTGGTGTGTGAACAATGCACCTCCAAATCTTGTCGGGCAGACTGTAATTGTTTGTCATTGATTGAATAAAGACCCCAAGTTCGAGTGCAAAAAAAAAAAAACAATGCACCTCCAAATCTTGTCGGAATTTGTCTTTTTTGTATAGCCCAAAATATAAAGAATTTTAGATTGAAAATTTGCACAATTGTAGGATACGGTAGCTACATCTAGATTTATTTTTAGAATTTTTTGAAACTTAAATATATTGTTTTGACAATATTAAAATATACGTCTACATTAGTCCGGGATACAAATGCCATTTTCAGTCACTTTGTTCTTAACCTTTTCGATATTTACGTTAAATATGTCACCGTGCTAATTTATTCCTAAAACTATCTGAATCATCTTGAGGATTGCAACAAAATCATTCGCACCTAGGGCAGCGGTGATCTCTTATACTCTCATAAAGTGTCTTTTAACACGTGCTGCAACCGACTCTTAATTTACAACCTGCTTCTCTCCTCTCCTTCAACTAAGTAAAAACATGTTATTTAAATTTGTAGCCTGCTTAAATCACCTTGTTATACTTATTCTAAGGGGTTTATAACCCGAAAATGCGCAGGAGAACCCAACGACACCCCCCCTTATATATGTCCGTTCGCTGTGTTAAAGCGTAGCGGCCGCGATCCTCTCGCTAAATGTATACCCGCACTTATTTTGTATTCTGTTTTGTACACCTTCCGTATCTCAGCCTGTATACGTGAACAGTAAGATCCAACATGACGTCACGTCGCATTTAGTGCTCAACTGCAAACTGCCCCGACCGTTGTATCCGGTAGCTTCCTTCTCCTCCACTCTACCATCGGCCAACGGATCCTCGATCTTCTTTCTCCCCCCCCCCCCCCCCCCGCAGCGACCAGTTTCTTCCCGTGCTCCTGTCGATCTCGTCACCACAATGCATTTCCCAGAGACGGAGAATTCCGTTTCTTCTGCTGGTGCAGGAACTGCTTCTGTCCAGGAAGACATCGCTCCACTCATGTTGATCCGATGCCCTCGATGCAACCTCGGGGTCACCCAGTGGTGGGTATCCAACACAATCAAGAATCCAGGCAAGCACTTCTACAAGTGCGAGTTCTAGGTTGAGACATGCGAGATCTCCACTGTTTCTTTTTCAATTGCCCTTGTTCATTTCTCACTGATTTCGGTTTTTCCCCAATCCCCCAGCCTTCCGGTTGTAGCTTCTGGAAGTGGGAGGCATACATCGACTATCTGCGTTATCGTTGGGGGAACATCTTCGGTGGACAGCGTCGCGACGTCAACCCCGACCTTCTTCTTCTTGCGCAGTCCGACATCAGGAACATCCTCGATATCGTGGTAGCAACGTTCTTTGCTGTTGTGTTCAGTTTGGTTTCAAAGAATTAGTGCTTCATTGCAATAGGACGGTTACGCGCACCACTTAATATGCAGTTATCTCTTATGAGCTCTATTAATTCAAGTATTAGCATTCCTTGATTTTCACTGTCTGGGCACAAGTAATATCCCGTTTTGTAACTGTAACTACCTATTGTCAATAAGGGTGCTCAAATTTGTTTTTTTGGGTATCCCGTTAAATTTTGCATAAAGTCATCTCTCGTTAAAAACCCTAATCCACCCCTACCCGCGCCGCTCCTGCTCGTTCCCCACTCAACGGAATAAAATATTGTTTAGTTTTATAAATTAGTAGAGATGTGTTGGCTTGGCCGGCTAGATATTAGAACACATAAGGTGTGGCCTAGCTTTCTTTTTTTTGCACACAAGGGGAGTGGTCCGGAAGGACCTCGAAGCTGCATTTATCCCACTGTCGGTGGAGAACACATTACATGGAGGACCAGAAAGAAAACAAAATTTACATACGGGTCCTTAACAATTACAACCAAGACCCTGGAACATAAATAAGAAAAGCAATCAAGTCCAGGTCGTCGTCCAACTCCAATTCCACCGATCTGAGCTTGCATCCATGCACGGTCGACCACAGCACCACCGGGGACAAGACCACTTGGGGTACTGCGGCGGGAGCACATCGCACCGGAGCAGAAGACCTCCAACATGGCATCAAGGCCGGGAGGTTGAACACCACACGTCGACGTGCAACAGGCGCCAAGCAGGGAGGTGTGGCCTAGCTTATAACCTCCTTAAAAATATGGATAGGAGTGCCCTTAGTCCACCTTATGTCCAATCCCCTATACATGTATTCTTTTCATTATCATGCATACATGCATATATCATGATTTACTAACATATTTTTGCGGGTTAACTTTTGTTAATTGAAATGTTAAAGCTTTTACTATTGTTTGAAAAGTTTTAGTGTTGGGAGGTGAGAGTGGAGTGTGTAAATAAGGGGACTGTTTTGGTGGGAGGTGGCCGAATTTTCCCGCCTTTTTTGCTGCAGCGCTTGAGATCCCACCATCTCCGCGGTTGCATGAGTTCGTGCAGCTGATGCTGCCTTTTGTAGCTCGGGAGCCAGCTTCTAGTTTGCTTCCATGTAAAGACTGATACGGTCATTCCCAGCGGGACTGGTTGGATACTGATTTGATAAACGCGCGATGGCTGCTTATTTATAAAGGGGGACGAAGTCGGTATCATGTCCAATCCCTGCGGGATCATGTATTTGATAAACATGCATATAACCGGTTACCAAACAATCAGGGACGAAGTAGGTATAAATTTTCACGAGTGTCGAGACGACCATTTGCGCCAATTTCAAACTTTTTTGGCGTCAGTTTCATTTATAAGTTGTGGCTACATACTATTTTCATGAGAGGCGCCTTTTTCAATTGACACAACACCCTGCAAACAACAACAATTTGCACTCAGCAGAGCTGATTGGAGAGTTTGACCTACCAAACACGCTCCAAAGTTTTTATTGTTGTTTGAAGAAATAAAGGATACACCGATTGCATGCATGTAGTAGTACTCCACGGGTAGCAGACCGATGGGCAGGGGCGAAGGATCCAGTAGGGCAAGGTAGGGCGGCCGCCCTACCTTCATTTTTGGGGAAAAATCAAGTATATATAGTCATTTTCCTGATGTATATGTCATTTTCACGATTTTCTGAAGATTTGGGAAAAAAACGAAGGAAAAAATACTAGTTGGGCCGGCCACGGTTGCCTCGGCCGCTAGATGGGCCTCACTAGTCGCCGCGTGAGCCCAAACAGAAGCAGCGAGGCATGCCTTCGCTCGAATTCGTGCAGCGTGCGTGCCTCATTTTTTTTCCGCCCGACTGGGTAAAAAGTGGACGTGCCAATAGGAAAAACTACCCAGAAAAAGAGGACACAATTAATTCCAGATTTCCATCAGACTCTTTCTGGCAGAGGACGATGGATGGAACGACTCGGCTGTGCTGCATGTTGCGCCCCTCCCTGCAGCGCGGACGCGGCTTGCCTGTGCCTCGCCCGTGCGACCATCCGTGCGACCGGACACATGGAAGCCATCGAACGTTTCTCCCTCCCACACGCCCAGCTGTGCCTTTTCCTTAAAAAAAATCGTAGAAATTCCTTCACTTTCCCCTCCCGTCCCCCGTCGTTATCCTCTGTCTGAACGCAAGCCGGACCGCTGCTAGTTCTCTCCCAGAGGGCAGCGCGCGGCGGAGATGCATGGAGACCGCTCCAGCCCACCCATCCCTGCGAGACCTCTCGCCAAGTCGCCATGCCCCCGTTCCACCGGCCTCCAGCCCCATCCCGTCGACTGATCTCGCCGCTCCGCCGCATCAGGGTCAGAGCCGTGGAGCCTCGACCAGGACGAGCGCCACCATGCTCCGTTCCTCCGCCATCTACCCGTCCTGGACGAGCGCGACCTGGAAGAGCTAGTTTGCGGGACGGCGGCGCGTGAAGCGGGAGGAGGAGCCGAGCCGGACCTGGAGGCGGTGAATTCTGGGAGGGCGCAGTTGCATCTGCCAGCTCGAGCGCGGCAGCTTGTAGCTGGAGGCGGCAGGCCTAGAAGCTACATGCGCGCTGTGCGTCCGTCCGTGGTCCGTCCGCGAGGGAGCAGCTTCGCCAAGGGACTGCAGTTCGTCACGCGCTTCAGCAGGTGAAACTCTTTCTTGCAGCGAGGCCTCGCGCCATGCACATGCATGAAGAAATGTAAACTGAAATTGCTGGGAGCAGCTTCGCCGACGGACTGCAGTTCTGCGATTTTTTTTAAGGAAAAGGCACAGCTGGGCGTCCGGGAGGGAGAAACGTTCGATGGCTTCCACGTGTCCGGTCGCACGGATGGTCGCACGGGCGCGGCACAGGCAAGCCGCGTCCGCCGCAGCCCCGCAGCAGCAACGGTGGCCCCCACCAGCGACGTTTTCCAACGCCGTTCCTTCCGCGCTACGCCAGGCCGGTCCCGAAATACTTTGACGGAAAGCAGTAAGCACTGCATCCTTTTCATTAAGAGGAGCCGGGACAAATGCCGGTCCCGAAATACCACCAGCCGCCGGCGCTCTCTCACCGCTCCCTACTCCAGCTCCCCTCCAGTAGTACGTGGGCGCCGTCGCCGGCCTCCTCCACCTCCCCGGAGCCGCGCGGGCGCCGTCGCCGCACTCCTCCATCTCTCCTCCAGCAGCAGGAGCCGGCTGCGGGTGCGGGCGCCGTCGCCGGCCTCCTCCACCTCCCATCCAGCAGCAAGAGCCGGACGCGGGCTTTGTCGCCCATCACCGGCCTCCGCCGGACGCGGGCTTTGTCGCCCATCACCGGCCTCTCCACCGCCCCTCCAGTAGCGGGAGCCAGGCGCGAGCGCCGTCTCCGGCCTCCTCCATCTCCCCTCCAGCAGCAGTCGCCGGGCACAGGCGGGGGCGCCATCGCCGGCCTCCTCCACCCCCTTTCCATCAGTAGGAGCCGGCTGCGGGCGCCATCGCCGGCCTTTCCCTCCACCACCTCCGGAGCATCATCAGCATCCAGAGCCGGCAGTGGGGCACATTTTTCTTTCTAAAGCCAATAATTTGTAATGTTCGATGAACAAAAATTATTTCAAATACAGCAATAGAGTATGCTCTCTATTTATTTTCAGTGACTTGATGTGTGTTGAATGGAGTAGCTGTATAAATAGCATGTATAAGGTGACATTTAGGTTTTGGAACAAGCTGCTATTGGAATATGATTCAACCTCTGGTTTCCAAGTAAGGTTCTGTGCATGCTTCAAACCCAAACTGAACAATATAATTCTGAAAATAGAACTTTATTCATGAATAGAAAGAATGCATTTGCAATGGCAGCTCGGAAACAAGATGCAGTTGAACTCAAACCCAGTTGCTCCTAAACTACGTCCACAGCAAAACTGTAACCCAGTGCTCACAAACTATGTCCACAGCAACCCGGATGCAAATCACAATGAGGCGCTCATTCTTCATCCTCCGTCTCCTCATCAACGTCGTCACT
Source organism: Poa pratensis (assembly GCA_947311845.1). Taxonomy (NCBI): domain Eukaryota; kingdom Viridiplantae; phylum Streptophyta; class Magnoliopsida; order Poales; family Poaceae; genus Poa; species Poa pratensis. Next base: position 16,995,788 of record CAMZMU010000110.1, read on the forward strand.
GCTAGCAGCTCTGTACCTCAATCCCCCATCATCGTGGTTCATTACAGGTGCACCTGGGTTCTGCATGTGAGCGCTGCAAGGTGCAGCGCCGCTCTTCTTCTACCTCGGTTAGAGCTAAATCTCTCAGCTCTCTCTCACGAACAGGAAGATACAGAAGAACACAAGAAGTTTGGCTTCGGCTGTTTCACACAGCCCACAGCCTTTTCTTCTATTTCTCTTGTTGGAAGTAAACATGATTACAGCTGATTAAATAGCCACACACGCACACACGGCCAGAGGCCACTCACGCCACTAACACCACTAACTCATGCACTAACACACGAGCCCCTCTCTCCTGGAATCGCTCCAGGATCCATGCATGCAGCTAACGAACTGACCGAATCACTCGGCCTTGACTATGTAGCATGTAGACCTTCTCCTTCCTCCACGCAACGGTGCTGCATCGCACAGCACTAGCATCACGCCTTGCCACCATCAGCTTGGCATCTCGCCATTTTCCTCACGTACGGAAGCTTCACCGGCCAACAGCTCTAACTAGCTAAACTATATGCAAGGAAATAAATATGCAGATACCTAATCAAGATTAAAAAGCTAACACTGCACGCCAAATTGTAGCCTTGTGAGTATAAGTCCTGCCATAAATGACAATTGACAAATGTCCATACGTCTTACCTTCTCATGTTGTGCCCTGAAATGCGCCCTTAGTTTAGACTCATGTGTAAATCTTCGACCACATTCTGGGTACGGCACATATGATAGTTATCCGCAAAATGTGTTCTCATGTGGGCCTTTAAATTAAAATCCAATGAGAATGACTGCAATAATCAGGGGAAAAATCACATTAAACACACGAGTTTCTCAAATCCCCAACTATGACAAGAAAATGTCAGTGGGCACCACCAATTATTAAGTATGGCGCATCCGGTGCATCCTACTTAGCTTAAGAAAATTCTCCAAAATAATAGAGATAGTGAACAAGTCTCTTGCTGGTACCACAACTCCAGAGTGAGCCTGTTAACATTCTGTACATCTTACCTCTATTATGATTTGATATTTTTTAAACTTCATTGCTACAGAGATCTTGAATTGCAGAAAATACTACCATGAGTTCATGTCCTTTTTTTGAGTGATTTCATGTCTTGGTAGCGATTTCTCTTTAGCGTGAGTGTGAAATTCATACAATGTACAGAAAAGTGCACTTTCTGGATAACAATTAAAAGAAAGACAATGAAATGCCAAAGCTCGAAAACAAGAAGCAGTTGAACTCAAACCCAAAACTAAGGATTGAGCTTTTCTATATTCAGCACAAAATTCTTTCTATGTGATTAAATTGTGAGAGAATATACATATCTTACATGATTAAAAATGAAAATGTTGTAAGGAAAATCTTAACAGATACAACGGAAAGAGCGTGGTATCACCTTGCCACAACCTTCATGATGGCAGACAAAAAACTTCTCTCCTGTATGAATAAGAAAATGCCTCTTCAACTTCGAGCTATCCAAAAAATTCTGCAAAATCCAATTCAACAGCAAATTTCAGATAAGCGACTCAGTTCAACAATGTCACTGCCATATGGAAATGGCTTCATCATGTAGGCAAGACAAATAGACACCCGACACAAATACCTTGCCACATCCCTCATAGTGACAGACATACTGCTTCTCCCCATGGACGTTGGCATGTTTCTTAAGAGCCCCTGCATCAACAAAAGTTTTCCCACAGCCATCATAGCTGCACAAGAAAAGAACCTCAGTGGCCAGCTCAGGCTTTGCAGAGTCCACCACCTCTTGTTCCTTGTCCTTGGATCTAAGAGCAACCAACCTATCCTCTGTAAAGGAATACAGTAAAAACATTATTAGCTGAATGAGAGGGCTAAATCAGAAGGCAAACACTATATCAAAAAGGAAACTTCAGCAAGTACTACAAAGAATGCTTACATCAGCAAAGAAACAGGAAAACATATTTCAACAAGAAAAACATTAGCCTATTCTGCATTTTTTACAAAGCAGCTCTTCTACAATTAGATAGTAGTGGATGCATGAAGGTATAAATTACTCATTGTCACGGTGTCACTGCATGGATTATCAAGCTAGTGTACGCCTATTGTGACCGTGCTAAGCAACATTGACACAAGAAGAGGCTGGGAGGAGCTGTAGCTATCATGTGCTTCTCTTCACACAACCTTCACGACTACAGACAAGTTTCCTCAGAATTATCTCCACATTGGCTACATCCCACTGAACATAGCTTTTCCGCACACTAAAACCTTTCTCAAGAGCATAATTGTTATAGAACCGAAAAGCTTCATCCTCGCTATCAAACGTCCTACTGACAATGCCACGGTACTCACCCATAGACTCGTCACTTGCATCGGCCATGCCTTCCTGCATATCACATACAAATCGAAAATTAAAGGTTTTACCAAAATGGGTCAATGACACGGATTCAATATCCTCCAAAAAAATAGTGGCGTGAACAAAAATCTCCACAACCAGCTACAAAATAATTACACGGTCACTTATTTTTTGAAGGAACAACCAATTAAGTCAGAAGAACCTTTACTGACATAATGCTGTCATATTGTACATTGTCCTCCATCTAGAAGGAATCAATGAGCTTACTATTTTCATAATTTAGTGTGACTAATTGAATCAGACTTTGACTGACATTTTCTGTTATTGACACTTGTGGACATTCAGTCATTCAGAGCACCGTCTACTATTTTGATCCGATAATGTTGATAGTCGGTTGACCCCTTTAAGGAGTGCTATTGGTTTAATAGATGATAGACGCTGGGAACTTTATCAGTCAAAGGAAGCCCGCATTGGGCCAGTTCTTTTCGGCTGAGGCTTGTGCAGAAACGACTGAAGCTTAGCTGCCCAGAGAAACTGCAGTGAAAATAAGTTTAAGAGAAACTGCAGTCCAGTTCTTTTCGGCTTCTAACACTGAGCTTATTTTTTGTTTTGTATGGCAAAACACAATAATGCCCCTAAGTAGTGGTTGTGTGGTATATGATTTATTATACTATGTGCTATCTGATGTGTGTATTGTATATGGAGCAGTAAACTAATTTAAGAATATAATTAAATAAGAAATATTAGGACATTTAAGGTGTGGAACTTAACAAACATGTCAAAAAGCAAGATCACCAAATTATTATTTTGTTCCTAACTAACAAAAGTGGTGACGATAATAACACCATGAGGCATAACAAATACGTAGTAATCAAGGCACGAGACTCTGAGCAATAGCATCACGTACTGTGTCCATTGTGCCACTCACAAACAATAGCACCTACAAAAGTAGTAATCATAAAAAAAGATCTAATCTACTGTTTACACTACGGAGCACCTACAAAAAGAGCATCTACGATTTTTACACAGCACGTACTGCACATCATCTACACCGATCTAATCATAAAATAATATATAATCTACTCTTCCAATTTCTTCTACTGCGGCACCTACTATACGACACAACACAGTACCTACTACACAGCACCTACACAAAAGAACCGATCTAATCTACGATTACTTGATCGCTATACTTATTCCAGGATCAACGGCCCTCGTCAATCGTGTGGTGCAGCAGCATAACTGCGGCGGGATCACCGCACCACACGACCGCACGAGCGAGGCAACCCCAGATTTCCATGCACCTACAAACACAGGAGGAGAAGCTGCCTTTCTCTGTTGCTCTGGGACGGCGGAGGTCGTCGGCGAGGTTGTGGAGGCGGCGTTGGTGGGTGCAAGGTGGGAGGCGGGCTCTGGGGCAAAGTCTGAGGCGGCGCCGTCCTTGTGGCTGGGGAAGGATTACGAATCGGGAACAGGGGGAGAAAACGATTTGCGTTCAGTACATAATATACTTCCATCCGGCCGCTCCCTGAGCTTCGCGGGCGGGGAGAATTCCGGGTGAAAGCTTGCACGGACTCCGGTCCGTGGCACGACGGCGGCGTCTTCGGGCGTCGTTTCGCGTCGTTGCGGCATCTCGACTCGGTCTGACGCGAGTGGTTCCAAAAATCTCCGGGTGAAAACCTAAACCCCGTGGGGGGCGGGCGACGGTGACGGATGCGTCATTACCTTGTTGGAGGCGTCGCCTTGGAGTTTTTGGCCGTTGCACTGGTGGATGTGCAGGATGGCTCCGTGGTCGTGGGAAGGTGGATCCCAGGGCGGCGGCCCCGGACGGTGGTGGACGTCGAGGCGGCGGCCTCGGTCTCCCACGCTACGATGGTTCTATGAGGCGGAACCATTGTCTAGCGTGGGCCTGGGTGACGACCTGGATGGAGACTTCGCGGGCAGAGGGTTCGTCGACTCGATTGGATCGCTTTCGGACAATGCGAAGGTTGATCTGATTGCTACGCCGGGGCGGCGGCCCCGGAACAGGTTGGTTTTGGTGGCCACCTGGATGAAGACTGCGGGGGCAGAGGGTTCGTCGACCATGACTGGATCGCTTTCGGGTAATGCGAAGATCGATCTGGTTGCTACGTCGGGGCGGCGGCCCCGAGGTAGGTGGTGTGTGTTGTGGGGCTTGGTCGACTTGTGTCGTGTGGGCGGCGGGTCGCTTCGTCTGTGTGATTCTTTTCTACAGTTTGAATGGTTTTGGACCCGGTTTCCCTTATAAACTGGGTTAATTCTATTCTATCTATTCGAGCGGTGGACATCGACCACCTTAAACACAAAAAAAAAGGGATGGTGGGAGGGTAATTCCCTCGTAATAATGATTGGTGCTGGGGGTATTCTGGGGAAAGCAAAAAAAAAAAAATTGAGAAGCTGCGGGAAGCGGCCCTTCCTGGCTTCGAGCGACGGTGGCTGAAAAATTAAGCTGGGCTTAAAGATCGAGTTCTTTTCAGCTGCAGCTTAATTTCTTAGCTATTTTTTGAAACGGGTCAAAAGATTTGTCTTTCATTGATATAGAAGAATAGAATTTGCTAGTTTATAAGGAAAACTGGCCGAAAACCGATACAACTCGAAAACGCAACACACCGGCCCCAAGGCCGCGTTCCAGACGAGTCGACGTCCAAATCGCCCAAGCGACCAAAGACACCACCCACACACCTCAACGCAACACGGCGGAGGCAAAAAATCGGAGCCGCCGCTCCGACGTCCACGCCGACCCCAGGGCCACGCACCACCTAGCCGATGACGAAAAGCAAGACGCAGCTCGCCGCCGCCTACCACCAACTCTCCACGGGTCCCTCCGGCCGGCGAAGCATCCAAGATAAGGTCTCAAGAGACAAACGACGTAGAAACGCCGACCTCGCCCGATCCCCCACGAGGGATCATGGTTTCCCCCGGAAGCTTCCGGGCAAAGAAGCAAGAAACATCACCTCGACGACGTCTTCAAGAAGAATGCGGCGCCCCGGGGCGTTGCCGTCGCCTGCCCTGGACGGCAACCAGGGAAAGGCTTTCGCCCGGTGATGGTTATCAAAGCTGCAACCCGCCTCAAAGAACGGCCAGACCACCGCCGCAAACCCGCACGCAGACCGCCAGCCCCACGCGCCCGACGTCTGTGGCCACCAACGGAACTAGGCGTCGGGGCCTAGAAACCGCCTCGCGCCGAGCCACCTCCTTGCTCACAGCGATGAAGACCGCCATCCGGGGCCGCCGCCCCGGCTTCTGGGCACCACGCCAAGCCGCAGCCCAGCGGGAGCCCACCATGGTCCTCCCGTGAACCGCCGCGAAGAAACCGCAATGGCTGCCGTCGGAACCGTCGGAAGTGAGCAACCGAGCTCAACCCCCGCACGCCGTCATGCCTAGGCTCCCCGTCGCATCGACAAGAAGTGTCGGTCCAGATCATCACCACCAGCTTACCCGATTGCCAAGGAGAGAGCAAATCGGGCACGGCCAACCGCCACTGCCAGCGGGAGAGCAACGCACGCCACCAACGCCGATCACCACCACCACCAGATGCACCATGGCCGTAAGCGTCAACGACCATCCGCACCCGTGGCCATGGCTCCACTCAGGCCCAGATCGGGTCTGCGGCTGCACGCGGACGCCGTGCCGCCACGCTTCCACGAGCTGCTCCTCCTCCGCTGCTCCGCAGCTCCACCTCGCGCCGCCGCGACCGGCAGAGCTCGTCGCGCCGCCTGCTGCCCGGGGCCGCCGCCCCGGCCTCCGATCTCCGCCGCGTCGAGCGCGGCCAGAGGCTCCCCGTCACCCTTTGGGGGATGAGGCCCGTCGCCACCGCGGCCAGCGGCGGCGGCAGCGGCAGCGGCGACGAGAGGTCCGTGGGGGAGATGCGCCGACGGCGCTAGGGTTTGTCGCCCCCGGGTCGCCTCCCTGGCGACACGGGAGCCGCTGGGTTGGTTTTAATTTCTTAGCTAAAAAAAGCTGGTTTTTAAGCCAAAAAGAATTGACCCTAAAGAAGAAAAGGAACGGTTGAAGCATACACGAGTATCGGGTAAGCTTTGTATATTTGCAGCCCAATTACCACATGAATTTACTCCAAGTTCCAGAATATTACTCCCTCTGTTTTTTAATATAAAATGTTATAGCATTTGTCCACATTCACATATATCTAGATGTATGTAGACATATTTTAGTGTGTATGTACACTCGTATTTGTATGTATGTAGATAACATGTTGGATAGCTAAAACTTCTTATATTCATGCACGGAGGGAGTATTATTTAACACGTGCTTACTTCGTGTAATTACACGCATGGTTTCTCGTTCTCTAAATAAGTATTCCGTTTGCAGGAGAGGAATTTGCTGCCGAAGCCAACTTACAAAGCAGTCATCAACACTTGAAGCCATACTGAAAAAACCACATGAGATTCACTACTCATCAACAATACTCCACGCATGGACACTAACCAAAAACTCCTATGATCTCATATGATGCAAAACAGGAACTAAGAGCATTTCCGACCACGATGGGCAAATTTGGCCCCCAAACTGTCTGCGGACACGTCGCGGACAGTGACTAGACCGCCCCTAAAAGTGGTCTCCTCCAACCGTGTCCCCAAAGACTGCCCAAATTGTGGGATCATTTGCATGTGATTGGTGGAGAAGGAGAGAGAAGAGTCAATGAAGGATAAAAGAAAGGAAAACAAAGAAAAGTGGACGCGACCGGACTCGTCCGGTCGCCCCCAAACCCTCCACACATATGGGGTGAGTTTGGGGTGTGCCGGACAGCCCGGACGTATGGGGAGAGTTTGGGGGAGACGGTTGGTTGCACAATTTTACTCTCTCTCCTGTCCGGACGTCCATCCGGACGTTTGGGGAGGATTTGGCAACCGTGACTGGAGATGCTCTAACCAATTGGGAGGTGGGTGCATGGCTAGCGGCAGCGACCACGAAACGGCTTGACGGAGATGGTCGTGGAGAGCAGCGTCACGACATTCAGAGAGAGGTCGTCGTCCTTGATGGCAAGCAGAGTTTTTGTTGGAATTTTATGGGCTTTTGCCCAGCTTTTGCCCATGGCCCAATTAAATGCCAGCTTTTGCACATGGCCCAATTAAATTCCGAAAATCTCATGTCCCATTTATATGGCTATCTCATGTCCCATTTATCTGGCTGATTGGGGACTAAAGTTTAGTCCCACATTGCTAGTTGGGAGAGAGTTGCACCACTTTATAAGGTGGAGTGTTGTGCTACTTGGTGTGCTTGTGAGAATAGAAGGCTCTCTCCCGCGCACTGGTCCTCCTCCACCGCCGCTCGCTTGTCTCGTCATGACACGTCGCGCCGCGGGTTGCGGGAATCTCGCCGAGCTGCAGTGCGGGAAAATTTATTGAGTCATTGATTAATAATTAACGGACACGTTAAATGTTTTGCCGTTTCTGATTCTTTTGGATCGTGGAGATGTTACCGACTCAATCGTGGGCTGCGCCCACGTCCTACCCGACCCGTGCTATATAACCAGAGGAAAACCCTAGACGCCATAACACACGCAACACATGGTCGCTCGCCGTCCTAGTTCCAGAACCTTGCGCCGCCGTCTTCCAAGTCTTCTCCATTCCGTCTTCCGGCGTGCACCAGTTGAAGGGACAGTAGGGCTCCGGAACCCCGCCTTTTGTGATCCTGTACGGGAGAGGGGCGATTAGGTTTTTGGGGAGCGCACTCGCGCGACTACTAGCTTCGAGTTCTTCCCAACGATGACTTCTTCCCCGACATCGGCAGCCTCTTCATCGACGACATGGGTGACAATGTGAACGCCAACGCTTCTGCTGCTGCCGCACTGTATGCGTTCTTCATCTTTCTGTTTCTTACTTTCCTAGAGTTGCTGCTTGTAGTAGTTGCCCTAGATTTCATATGTTTACCTACTGTATTGGTAGATCGCATGATTAGTTTAATTCTTATTATTCTAGTCGTGTTTTGTTTACTGTTTTCGTGAATTAAATCATATGCTAAATTGCTTATATTTTCAACAATCCAAAAACTTGATTATAGGCAATATGCATCGCCTGGCTTTCTAAGCCGTTTCCCTTCAAAGGGGTACTTTACAAATGGTGGCGCATGAGAGCAGTTTACTGATTCCAAAACAGTAACTGCTATGCCGCCACCAAAGGCAAGCTTAAGGCGAGCTTAATCTTGAACAACAGGAGGCATATGAGAGGCTCGATACTTTTTTCAAGAGTACCCTCCTCAGTGTCCTTGACGACTCCATTGTGGACTCGTACATGTCGTTTGATAACGGCAAGGACATGTGGAATGCACACGAGGCCAAATTTGGGGCGTCGGACGCTGGCAGCGAGTTGTACGTCATGGAGCAATTCTATGACTACAAGATGACTGATGAGTGTTCTGTTGTACAACAGGCTTATGAGATACAGTCACTCGCAAAAGAACTTGAGCACTTCAAGTGTAATCTACCGGACAAGTTTATTGTCGGTGGCATTATCGCTAAGCTTCCATCTTCGTGGAGCAACTTTGTTACTGCTCTGAAACACAAGAGGCAAGAGTTTTCCGTTTCGGATCTCATTGGGTCTCTCGACGTGGAAGAGAAGGCGAGAGCAAAGGACACTCATGCTCAAGTTGCTGAGGCTGGTTCTAGTGCCCACATGGTACAGAAGAAGAATTTCCAGCAGTCCCACAAGCCCAAATATAACAATGGCAAATCTGAGGGCAAATGCAAGTCTGATGATAGGCACAAGGCAAAACAACCTACCAACTTCAAGAAGAATAACAATAAGCCGAGGAAGGGATCATGCCAGTTTGCGGTGATCCAACTCACTGGGCACCTCGCTGTCCCAACCGCCATGAGCTGCGCGGACTAGACAACAACGGCAAGACTGCCAATGTTGTCATTGGCGACACTGAGATGAAGGATTCTGGGTACGGTATATTTCCTACCATCTTTTCAGTTTGTCATTCTCCTGAATGGTTGATTGACACTGGTGCCAATGTACATGTTTGTGCTGATGCCTCCATGTTTTCTTCTTACCAGGTCACAGGGACTTCTCCCGTGCTGATGGGGAACGGGTCACATGCTTTTCTTCGTGGTGTTGGCGCGGTCGATCTGAAGTTTACTTCGGGGAAGATCGTGCGCTTGAAAAACATGCACCATGTGCCCTCCATCAATAAAAATCTCGTCAGCGGATCTCTTTTGTGTCGAGATGGTTATAAGTTAGTTTTTGAGTCCAATAAAGTTGTAATATCTAAGTATGGACAATTTGTTGGTAAAGGCTATGAGTGCGGAGGCTTGTTTCGCCTATCTTTGTCAGATTTTTGCACTAAAGTTATTAATCATATTTGTCATGAGGTTGAGTCCAATATTTGGCATTCACGACTTTGTCATATTAAGTTTGGTTGCATGACGCGGCTAGCTAGTTTGGATTTAATTCCGAAATTCACTACTGTCAAAGGTTCAAGTGTCAAGTGTGTGTGCAAGCTAAGCAACCTCGCAAGTCCCATAAGACTGCTGAGGCAAGAGACTTGGCACCGCTGAAACTTATACATTCGGATCTTGTGAGATGAATGGCGTGTTGACAAAAGGCGGAAAGAAATATTTCATGACGCTTATTGATGACTCCACTAGATATTGTTATGTATATCTTCTAAAATCAAAAGATGAGCCTTTAAACTTCTTCAAAATCTATAAAGCTGAATCAGAGAACCAACTTGATCGAAAAATTAAACGGCATGAAAAGTTTGAAAGAAGTTTAACTGCTGCAGGTTTCGTTGTAAACGAATCTGACAAGTGTGTGTACTATCGCCATGGTGGGGGTGATTGAGTTATTCTCTGTTTGTATGTCGATGACATACTGATCTTTAGGACCAATCTTGAATTGATTAAGGTGAAGGGGATCGTAGACAAAAACAAAAAAATTCCTACCGACGATAACCAGAAACTAGCCAAGATCTATAACTATGCAGATATACTATACGGAGGAGAACGGAGTACATACCCTTGTAGACCGAAAGCGGGATTACGTTCCCGCACAAACGTTGTCGATGAAGATGACGAAGCCGACCTCAAGGTCGTGTAGAGGAAGTAGACGTACTCCCAGCGCCACTCGTGTAGCGCCTCGTAGTTCCACACACGTATGATGTAGATGACGACCTCCGGGCTCCAGATCCAGCAGAGCAGCGGAAGCGGAAGATTGGATCTAGTAGCACGGCGGTGTGCGTATAGTGGAGAGACTTCCCTCCTCGTACGCAGCTCCAGAAACGGAACCATGCTCAAGGTAGGAGAGAAGAAGAAGGAGATGGATGGATTTCTAGGCATGGGGGCACCTCCTTATAAAGGTGGAGGAGGGAGGCCACACCCCTTGGCTCACCCATGTGGGACTAAACCACACATGGGGTGCGCCGGCCACCTAGGTGGGCCCCATTCGGCCCACCCTAGGCCGGCTAGGCCTCGAAGGCCCATTTAGGTTTAATGCCTTCAAAAATTCGAATTTAATTAAATAAAAAATATATTTAATCTCTAATAATACTTATTAATATTAAATACATATTATTTAATTCATTCGAGCTCCGAAACATATTTTGTTGCCTCCGATCAACATCGGACATGTCCCGGAACGCTTCCGGAATCTCCAGTTTCTTTCTCTCTTATATCCAATCTAATCGTCACCTACCCTTAAGTGTGTTACTCTACGGTTCGGGATCACACAGACATGAACGAGGCACGTTCTCCGATCAATGACTAACAGCGGGATCTGGATACCCATAATAGCCCCTGTGCGTCCACGAAAGTCTTTTATCGTTCGAACCTTTAGACGTCCAGTCTCATCCTTTTGCCTAGCGATACTTAGATTGTCCGAGTATCGTTCTCTGGCATCACGATTACCGAGAATGATCTCGTCATTGACAAATCTATCTTTATTCATCTGTGATATTATATCCCCGTGACCTAGTCACATGCTTGCAAGCTCATTGATGTAATCTCACCGAGTGGGCCCAGAGTATCTATCCTGCTATGTGGATTGGCAAATCCCGCTCTTGATCACTCGCCTCCACTGTTTTCTTCGGATACCCAAAAGTATCACCTTTATTGTCACGCTATATAAGACATGTCGTTTGATGCGATCAAAGCACCTTCCAGAAGCAGCGATTTGATATAATCTCACATTCGAAGGTATGAGCACTACGTTTCTATATCTTTTGGGTATGTCCATCATATCATTCACCTAATGACATGACTCCGTTGTCAACCGACGTAATTATCCATGATCAGGAAACCTTGATCATCTGTTGCCCAATGAACTAGTTAAATAGAGTCTACTAGGAACCTGGTTGTTTACATACCACACGTGTATTAATATTTCCGCTTAATACAGTTATAGCATGGTACAAAAACATATTATGAACAATTGAGATATGACAAATAAAATCACTTTATTAATTGCCTCTAGGGCATATCTCCAACATAAAGAGGTTAAGGATTTCTTATCTCGCTGTTTTGAGATGAAGGATCTAGGAGTGGCTGATGTTATCTTGAACATCAAGCTGCTGTGAGATGGTAATGGTGGGATTACACTGATTCAGTCTCACTATGTGGAAAAGGTCTTAAGTCGCTTCGGGTATGACGACTGCAAGCCTTCTCCGACACCATATGATCCTAGTGTGTTGCTTTGAAAGAATCAACAGAGTGCTGGAAATCAGCTGAGATATTCTCAGACTATTGGCTCGCTTATGTATTTGGCTTGTGCCACGAGGCCTGACATCTCCTTTGCTATGAGCAAGTTGAGACGGTTTGTTTCTAATCAGGGAGATGATCATTGGCATGCGCTTGAGAGAGTTCTGCGTTATTTAAAAGGCACTACGAGCTATGGAATTCACTACTCCGGGTATCCAAGGGTACTGGAGGGTTATAGTGATTCAAAAGTTTGAGCTCTCCACAAAGATGCGATCAAGTTACTCACTTAAGAGCCCCTCTTGATAGTACACCGTCTATCCTATAACCCGGTCTCCCACTAACACCAGGAGACCGGTAAAATAGAAACCCTATCAAGATCATACCTTTGCCTTGCACATTCCACTTGAGCTAGATGATGACGATCTTGACTCCCTCAAGTTGGAACACCTTTTTTGATTGTGCTTGCTAGCACATGCTTGATGAAGACTTCTCCAAATATTCCCCCATACTCCATTATGGGAGAGCCTTGCTAAGCTCCGTCTTCATGTATCCACTTGCACTTCATCTTCTTCTCTTGATATATATGATGACTTGGAGATAAACAGGAATGTTCACTCAATCTTCTTTTCCAAACCACACTTGCAATAAGCTCAACTCTAGATGACCATTTGTGTGGATCACACCTTGAATATTACTTTGGTCATCACTTTATCTTCTAGAGTCCAACACATGAACTCCAATCTTTTCCCATGGACAAGATCTATAAGGATATCTTAATGAAAACATTAGTCCATAGAGATTGTTATTAATTACCAAAATCACACATGAGGGCAAATGCACTTTCACGCTGGTAGATCAGAGAGGATGCTGGCGGACGAAGGGAGTCGATGCAAGAGTCGATGACAGCGACCTGGGGATAGCGGCCAACAATCACGGGAAGAGGAAGGCGAGCAGCGACTGGTGCGTCGCCCACATGGCAGCTGGTGAATCTCCCACGAGACAAAGCGTCTTGTATCTCCTGGGGGCGCGTTGGCATCGTTGGGGGTGCCTAGGGATGCGAAAGTGAGTCCCGCTTGTCCCACCTATGAACCATTTTGTACATGATTAGTACAAAAAAATTGTACTAGACATATACAAAATGTTGGATAGGTGGGACAAACGGGACCCACTTTCGCATCCTTAAGGGTGCCTCACGAGGCGCGGAGGAGGGCGCCAGGACGAGGCGGACATAGATGGAACGACCAACATATTACAGCAGGGAGAGAGTAATTAGCGGAGAGAGGTTTTACGAGATTGATAGAGATTGATTAGGCAGTCAACGTGTTATTTTGATGTGATTCAAATTCATATGAAGATAAAATTAACTTCGGACGGAGCAGAGCGAGGCCTGTTGCCGGTAGGCTTGAGCTGTATGAGTTGTTACCGGTTTGGATTAGGGTTCCACCATTATATATACCTCTTGTAAGACGCTTGTTTGGGATAAGTTCATTGTTGTAAATCCCGGCTTTTGTAACCTCACCCGATCATAGTGAAGATTTGCTGGCCGGCGTCCGTGGTTTTTTCTCTTCCTCCTTCGAAGGGTTTTCCATGTTAAAAATGTTGTGTCCCCTGTGTTTTGATCATCCTTTTCTTCGTCGTTTTATTGCCCAACACAACATGTTTGCTTCTCAACATTGGAGCAATCTAAATCGTTGGATTGATCGTGTTTGAATGTTGACATATGTTGGATCTGGGAAGGTTGACATATGTTGTATCTGAATCTATGAATCTTTTTATATTAGCAGAGATAAGGTGTGACCCATCTTATAAACTCCTTAAAAAATAAGGCTAGGAAATGCCCTTAGAGCATCTAAAGTGCATGGACGCTTAGGTAATAAAAATAATTCAAATAAAATAAAATATGCAACAAGCGCCCGTACCTTGCAACACTGGGCTCTTACTGGTGGCACTAACTAAATGTTCGTATAGGGGTCCGACTTTTACACCGCAGGCAAAATATAGCTAGCGTCAGACGACTCTTTTTGCGTCCAAGCGTCGCGTTGTAGTTGCTCTTAGTCCATCTTATGTCCAGTTACTATACATGTATTCTTTTCATTACCATGCATACATGCCTACATCATGATCTACATATATATTTTTGCGGGTTATCTTTTGTTAATTGAAATATCAAAGCTTTTGTTGTTGTTGAAAAGTTTTAGGGTTGAGAGGTGAGAGTGAAGGGTGTAAATAAGGGGAGAGTTTCGGCGGGAGGTGACCAAATTTTCCGCCCCCCGCCATCTCCATGGCCGCACGAGTTCGTGCAACCGATGCATCCTTTTGCAGCTCTGGAGCCAGCTTCCAGTCTGGCCCAATGGAAAGGTCGATACGGCCGTTCCTAGCGGGGCTGGTTGGATACTGATTTTATGAGCACGCGTTGGCCTGCTCCGGAAGGTGATACCGGTTACCAAACAATCATGGGGGGAGCTAGGATAAACTTTCACCGGTGTCAAGACCCATCTGCACTAATTTTAAACTTTTTTTGGTGGCGTTAGTTTCATATATAAGCTATAGCTATAGGCTATTTGCATGATAACAACAATTTGCAATGAGCAGAACTGATTGGAGAGGGCGACCTACCAAACACGCTCCAAAGTTTTTGTTGTTGTTTGAAGATATGTAGTAGTTGGCGTACATTAGTCAATTTAATCGGGTCCGTTGGAGGCAACATATTCAAATTTCAAACCAGCAGAAGACCGAGATTTTTTTAAATAATATTTTTTAAAACCTTTATTCGAAAACTAGCGCACGTTTTTGGGAAATTTGAGAAGTAGCGCGGCGTCGGCACGGCCTGTAATATTCCAACGTTTAGGAAATAACGGAGGGTAGAAGTAGAAATGTGTGCATCTTCATGCATGCATTTGAAAAACCCGAATAATTTTTTCGCAAATTAAAAATCCTAGAGTGATCGGAGTTCATTCATCTTCATGAATTAGGTTTAGATCATTTTAGGTGAATGTAAGTAAATTTCGACATGACCTCTAGATAATTTAATTGTAGTGGGAATTTTGAATTCAATTTGAATATTCAAATAAATTGAATTTATAAAGTAACTCAAATTAAAACAATAAAGTTATATAGAAACAATAATGAAGTAAATAAATTATAGTTGTTTGAATAATTTAAACCTTTAAAACACATATTACAATTTATAGAATTCTTGAAAGATAAACAAATAACTTTATTGATAAAGTACAATAATACATTGTCTTTACAATTGTATTACAACAAATTGAAATACAAAAAGGGAAAAATTACAATTATTTCTAAACTACAAAGTCTTGTATCTTTTCCTTCTTCATTTGATCTCAGCTTCATAATTGTTTTCCTGCAAGACAAAAGAAAAACAAAGACATAATACAAAGAGGGGTTAGGGGTTAGTTTAACTCTCAGTTTAGCAATGAAATGCATTGCGAATTACATCCTTGATTATAATTAAGGGACTAAGTATAGTATATGTTCTTAATCCACAAATTTTAGCCTCAGATCAACCTCATTGGCTGGGCAGCAAGAAATCCACTTGGCAGACCAAAATAATGCACCCGAGTGGGATAAGATCAAAGCAGCCGAAGTCAAGCTTCTCAGATCAAAGGATCTAGGGTTAGCAAGCAGGCAGCTCACAAGTAGGCAGTTCACAAGCAGGCATGCGTTTCATTGCGTTGTCAACACCACAGCACCACAAACCGTAGGGGATAAGAGCAAGGACTCGTAGCAGCCAACAGCTAGCACCATTTCATAGAACCAGCTTGAGCTCCACAACTCACAGCCTCACAGCAGACAACAGTTCACCACAAATCACTCAGATCCATCGATACCACACCACTAAATCTCTGCTGGGAGCAAAACAAGATGGTATAGGAAGGACAAGATCAAGCAAGGGCAAGGAGGGAAGGCCAAGAGCTTGAGGGAAGCTGGCCGGAGTAGGAGGAGCAGGCCAACAAGGTGAACAAGGAAGAGAGCCACAAGTTCTGCTGATCAAGAATTCCACAAGACCTTAAATCACACCACGCAGCCAGCCAGCACCACCAACATTCTTAAGCAAAAGGATTTGCTAGATTTAAATAAATAGTGTGGCTGGGGTATTTCCCTCAGATAGGCATAGAGGTGCTATGCTATATCATCACAGGGATTTAAAATCGCAAGCTAGCATCTGTTCTTATAAAGAGAAAGCCTCAACCTGTGCATCATAGGCAGGGGAGATAAATCCACAAATCTGAGCAAAGGCACACAAGAAATTGTTGCTTGTTCACAATTGTTGGTAGCACAGATCCAGCACTTGGTTGCTAGGCACAAATCCCTCGAGAGGAATAGCACCACAAACACAACTAATTATCTAAAACCTGCTACAAACCCTAGAATTTAATTCTAGGAATTATCAGCTAGAATAACACAAAGGCCAATTCCAAGATAATTGAAGATTCAATAAGATTGAATAGCATCACATCTCTGAACCCAAGGGTTGGTTCAGAGTAGCACACTCAACCACACAACAATTATCCGACAGTTGTTTCTGTCAAGTGACAGAACCTACAGCTCAACACCTAAACAGAAAAATACCTAAATCATGGTGGTTCACCCAGCATCACAAAGCAGGGTCGTAGGCCGGGACAGGGAAGAAGAAGAAGAGAGAGGAGAGGAGCTTACCAGCACCCCAGGCCGTAAAGCCATGACGACGGGGCAGTGCCCGTGTGGTCAATGAAGGAGGGCTAGGGGAGAAGCGAGTACCACACCACCACCATGGCGGCACAGAGGGTGCAGCTCTGCACCAGGCCGTGGCGGAACAACTCGGGGCAGTAAGAGCACGGCGGAGCCGCGCCGTCACCGAACCATATCCCTCGGGTTTGGGTTGCGCACGGCCGCCTAGAGCGAGGAAAGTTAGATCGAAGCGGATGGGGAGGTGGAGCATCGAAAGGGCTTTCGATTGCGCCCTAACATGGCGGCGGAGACCGCCGGAGCACGCCGGAGACGGCCGGCGACGGCGGAGGCGAAAGGGGATTGCAGGAGCACGGGCTCGAGAGAGAGATGGAGGTGAGAGAGAGGGGATCGAGTTCAGACTTGGTTCAACCAAGTTTGACCAAGGGCAAGATGGTCATCTCGTAAATTAAAATTAATAAGAAAAATTCTAAAAAAATTATTTAATCAATATAAATAGAAATGTAATACTGGAAATAAATTTGGTAATTAATAAAATCCTGACAGGTGGGACCAACTCCAATTTAGTTATTCCAAAAATGATTTAAATTGCATAAACCTTGGAAATTCATAACTATTTCATATTAAATCATAAAAATACAAATAATATATCAAAATAATCAGAAAAATAAAATCTATCTATTGATATCATTTAAATGTGTGTTCAAGTACAATTGAATCACTCTAAAATTGAAACAACAACTTACTTATCATTTTAAATATGGAGTTAATTTGAAATGCTATTTTGGATGCATTTCAACTTCATTTAAAATGCTTCACATGTCTAACTTCAAATATAAAATATGTCAATAATATTATTATGTCCATTTTAAGAATTCTATTTGTAAACATGTGTAAGTAATATTCTTTAAGTGTTTTATTAAAATGATATTTTCCATAAGGAAAATAATTATTCAAGAATAATTAAATAATAATAAAATGCTAACAACATACAAAGACATCATGTTATTATTTCATAATATTTTATGTAGTTCTTAATTCATAAGAGTGAATTCTCTACTTAATAAAATATGATCACCATTGTTAACAACCTTTAGTAATTGGATTAATTTTGGGTTACAAATTATTTGAGTTATTAATCCAAATTAATCATTCCATCCCAATCTATTAATAATTTGTTGTTTTCCAAGTGTTAATATTCACATAATATTACATAATTACTTATCTAAAATAAACACATAAGTAATTACTCCTAATATTTGATAATACCTCATTAATTAAATAAAAGTAAACACACTTAAGTCTTGAAGACATAGAATTCTAAAATAATCAAGTAAATCTTATCTAGTTCCTAAATTCCTAAGTAACCACTAATCTCAACTCATGATGAACTTAAGCACTTATAACATCACCTAAAGGTGATAAAATAACCTAAGCTAAATTTACGATGTTATCGAAGTATCATTTTAAAATGAAGCTTACCTAGTTAAGCTTGGGTATGATTGGGGATATTTTGCGATGCATTTCATTACTATGCATAATAGCATCTTGTCAGAATTTTCTGTAGTCCTTATCGGGATTACATTGCTATTTTCAGAATTCGGGATTTTGCCGCAAACCCTAGAACCCCGAAGGGTTTGAACTGCTATTCCTATCCAAGGCAAGTTCACTCTTGCTCATGTCCTACTTGATTATGTTTATCAAAGTAAATGAAAAATACTATGGTTTATCATTGCATGAAAAAGTAAAACATATTTTCGAATGATGTGAATTGTTATAAATATTGTTGGCTGACAGATGGAACCATGGTATGATGTGGTTGGTGGAGGTTCCATTTGCATGGGAACGTATTATCTAGGACTTAATAACCAATGCCGTCAGTGTTCTTGCGCCGTAAATGAAGCGTTAACCATAAGACTTGGAATGGGACGGGAAAGTCATCTGTGACCTTTTCCCTTTCGCATGTCAACGGACAGCCAGTTCCGTAGGCTGTAGGTCTTGCGAGACTACATGCACATGGGTGAGATCCCTTAATTCCCACAGTTTCTGATGTCTATGAAGGATTGTAGGGGTTGTCTGGAACGGTCTATCTTTGTGGTATAGGGGAGGACTTGGTCCGGATCGGTCTACCATAAGATAAAGGGGAGGTCAGACCTACAAAAGGGTGGGCATGCGGGGTTGTTGGAGAAGCACGGTGAATGGCTTGGATCACCGACTGGGCCCCACACCAAAGAGAGTGTGGACGGGAAATAATCGCCCGGTTGTGCAACAAGGCGTTGATCTCTTATGGGTAAAGTAACGCACCTCTGCAGAGTGTAAAAAAGTGTGACATGTTACTCCCTGTTCCGGGAAGGAGCTGCGAACGCTGCAGGAAAGGTGGCTCCACGAAGCCCTAGCATCTGTGAATGGTTGACGGGAATAGTTTTCTGAAGATAAAATGAATCTTTTCCTAAAAATGTTTTACAAAGATATGCATGTTCATCCATGACCTTTTGGTATGGATGGTAGCTAGTGCATAAAACACCCTATTTCCTTTTATATGAAATTGCTGAGTAACGCTCGTGTCTCTCACCCTTTCCTCCATTGACCCCTGCTTAGATTACCGGAGACAGCAGAGGAAGGACAGGAATCCATAACGATGTTGGTGAAATCTTCAACAAGGAGTCAAATCAAACTGGTGGAGCCTCAAGGAGTCAACCTCTACTTTGCCAACGGAGGAGTGGCCACAACTGTGCAATGGTGGACGCGATGACAACAAAGCCTATGGAGAAGACAATGATTATTTGGAAGGAGGAGCACTACTCCAGACAGAGATATTCCAGATGGATAGATTAGGGCTATGACAACAGCAGTAGTGGATTAGGAGTTAGAAGTAGAGCTGGTATCCAGCTTAGTGCTTCGACTTGAGTCTTTCGGGAGTTTCATTTGCACGGGACCTACTTCTGTTTGTAAAGGAGGTTCTCGAGATTTTGTATTGAATAGTGTTGTAATCCTATAGTGTTACCTTGGACCGACTATGTTTCTGTTGTACTACTCTAAAGGATGTAATATTTATGGAATGGTCCTTCCATGAGTATTATGTCAATTACTTGTACACTTCAACATGCAGTGGTGTGTTGGGTCACTACAGGTGGTATCAGAGCGAACGACCTTAGGATAGGGTACTTGTAGGTTGGTAAGACTATAGGGAGTTATTATATTTTACTAAACTCTATATTTCTAAAACTATGATGGTTATTCACCTGAGAATAATACTGTCATACTTGTATACACATTTCCTTACCCAACTGGAGTAGATAATCTTATTTACTATTCTATAGATATAACATTCATCTACCTTAATTATTTTCAACTTGGTATGACCAGTTAAGACTGTCTTGTACCAGTTGATACACTAAATAGATTACATCTGCGTCGGTGTTACCTACATGGTATCATCGATAACCCTATCCTATGAAGTAGAACCCTATCATAATTCATGATGGAGGAAGTCGAGAGATGTTGGTTGATAGTAAAGAATCATCGACATTCAGCTATGAAAAGTATGCCAATACCCTAATGATGAAGTCCAAAGGGGATTCACCCGAGTATAGTATAAAGTGTTAAGGAAATTAGGAGATACACAAACAATGACGGGAGCTACACTACTACTTCTGATGTACCATGAGTAACTACATGAAGGATCTAGATATGTTCGCAAATAGATGTTCTAGCCAGACGGAAGATCCAAGCTACATGGAGTTTAGTTCCATAAGAAACCAAGCCATACCACAACTACTCTTTGAGTACTCTGTCCTAGGATTATTCCATTGCAAATGGGCAATTGGGGGTAAATACTGAGGCAAAGAGTTGTTTTAGCATAGGACTATAAGGTAATATATACCTATATTGTAGTGTATAGCATCTAAGCCTGGGTACTTGGATGTTCTTACTCAAAGTACTACTTATTGTACAGGCTTATGTTGCATGATTGATATAACTGTATTTGCGATTTATTGGATCTTATTGGATTTTCGATTGGCTAGGTTGGTACATGAAGATAGAATTTGATGTACAATGGCATGATTGTCACATTGAGTTCTTTTCTTGATGTTACTGATCCAGAGGTAGATAGGATTCGTGTAAGGGAGAGACGTGTTCTCAGAAGTTTCAAACAACAATGAAGGCTCATGAAGAGAAGGAAGTCAAGATGATCGAAGTAAAAGAAGTTATACGTGGAGATGGACCACAACTCACATTATATTTGGATTTGAAGGTCTATATCATCAGATTATGGAAGGATGGAGGGACTACGTTAGTTCAAAGAAGTGTATCATCATGAGTTGAAGGAAGGTTTACTAATGACGATGACAGGAAAACTACAGGAGAAACTTTACTAAAGTAGGTGAATTATGAAGTTGGAAGACCTAAACACCAGGTCTTGTCGTGACAAATATTTGATTTGGACAGTCAAATTTAAAGTTTTACCCAAGGATGGCGATTATAGAGCGAAGGACATCGAGCGGGAACTGAAAGACGCTGGATTAAGAATCCACAATATGTAGTCATATATTCTTGGAAGTTGTCGTAACTTGGAGGAATGGGTGTTGGAAAAAACCAGTAGCACAACTGATATTTGGAGAAAGTTTGAGAAGAAGTTGTGTAGGACTTGTATGTCTAAAAAGAGCCATGAAGTTGATGATAGAGGAGTATGAAGCAACAATCCAATACTTAGCGGTCAATAACAAGGTCTGATATGTCAAGTAAGGCTAGATATTAGAATCACAAAGGTTAAGGGAATACAACTTCAAAGTTCATTATTCCAAATGACACATCACAACCATGGGACTAGAGTTCATGGGTTGACGACAGTCCAAGGAGTTAGTTTAGTTATTAAGAATGAAGCTGATAGAGACATGTGATGTCAAGGCACTGGAGTCACCATCTGTACAGAAGGTAATTATAATAATAAAAAACTAGGGTTAATTATCAGGCCGTCCTCAGTTGTGTCTATGACTTCAGTTTTGCTCTCAGTCTCAAATCGTGCTCAGTTTTGCCCCTAGTCTGTGCACAAGGACTCATTCCGTGACTCTTGCCATCTCCGTTAGGCTTGCTGACATGTGGGACCCAGAAGAAAACCGTTGGCCGCGGTTTGTGGGACCCAGAATAGAACCGTTGGCGTGGCTTGTGGGACCCAGTTGTTGACCGTTTACTGGCGGCGGCGTGTGCTGTAAAAGCGGCGGAGCGCGACCCCGGAGCTCGCAGCGGTGAGCACAAAAATCAGCCGAGCGGGAGAGCGGCCACGCGTAGAGGTGGGCGGCGACCCTTGTTGGTAGGAAGGAGCCGGGCGCGGGCGACGGAGAAGGCGGCGTCCACGGGTAGCGCCGCCGACGGTGCGAAGATTGCCGTGGAGGGCGCGGCCGTCTGGTACAGCTACAGGGGCCGTGCGCGTAGGCTTTGAGATCCCCTTCGGCTCCGGGCGGTCGCGAATCGAGCTCGATGTCTTCTTCTAGCTCCCGCGCCACCTCGCGGATCGAGATTCCGGCGCGCATGGAGATGCCGATCTTCCTCTGTCCACGGTGCCGGGCGGACGTTGTTCGGAGGATTTCGCACACAGCGAACAACACTAATCGTCCGTTCTATGTGTGCGGGCAGAATGGGGTAAGAATCGGAGCAATTTCACTATTTTAGTGCTGCGAGAATGGGTAAGAATCGGAGCAATTTCACTAAATTGATGTGTTTGGCGTTATTGCAGATAAAATGTTTCTTTCTCTGGGTCGATGTTCTGGCCAAGACGCTGATGATTGAACTGCTAGACGAGCACGAAGAATGGTTGCCCATCGTGCCACAAAAGGCAGCGGCCGTAGCGCGAGCTCCGGAAGAAGAGACGGAGGGTGGAGCACGCATTGATGCTGTTGAGCTTAGGAGGTTGAACCAGAAGATTAAGAAGCTCGAAGATCAAGCACAAATTCCCCTTTGCAATTACATTTGGGCATTTGTAGGTGTGGTAATCGCACTAGGTGAAATGTTGAAATTGTATGGAAAGGCATGATGTTGGGAGCAATTTGTAAGTTTGAAATTGTATGAAATGTTTGAAATTCAGAACATTTATCAATGAAATGCAGCTCTGAATACTGATAATCCTTAAAAGACAAAATAGGATTCTGTCAAAAAAAAGTGAGAACAGACTAATGGGCCAACTGCATCCAATTAGGCCCATTCGTAGTGGGCAAATGGGATTCTCTGGAAAAAAAAGGTGAGAAGGGTAGAAAATGAACAAAAATGGTGTGGCTGGGACTCGAACCCACGACCGCTTGGGTTGGTTGCCTGAAGGGCTGCGCTGGTAACCGGTGGGAGAGATGAAGAGATATTGAAAAGTAGAGGGAACGAAGCTATGTATAGTTAGTATATGACTTGGTTTTGGATTTGACTACGCATTTTTGTACTGATTTTTTTGTCACGTTGCTTAACCACTTGTGTAGTTCTATCTTTGGGCACACATAAATTTGAGATTTGGGCACGTTTAGTTTGATATTTGGGCAGGTTGCTTGACCACATGTGTAGTTTAATCTTTCAACACACATTGTTTTTTGAAACAACTCTTTCTTTATTAATTTGATATTTGGGCACGTTTAGTTTGATATTTGGGTATGTTTAGTTTGATATTTGGGCAGGTTGGTTGACCACATGTGTACTTCAATCTTTGAACACACATAGTTTTTTGAAACAAGTCTTTCTTTATTAATTTGATATTTGGGCACGTTTAGTTTGATATTTGGGCATGTGTTTTTTGAAACAACTCTTTTTTTTTGCGTAACCACTTGCTCTATGAAAACCTTAGGGCACGAACTTTTTTGACACATATAATGACTTGATAGATGCAAACGAGTACATAGGAAAACACATATACACGACCATAACATAGATATATAAATAAAAGCTCTTACATATAACACGACAAACATAAAAGCCCTAGATAGATAAAAAGTTAACAAACGACACAACATCAACATAGTAGTAGAAATTAAAAGCCCTAACACACTAGGGCAACTCCATCTTCACGACAACCGGCTTGATGCATGCCTTTAGCACCGTCTTCACTCCTGCTCCTCCTCCTGGCCGTTCTCTCCGAGATAGTACGGGAGGCTGTGGATGTTGCAGTTGGGGAAGATGCTCGCCACGTCGGTGAAGAAGTTGTACGTGGTGAAAGCGATGAACTCCTGCCCACCAAAAAACACCTGGCCGAGCAGGTAGTAGGCATCGAAGCGGTTGGTGAAGATGGCGCGGTAGCCTGTCGTCGTCGCGCCGGCGTGGGGACGCAGTTCCTCGAGGCGGAACATCCTCGGAGAGCCCGCCGGGAGGTGGTGAAAGCCCGCACGGAGGAACCCCTCGGCAAGGTCACGAGCACCCCTCCAGGGTGAGATCGCCCACACGCGGAGTTCGTTCTCGACGATGACTCCGGGTGGGTACCGCCCCTCCGGCACGGTGGTTGGCAAGCGGAAGGTGGGGGCGTTGAACTGCATCCTCGCTTCGCTTCGAGAGTGCTTTGGAGTTGGGTGAAGAAGAGAGAAGGGCGGCGCAGATGGAAGGTGTGGAGAATAGACGGAGGGTTGGGTGGTTTAAGTAGGGATAGAGCACCGCATCTGTATGCGTTCAAACGAGGCGTGTCGATCCATATGCGTCGTAACTGAAACACTGCCGCATCTGTATCACGCGTGGTGTTTAATGGCTCTGAAAGTCTGAATCAAGCGGTGCATCAGCTTCTGCGTGGCGAGTGAACGAGGCGCGGCGCGCATGCATGCAAATGGCGTGGTCTCCCGCGCGTGCATGCAGACGCTGAGACGACCGACGGCGCATGCACTGCTGAGACGACCGACGGCATGCACTGCTGAGACGACCGACGGCCTGCACTGCTGAGACGAACGAGGCCTGCAAACGCTGAGACGAGCGCCGCCTTGGAAAGGCTGAGACGAGCGCGGTGCAGCACGGCCCGGCCCAACGGTTCATCGTGCGTGCCCTCTCCGTTTTAAAAAAACATTCCTCCAGCCAATCAGGTTGCAGAAGGAGGCATCTCGCGGATCGCGGTTGGATCGGACGGGTGCAGTAGGCTTGGGTTGGATCGACGGTGCCTTCTAGAAGGTTTGACCAAGATTTGACTTGAGCATAAAAAATACAAAAAAAATCCAAAAAATGAAAAAACTCGCGCACATTGTCTCCTTATGACATATACTAACGTCTCAAATCAATAAACATTGTGTACATACATTTCAACGAAATGAATGCATGATATATCGAAACTCAAACTATGAAGTCCAATGTTGAGTAGAAGTGGTTTTGGATGTGTAACATGAAATTTTGAAAAAACTCACCAAAGCTTCATTTTAGAGTAACTAAGAAGGATCCGGGCTTATTTTTTCATTTTCATGTTTTAAACTTGTTTAAATGTTGGTCAAACTTAGGTTTGACCAATTTTAAAATATTCATAATAAATTCAAAAAAAATCAAAAAATAGAAAAACCTGCGCACATAGTCTTCATATGTCATATACTGACGACTCTAGTTGATAAACAAGGTGTAGGTACATTCAAACGATCCATGCATGGATGTGGTGTCATATCTCAAATCTCAAACTACGAAATCTAAAGTTGAAGAGAAGTGGCTTTGCATTTGCAACATAATTTTTTTTAAACTCACCAAAGCTCATTTTGGAGTGAATAAGAAGAATGCAGGCTTAATTTTTCATTTTCATGTTTTGAACTTGTTTAAATGTTGGTCAAACCTTAGGTTTGACCAATTTTAAAATAATCATAATAAATTCAAAAAAAATCAAAAAACAGAAAAACCTGCGCACATAGTCTTCATATATAGAATAGATGTCTAGGTAAGTTATTTGGCTGATTTAGACAAGGTCGAAAAAAATCTTGCTTACAAATGAGGCCGTTTACCCTACCTTCGGAGCTCTTTTCTAGCACATTTTTCATGAATGTGAGTTTACTTCCCAAAAGGTCTCGGATTTTGACATTACTCAACAGAAATACAACAAAAATAGTTCTAACATACATCCCACATCATTCAACAGAAATACAACAGCATTCATAAGGGTTGTTTCATAGAAATACAACATCATTCATAATGTTTCATAGAATCTTGGTGCTTTTTGGCACCACTTTGCTCCTTGTGATCCTTGTGCTACTTGCCATCATTTTGCTCCTTGTGCTCCTTGTGATCACTGTGCTCATTGCTTCTTCTCTTCTCCTCTTGGGTGTCGGTACCTTAACTGTCTTCTTCGAACAGACCACAGAGCTGTACAAACATAAAGGGAGTGAAATCATTTTCAGCATCATTTGGAGCAGAACATAAAGTGATAAATGTACAACAAATTCGAAAACACCAATATTGGCAAGATTTACATACCTAGCAGAAGGCAGAACCACAGCAAGGGGAGTGAAATCATTTTCAGCATATTTTGGTTCAACATCTGGAGCATCTTTTGGCTCAACATTTGCATCATGATCGTCAAAATAATTATTTGGAGCATCATCATCAAAATAATTATTTGCAGCATGATCATCAAACTCATCATTTGGAGCATCATCATCTGAATCATCATTTGGAGCATCATCATCTGAATCATCATTTGGAGCATCATCATCTGTTGCATCCGGCTGCTGACCAGGATTTTCATCGGAACTCTCTCCGAACGCTGGATCTACTGCATTATCACAATACTTACCGAAATGACCAGACCCACCACACCTTGTGCACTTACGCTTCCTTGCTCCAAGTCCAGCTCCTTCGCTGCGACGCCTGAACCGACTCTTCCTCGGTCTACCTGCTGCTCTCTTCAGAACTGGAGCGCAAAGCTTGAATCCAGGGTCCACTCTGTCCCATTGTTGTTTTCCCTCCAAAGCAGGCAAGGCATGTGCATATGTGGCTTTGAACTTTGCAACAGAGTAGTACTCATGAACATACTGTTGTATGTTCCCTGCTGGACCTGAGAGAGAAGTGATGAAAAACAAAGCATGAATGCATGGCAACCCAGTTATCTGCCATTTCCTACAACTGCAAGTTCTAGCTTCTAAATCCACTGGATATCTCCAGGCTCTCTGCTCTTTATCCAATACTGATACCTCTGCAGTGGTATCCGACAATAAAATCATGTTCATTTCCAAGCCTTCTGTTTTCTTCTTCAGTTCAGTCATCACGGAAGGGATGATAATGTGGCCCATGAATTTTGCCTCAGCTATTCCATCACGAAAATGAAACTTCTGCGCGTATTCTATCCTTATCTTGTCAAGCAAATCCACCAAATAAAGATCCTTTAGTTTCCGGATCGTTGAGTTGAAAGACTCTGCAAGATTATTGTGCACATACTCAACTTTGCTCAGTTCACTGAATTGGCTTCTGGCCCATAACTTGGAGTGGTGTGTTTCCAAGTATTCCTTCACTTTGGCATTCATGTATAACTGCCTCATGTGGTAGTTATGCTTCCTCACACTGCAAGTCAAAGATGCTGGCCATAAATTGTCAGTATATATCTTTCCTTTGAATTTCTTCACAAAATTTGCAGCAAGGTGACGCATGCATTCTCTATGCTCTACTCCAGGGAACACATTGTCCACAGCCACTTCTAAACCCTTGCAGGCATCTGTATGAATTACCAACCCATTGGGATGTTCAATAGCCCGGCGCAGATTCTGCAAAAACCAAGTCCAGCTCTCCTCAGACTCTGTCTCCAGCACACCGTATGCAACTGGAAATACAAAATTGTGTGCATCTACTGCACAAGCTGCTACTAACTGTCCTTTAAACCTGCCTGTGAGAAAAGTAGCATCAATAGCCAAATATGGCCTGCAGCCTGCCAAAAAACCCAGGCGACAAGCCTCAAAGCACACAAAAACCCTTCTAAAGCATTCCTTGGTCCTTGTCACTCCCTTCAGTCTGTACTCCACTGAGTGGTGATCAATTTCAACAATACTACCTGGGCTTGTCCTCTCCACTTCAGCTTTGAATGAATACAACAATTCAAAACTTTCATGCCAGTTACCATAGATAGATTCCATAGCTTTTTGTTTACCATTGAAGACCCTCATGTATGGTAAATCTATCTTGAACTTGTCTTTGATGTTTTTCTGCAATTCCTTTGTACCCACTTGATGGTTTTCTGCCACCCACTTCTTTACTTCATCTGCCACCCATTTTGACTTGGCTCTACTGATTGTTTCCTTCCTGAGAGTTGATTCTTGGCATGTGTGGCTAAAAGGGTTCACTTTGACCTGAATATTCGTGCTTTTTCGCATTTTAGATGCGTGCATCCTCCATGGACAACCCTCAGTCACACAATGCACTGTGTAACGTTGTTTATCGCTCTTGTCAACAACGAATGCACGTTCTGCCTTGATGCAGTACGTCACAAGTGCATTTCTACACTCACTCATGGATGAAAAAATGGTACCTTCTGCCATATGAGGGTTCTCAGGGTCCCATTCAACAGCTGGAAGGTCTTCCTCCTCATCTTCTTGCTCACTGTCAGCCTCATCTGGGATTTCAGCAGCACGAGATTCAGCAGCACGAGATGTCCGTCGTAAATTCTGAACAACATCAGAATATAGCCTCTCTTCATCATCCCCAGATATGTCAGCATCAGACTCCACTTCAACAGGTACCCTTCTGCCGGTGCCCACGCTTGTCGAGCCACCACGTCGCTTTGGATGAACTGAACTATTCTGGCTAGAATTGGCTTTACGACGAGATGGTTCTGTCCGAGAAGATGAACCCGTCACCCTAGGTCCAACTTCCGGCACAACCACATCAATTTGCAGCCTCACATTGAATTTATCTTTCTCCTTCTGCTTAGCAAACATGGTAGCGAGTTCTGCATCATTGCTAACTTTCACCCAATTTTTCCCCCCATCGTAGTATTTGAATTCCACTTCGTCATGCAAACCCCAAGGATATGGGCTGCAAAGGACCTCCCCAAATTGCCTGAAACTCCAATTGCAATCCATTGGCACTGAATAATCGAAACCTCCCTGGAATTTCTTCTTCTGGGTGTCTTCATCCAGGATGTACCGTCCCTTCTAATGCTCACCAAGAAAGCAAACCGCAACTCCATCCTAACCCACGAAAAACAGAGACGCAATCAGCACAAGCAAGCTCGGGAACCCATTTTCCAATTGCAGAAAAACAGAGACGCAATTGCAGAATTAACCTCAAATGCACAACCAAGCTATGTCCAATTGCAGAAATAAATAGCGTCCTATGTCGATCGACTGTTGAAATGCACAAACAAGCTAAATTGGAGGAAGCCCTACCCCTGGGGAACCCAGTCGTGGACGCGGCGGGTCTCCGGCCCGACGCCTGCCTCGCCAGCTACTCCGGGGTCGCTGCCGCTCGCCATTTCGCCGCCAACGTCCTGGTGGGGTGCACCAGCCCCTCACCTATCAGCGCTCCGGCCGGGCGCACGGAAGGAGCCCCGCCGCGGGTCGAGCAGGTGGCGGCCGCAGTGGCGGAACGAGCGCCCCACCCGTGTCGTCGCAGGACGGTGGCGGCGGATCTGCTGGTGGTGGTGGATCTGGTGGTGACGCGGGACGGCCGTGGCGGCGCAGGTGGTGGTGGCGGCGGCGCACAACGGCCGGTCGGGAGCAGGCGCGCATGGACAGATTGGGGCATCAGGCCGTTGGGCGGTCCCACCTCTAAGCCCTGCACCCAGGCGGTCCCACCTGTAAGTTGCGGACCCACTGTCAGTAACGCCATCACACGGAATAGACTAGAAACTTGCCGTTTAGGGCAAACCATTGTAGCTGCGAATGAACTAGGGGCAAAACTGAGGACGATTCGCAACAAGGGGCAAAAATGAGTCCAACAAGGCTGGTAGGGGCAATCCATTAAATGACCCAAAAAACTACCATCGGACTAACATCCTAGATTCAATGACTTATATGGATGAAGAACCAACACAAGCTTGGAAAGTTGCATGGTCGGATTTACCAACTGAAAAGAATCAGTTGCAGTACCAGATACATGGAGGGATAACAGATCAACAAAATTTCTACTAGATGAACAACAACCTATTTCAGTTTAGAGTTAAGTTGTCACCATATGCAACTAGTTTTACAATAGTCTTTTCTCAAGACCCTAGGTGAGACAACTGGAATGCTAGTCCGAGTGAATATTCAGTTTACCGGGAGATCTTATTGGTTGTTCACAGGGTGGACTTACCAATTGTTCTTCGGGAAACTATTGGATGTAGGAATGATATCTCTGAACCGGAGAATGTCTCGGGAATCACAACCTGGTGATAGTACCCGATGTTCTTCGACATACCATAGGTATATAGGTTGGAAGTTTGAGCACAAAGGGCATAGAGAAAGCAGCTCTATTCAGCAGAAAAGATCTAGTTGTAACTTGAGACTGAATGGATACAACTAGATGAAGATCGACTAACAAAAGGTCAGACGAAAGGAAGCGCCCTAGCAAATTCTAAGGGGAAGAGTATGTAATACCGTTGTTCAGAGAGTACAAAGGGGCTAAAAATAATATGTGCATTTGCATAGCATGCATCTAAAAATCTGGGGAAAATAATAACTTTTTCGACGAAGTCATAGAGTGATCGACCAACACTCAAAAGACTAGTTGAGAATGCACGTATATGAGCATATGAGAACCTAATATCCTAAGTGAATATCTTATCAACTTATCATCTTAAGTCATTATTTCATAAGCACTACACATCTCTAATACAAATTGAACATTCAGCAACTAAAGTATCTTTAGATACAACTAATGGAATAATAATAAGATACAACCTTTATAAGAAGATTTGGATTGAAAGCTAGGTAAAATCCATCATTTATGAAATAAGTATAAATCTTAAAGGAAAGAAGAATGAGAAGTTCAAGGAAGGATAATAAAAGCCTAAACTAAATCTTAACCTAGATCATCTTACTTTATCAAGACCATCTTATCTTCTTATCTCCCAAACCTTATCGAAGTCATTCTGCGAGAGAAGCCACCCATAAGAAGGAGGAACTACGACAAGAAGACTTTGAAGAGAGATTTCTTAGGTTGGCAAAGAAGTACTATACCAATCTATCATTGAGTATTTGGAAACTCTTATATCAGAATCTATTATTATTAATCTCTCTAGAAATAGTGTGATATTCCAATGTTCGTGTTATATAGAAGTAGTTTGATAACAAGCCTCATGAACTTGTTAACAAATCACTTTTGTATGCTCAAACAATTGAGTGTCATATACAAATAAACAGAAGGTCAGATAATCCAGTGCATCTCAGTCTCTTGAATATGAAAAGCAGTTTGGAGACAAGCCTAACCTTGTTAACAAATTCTTCCTATATGCATAGGGCAATTTGATGTGATAAAATACACAGTACATTCTTCTATAACCAACTTAATTAAAGCTTTGCTAGGATTTAACTGGATGTCTTCACCAAGTGATGTTGGACACTTGATACAAAATTTTAATAACTTGCCTTAAGTCCTGGTATTGACTAGAAGGATCAATACCAAAGTAAAGACTAAAATGGACTATGGGTCATTTGGATCACCTTGATTCAAGTAGGAAAATAAGATAAGATACAGCCATGATCCTTACAAGAGAAAGAATAGCGAGGAGGAAATAATAAACCACATTACAACTTAGCCAACATATTCAAGTTTCTAAGTAAGCAAGCTACATGGAGATTTACGGTGTTTCTCCAGGGATGAGGTGATACGTCTCAAACGTATCTATAATTTCTTATGTTCCATGTTGATATTATACCAATTGTTACATGTTTTACATACACTTCATAGCATTTTTAAGCATTTTCTGGGACTAACCTATTAACAAGATGCCACAGTGCCAGTTCCTGTTTTCTGCTGTTTTTGTATTTCAGAAAAGCTGTTCTAGAAATATTCTCGGAATTGGACGAAACCAGGACAGGACCTCCTATTTTTCCAACACGTACATGAAGTCCGAAGGAGAGACGGAGGCGACCGAGGAGGGCGCCACACCCTAGGGTGGCGCGGCCCCCCTCCAACCACGCCGTGGTGGGGTGTGGGCCCCTCGGGTCGCTCCAACCACCGCCCTTTTGCCTATTTATTCATCTTCACGGGAAAACCATAGACACCCGAGCCTCCATCCACGAAGCTCGGGAGGGTTCTGAAGCTCTTCCCGGCACCCTGCCGAAGAGGGGAATCATCACCGGAGGGCTCTACATCACCATGCCTGCCTCCGGAGTGATGTGTGAGTAGTTCATCTTTGGACTACGGGTCCATAGCAGTAGCTAGATGGTTGGCTCTCCACTTTATGCTATCATGTTTAGATCTTGTGAGCTGCCTATCATGATCTAGATCATCTTATTGTAATGCTACATGTTGTGTTTGCTGGGATCCGATGAATATTGAATACTATGTCAAGTTGATTATCAATCTATCTTATATGTTATTTATGATCTTGCATGCTTTCCGTTACTAGTAGATGCTTTGGCCAAGTAGATGCTTGTAACTCCAAGAGTTAGTATTTATGCTAGATAGTGGGTTCATGCCTCCGGTAATCTGGGAGAGTGACAATAACTTCTAAGATTGTCGATGTGTTGTTGCCACTAGGGATAAAATAACCGATGCTTAGCTTAAGGGTGCGCCGTTAGGTCTAATGCATTTGTTTACATTACGCACATTACTTAATGCGATTATCCGTTGCTTGCAACTTAATACCAACGGGGAACTCGGTATGACAACCTGGAGGTGGATTATTAGTCATAGACGCTGTTGGATAACGGTCTATGTATTTTGTCGTAATGCCCACATGAATATCATAGTAATCATCATGTCATATATATGCATTGTCATGCGCTCAATATTTTGTCAATTGCCCAGCTGTAATTTGTTCACCCAGCATGTTAGTTATCTTTTATGGAGAGACACCACTAGTGAACTGTGGATCCCGGTCCATTTTTTACACTGATAATACAACCAACTGCAATCATTGTTCCTTTTCATTCTCTGCAATTAAACACTATTTTCCACACCATATGTTTAATCCTTTGTTTTCAGCAAAGTAGTTTGATTGTGTTGTGTGCAGGTTCCACGTCAACAGCCGAACTCCCTTCCACATGCAAGTACTTTTCTGGCACCGTTGACAACCTTCAGAAGTGCTTCTTACTCCTACTGGATCTGATAACCTTGGTATCTTACTGAGGGAAACTTGCTGCTGCACTGCTTCATACCTTCCTCTTGGGGTCTCCCAACGAACGTGTGTCCCACGTCATCAAGCATTTTTCTGGCGCCGTTGCCGGGGAGTAAGAGGATTTCTGCAAGGGGAGTCTCTCTTCCAATCTCTTTACTTTGTTATTGTCTTGCTTAGTTTATTTTTATTTTCTTGTTTGCTTTTAATTATCAAAAACACAAAAAAAATTAGTTTTCTGCATCTAGTTTATTTCGGTTTGTTATTATGTCTAGTTGTTTACTTGATATCAATGGTTTCTCTCTTTGAAACAAAATCTGTTGGCTAAGTGGGTTCACTGATGATCAACAAAATTATTATAAGGAATACCGCTTTTCTAAAAAAGGGGTACATTTATGGAAACAAATAAGTACATTGAATTATTTTGCTAAGAACTTGTGCTCTACTTATGATGAATCCTACTGCTTTAATGAATCATTATGTTGTAGAAGGCATAAACACCTCCCTTTCCAATGTGATTATAATGATAATGAAACCTTGGCTGCTTATGCTAAAGGAAACTATGACTTTGGTAATCTTGAACAAACTGAAGAATTTTTTGTTTTTAAAGGTGCCTATGAAATTGCTGGTTATATTCACGATGATGATTCTCCTTATAAATCTGAAAATTTTGCTATACTTGGTTATTGCCTTGAATATTACAATGATAATCCTTATATCACTGAATTTCTTGAGAAAACTTATTCTCCAGAACAACTTGCTACCTTTCAGGAACCTGTGGGAGAAGAAACTGCTGAAACTGAAAGCTCATTGATGAAAAAGAGGAAGAGAGTGATGATCAAAAGGAGGATCTACCTTCTAATGATAGTAACTCTTTAACTCTTACATTATATGATTACCCTCCATGCCTACCTAAGGAGGAGAAATGCTATATTGTTGAATGTCATGATTCTATTGAAATATCTCCTTTTGATAAATTTGAAGTAACAACCCTTGACTCAAGAAAAGGAAATTGCAGAAAGTAAAAATGTGCTCCCTAATGTTTATATGATAATGCTCTTGATGATGGTCCTATATTGCCTAATGATATTTTTATACTACTATTGTCAAAAGTGGGTTTAATGACCCCACTGTTTTTGAGCTTAATAAAAATTATGTGTTTGTAGATCATGAAAAGCATGCTTTATGTGATAGTTATATTGTTGAGTTTGTTCATGATGCTACTGAAAGTTATTATGAGAGAGGAAAATATGGTTGTAAAAGTTTTCAAGTCGCTAAAATACCTCTCTTTATGTTGAAAGTTTTGAAGTTTATTTGTTTCATCTTTCTATGCTAGTTGCTTTATGCTTCAATAATTTATTTTGTTACAAGATTCCTTTGCATAGGAAGTGGGTTAGACTTAAATGTGTTTGATATTTGCCTCTTGATGCTCTCTTTGTTTTTCAACTCTTATTCTTATGAGAGCATCATTAAAATCTTCAAGCCTAGCTAAAAGGCATTAAAGAAAGCGCTTTTGGGAGGCAACCCATTATCTTTTGTTTTCAGTTTTTGTCAAGGAGTTGTTTACTTCTGTAACAATTCCTTTGTATCTTTATTTTCGCATTGTTGTGCCAAGTGGAGCCTCTAATAGGAAGATGATGCTAGATTTGGATTTCTGCGCAGGAACAGATTTCTGCTGTTCACCGTTTTACTTCTGTAAAATCACAGAAAAATTATTTAAATCTGCAAATTTTTTGCGTGATCCTCAGATATGTACGCATCTTTCGTTAGTTTTGAGTTTTTCGATCTGAGCAACGTAAGTGCCTCGAAAAAATTCGTCTTTACAGACTGTTCTGTTTAGACAGATTCTGTCTTTTATTTTTCGCATTCTCTCTTTTACTAGTGTTGAGTGGAATTCTTTTTTAGGGTGAAGAGCTTCACATAACATCAGTGGCAGTAGTTAATGTTAAAAGTAACGGTCATGTTTGTGTCCTTATAGAACATGTGAGTTTTTGATTGTGCACTAACCCTCTAATGAGAATTACTCTGAGTTTGGTGTGGCGGAAGTTTTCAAGGGTCAAGAGAGAAGGATGATATAATGTGATCAAGAAGAGTGAAGAGCTTAAGCTTGGGGATGCTCCCATGGATCACCCCAGCATATTTCAAGAAGACTCAAGCGTCTAAGCTTGGGGATGCCCAAGGCATCCCCTTCTTCATCAGCAACTTATCAGGTCATCTCTAGTGAAACTATATTTTAATTCTTTCACATCATATGTGCTTTACTTGGAGCGTCTGTGTGCTTTTATTTTCAGTATTTTATTTTTCTTATGGTCAACTTGATTGGACCCTAGCATTCTTGATTGGGAGAGAGACACGCTCCTTTTTCATATGAATACTCCTATTCTTCACTTATACTTGTTGAGTATTCTTATCTAGCTATTGCTATGCTTTTAGCTCCTGTTTTGCATGCATCTCTTATTCAGAGCTGTTAGTTCTTTTAAAGAAAGTACTCTCTTGCTTCACTTATAATTGTTTGGAGAGTTTATGTTGAAATAAGTTGATTGGTGTTTGGTTGGAACAGAAAATGTTGCATGTGGTAGATGGTATAATGGAAAAAGCTTACATATTCTTGTAGATCACTGTATTGGATAATTTGATACTTGTCAATTGTTTTGAGTTATCAAGTAGTTCATGTTTAAGCTTTTGTATCATGTAGTTAAAACCTATTAATGAAGAACTACCGTAAAGCTCGTTGAAATTTGGTTTGCATGATTGGTATCTCTAAGGTCTAGATATTTTCTAGTAAAAGGGTTTGGTTAACAAGGAAGACAGTGTAGAGTCTTATAATGCTTGCAATATGTTTTCATATAAGTCTTGCTGTGTCGGTTGATATCCTGTGTTTGCTTCAAATAACCTTGCTAGCCTAAACT
Source organism: Poa pratensis (assembly GCA_947311845.1). NCBI lineage: Eukaryota > Viridiplantae > Streptophyta > Magnoliopsida > Poales > Poaceae > Poa > Poa pratensis. The sequence continues at coordinate 17,031,584 of CAMZMU010000110.1, forward strand.
CTGTACTGAGAGGGAATGCTTCTCGTGCATCCAAAACCTTGAGCCAAAATCCATGCCATCTGTGTCCACCATAACTACCTATATGTGGTATTTCCTTGCCACTCCAAGTAAATTTTTCATGTGCTACCTTTAAACTATTCAAAAATTATTACTCCTATTTTGTGTCAATGTTTACCAAGCTCATGAGGACGGGGTGGATGTCTTTATGTCAACTGTCAAACAGACTTTACCACCGGACTAGCGGCATATACATCCGCTTATCCATTAATTTTGCAAAAAGAGCTGGCAAATGGGGTGCCCAGTCCCAATTAATTACAACTTTAACCGCTTAATTCTCTTCACATTTTTGCCCTGATTTATCAGTCAAGCAATGACAAACAGTGAAATATCTGCATGTGTAAACAAAAGAGAAGAGGGATGATCTGCCTTGCTGGTAGAAATAACGTCCTTCATGGGAGCCGCTCTTAAAAGTCTGGTTGGCAGGGGTCATATTGTACTTTCCATTTTCTGATTCGTTGACAATTAACAAACACCTCTCAAAACTTATTTTTACTCTCTATATGATTTCAAAAACTTAAAAAGCTCTAGCACATGATTTAATCCCTGCTTCCCTCTGCGAAGGGCCTTTCTTTTACTTTTATGTTGAGTCAGTTTTCCTACTTCTTTCTATCTCAGAAGCAAACACTAGTGTCAACTTTGGTGCAACAATTTTTATATGCTTGTATATTGCACTTATTATATTGCTTTGTGTTGACAAATATCCATGAGATATATATGTTGAAAGTTGAAAGCAATTGCTGAAGCTTAAATCTTCCTTTGTGTTGGTTAAATACCTTTTACTTAGAATCTATTGCTTTATGAGTTAACTCTTATGCAAAACTCTTTGATGCTTGTCTCGAAAGTACTATTCATGAAAAGTTTTTGCTTATATGATTCAGTTGTTTGCTCATTATCTACTTGCTAGCAAACTATAGACCATTGACCTGGATCACTTCATTCATAACATGTGCTTTACAATACTATTTGATCAAGATTATGATTGTAGCATGTCACCTCAGAAATTATTTTGTTTTTATCGTTTTACCTACTCGAGGACGAGTAGAACTAAGCTTGGGGATGCTTGATACGTCTCAAACGTATCTATAATTTCTGATGTTCCATGTTGATATTATACCAATTGTTACATGTTTTATATACACTTCATAGCATTTTTATGCATTTTCTGGGACTAACCTATTAACAAGATGCCACAGTGCCAGTTCCTGTTTTCTGCTGTTTTTGTATTCAGAAAAGCTGTTCTGGAAATATTCTCGGAATTGGACGAAACTTGGACAGGACCTCCTATTTTTCCAACACGTACACGAAGTCCAAGGAGAGACGGAGGCGACCGAGGAGGCGCCACACCCTAGGGCGGCGGCCCCCCTCCAACCGCGCCGTGGTGGGGTGTGGGCCCCTCGGGTCGCTCCAGCCGCCGCCCTTTCGCCTATTTATTCATCTTCACGGGAAAACCCTAGACACCCGAGCCTCCATCCACGAAAAGTTCCGAGCCGCCGCCGTCGTCAACCCTAGCTCGGGAGGGTTCAGAAGCTCTTCCCGGCACCCTGCCGGAGAGGGGAATCATCACCGGAGGGCTCTACATCACCATGCCTGCCTCCGGAGTGATGCGTGAGTAGTTCATCTTTGGACTACGGGTCCATAGCAGTAGCTAGATGGTTGTCTCTCCACTTTATGCTATCATGTTTAGATCTTGTGAGCTGCCTATCATGATCAAGATCATCTTATTGTAATGCTACATGTTGTGTTTGCTGGGATCCGATGAATATTGAATACTATGTCAAGTTGATTATCAATCTATCTTATATGTTATTTATGATCTTGCATGCTTTCCGTTACTAGTAGATGCTTTGGCCAAGTAGATGCTTGTAACTCCAAGAGTTAGTATTTATGCTAGATAGTGGGTTCATGCCTCCGGTAATCTGGGAGAGTGACAGCAACTTCTAAGATTGTGGATGTGCTGTTGCCACTAGGGATAAAATAACCGATGCTTAGCTTAAGGGTGCGCCGTTAGGTCTAATGCATTTGTTTACATTACGCACATTACTTAATGCGATTATCCGTTGCTTGCAACTTAATACCAACGGGGAACTCGGTATGACAACCTGGAGGTGGATTATTAGTCATAGACGCTGTTGGATAACGGTCTATGTATTTTGTCGTAATGCCCACATGAATATCATAGTAATCATCATGTCATATATATGCATTGTCATGCGCTCAATATTTTGTCAATTGCCCAGCTGTAATTTGTTCACCCAGCATGTTAGTTATCTTTTATGGAGAGACACCACTAGTGAACTGTGGACCCCGGTCCATTCTTTTACACTGATAATACAACCAACTGCAATCATTGTTCCTTTTCATTCTCTGCAATTAAACACTATTTTCCACACCATACGTTTAATCCTTTGTTTTCAGCAAGCCAGGAAGATTGACACCCTTCCTGTTTCGTTGGGGCAAAGTAGTTTGATTGTGTTGTGTGCAGGTTCCACGTCAACAGCCGAACTCCCTTCCACATGCAAGTACTTTTCTGGCACCGTTGACAACCTTCAGAAGTGCTTCTTGCTCCTACTGGATCTGATAACCTTGGTATCTTACTGAGGGAAACTTGCTGCTGCACTGCTTCATACCTTCCTCTTGGGGTCTCCCAACGAACGTGTGTCCCACGTCGTCAGGAGGGAGTAAAGCCAATTCATAAAGCCCACATAATAATCACCCATATCTAGATATCACATGAGTAACTCTCACATTCATACACACGTCATATCTTCGAGACGAAGTTTTTGTTAAGGGGGAAAGACTGTAATATTCCAACGTTTAGGAAATAACGGAGGGTAGAAGTAGGAATGTGTGCATCTTCATGCATGCATTTGAAAAACCCGAATAATTTTTTCGCAAATTAAAAACCCTGGAGTGATCGGAGTTCATTCATCTTCATGAATTAGGTTTAGATCATTTTGGGTGAATGTAAGTAAATTTCGACATGACCTCTAGATAATTTAATTGTAGTGGGAATTTTGAATTCAATTTGAATATTCAAATAAATTGAATTTATAAAGTAACTCAAATTAAAACAATAAAGTTATATAGAAACAATAATGAAGTAAATAAATATAGTTGTTTGAATAATTTAAACCTTTAAAACACATATTACAATTTATAGAATTCTTGAAAGACAAAAAAATAACTTTATTGATAAAGTACAATAATACATTGTCTTTACAATTGTATTACAACAAATTGAAATACAAAAAGGGAAAATTACAATTATTTCTAAACTACAAAGTCTTGTATCTTTTCCTTCTTCATTTGATCTCAGCTTCATAATTGTTTTCCTGCAAGACAAAAGAAAAAAAGACATAATACAAAGAGGGGTTAGGGGTTAGTTTAACTCTCAGTTTAGCAATGAAATGCATTGCTAATTACATCCTTGAGTATAATTAAGGGAATAAGTATAGTATCTATTCTTAATCCACAAATTTTAGCCTCAGATCAACCTCATTGGCTGGGCAGCAAGAAATCCACTTGGCAGACCAAAATAATGCACCCGAGTGGGATAAGATCAAAGCAGCCGAAGTCAAGCTTCTCAGATCAAAGGATCTAGGGTTAGCAAGTCGGCAGCTCACAAGCAGGCAGCTCACAAGCAGGCATGCGTTTCACTGTGCTGTCAACACCACAACACCACAAACCGTAGGGGATAAGAGCAAGGACTCGTAGCAGCCAACAGCTAGCACCATTTCATAGAACCAGCTCGAGCTCCACAGCTCACAGCCTCACATCACACAACAGTTCACCACAAATCACAGCCTCACAGCACACAATAGTTCACCACAAATCACTCAGATCCATCCATACCACACCACTAAATCTCTGTTGGGAGCAAAACAAGATGGGATAGGAAGGACAAGATCAAGCAAGGGCAAGGAGGGAAGGCCAAGAGCTAGAGGGAAGCTGACCGGAGTAGGAGGAGCAGGCCAACAAGGTGAACAAGGAAGAGAGCCACAAGTTATGCTGATCAAGAATTCCATAAGATCTTAAATCGCACCACGCAGCCAGTACCACCACACATCAGGAGGTGAATATTCAAGATTCTTAAGCAATAGGATTTGCTAGATTTAAATAAATGGTGTGGCTGGGGTATTTCCCTCAGATAGGCATAGAGGTGCTATGCTATAACGTCACAGGGATTTAAAATCGCAAGCTAGCATCTGTTCTTATAAAGAGAAAGCCTCGGCCTGTGCATCATAGGCATGGGAGATAAATCCACAAATATGAGCAAAGGCACACAAGCTTGCTTGTTCACAATTGTTGGTAGCAAAGATCCAGCACTTGGTTGCTGGGCACAAATCCCTCGAGAGGAATAGCACCACAAACACAACTAAGTATCTAAAACCTGCTACAAACCCTAAAATTTAATTCTAGGAATTATCAGCTAGAATAACACAAAGGCCAATTCCAAGATAATTGAAGATTCAACAAGATTGAATAGCAGCACATCTCTGAACACAAGGTTGGTTCAGAGTAGCACACTCAACCACACTGCAATTATCCGACAGTTGTTTCTGTCAAGTGACAGAACCATTAGTTCTTCACCACAGCCTTGTTACTAGCTGAATCCTTTCCAGTAGAGAATAATTGGGGCACCAAGGCAACCTTCAGAGAGCATCACAGGAACAATCACACAGCTCAACACCTAAACAGAAAAATACCTAAATCATGGTGGTTCACCCAGCATCACAGAGCAGGGCCGTAGGCCAGGACATGGAAGAAGAAGAAGAGAGAGAGAGAGGAGCTTACCAGCGCCCCAGGCCGTAATGCCAAGACGACGGGGCAGTGCCCGTGTGGTCAATGGAGGAGGGCCAGGGGAGAAGCGAGTACCACACCACCACCACGGCGGCATAGAGGGTGCAGCTCTGCACCAGGCCATGGCGGAACACCTCGGGGCAGTAAGAGCACGGCGGAGCCGCGCCATCATCAAACCATAACCCTCGGGTTTGGGTTGCGCACGGCCGCCTAGAGCAAGGAAAGTTAGATCAAAGCGGATGGGGAGGTGGAGCATCGAAAGGGCTTTCGATTGCGCCCTAACATGGCGGCGGAGACCGCCGGAGCACGCCGGAGACGGCCGGCGACGACGGAGGCGAAAGGGGATCGCAGGAGCACGGGCTCGAGAGAGAGATGGAGGTGAGAGAGAGGGGATCGAGTTGAGACTTGGTTCAGCCAAGTTTGACCAAGGGCAAGTTGGTCATCTCGTAAATTAAAATTAATAAGAAAAATTCTAAAAAAATTATTTAATCAATATAAATAGAAATGTAATACTGGAAATAAATTTGGTAATTAATAAAATCCTGACAGGTGGGACCAACTCCAATTTAGTTATTCCAGAAATGATTTAAATTGCATAAACGTTGGTAATTCATAACTATTTCATATTAAATCATAAAAATACAAATAATATATCAAAATAATCAGAAAAATAAAATCTATCTATTGATATCATTTAAATGTGTGTTCAAGTACACTTGAATCACTCTAAAATTGAAACAACAACTTACTTATCATTTTAAATATGGAGTTAATTTGAAATGCTATTTTGGATGCATTTCAACTTCATTTAAAATGCTTCACATGTCTAACTTCAAATATAAAATATGTCAATAATATTATTATGTCCATTTAAAGAATTCTATTTGTAAACATGTGTAAGTAATATTCTTTAAGTGTTTTATTAAAATGATATTTTCCATAAGGAAAATAATTATTCAAGAATAATTAAATAATAATAAAATGACAACAACATACAAAGACATCATGTTATTATTTCATAATATTCCACGTAGTTCTTAATTCATAAGAGTGAATTCTCTACTTAATAAAATATGATCACCATTGTTAACAACCTTTAGTAATTGGATTAATTTTGTGTTACAAATTATTTGAGTTATTAATCCAAATTAATCATTCCATCCCAATCTATTAATAATTTGTTGTTTTCCAAGTGTTAATATTCACATAATATTACATAATTACTTAACTAAAATAAACACATATAAGTACTCCTAATATTTGATAATACCTCATTAATTAAATAAAAGTGAACACACTTAAGTCTTGAAGACATAGAATTCTAAAATAATCAAGTAAATCTTATCTAGTTCCTAAATTCCTAAGTAACCACTAATCTCAACTCATGATGAACTTAAGCACTTATAACATCACCTAAAGGTGATAAAATAACCTAAGCTAAATTTACGATGTTATCGAAGTATCATTTTAAAATGAAGCTTACCTAGTTAAGCTTGGGTATGATTGGGGGTATTTTGCGATGCATTTCATTACTATGCATAATAGCATCTTGCCAGAGTTTTCTGTAGTCCTTATCGGGATTACATTGGTATTTTCAGAATTCGGGGTTTTGCCACAAACCCTAGAACCCCGAAGGATTTGAACTGCTATTCATATCCAAGGCAAGTTCACTCTTGCTCATGTCCTACTCGATTATGTTTATCAAAGTAAATGAAAAATACTATGGTTTATCATTGCATGAAAAAGCAAAACATATTTTCGAATGATGTGAATTGTTATAAATATTGTTGGCTGGCTGATGGAACCATGGTATGATGTGGTTGGTGGAGGTTCCATTTGCATGGGAAAGTATTATCTAGGACTTAATCACCAATGCCGTCAGTGTTCTTGCGCCGTAAATGAAGCGTTAACCATAAGACTTGGAATAGGACGGGAAAGTTATCTGTGACCTTTTCCCTTTCGCATGTCAACGGACAACCAGTTCCGTAGGCTGTAGGTCTTGCGAGACTACATGCACATGGGTGGGATCCCTTAATTCCCACGGTTTCTGGTGTCTATGATGGATTGTAGGGGTTGTCTGGAATGGTCTATATTTATGGTATAGGGAGGACTTGGTCCGGATCGGTCTACCATAAGATAAAGGGGAGGACATACCTACAAAAGGGTGGGCATGCGGGGTTGTTGGAGAAGCACGGCGAATGGCTTGGATCACCGACTGGGCCCCACACTTAAGAGAGTGTGGACGAGAAAGAATCGCCCGGTTGTGCAACAAGGCGTTGATCTCTTATGGGTAAAGTAACGCACCTCTGCAGAGTGTAAAAAAGTGTGACATGTTACTCCCTGTTCCGGGAAGGAGCTGCGAACGCTGCAGGAAAGGTGCCTCCATGAAGCCCTAGCACCTGTGAATGGTTGACGGGCATAGTTTTCTGAAGATAAAATGAATCTTTTCCTAAAAATGTTTTACAAAGATATGCATGTTCATCCATGACCTTTTGGTATGGATGGTAGCTAGTGCATAAAACACCCTATTTCCTTTTATATGAACTTGCTGAGCAATGCTCGTGTTGCTCACCTTTTCCTCCATTGATCCCTGCTTAGATTACTAGAGACAGCAGAGGAAGGACATGAATCCATAATGATGTTGGTGAAATCTTCAACAAGGAGTCAAATCAAACTGGTGGAGCCTGAAGGAGTCAACCTATACTTTGCCAACGGAGGAGTGGCCACAACTGTGCAATGGTGGACGCGATGTCAACAAAGCCTATGGAGAATACAATGATTATTTGGAAGGAGGAGCACTACTCCAGACAGAGATATTCCAGATGGATAGATTAGGGCTATGACAACAGCAGTAGTGGATTAGGAGTTAGAAGTAGAGCTGGTATCCAGCTTAGTGCTTCGACTTGAGTCTTTCGGGAGTTTCATTTGCACGGGACCTACTTCTGTTTGTAAAGGAGGTTCTCGAGATTTTTTTATTGAATAGTGTTGTAATCCTATAGCGTTACCTTGGACCGACTATGTTTCTGTTATACTACTCTAAAGGATGTAATATTTACGGAATGGTCCTTCCGTGAGTATTATGTCAATGACTTGTACACTTCAACATGAAGTGGTGTGCTGAGTCACTACACGGCCGGTGCCGAAACCAGATGTTTCGGTAGCGGCGGAGCCGAAAGCAGCTTTCGGCATGGGCGATGCCGAAACCTTGCAGTTTCGGCACGAGCAAGGCCGAAACCCTGCTGATCTGCATGCGTTTCTTCCTTTCGCGTAACGGCGGGGCCGACACCCGTGTTTCGGCTGTGGCCGTGCCGAAAGTGCCATTTTACACATTTTTTTTGTTTTCATTGCCGATATGTATCTCCCGCTCATATTTCCCGCCACCGCTACTCTCGCCATTATTTTCCGCCATCGCTACGCCCGCGATTATTTTCCCGCCACCGCTAGTGGCGCGATTATTTTCCCGCCACCGCTACTCCCGCCACCGCTACTCCCGCCACCGCTACTCCCGCCACCGGTGCTCTCGCGTGCCCTTTTCTCCCGCCACCGTTTCCCGCCATTTCTTTCCTTCCCATCCTATAAAATCCCCTCCTCACTGAGCTCCCTAAGCAGTCTAGTGTACACACTCAAAAATGTCGATTCCTACCCCAGGTTGGCCCTCAGATCGTAGTTGGGTACTACATGTGTCTGAGCATCTCCTGTCGATTGCGACCGAGTTGAAGGTAGATGATAAGGAAGTTCCATGGGAGGAGCTCATCAGTAGTGACAGTCTTCTCACTGAGGTTGGTGTCGTGTACGAAGTCACGAACACCGGGAGTCGAGGGACCCCCTTTTAGAGATTTGGTGAGGGGTGCGAAGTAGATCACGACAAGCGAGCAAGCGATGCGGAAAGTAGAGCACGCAGGCAGTTTACCCAGGTTCAGTCCGCTCGGAAGCGTAACACCCTACTCCTGCATGTCTCAATATATGGAGTGGTATGCGTATCCGGGCTACAAAGATGTGTTCCCGGGCACTCTGGATCTCAGGCTAGGAGACAAGATCGAGATATGATCATGGCTCTGATCTAGCTCTCTTGCTTACTGAAAAGCGATCCCCCTCCCTGGGGGCCTTGGTCCTCCTTTTATACACCAAGGGGATACCACAACAACCCGCCAGTTGTACTACCTGCCCTCCCCTAGATAAGGACAAGCTCTGGCAACTTTTCCCTCCGACCGCGCACATGTCTTATTTCCTTTGCCTTTATCCCGCGAAGCTCCCGTACCCGGGGTACCAAGGGAAGCTTCCTGTCTTCATCCTGCGATCGATCCTGCTAGTAGATCACGCTGTAGGAGTTCACAGGAACCCCCTGTTCCCGGGGTGCGACAGTTGGAGCGGCATTACGACGACTCAGGAAATACGGCAAGAACTTCTCAGGTTGCTTGATAGGTACGACAAGAAAGTTGTTAGTAGAAAATTTAGGAATGAAGCAGACCGTATGTGGTTTGCAAGAAATCCATGTACGTGATAAACGAGAGCGAGGACGAGGACGACCTCTTCATGCCGAGTGCTGCATCGACGAAGGGCAAGACTGCTGCATCGTCTTTGAGGAGCAAGAGTGATTCATCGTCGAAGAGCAAGACTGCTTCATCCTCCAGGAGCAAGAGTGCTGCATCGTCGAAGAGCAAGACTGATGTATCGTCGAAGAGGAAGAGTGGTGCATCGACGGAGGCTGGAGGCTGCATCGACGGTAGATGACTTTGTGTAGTTAGGTGTAGTATTTAATTCTAGTCTTAGTAGTTAATTTCAGAATGCCGATGTATCTTAATTTCCCGTTGTAACAGGCAAGATCTATCTATTATTAATCTTAATTAATGTCTGAACCAAATGTAGGTAGATAGAAATTTGTGTCATACATAGTATTACATCGAATGATACATAGATGTCTCATACATAGAAATAAGGTCCCGTGAATGAAAACATGTCTCATACATAGATAGTAGTATCAGTCAGCTGTGTGAGCACAAGAGCGCGACTGCCTCCGCGGTCGAGGCCCGCTAGGTGACAAGCGTGTTGGAGCGTGGTGGTCACGCATCCCTCGGCCTCGCAACGGCTCATCCTCCTGTGTCTGTGTCTCCTGCGTCTCGGGAGGCGGTGGACTATGGTACAATATCTCGTCCTCCAGATCCATGTGTGAAGAGGCGACACCCCCACCTGTAGAAGTTACCTGTGCATCCTGAATTGCTAGAGAGTGGCGCGTGGGGCGCGAGGCTGGACCGTGGGGAGCAACGTAAGCACCGCCGGCACAAGTAAGAACAGAGTAGACACGACGTAGTTTATCCTCCAGAACTTGAACCAAGACACGTGTTGCGGCTGTGGGGCAAAGGCAGCAACGTCGCTCCGAATGTCTTCTATCAACTCTGCCTGTAATAGAAAAACAAAATGTTATGGTCGATTATTGAGACATGCATTTACCAATAAAAGTAAGATATGTACCGCATAGTTTCTGCTTCCCCCAATAGCCTGAAGTGGGTACATGTGTGTAACAGCAGGAGGTGACAGCTGATCAGGCTGGGACGTGTGGACTAAGCGAACTCGAGTGGACTGTTTATACGTCCGCAGATATGCGTTAAAATCATCCAGCTGAAATGGCTCATCCGTGGGCCATACATTAGTCGTCGCATTCGCCCATTCTGCTATGTACAGTTGTAGTACCCGTAGCCAAGATGTCAAAGTTCTCTCTCCTTGTCGTGACAATCTGAAAACATGCATGCGTAGTGTAACTAGAATACGACTTTAGAAATTCGTTAGTGCAACCACAGTTGGTTAAAACCATACTTGTGAATGTGCGAAGGAAGGGGTGGCTGTCTAGCGGGAGGTTCTGGCAATTGTCGCTTACTGAACTGTCTCATGACTCGCTGTTGGGTGTGAGGACCGGAATTACACTTCCAGACCTCCTGTGTAATCATGTCAATCCCAAGATCAATGTTGACAACACAGCGAAATGATACCATTGCAGAACGTACAAAAAGTACAGTTACATAGTTTGAATAGCAATAGCGAAATGTCTTGTGACATTTGTTACAATCAGAAAGCTCAGCGGAAATATAAATGCGAAGTGACTCCATCTAGCCACAGGCAGTCGATGTAGTCCACGAGGCCTCACTCTTCGGCGTCATCGTAGTAGTCGTATTCTTCTCCTTCTTCGTAGTGCTCTGAATAATCAACAAAAGCAATGCGATGAGTACAAAATAATGTACTCAGCGTGCCCCCCTTATGCAAAACCTATAGTAGCTACATGTGGCTTCAAAGGAAGGCTGTATGGTTCTTTTGCATAAAAGCCAATTTTATTTGCAATACCATAGTAGTTTTTATAAAAAAGATTTTAGACGAAAACAGGTTTTGTAACCAGTGTGGTATTTCTCATCAAAGTGAGTGTCCTCGACACCTCACGTTCTCCATAGGATTCCAGAATAGGGGTAGAGGGAAGTAGCAAAACAGGGTTCCTGTATGTCAAGAAAGATTCATGTGTCGTCCATGACCGTGGACACGGCTATTCGAATAGTTTTACATTCTGCAGAGGTGGTACACTTTCACCACACGTCACAAACTCGCCAAATTGCAACCAGCCGTCGCTAGCATAGCAATAGAGAATTCGTGACAAGGTCTTTTAGCTAGATCCCCCAAAGATGTGACATGCCCACCGGGTATGGCGCCGGAACTGAGAGTAGGTCCCTAAACCGGTCTCCCCATCTGTGCCGAAGGTTCTCCCGTAGGCAGACACCCCATCTGCGGTACGGCGACATCGACACCAAAGGCTGACTAACTTACTTGACCCAGCCAGAGCCCATTAGCATGTGGTTGTACGGTGGTCACAATCTTCAAATCCGAGACTTATTAGGCCCTTATGCGGCACAGACGACGGATTGCACCCTTCAGCTTGTGAAGGGCAGCCAATCGCTCCTTCATTGTTGATCCAGCAGTCGCCCGCGCCAGTGTTAGATGGTAAGTTTCACCCAGAGTAGAAGGGAGAGTAGAGGAAGCAACAATGGCTCATCAGCCAAGCTCAACGAGCTCATCATGTCCAGAAATATGTTTGTGACTCAAAGGTCAACCAATTCCTCCGAAGAGGCAAGATAAAGATATCCTAGTAAATATTGAGCATGGCTAAGCATTTCTACTCTACATGATTACTATATAATTTCTACTCAGGGTATCAAGTATAAGGCGACAAGCGGATCAGGCTGGTGTGTCAATCGACACGCCAGTAACTTGAATAAAATAGCATGCATATTTGTAAAACAATAAAATAATGCCCCTGTTTAAAAACATAGGATAAAAACATGAGAGGGGGGGGGGGGGGGGGGCATGCCTTCGTTGTTGAACTCCTGCTCTTCACCTTCTTGGTCGTGATCGTAATCCTCGCCACTCCCTAATCGTCGTATCAAAACAATTGCAAACCAATAAATAAAAGCAATACGATGAAATAAGCTCGAATAAAGAGGTGTCGAATAAACCCAAAGAAGGCTAGCAAGGTTCCGATGGTTCAAGGTGCGTCGGTTCGTCTACCGTTTCCAACTAACAGTATTATATTTTAAAAAAATAGTATTTATATAATATAGCCACTATATGTGGTACTGTATAAGTATGCAATGCACAAACATTCTAACAGAAAGCCTACATCTTCTCATGCGACAACAAAGTACTGAAACAACTATCCTATGCTCACATCATATAAACAACCAACAAGAAAAGAGCATGGTCACTACAAAACAGAATTAAGCATGGATTAAACATGGAAACACTACTGTAGGCTAAGCATGTCTAGCTAACACCAATTGTACTTGGAAGGAAGACACTAAATGAAACTAGCTTAACAACAAGAGATCAATCTACTAGATAACGAAACAACAGAACTAACATAGTTACAGAAGAAGCTAAGCCGTACCAACTAATCAGCAGCAACACTAATGAGAACAGTGGCAACATTACCTAATTCTACTCAATGAATCTATAACTGAACATGCGACCGTAAACAAATAAACCTGTTACTACTGAACTAAGCAAACCTACGGAATACCATACATGCAAACACTAAACTGGGCATATACAAATATCAGAAATGAAACTACCTACGTCCAAACAATGTGTCAAATTCAATTAGGATTGAATTTGGGTCGAATGCATACATGTTTTCAAATTAATTTTGTAAACTAACATAGGTATATGAGAACAAATACTACGGCTGGATTGCTAAGATCATTCGGAACGTTTTCTATGTAGGGATCATGAAGATCCAAGGGATGGAAGATACGCTGCCATGCCAATGCCATCGGGTGGCATTGGAGCTACGGCCACGCGGTCAACTAGAACTCTATAGCCGGAAATCATGTCTACTGGATAGGCATCTATGGAACTAACGATTGTGTGCAAGGAAAGACGTTTGTGCTCACCGAGCTGGATGTAGTTGTCCTAGGAGGTCGATGTAGTGAAGAGATGGGAGTTGCAGATTGCGTCGGATATGATGACGAGCTTGAGCTTCTAGTCTTCAGAATCAACCCTTCTCCTCCACGCGGTACTCCTTGCACAGCAGATCGCCCTCCAGTAGTTGCAGCTGCCGGGAACGCGAACAGCGTTCGTCGGTTCACCGGGCGGAATCAGATGGAAGTGGGAGCCTATGGCTCAGGCGGTGGACTGAGATGGAAGAGGAGTCGATGCCATCGCTCTAAGCCTTTACATATGGAAGATTAGAGCGGTTGAATGGCAATTCATTGCCCCGAGTAAATGGAGAGGCGACAGTTTCAGATGAATTGATTCGGATGAGTCGATGCTTCCGTTTCTACGTTCGTCTGACGAGGAATCGAAGAGGCAGAGCAACGTCCGTCAAGACTGCGTGATGTGCTGGGCTGTCCTGCGCGTGCGTGCGAGCGCTCGTTCGGCTGGGTGGAAGCGAACGATCAGACTGGGTTTGCTGGGATAACTAACACGTCCATGCACAAGTAAAAGAAAGGAAGGAAAGAAGAAGAATCGATCGGCGCTTGTACTAGTTAGGTACAGAAGCTAGTCCCAAGGATATGTGTACGTGCATGGGACATGCATGGCTAAGCCAATGCATTTGCGTGTAAGTCTAAAGGCCAAACTCACTATTGAAGGATTTGGAGAAACCAAATAAGAATGAAATTGACAAATAGAAATCAACACCAAATAAAATTCAGAACACACTGGAATAGATTATCGACTCCAAATAAAATATTTATTTTATTATCACGTCGCAACATCCTTTGCTTAAAAAAAAAATTTAAACCCGCAAAAATCAGGATGTTACATTGGGCCACCTTCTCCACCGTGACATCGAAAATAATAGAGGCTCGAGTGTACCAGTAGTTTTCCAAAGCCTAGCGCGATGTTTTCCATCGATCGGCCCACTAAGCAAAGCATATGAAGCCATCTGTACGGTACAGATTAAAAACATAGTTCAGACACTTACAAATAACAACATAGTTCGGACACGTACATATTACAACATAGTTCGAACACGTAAAAATTAAAACATAGTTCATACACATACAAATTTAACCATAGTGCTAGCCACGTTGCCCACGTCCTCTTCGGCCTCGGTTTCCTCGACCACGCCCATGAACAGGAATGGTTGCAGGATCAGGAGAAGGTCCAAGGCCGTATTTGGGACAATACTTCTCTCTGTGTCCAAATTAGTGCATAACAAGCACTGTCGAGTACACCTGTCGGCTTCGGACTCATCCATATCATTCCGGATTCGACGCGACTTCCGTCTTCCTCTGCTAGTTCTCATTAGAGCGGGATCCAGAACATATTGTCTTTCCAGTGGGTTAACCTTGTTGAAGTTACCAACTACTCTAAATCATGTCATCTCCCCGGTCCAAGTTTCAACCACTGCCTCCTTCATGTAATACGGAGACACGAAACTGATTGGGTTCATCCCCATCTGACCACAAACTGCTAGCACATGAGAACATGGGAGGTGAAGCAGTCTCGGTTTATTGCACGTGCACTCACACGTTGGGGGTGCATCAAGTCCAATTCTCACCTCATGGGTCTTAAGCTCATTACCCGCACCAAATCTTTCAGTAGGTAAGCGTACCTCGTACCTTGGTTCTTCAATACCCATACGAACGACTGTGTGCAACTTTGCCTTCTTTATCTTCTTGTCCATGTACAGTCTTATCTTTCGGCAGTAAGGTGTGTTGGGGTAATACTCAATATGCTCGACAGCTTCACGACATCTATCTCTGAAATACGTTAATGTCCCTAGCAAAATTCCCTCCACCAGTGCTGTTAGTGGCAAACTCCTATTCCCTCTGAGTACAAAATTATACACCTCTGCAAGGTTGGTAGTCATGATGCCATACCTTGCTCCATGTGCGTCGTGCAACAAAGACCATTTCACGGGAGGCTCCTTCTCTATCCACTTTTCAAAATTTCTAATTCATGTACCCTTCTTTCTCTTTGTACCAGGAGGGTCAATTTCAGGCAAGTCACACAACCCAACAGGCTCTGAATCTGCCGTCTGGGCCGCAAGCAGCTGCGCAGCCAACGCTTGAGCCTGTGCAACTCTTCTTTCCTTCACTTGGTTCCTCGTGAATTCAGTCAGCCTTTCCCGCAGAAACTGATACTTCCTCCCCTGATTCTGATTGCAGAGTCTTTTGAACAAATTCATCAACCGCTTACTCTTAAAGCATGAGTAGAAGTTAGCGGCGAGATGGCGCATACACCAGCGGCTCTGCATGTCAGTCCATGGTGCTGGTTCATCCTCGGCAGGCTGCTGCAGTGCCTTTATAGCCTTAAGCATACTAGCGTGCCTGTCATGAAGGATGCACACATTTGGCCGATTCTGAACAACTACCATTTTCAAATTTCTGAAGAACCATAACCAGCTCTCATAATTCTCACTCTCAACAAAGGCAAAGGCAATCATGACGATCTGTTGGTTACCGTCCACACCTATTGCGGTCAAGATCTGCCCCTTGTACTTTCCAGTGAGAAACGTGTCGTCCACACAGAGCACTGGATGACAATGGGTAAAAGTTTCGATACAGATTGCGAATGAGAAGAACAACCGATGAAATACAGCATATTCAGGAATCTCCTCTATCTTCCGGAATTGGAATGTAGCATATGTGCCATGATTCCTCTCCTTCAATGTGCTAACAAGGCGAACAACACTATCATAAGAGTCATAAAATGTCCCAAACCTTTCCTCTAGAGCCCTCTGCTTAGCTCTCCAGGCCTTCCCATACTTAATGTTGGTTTTCCATCTTGCCTTGACTGTTCTTATGACGTGGTTCGCTACCATGTCTTTCGTATCCACTATCTCACTGAACAAGAGACGTGCAATGAGAGTTGACGTTAGGTTTGGGTGATCTTTGAGTTGACAATCAATTTCACAAGTGTGTGGCACGACGTCTGTCACCACCCACACAACCTTATACTTTGGTAAGTGACCATGCACCCGTGCAGGACAACCAGTGCGGAAAATATTGCTTATTTGATACGTCAGTGCGGAAAACCCTCTGTGTGGACAATGCCCACCGAATCACGGCTTCCCTTAACTGCTGCTTCGTGCTGTACTGAGCCCCAATTTCAATGTTATTCATGTGGTACTCTCAGGACGATTCATGACCATCATGCACAGTCGTGACATTTGACTTGTCCTGGTTCCAATAACCTGGAATAGGCACATCTTCCCCATTATTTTCGTCTGAATCAGAATCTCCTTCATCAGAATTAAGATCTTTGGCGACGCCATCCTCGTCTTCATCCAACATCGTGTCCTGCACTGTTCCTGTGTGCTCATCCGCATCAGCCTCCCCAATTTGGGCAGGTCCTGCTGGCAATGCTGGTTCATAATGAACAGGAATTTTAGACAGCGATGGTTCATGGTACTCAACATGAGTTTGAGCAGTCCCTGCTGTCGGTGATGGTTCATAATGCACATGAATTTGGACAGTATGCGAACTAGTTGCTTGACTACTCTCCCCCTTCACGACAAATGACAATAGGACTTCTGGTTTTGTGCCTCGGCGTTTGCATGACACTAGCCAAGAAACCCACTGCTTTGTCCGGTCAAGCGGCAACAACTCTCAGTGAATATTTGTCCAGGATTTGGTCCATACCGACTGAATCCTAACCGTTCAGAAATTAGGATCGTACCCAAAATTCACCGTGAAATAGTACTGGACATCGCTAATTTCCACTTTCTTTGGCTTTGTCAACTGAATCTCCAAATTATCAAATTCACGAAGATCAAGCCCTAACTCAGTTGCACGGACTGTACCGGCACCGTAGTGCACTACAATATGTACCACTTCCATTACCTAGACAAAATTTTTCCATCGTCAAATACTACACACCGGATATATCTAAAAATTACAGCTACCGCTAATATTAATCCTAATTAAAATATACAATATATCTAACCGACAAAATATATCTACACTGCTAATATAAATCCTAATCAAAATATATGATATATCTAACCGGCGAAATATATCTACACTAATACAAACAAATATTATACATCTACCCACAAACTATATTCACATTTAACCTAAAAAATCTAGGGATAAGGGTTTACCCTTGACGTGTGTGTAGCTTCCGCTGCCCGGCTTCAATCTAGCACCACCACCACTGCACCAATCCTCTCCTTGCCCAACAACAGCACGCACCACCACTATCCACCATTGTTGACCACCATTGCTCCACCTCCACATCCTCAAACGTCTCCACAAACAGCTATCCCATCAACAGATCGGGGATGCCCCAACCCTTCTCTACTCTATTTCTTGAATCTGTGAGCTTGTGGGGATTTTATGTGTGTAGAATTCGGTGGTATTTTCGCTACCAGTGAAAGAACAAGGGAGAAGAAAGAAGCAGGTCGAGTGGAGGAAGAAGAAGAGAGTGAGCCGGGCGCGACCTGCTTATCCAGCAGGTTTCGGCGACGCCCGTGCCGAAACCATGCTTTCGGCATCGCCCGTGCCGAAAGGCGTGGGCCACGCCTGCGAAGCGGTCTGCGCCATGCAGTGTCGGCCCGGCCACTGCCGAAACCTGCTTTCAGCGACGCTGCTGCCGAAACTCTCAGCTTTCGGTCCGACCATTGCCGACACCGCGCTACTTCTCAAATTTCCTAAAAACGCGCGGCTAGTTTTCAAATAAAAGTTTTTTTTTCAAAAGACCGATGGGTAAACAATGGACGTGCGTAGGAAAAAGTACCCAGAAAAAGAGGACACAATTAATTCCGTATTTCCATCAGAATCTTTCTCGCAGACGACGATGGAACGGCTCGGCTTGTGCATGCTGCCGTGCTGCGCCCCTCCCTGCAGCAGCATGGGCTGATGGGCCCCACCAGCCAAAGTTTCCAATCAACCTCACCACGCGCCGTCCCTTCCGAGCTACGCCAGGGCGGTCGCGGTTCCCACAGGCCACAACACAGGTCGCCGTTCGAGTCTCCCCACCGACGTCACGCGGGCCCCACACCCGCCGTCCTCCTTCTCCCAGCTGGCCAGTGGCCGTGATCAGACGGCGGCAGCTTTGCCATTCATCTCTGCACCTTCGCAGAGCTTGGCCTAACCAAGAACTCTGCCCACTCGCACTCCCACCACTGTCTCCTCCTCCCGTCGCCGCCGCGGCCGGGGATCGCGGAGACCCTAAACCCCTAAACCCTAGAAGCAGCGATGAGCTACCTGAGCCCGACCCAGGCGCGCCCGTCGCTGGCGGCGGCCGTGGGCGCGGAGCTCGCGCGGCTCGAGGGCGGCTGGGCCAGTGGGCCGACCCGGACGCGCGGCAGCGGCTCGCGGGGCTCGGCGAGGCCGCAGCCGCGCGGGTGCTGCGGACGATCGCCGAGTCCCGGACGCCCGTCAAGGCGCTCTCCGGCTACATCAGGCACCTGGCGGACAAGGAGGCCATGGTGCGCAACGCAAGGGGCATCCCGCCCGCCGAGAGCGCCGCCTGCAGCTCCGGACCTTCAGAGGGAGGTGAGATTGAAAAAGGCGTTGTCTTTTTCTTTGGTTGGTTTGGTTGATTGATTGTGCGCGGTAATACTAGTGTGCGGCGCATTATCTTTTCTTGGAATAATCGTTAGTTGCATTTCTTGGAGTAATCGGTAGTTGCATTTCTTGGAGTAATCTCTGGTTTGTTGATTGATTTATTGATTGTGCGCTGTACTAGAGTGTGTGGCGCACTTAATCTGTGCTTCCCGAAATGGTACATTTTTAGTGGATTGTGTGGAAATGCGCCTATGCTCATTTTCATGTCTGTGCATGTTCGTACTCGAGGTCGCTGACGCATTTCGTGGCAAAATGGATTTTTTGATTGTGTGCCACGGTTGGATTGTCGGTTCCTGTCCCCTGTTGGGAATCCTCACAAGTTTCAGGGTAACTGGAATGGATTATACGCAGATAGGTGGTACTTTGCTCTGTTGTCCTGATGGATCTACTTGATGCTTGGCAGTAGGCATTCTGAAATCTCAAACGGCGATGCTCTTTCCTAACCATTTTCCTTTCTGAATTTCGTGGAGCTCCGCTTCAGATTTCTCTATGTTTAGTACCTTTTCCACACTTCCTCCCTTTGCGATCATGGCTGACTTGGTCTGCATGGGTGCTCTCGATTTGGACTATCTCTTCTATTTTCCATATTACGAGCTCTGAAGGGTTACTAGCCATTTGATTTAGCCTGCTTGTCTTGCCTTTTGCTGGACCAATGGTTCCTTGCTTTTGTATATACTGCAATGTTCCTTGGATTAACCATGAAATCTTTGGTTTTGCAGATGAATCTGTATCTGGGCCAATGTACCATAGCGATGATCAGTATGATGTCCAAAGCCCTTACAGAGCAGAAATAACTTTGGGTCTCTCAAACCATGCTGGGAGTCCCAACCAGCAAAGGCCGATCGGATCGCAAGATAATGAGGGTTCTGTCAGAGAAATTGCTCATGTGGTTCCAAACCTGGCTACAATGGCAGCTCAGATTCCATCTGGTTGTGCGTCTTTACGGAATCAGAATGACACTCAGATTAATAGTCCTATCGGAGCAATGACTCCTGCTAGGTTGCCCGTTCCAGCGCTGCCTTGGGCAGGTCAGAACCTATCTGGATCAACACCTGCTATGTTGCCGGTTCCAACCCTGCCATGGATGGCAGGTGAGGATCCAACCGCTTGGATCTCACTCCTGAACCTGGAACATAATCATGCCCCTGCAATGACTCCTCCTGTGCCAAGCCAGATATCTATGCAGTTTAATAGTCCTATCCGAGGAATGGGTCCCGATGTTATGATGCAGGGGGGTAGCCCTGGCTATTACGTGCCCATTGGGTTGCATAACCATACACGGATTGACAGCCCTATACCAAACAATATTCATGCACCTCCGAGAAGTGTTTCCACACCAATCCCCGCACGCGATCATTCAGGACGAGTTCAGGGAATTGTTGTTCCCTCTAGAAGCCCACACAGCCCAGCATGGGCAGGGGTGTCAAGTCCTGCAATCTATTGTGATACAGTGAATGCATCGAGGGAGAAAGCAAGTCCTCAAATGGAAGCACTGGATGGAATGGAGTTCAGGAAGATATTTATGATTTTTCAATACCTCTCTGGGTGAGTCCTCCCCTGTTTGCATTTTTGGAGTGAGAACAAATACTATAGCGCTTTGCAAGTACATTGTTTTATTGTACTGTTAGTAATCAGAATCAAAACACTTTCGATTCACTTTAACCTGTACACTTCCATGGATGCGTTATTCAGACTATCCCTATTTTCGATAACACATGTGCCGTTTGTTCCTAGTAAAATTTAACCTTTGAGGCAAAACTGTATTGTCTACGTGGTACTCTTTCTAATGTATCTTCTGTTTAATTTATAGGAAGAGGATAGAAGATGAACTATCTGTCGACTATATTAGATCATTGCATTGCCTTCCCATGGTTGATTTTGAGCCACGAATTGGAACAAGTTTGGTTGCAAGTATATAGAAGTTTCAGACAGAGCAAAGGTTTATTATCAGTACTCTTGTTTCCCTTAATTTCATGACAGGACTCTTAACAATGGTCAAAGATGATGCTCTCTTATCATAGTAGCATATGGTATATCAGTTCAATGGAACCGGAGCTAGATATAATTTGCAGATGTCCATCCGTGGTTTTTCTGAACCTTGTCCGCTATTGAAACCATGTCTCCTCTTGTATTTCTCACACTCCTTAAATAACTATTCTAGATTCTGTGAGTACCAATATTAATGTCTCCCCGTGAGAGTATTGTACTGACACATATTTGTATTTGTCTTTTACTCTATAATAAATGATAAGATGATGTGATGGAATTGTCCCCCTTTCTGAATTTGATGCTCGTAGAACCTCGATTCAGACCCAGGTACAGCAAGAGTCTACCATTGTAATGTTGAGATAAGAGGGGACTGTGTGGTCAAACTTTTCAAGGTTTGTGATGCTTTTATTTTTCTTCTGTCATTTTCATTACATGTATTATTTCATCCTTTTTCAGTGTCCTGCTAATTGATGTACGCACACCTAACAGTCATGATTGTTTATTGTTCCTGTTTATTGCTTCTGACTGCTTGCCTACCTACTTTCATATATAGGTGTATACCACCCATGTATGCTGTCAAAGCCCTAACAAAGTGTAGGTATATGTTTTATGGCCATGTGATTACCATTACGTAACTGGGCAAATCAATTGCATAACGTGGCAGATCATGCAAGACATGTTAGTAGTAGAACAAATATTAGAAAAATGTAACAATAATTGGTTAAAGGACAAAAAATTGATGACTGTTGCGTACAGTGATGAAATTCTCTTGGAAGAAGTTCAGACAAATCCTACATTTTAACCTTAATTTACTGGAGGCAGGGACCATACGTGGAGACTAGAAGGACTCATCTGGCAAAAGTTGTTGGTGATGATAACGTCCTCGTAGTAAAGTTTAAGGGGGAATCTTCAAAAAACATGACTGATTTTGTACCTTACCATAAGGTCGCTGAAGATGGTATTATTCTTGGTCTACGCCGGTACCAATTTTTCCGTAAGTTTCATTATCTTATAGTACTTAACAACATTGGCAGACTGAGGAGTTACATACTGTAGAGAGGATTTCTACATTTCATGGCAACACACTTTGGTGTTAATAAGTTTATTGCTCCATTCTATGTTTCTGCATTTCATGATAAGGTACCTATAGATTGCTTGGAAGTGTAGGAGATCAGTCGGGATTTATTTGTTTGCAGTCGGGATTTATTTGTTTGCATGGCATTGGATGAATAGATCCAGGAAATTAAGTGATGGTGTTTGGTTGATTAAAATTGAATATTATGTATACATTGCATCCATTTTGATTTTTTAACGGATACCATACTTGATTTGTTGAACCATGGATAGTCATGATGATAAGTGATTGTAACTTAAGCCACCCTTCAATTCCTATTTTCTCGTATTGCCACTGAGTTCTACAACTAATCAGTAATCAGTAACAGGAGAGCCTAATCACCATAAATATCAGCTTTAAGTATTAATAGTGGGTAGTTATTAGAAATTGTGTCAAGGCTCCTTATGTCTCATCGCAGCTAACTTGGTTGTATTTGGCTGGGTGATCATCTTTAACTCAAGTCTCGTATCTATTTTTAGTTTACAAAGATGGAGGAAAAGAAGAAAAAATTAAAGAAGATAGAAGAAATGGGGTAACGAGAAATGCACTTCATCTGTCAGATGCTACTTTGTTCGGACCGAGTCAGCATGGAAGATGGATGAACCTTATATACTCTCTGGCAAAACAATCAGTCAGGCCCGCAAACTATTCATGCATGTACATACCGCTCCCACCTTGGCGAAGTATATGGCCAGGTATTTTCTGCTAAACTTGTCGAGTTGTACCAGTTAATTGATGTAATACGGGTGTCTTTTCTAGTTTTCTGGCTATTTTGATGCTGATGTATGATTGTTGCTACCATGATAGGAGTATTTTTAGGGGAAAAAAGCAAAAAGAGGTGTATTTCAGAAGGCTCAAATTTCATTGAGATATGCTTGTCCAACTACTTAGGTTTTCTGTTTCCTGATTCCTTCATTGCTGCTGTTGAACTATTAAACCCTCTAAACAGAAAAAGAAACTGATTATTGATGATATTTTCTTTCTCCATGCTTGTTGCTGCTGCTGCTGCTGCTGCTCTCTCTCTCTCTCAAATTTGTGTTTTTTAATTTGATGTTACAGGTTTGCATTGATACTATCCAAAACTATCACATTGGAGGCTGATTTATCACTGGTTCATGTTATACAGCTTGATGATAAACCTTGCAGCGTAATTCTCTCGCTCCACTCCGATATCTGGTCTTGCTTCTAGAATTTAGAATTGATCTTAATGCAATACTTTAGGATGAAGATGGGAAAATTGTTGTTCAAGATGAGGAGCCTTTAATTCACACTGATGGAACTGGCCTTATATCTGAAGATTTAGCTATGAAATGCTCCACGAGTATCTCCGAGACAAATTATTTGAAGCCGCAGGTTTGTGTACTTGCTGGTCATGACTTACAACTTGATAGAAATTTAAGTGGAACTTAGTGATGAACTTATAGTACATATTTTTACTTCACTGGAAAAATTTGGTTGTCCTGATGTATGATACCACCCTATTACATATCTTGTATAATTTCCCTGTCCTGGAATATCATGCTCTTCAGACTGCTGCAAGAATAGCTAATTGCAGTATTTTATTCCAACACTTCTAGCTTAATTTTTTATTGTTTTATTATGGCTTGTTCAGGATATTGTGTCCTGTGGACCTAGGGAGTCTTCACGTGCGAAGAGGCGTCGGTCTATCGCGGTATCGCCACTCAACCTGTATACTATTAACTATGTGCCGCAGTGTACTGATTTACGTTCTGAATGTGTTACCAGTTAAACTAATAGATTTATTTTTCTGATCTGTTCTTTTTCTCCAGCCTCTTCTTACGCAGTTCCGTATGTTCTATAAAGGAGCAGCTGTTAAGGGAACTGCCCTAGTTGACAGAAGGGTACGCATTAAGAGTTCTAGTCTTCTAGATATTATGCTACTTAAAATTCTAAAAACATAGTCTTGTTATTGGGTGTCCCTTGGTAGTTCTTTTAACTCAAGTGGTCGTTCTGGCTTCATAACTTTTGAGCATCTATACATGACCATCTTCTTTCTACAGTTATAGCAAGATGTTCTTAACTTTATTATGATGACAATTCAGTTTTTTATATGATATATCAAGTATACCTCCAAGCAGAGCAATGGAGCAGTTTTCTGTTTTTCAACGCAAGTGGTCGTTCGGGCTTCACAACTTTTGAGCATCTATACATGTCCATCTTCTTTCTATAGTGATAGCAAGATGGTCTTAACTTTATTATGAGTATGAAACTTCAGTTTTTTATATGATATATGAACTCAAGTATACTTCCAAGTAGAGCAATGGAGCAGTTATCTGTTTGTAATGTAGGATAGACAGATTGGACAAGTTATTTCCCTTCTGCAATATCATCATATTAGCAAGATCAGTTGACCACTAGTTTGGTTCATTTTGATAGTCTTAATATTGTGGATATCGGCTTGTTTCACTGTCCATCAATTTTCATTACTTAATGCAATATTACTCACTTTCTATATAATTTTGACGTTTCGGTCATGCGTATTACTATCTTATCTTACCCAAACCTTTGAGCATTCTCTGTAAGAATATCTGTATTTGCTATTACAGCTTCCTGCTGGAACTATTCTTATACGTCCATCAATGATAAAGATAAAATCGGACCCAGAATTATGTGGTGTACAGTCCATCAACTCTTTGGAAATTGTCACGACAAGGTACACAATGAAACTTTGAGTTGTATTGTTGGATTTAGGTGCTAAGTAAATATTTAGGTACTTACAGATTTGAATATTTGGGATTGCATGTCTATATACGTCCGTTATTGTAACCGTAAAGCTCAGATTACACACGGTAATCAGGTGAAATTATTTTGGTACAACTCACTAGGATTTGTTTTTTTTTTTTTTTTGAGAATTCCTGGTCTTAATACAGCTTGTAGTATCTGAACTCACGCACAACGCACTCCACACGCACACAACACCACACGCACACCACCTGTGCGCAAGCTAGACCTAACTAAACCATACTAAGACTTGAGCCTCCGCGAGCCTAGATCTTCCGGGAAACCCTGCGGTGGTGGGCACACCACAATACCAGTGTCGAACCGCGGTGGAATTGGCTCCTGTATCTGAAACTGGGGCAGACTGATTAAGGGCTCAGTCCACCAAAGGCCCTCCACAAATTTACACAGCACGGACACTGTTCACGTGAACAGTGTCCAGTGAACAGTGTCGCGCTGGACACTGTTCACGTGGACAGTGCCGGCTTGGTGAGACACCCGAAATTCGATTCCAAGGATCGAACCCGGGCGGGCTAGCGTAGCCACTGCTACCGCTACCAACGAGCCACAGCTCGTTCTCAACTCACTAGGATTTGTGGCGGCTACTAATTTATCTCATATTATCTCTGAAAGTCTATGTCATGGATTGAAGCAAGTCCCTCCTAGGGTTTAGTTTCTCATTCATACCACATACCAGCACTACAAAAATAACCATTAAAAATTGTGTGGTGAGGTACCACTGTACCAGGAAAATTCTTTCAATTTAAAGGAAAAAATTAGAACCGACAGAGATCTCGTAACTTTCACATTTCAGGAAAAAACCAAAGAGTTTGAACTGTATTTAATCCCTTTTATAGGAGAATAGAGACATGTTGGGGTTTTGAGGACAATATATTGTAAAAAAGACACTTGTTGGTTTGTTCCGCATTTATATTAATGTTTCACCAAGAAATCCTTCTTTTTGCATATAAATTTTATTTTGGTTCACTAGTAATATCCTTGTTTGTTTCCTCAGCAATCAACCTAAGAGGACATTAACATCAAAATACTTGATTGCACTGCTTTACTATGGGGGAGTTAAGGCAGAGTACTTTATAGAGCTTCTACACGATGCAATTGAAGTGACCGAGAATGCTCGTTATGGTTACGATGACGCACTTAAACGTAAGCTTTAACTATTGTGGTTGCATATTCTCCATGCACTGCATTTCGTACAAATTGCCACCTATATGTGCTTCTTTGTGTTCTTATCTTATTTTGATTGATGGTTCTGATAGTCTGCCATTTAATTTCACCTGCTTGCATTTGATACATACCTTTGTGCATCTGGTTCTTACAGTTGCATTTATCTATGCGGACATGGATGATTCCATATCAGCACGGATGATTCTTTCTGGAGTCCCACTAGAAGATGCATTTTTGCAATTTAGACTGTCTATCATGTCTAAACAGGAAAGGAAAGGAATCAAGGAAGGCAAACTACCAATCAATGATTGCTTTTATTTAATGGGTACAACGGATCCTACTGGAAAACTTAGACCCAATGAAGTTTGTGTGATACTGTAAGTGACATAAAATACTCTTCGCATCTGCATCCCTTTCAGTGATCCCTAATTTACTGGTCACCTTGAGGAACTTCTGAAGATACTTCTGTTTTATTGATAATTAAGGTCTAATAAGGACCTCAGTTAGGCAGTCCTGGAACAGCCTGCATGCCTTCAAATTTTCTGCAGTAGCAGCTTTTTCGTTCATTACAATTCAACGTTCTTGCTTAGTAACATGTTAACACACATGTGCGCTTGATGGAAAGCGTGTGTCTTCGTTACATGAGGATCTCACTCACACATGCTGATAAAGTATTTTTAATTGCAATTCTAGAACTGCCGATGACCTGACTGTGCTAGGAGTTGTTAACTGATAATATGCCTTTATGGTGACTTCACTCTATGATAAGACTGGTAATCAGACCATAACTATATGTTTATTTGAGGCTTTAAGCTGTAGTCTCGAAGGGGTACTGTAACTGCATTATTCTTTCACTTGGTCAGATTTGGGCTAGCCTGAGATCATATATTCAATATATAAGGGAGGTTGAGAGATTTGATTTGTGTGCCTATTTATAAATAGAAATTTTTGCAAGAGATATTATGGACTCCAAAAGGGTTTCAATTTCGTAGGAGATGTTGCCAACTTCCAATTATAAGCAGGTCACAGTCTCCTATAAAACATGCACTTTGCTGCAACCATTAAATAGTGGAGCATTGCTGATGTTTGAAAGAGGTTTTTTTTTTCCTATTTTTAATTACTTTATCTGCTATTAAACAGTGACAACGGACAATATTCTGGGAAAGTGCTTGTCTATAAACATCCGGGGTTGCACTTTGGGGATATACATGTCTTGACATCAAGATATATTGAGGATATAGACAAGGCAGTGGGGTATTCAAGATATGCTATACTCTTCCCTACATCTGGGCCGCGATCTTTGGCCGATGAGATGGCCAATAGTGACTATGATGGGGACATGTACTGGGTCTCGATAAATGCACATGTAAGTTATTTGCTGGTTGACACTATACTTGACTTCTGTATTAAAAACAATGTTTTGGATGGTCCATTTGAAACCTCAAGAACCAAAGTGGCCCTTCTTTTTGCGAGAAAAAAAGATACTTTGGTCTTACCCTAATAATATTACACTATGTTATATTCTTTAAGTTTGACCGAAGTGCATTCATTCATGTTCTAGCAATAATACTATCCAGTGCTTATTCTAGTCATGCCTGGCAATTTCTGCACTACACTGTTTCAAAAATGTAGGGCGTATTTTGACTGTCCAATGTTGAACTTCGACTGTAAATTTCTTGTAAAATGTTATGTTAGTAACTGTCAAAAAATCACAATCATAGGAAAGTATTTTACTTTATGAATCCAATAATATGAATGCCAAGAGGTCCTGGGTTCGACTCAGCCTCTCTGCATTGCACTTTGCAGGGGTAAGGCTTGACTCGTATAATCCTTCCCTAGACCCCACCTGGTGTGGGTGGGAGCTTCTAGCACTGGGTCTGTCCTTTTTTAATTCAATAATATGAACGCAATGCACATTGTTTTTAAACAAAACAGATGATTTGACTACTTGTTGGTCAATGCATGAGTTTGAACAGTCAAAATATACCCTACATTTTTAAGCAGAGGGAGTATATATATATATATATATAGTTTTGTACATCTGCCATGCATACTTTGTTACTAAATTGGCCATTATAGCTTCATCATGTCAAGTGTATCTTTGTTGTAGCAATGCAGCATAAAAATATATTGGTTTCGATGTTATAGCAATAGCACTTTATGTTGTATTTTAACCTCACAAAGATGTTATTTTCAGTTATTACAGCAGTTCAAGCCTTCTAACCCATGGATTCAAAAAATTAAACCAAAGAAGCCCCGACAAACGTTTCCTCAGAATTTTAATGAGTTGCAACTCGAGAGGAGTCTATTTCACGATTTTTTGAAAGCACGATTTGCAAGCAGGTATTCATATCAAGCTGTATTTTTTTCTTCTGATTTGTGCTAATAATCATCACGAACCTCTATTTTTGGAACACAGTTAAGAATATATCTGTCAATAGGAAACGATTTTATACTTGAAATAAATTTTGCAGCATGAACCTCATTCGTTAGACAACAAATTTAGTGTTACGGCCTTATGAGAGTTAGCGACCATAATCGATAGCATGTATCTGGCCAGCTTCCTACCACAGGGTTCCAGGGACATAAATCAGGGTTCAGTGCATGTGTTATAATAACAGTGATGAGAAAGAGATAAACAAGAGAAATATCAAAGGTTACAGTTACTGGGCTCTTCTACATTACTGCTCCTCTTATCTGGATCCGTACTTGGACTTCTTTACTTTCCTCGACTTTGACTTCACTTAGTGTCTTATTCGGCTAACCTTCACTAGATCAACACAGATGTAGGATTCTGCACTATGCTGGACTAGCTGAACCCGGACACAACTCGAACCTGAGTAATCCATGTTTGGATATTCATTCCTAGGTGCAACTAGCGCTCCTAGCCTTTTCCTCTAGTACGCTAAGCTCGACAAACAACCTCTATCTTGTTGTCAAATAATGACCCCTTGGCTGAAAGGAGAAATACTCCCAAAGCTAACGAGTTTGTATATGAAAATTAGGAATACTCCCAAATTTCAGGTAAGCATCAGCAAAGCACATCAACTGTCTTTGAGGGTCCTAGTCTTCTTCAGTCACACTGCAACTCATTCTTAGTTGCAAAGGGAGTTGACGTTGCAGAAATGTCCTACTAAATAGAAACGGAGGAAGCCAAGTGCATATGACGCCATATTTTTTTTCACTAGCACATGCTACTTGTGCATTTTGATAGGTGAAAAATGTTATGTAGCTATATTTGAAGTGAATTAGTTCTTACATATCTGTCTTTCTTTATTCAACTTGGGAAAATTTTCAAATCCATGTTATCGGTCTTGTTGGGTATGTTGTTATTATGTGACTTAATTGCATTGGGTGTATCCCTTGCCCCTTGGTATGCATTACGACTTTAGTTTCCTTTTATACATTTGATTGGTGTAAATTCTTAAGTGCAAATACCAAATAGATACCCATAATGTAAAACAAGACAGTTTTTTGCACTAGAAGATATGAAGAATTTGTATTTTGTTAAAATGGGAATGTTTATCAAAAGAGTAGAATGCCCTATTTACTACAGCCTGTTGAGGTATTTGCATTGCTTCATTTGTTTCCCACCTTGTTTGTATTCCATCTAGAAAATTAAAGCTTGGATTTTGTGTGATGTAATCATTATATTCTGAATATCTGATGTTGGTAGCCTATTCATCTTTTTACTGTTGTATGATCTAAGAATGGTTTGGATTTTTTCTACTTTCAGTTCTGCACTTAGCACTGCAGCGGATTGTTGGTTAGTATATATGGACCGACTCATAACAGATGATCTTGATGAAAGCGAAAGGAAAGTATTAGAGAAAAAGATGGAGACGTTAGTTGATCTTTATTATTTGGCTCTGGATGCTCCAAAGACCGGGATGAAGGTAAATTATGTTTCTGAGTATATACACAGCTTGTAGTTTCAAATCCCGTTTATATAATCATTTGTACCTGCCCTTCATGTTATTAGTTATTTTAATATTTTGAATTTGAACTGCTAAATTTCCAGATAGCATCTGGTATTTGGCAAAAAGTCTAAAATAGGGAACTAAATGAACTATTCCCTTGTGATTAGGTGTATTGTTCCAAAATAGAAAGTGAATAGAAGAAATGTGCAATTGCATCTTGGTTATTTATTGACAGCATATGCTATGTAATTAACCTTTCTGGTAAACTCATGCAATCAACTTCTGGTTGGGCGCCAACTCAACATTTAATATGCTGAAATGAATTATGTAGTGGGTAGTGTGTTCCAGTACCTTCAGAATCGAACCACTAATTCAAAATGTATTACAAGAAGCAAAAAAAAAATGTTTTCTCCCGGACAGTGGCATTTGTCCTTTTTTTCTCTTCTTTTGTCCTTTCCCTTTTGAGGATTCATCATCTGTAGATTCTGCTCATTTTTTGTTACTCTTAACATCGCATCAGTTCAAATTTTACATAGCCAGAGACCAGAGTAAACTGCTAGAGTTTTTTTATTGAAGTCTACATGTTAATTTGGTTCTTGAACTAAACACAATTGCATGAGTGCACCACAGAGGGCGATCCATACTTCGGTAACATATGCTGCGTTACTTATTTGATACTCAAGGCAATAGTTCATTACATGTGAAGCATATTATACTTAAACAGTTTAAGCTTTTTCTGATCATCTTTCTTCCCTCACAACAGATCAATGTCCCTTCTGACCTGATAGTAAAAAAATATCCACACTTCATGGATCGGAACCAATGCTACCATTCCAAATCCATACTGGGAAGAATCTACGATGAAGCAGTGAAATTGCAATCTGAGAATGTCGGACCAATCGGTAAGCTACTTCGATGATCTCTTTCTTGTCGCCTTTTTCACTTCGATGTTTTTATTCAATTTAGTCACAGTAGCCAGTATATTTTCTTTTTGGGATATTTTGCACTGTACTGAATCATAGGGACCTCTGTGTCGATGGTAAACAATATGTAGCCTCATGATAGTTCAGAGTATTGCTATAGTTAAGATCATAAAGCACATTTGGAATAGTTGGCTTTTGGGGATAGTCACATTAGCATATTTCCATTCAAAATGTGAAATGGCACTGCTTAAAATAACTGTTTTTTCTGTTTTCTTTTTTTATAACCAGAAATATCGTTGGACCCTCGTTTCAAGGAAAGGGAAACTTCAGAATGCAAGCCCTTCTGGGCACATCATTACGGCGAGTACTTAAGAGACAGTGGGCCACTCATTCACTTAGATGATAAGAAAGAAGCTGACTTGAAGTTTAAGGAACTCTACCACAAGTACAAGCATGTAAGTTCGCAATCTTCTGCTGAATAACAGAATTATACCTGAGGCTCCTACGAACATTCTGAAATGGCATAATTGTCCTCCAGATGCTCTACCATGCTGCTGAATTTGAGCAAACCCCAAGGGATCTGAAAGATGTGTTTGATGAGGCCTGCGCGATTTATCAAATCGTCTATGAGAGGGCAAGGGCTAATAAAACGGCTGGGACATGCAGCTTCGTGTGGAATGTCGCAGGCCGTGCACTATGCCATTTCTACGCGCTTGAGACCGAGGGCGACAAGGTGCTTGTCCCGCTGTCAGTCGCTAAGAATCTCCTGAAGAAGTCGCAAGTAGCAGCAACGGGGCTGTGAATTTTACTGCATGTTGTACAAAGTAGGTATCTGTTGTAGCAGTAATATTAGGGTGGACTTTTTAAGCTGATGTGTTAACTGTAGGCTGTATTTATACCTGCTCAAGCAGGTATGTGTTGTGCTCTCGAGGTACATCTATGTAGTGCTACCATGAACCACGCACTTGTAATCAGACAGGACATCTCGTATCCCTGTTCTTTGCATATCCCCTGTATTTCTGTCAAGAACAATAGTTGTAAGTGTATCCAGATACAGTGTCGCGGTGCAAATTACCCATGCTTGTTCTGGTTGCTGTTTACAACTTCTTTATGGAAGATTGCTCTATTTTTACTTGGTGTTTGGTTTAACAATGTCGTCAACTTTGTTCTGTAAAAATGACCTAAACCAGCTCTCAGCCCCGTTTTCGCAAAAGAAAAAAAATTCGGTCACTGTTATTTATGAAGCTGGGCAAGTACTGAGCCCAGTCTGCTTTGCACGTTTCACTTCCAAACCCACTAGACCAGAAAAAGAAGAAGATCAGAGGTAGTCAAAGTCTTACAAACTAACCAGTTTGTATTGCACTAGCGTGACGCAAGTCTTGGCACACGTCACCGTAGCTCCTGCAAAGAAAAGAAACACATGGAGCACTGATGATGGCGACCGATGGGTCAACTCCTGGAGAAGAAGAGCAAGAGCGATCCTGCCTGATCTGCTACAGATCTCCAAGGATCTTCAAGGAATCGATGGAACCGGTCGCCATGGCCATCTTTAGACACATGCATCCTCTGTAGCGCGTCAAAACTACTTGGTTAGTAGTTATGGCTAGACAAGGAAAGCTCAGTATCGTCATGGATATCTTTCCGGAAAATTCACCTGGGATCGGTGCTGGTGAGTGGTGACCGAGAACACATCACGTCAACAGAGCTAGATTCACCAGATGGACACGGCCGGCCGAGGAAAGGAACGTATTGAGAGTGGATGCATGTTTCGTCTTCGCACCCACGTGCCATGTCTCCTCGTGTAACTATGGTGCCACGAGTCCATGGCTGGCAAGTAGTGTTTAGTTCAAATAACCTACTCGTCTTTCCCTCTCAAAAAAAAAAAAAAAAAAAACCTACTCGTCTTTGTAAGTCAATTCTTACGTAGTAGGACTATTTGTGCAACACAAAATGAACCCTATCTACACGTCATGTGACGGTACATTTGCCTTTTAAAGGAGATTTCACCTCATCAGGACATATATGATCTTCATGAGATCTGAGGAGACTTGACTTGATTGATGGATTGCCTTCGCTAGGTTGATTGAAAGCAGATCTGATTCATCTATTGTATCAACTTTAGACCAAGACTGCTGGTGTGTCGTACGTGTTAAATACAATGGAAATATATGTGATCCTTCGGTCTGTCTACATTCTCAAAATCCTACAAGGTCTACTTGGTATTTCACAGGCCTAAACACGAGTACTTATCATGGACTCATGGGGCCCTAGTCACACGTGGGTGCGAAGACGAAACATGCATCCACTTTCAATATATATGTTCCTTTCCTCCGCCGGCCGTGTCCATGTGGTGAATCTAGCTCTGTCGACCTGACGTGTTCTCGGTCGCCAGCACCGATCTCAGGTGAATCTCCGGGAAAGATATCCATGACGACACTGAGCTTTCCTTGTCTAACCATAACTAACCAAGTTGAATTGACGTGCTACAGTATGTGTGTAACATGCATGTGTCTGAATATGCATGGCAACGGCGACCGGTTCCATCGATTGATTCGCTCCGCGCGTGCGTGTCATTCGTTCCCAGGAGATGGATCGATCGATGCCGTGAGGATCCTGGGAGATCTGCAGCAGATCACGCAGGATCTATCTATCTATCTATCTATCTATCTATCTATCTATCTATCTATCTATCTATCGTGTTCTTCTTCTCCGGGAGTCGATTGGGTCGCCATCTCCGGCGATCGACGTACGCGAGTTTCTTTTCCTTGCTAAAAGAAACTACTCCGCAGACCGCGGCATCTGTCAAAAGATCGATGAGTACTCTCAAAAGATCGATGAGCAGTGCAGGTAAGGTATAGCAGGATTCGACATGCACTGGACCTGCATGCTTAGATTTCAGTGTTGTGTCGCAAGCCAGGAAACTTGGAGCATTGCTGCACTATTGACGTTGACGTGTAGAGTTGGTGTGCAAAATCTAGACGAAAGACGTGTGACGATACAAGATGTGTTTGAATTCTTCCGTGAGATCTTGATGAGATCATATGGATCTTTGATATGAATGTAGACCAGCATCTCGAGGATCCTGATCCTATGCTCTTTACACGCAGAGCATCAACTTTACATGTAGCTGGTCAAACAAGAAGTCTCTCAAAAGTCTGGATTGCATCAACTTTTTTTTTTCCGCAAAAAAAGGCCTGTGCGCGCGGAACGTAATTTCATGGTAAAAGTTTCAATTTTGGCAGAATTTCAAGCACTAGTCTTTGTTAAGTTATTAATACTGACGTAGTAGGATTATTTGTGCAATACAAAATGAACCCTACCTGCAGGTGATGTGACGGTACCTATTCCTTTTGGAAGGAAATTTCATTTCATCGGGACATATATGATCTTCATGAGATCTCACGAGACTTGACTTGATTGATGGATTGCCTTCGCTAGATTAAGATCTTGACACAGATCTGGTTCCATCTACTGCATAAGCTTTAGACCAAGACTAGTGATGCATGTCGTCGTATGTGTAAAATACGATGAAAAAAAAAGTACTCCTTTGGTCTACATTCTCTAGATGCTCCAAGATCAAAATTTGTTTCTATGTGCATAATCCAACACTTGATATTTAATTGGGACTTTTGTCACACTTCTTGTTTGAGCAGTTACATGTAAAGTTGATGCTCTGCGTCTCAAGATGCTGGTCCACAGTCATATCAAAGATCCATGATCTCATGAGGATTACATGGAAAAATTCAAACACATCTTGTTCTTCAGTCGACCCGTCCGCATCTTTCGTCTAGATCTTGCACAACAACTTTGCATGTGATTAAACATGCTCGACAGCGACTGTGTTGGTCGACTGATCTGACATGAGCAAACCTAGAAAAGGATCGACCTACGTATAAACTTGAATTGACTATACGCATCGGGTACATTTCATATCTAAGCTGAATATACATCACGTAGGTAGCATATTACGAGTGCTATTGTTCCTGGTGAAAGTAGGATACACCACACGTCAGCGCCTAGTGCATTGAATATACGAATATTGTACACCTTCATCATTCCTAAAAATGCATTCCATCGTTCTTCAACACATCCCCAAAATTGTACACCTTCATACCTCTAGCTTTTGTCACCAATAAAAATTTGATCTATCCCCTTTGCATTGTTAATTTCAACCACACTTTTCTGATGCCGATGCTCTCAAACTATATGAAAGTACTCAAAATTCCATTGTATTAACAACTTGTTCAATCTCTAATGTTCAAGGTTTGCATGTGTCCCTCCAATTGTAGGAAATAAGAGTGTAACTTTGGGTTGTTTGTTTGAAAAGATATTATTTGTTGCAATAGTTCCATACGTGAACATTCGTACAACAAACGATCTAGTATATCACTCACAAACGTAAAATCAATGTTTAACTACTAAAGAGCGAGGACGGGGCACTCTGCCCCCCTCCCGCCCCTTCTTATTTTCATTATCATTTCTCTCTCACACACACACATTCTCATTTTTGTCATTATCATTTATCTCTAAAAAAGACTCATTTCTCTTGGTATCATATCATATTTCTCCCTCTCTCGTTTCAGCTAACAGAGGACCCGCGCAAAGCAGCGGTGGCGGCGAACGAACTGAGGTGGAGGTGGATTCTAAAGGGTTCAAGAGGGGATAATAGAGAAGAAGGATTATTTGTGTGTGTTTACGTTGTGGTTGCTTAGTGGGTTGGATGTGTTTACGTTGTGGTTACTAACTGTATTTTGGGTGTATTTTTTTGTAGGGCTATTTATGTTTTGCTAACCATGTTTCCTAATAAAGGTACGTGTGCACACGGTGAAGAAATAGGGTGACATCTATAGCAAGGAGGATGAGCACGACATAATCGACATGGTTGTAGATTTGTGGTGGAAGGTTTGGAAAGAAAGCCTCAATGGCAAGAGTTTGCCACATGAGCCAGATCCAGATTTACTTTCTATATAAGAAGTAAGAACCGACATGCTGAGGAATATGGTTGCTGGTAGCAAAAGTGAATAAATAGGAATACTATTATAGAAGCATGATGACCATGAAGGAATTTAACATCGATATGGATTTGAGAGTGTTTTAAACGTAACCTTGATGTAAAGAGCACGCCAGACAAAAACTATCTGGATCTACCTTTATTTTAAGAACATTTTTTTTATGCTGGGGTTGGTAGTTATCACTTTGCTTTGAACAAGTTCGAAAAAACGATTGGAGTTGCTCTATCAATTTTTTGGCCAGTTTTCTTTGTAGCCACACTTGGCCAAACTGTGGATATTCGAAATCCGGAAAGTGTTTAGCACTCATTCTTAGTCACTAACCACACATGTCATAGACTCAATTGCTAGTCAACTTTTGCCACAAGTATGGCGTAATTTACCACCACAACAAGTCACATTTGGCCAAACGTTAGACACACAAGTGTGGCGAGTGTTTGAGACACTTTCCGAGTCACTCACTCTATGTATAAGACTCAATTACTTGGCAACTTTTTCCACAAGTGTGGAAACCAATTTGTATGCCATAAAAACTAAGGCTTGCTTATTTCTTGTGCGACTTTTCCATCTTACGGCGTGCTCATGTAGCTGCTCCGTCGGATCTTAGCTGGTGCATCATACTGTATTCTAAGTCACACACATATCTCCTTATGCACTTGTGGAATCATTGGTTTTCATGATTGAGGTGCTAAGGAATAAATAGTTTTGTCGGCGGCAGATCAGGTGAAGAAATAGGGTGACACATATAGCAAGGAGGATGAGCATGACATACTCAACAATTAAAACATTTGCATCCAGATCATTAACAAAATCATGCAAAAGAGAAAGTTTAGAGCTACAGAATCATGTTTTAGATGAGGGGTCAATATTGCTTGCTTTATGCTACTGGTTATGGGCTTATTCTGCACCTAGCTAGTCAGGGGTGTTTCAAGTAGAAAATCCACACAATAGTTAAACAATATAAGGGAAATAGTTAATCCTCTGCCTATATATGTGGCACTAAACACCTTAAATTCTCACGAATCACTAACAAATGCACTCTACTATGCCCCGCTCGAACTACACAACAACTCCAACCTGGTGCACAGTTTAGCATCATAATTCCTTACAGAACCACCAAAAATGCATTTTCCTTTTTTGCATTATCCAAATATCAGAATCACACCAACCTCCCAACTAAAATCAAAGTAAAATCAATGGAACTAAAGATGCATAATAGAACCTAGAGGGGAATCATATCAACATGGTCAAAGCTGACACTCTTAGCATGACAAAACCACTAAAAATACTGCTCGGTGACGGTAATCCTTTGTTTCAGTGCACCGCTCAACCAGGAGAGAGGATAACATGGTTTTTCCGGACCCTTTTTCTCCTAAACAACCACTACCTTGTCTCTACCGTTCAAGGCCTTCTGCTTTTACCTCGCATTTCTTCTCCTGTTCCCACTACTGCCACCAAGTGGCGTCAATGGTTGGGATGATTGAAGAGGTGCTAAGGAATTGGGCTACTGGTGGCGGGGCGGAAGTAACATGATGGCACTAATAGCATGGAGGAGGATCAGAGCGACGGAAATCTCCATGGTTGTAGATATGCGGCAGAAGGTTTGGAACGAAAGCCTCGAATTCAATAGTTTGCCACACGAGCCAGATCCAGATTTACTTTCTTTCTAACAAGTAAGAACCGACATGCTGAGGAATACAGTTGAACGTGGCAAAGGTGAATAAATAGGATGATGAGCATGAAGAAATTCGACATTGATATGGATTCGTGACATAATGTTTTGAAAGTAACGTTGATGTAAAGAGCACGATAGACAAACACTATCTGGATCTACCTTTCTTTTAAGAACATATTTTTTATGCTGGGGTTGGTAGTTATCACTTTGCTTTGAACATGTTCGAAAAAACGATTGGAGTTGCTCTATCAAACATTTTTAGCCGGTTTTTCTTTGTAGCCACACTTGGCCAAACTGTGGATATTCGAAGTCCGGAAAGTGTTTAGCACTCATTATTAGTCACTTACCACACATGTCATAGACTCAATTGCTGGTCAACTTTTGCCACAAGTATGGCGTAATTTACCACCACAACAAGTCACACTTGGCCAAACGTTAGACACACAAGTGTGGCGAGTGTTTGAGACACTTTTCGAGTCACCCACGCCATGTATCAGACTCAACTACTTGGCAACTTTTTCCGCAAGTGTGGAAACCAATTTGTATGCCATAAAAACGAAGGCTTGCTTATTTCTTGTGCGACTTTTCCATCTTACGGTGTGCTCATGTAGCTGCCCCGTCGGATCTTAGCTGGTGCATCATACTGTCTTCTAAGTTACGCACATATCTCCTTATGCACTTGTGGAATCATTGGTTTTCATGATTGGGGTGCTAAGGAATTAATAGTTTTGCCGGCGGCAGATCAGGTGAAGAAATAGGGTGACACCTATAGCAAGGAGGATGAGCACGACATAATCAATAATTCAAACATTTGCATCCAGATCATTACAAAATCATGCAAAAGAGAAAGTTCAGAGCTATAGAATCATGTTTTAGATGAGGGGTCAATACTGCTTGCTTTATGCTACTGGTTATGGGTTTATTCTGCACCTAGCTGGTCAGGGGTGTTTCAAGTAGAAAATCCACGCAACAATTAAACAATATAAGGGAAATAGTTAATCCTCTTCCTATAAATGAAGCACTAAACAAATTAAATTCTCATGAATCACTCACAAATGCACTCTACTATGCACCGCTCGAACTACACAATAACTCCAACCTGGTGCAGTTTAGCATCATAATTCCTTACAGAACCACCAAAAATGCATTTTCCTTTTTTGCATTATCCAAATACTAAAATCACACCAACCTTCAAACTAAAATCAAATTAAAATCAATCGCACTAAAGATGCATAATAGAACCTAGAGGAGAATCATATCAACCTCGTCAAAGCTGACACTCTTAGGATGACAAAACCACTCAAAATACTGCTCGGTGACGGTGATCCTTTGTTTTAGTGCACCGCTCAACCGGGAGAGAGGATAACCTGGTTTTTCTGGACCCTTTTTCTCCTAAACAGCCACTACCTTGTGAAAGGACATATTTTATGTCCCCCATGATTTTGTGTGTTAGGCAACAACACTAGGAATTATTTAATATGATGTTAAGTGGTGCAGGAATGAAAAGAAATAATTACACTTTGCATCGAAACAATTGTCGAAGAAAAAGGGAGTTTGCAGTTTGTCTGCCCAGGCCGGAGTCTCCGACCTGAGGGGGCTCAGGGGCCGGAGTCTCCGGCCCATCAGGAATTGCTGCGAAGAGAGCAGCGTGACGGCGCTCTCTGTACTGCCCCCGGAGTGACCCCGGAGTTTCCCCGGAGTCTCCGGACCAAGGCCGGAGTTTCCGCCCTCGGGGTCCGGAGTCTCCGCCCGGGCCGGAGTCTCCGGCCCTCCTGGACCGGAAACTCGGTCTAAGTGGACTTCAACGGCTTGATTTCTGGGAGGGGTATAAATACCCCTCCACCTACCTCCAGCCAACTAGCTTGTCCAGAATCGAAGTCCACCATTATTGCAAGCTCAAGATTTGCTAGATCTCCCAATCCCTCCACCCAAACTCGTTGATCTTTGGAGGATTGAAGGAGAAGGCCCCGATCTACATCTTCACCGAGCCGTTTTTCATTTCCCCCTCATTCACTTGAGGGACCCTTTGCTAGGATTTCCATTGGGAAAACCTAGCTCATTGTTGTACTTACTTGATTGTCTTTGTGACAGATTGTAGCTGTTCGGGAGCCCCCAACCCTTTTGTGGGTTGTGCCCCGGATCGTTGTTGTAAAGGCTCCGGAATCGCCTTGAAGGTTTCCGATAGTGGAAGGTGAACCAAACCTTTGTGGTGCGGTTCATCGGAGAATAGGGTGAGCCTTTGTGGCGTTGAGATCGACCTTTGTGGTGCCTCACACCCCTCCAACGAGACGTACTCCCTAAAAGGGAGGAACTCGGGATTACATCCGTGTCTCCGCGTGCTTACACTTTCGGTTACCTCTATCCTTATTTACCGTCTTTACTTCGTGTATCTTGCTTAGTTGCTAGCTTGTCATATAGGTAAATTCACCATAGTCGCATATCTAGAGAATTTACCTTTTTGTGTCAAGCCTAATTTGAAAAAGTACTAAAATTGAAGTAGCACCTATTCACCACCCCCTCTAGGTGTCATACGATCCTTTCACCTTGTCTCTACCGTTCAAGCCCTTCTGCTTTTTCATCGCCTTTCTTCTCTTATTCCCACTGCGGCCACCAAGTGGCGTCCATAGTTGGGATGATTGAGGAGGTGCTGAGGAATTGGGCTGCTGGTGGAGGAGCGGAAGTAACAGGATGGCACTAATTGCAAGGAGGAGGATCAGAGCGACGGAAATCTCCATGGTCGTATTTATGCGGCGGAAGGTTGGAACAAAACCTCATTTCAAGAGTTGGCACACGAGCCAGATCCAGATTTATTTTCTTTCTAACAAGTAAGAACCGACATGCTGAGGAATATAGTTGCGGGTGGCAAAGGTGAATAAATAGGAAGATTATTATGAAAGGATGATGAACATGAAGGAATTCGACATTGATATGGATTCGTGGCATAATGTTTCGAAAGTAACTTTGATGTAAAGAGCACGATAGACAAACACTATCTGGATCTAGATTTCTTTTAAGAATATATTTTTATGCTGGGTTGGTAGTTATCACTTCGCTTTGAACACGTTCGAAAAAACTATTGGAGTTGCTCTATCAAACATTTTTGGCCGGTTTTCTTTGTAGCCAGACTTGGCCAAACTGTGGATATTCGAAGTCCGAAAAGTGTTTAGCACTCATTCTTAGTCACTTACTACACATGTCATAGACTCAATTGCTGGTCAACTTTTGCCACAAGTATGGCCTAATTTACCACCACAACAAGTCACACTTGGCCAAACGTTAGACACACAAGTGTGGCGAGTGTTTGAGACACTTTTCGAGTCATTCACCCTACGTATAAGACTCAACTACTTGGCAACTTTTTCCACAAGTGTGCAAACCAATTTGTATGCCATAAAAACTAAGGCTTGCTTATTTCTTGTGCGACTTTTCCATCTTACAGCGTGCTCATGTAGCTGCTCCGCCGATCTTAGCTGGTGCATCATACTGTCTTCAAGTCACGCACATATCTCCTTCTAGACTTGTGAAATCATTGGTTTTCTTGTTTGAGGTGCTAAGGAATTAATAGTGTTGCCGGCTGCAGATCAGGTTAAGAAATAGGGTGACACCTATAGCAAGGAGGAGGAGCACGACATAATCAACAATTCAAGCATTTGCATCTAGATCATTAACAAAATCATGCAAAAGAGAAAGTTCAGAGCTACAGAATCATGTTTTAGATGAGGGTGAATACTGCTTGCTTTATGCTACTGGTTATGGGTTTATTCTGCACCTAGCTGGTCAGGGGTGTTTCAAGTCGAAAATCCACGCAAAAATTAAACAATATAAGGGAAATAGTTAATCTCTTCCTATAAATGAAGCACTAAACAGTTTAAATTCTCATGAATCACTCACAAATGCACTCTACTATGCATCGCTCGAACTACACAATAACTCCAACCTGGTGCGCAGTTTAGCATCATAATTCCTTACAGAACCACCAAAAATGCATTTTCCTTTTTTGCATTATCCAAATACTAAAATCACACCAACCTTCCAACTAAAATCAAATTAAAATCAATCGCACTAAAGATGCATAATAGAACCTAGAGGAGAATCATATCAACCTCGTCAAAGCTGACACTCTTAGCATGCCAAAACCACTCAAAATACTGCTCGGTGACGTGATCCTTTGTTTTAGTGCACCGCTCAACCGGGAGAGAGGATAACCTGGTTTTTCTGGACCCTTTTTCTCCTAAAAAGCCACTACCTTGTCTCTACCGTTCAAGCCCTTCTGCTTTTTCATCGCCTTTCTTCTCTTCTTCCCACTGCGGCCACCAAGTGGCGTCAATAGTTGGGATGATTGAGGAGGTGCTGAGGAATTGGGCTGCTGGTGGAGGAGCGGAAGTAACAGGATGGCACTAATTGCAAGGAGGAGGATCAGAGCGACGGAAATCTCCATGGTCGTAGATATGCGGCGGAAGGTTGGAACGAAAGCCTCGATTTCAAGAGTTCGCCACACGAGCCAGATCCAGATTTATTTTCTTTCTAACAAGTAAAACCGACATGCTGAGGAATATAGTTGCGGGTGGCAAAGGTGAATAAATAGGAAGATTATTATGAAAGGATGATGAGCATGAAGGAATTCGACATTGATATGGATTCGTGGCATAATGTTTCGAAAGTAACCTTGATGTAAAGAGCTTGTCAGACAGACACTATCTGGATCTACCTTTCTTTTAAGAACATATTTTTTTATCCTGGGTTGGTAGTTATCACTTTGCTTTGAACACGTTCGGAAAAACGATTGGAGTTGCTCTATCAAACATTTTTGGCTGGCTTTCTTTGGCGCCACACTTGGCCAAACTGTGGATATTCGAGTCCGGAAAGTGTTTAGCGCTCATTCTTAGTCACTTACTACACATGACATAGACTCAATTGCTGGTCAACTTTTGCCATAAGTATGGCGTAATTTACCACCACAAAAAGCCACACTTGGCCAAAGTTAGACACACAAGTGTGGCGAGTGTTTGAGACACTTTTCGAGTCACTCACCCTACGTATAAGACTCAACTACTTGGCAACTTTTTCCACAAGTGTGGAAACCAATTTGTATGTCATTAAAACTATGGCTTGCTTATTTCTTGTGTGACTTTTCCATCTTACAGCGTGCTCATGTAGCTGCTTGTCGGATCTTAGCTGGTGCATCATACTATCTTCTAGGTCACGAACATATCTCCTTCTAGACTTGTGGAATCATTGGTTTTCTTGTTTGAGGTGCTAAGGAATTAACAGTGTTGCCGGCTGCAGATCAGGTTAAGAAATAGGGTGACACCTATAGCAAGGAGGAGGAGCACGACATAATCAACAATTCAAACATTTGCATCCAGATCATTAACAAAATCATGCAAAAGAGAAAGTTCAGAGCTACAGAATCATGTTTTAGATGAGGGTCAATACTGCTTGCTTTATGCTACTGTTATGGGTTTATTCTGCACCTAGCTGGTCAGGGGTGTTTCAAGTAGAAAATCCACGCAACAATTAAACAATATAAGGGAAATAGTTAATCCTCTTCCTATAAATTTAGCACTAAACAAATTAAATTCTCATGAATCACTCACAAATGCACTCTACTATGCCCCGCTTGAACTACACAACAACTCCAACCTGGTGCACAGTTTAGCATCATAATGCTTTATAGAACCACAA
Source organism: Poa pratensis (assembly GCA_947311845.1). Taxonomy (NCBI): domain Eukaryota; kingdom Viridiplantae; phylum Streptophyta; class Magnoliopsida; order Poales; family Poaceae; genus Poa; species Poa pratensis. Next base: position 17,074,737 of record CAMZMU010000110.1, read on the forward strand.
AAAATGGACCTTTTTTGCATTATCCAAATACTAAAATCACACAACCTTCCAACTAAAATCAAAGTAAAATCAATGGAACTAAAGATGCATAATCGAACCTAGAGGAGAATCATATCAACCTGGTCAAAGCTGACACTCTTAGCATGACAAAACCACTCAAAATACTGCTCGTGATGGTGATCCTTTGTTTCAGTGCACCGCTCAACCGGGAGAGAGGATAACCTGGTTTTTTCGGACCCTTTTTCTCCTAAACAGCCACTACCTTGTCTCTACCGTTCAAGCCCTTTGCTTTTTCCTCACCTTTCTTCTCTTCTTGCCACTGCCGCCACCAAGTGCGTCAATGGTTGGGATGATTTAGGAGGTGCTGAGGAATTGGGCTGCTGTGGAGGAGCGAAAGAGTAACATGATGACACTAATAGCAAGGAGGAGGATCAGGGCGACGGAAATCTCCATGGTTGTAGATGTGCGGTGGCAGGTTTGGAATGAAAGCCTTGATTTCAAGAGTTTGCCACACGAGCCCGATCCAGATTTACTTTCTTTCTAAAAAGCAAGAACCAACATGCCGAGAAATATAGTTGAGGGTGGCAAAGGTGAATAAATAGGAAGATTATTATGAAAGGGTGATGAGCATGAAGAAATTCTACATTGATATGGATTCGTGGCATAATGTTTCGAAAGTAACCTTGATGTAAAGAGCACGTCAGAAAACACTATCTGGACCAACCTTTCTTTTAAGAACATCCTTCTTATGCTGGGTTGGTAGTTATAACTTTGCTTTGAACACGTTCTAAAAAAGATTGGAGTTGCTCTATCAAACATTTTTGGCGGTTTTCTTTGTAGCCACACTTGGCCAAACTGTGGATATTCGAAGCCCGGAAAGTGTTTAGCACTCATTCTTAGTCACTTACCACACATGGCATAGACTCAATTGCTGGTCAACTTTTGCCACATGTATGGCGTAATTTACCACCACAACAAGTCACACTTGGTCAAACGTTAGACACACAAGTGTGGCGAGTGTTTGAGACACTTTCCGAGTCACTCACCCTACATATTAGAGTCAACTACTTGGCAAATTTTTCCATAAGTGTGGAAACCAATTTGTATGCCATGAAAACTAAGGCTTGCTTATTTCTTGTACGACTTTTCCATCTTACGGCGTGCTCATGTAGCTGCTCCGTCGGATCTTAGCTGGTGCATCATACTGTCTTCTAAGTCATGCACATATCTCCTTCTGCACTTGTGGAATCATTGGTTTTCATGATTGAGGTGCTAAGGAATTAATAGTGTTGCTGGCGGCAGATCAGGTGAAGAAATAGGGTGACACCTATAGCAAGGAGGATGAGCACGTCATAATCATCAATTCAAGCATTTGCATCCATATCATTAACAAAGTCATGCAAAAGAGAAAGTTCAGAGCTACAAAATCATGTTTTAGATGAGGGGTCAATACTGCTTGCTTTATGCTACTGGTTATGGGATTATTCTGCACCTAGCTGGTCAGGGGTGTTTCAAGTAGAAAATCCACGCAACAATTCAACAATATAAGGGAAATAGTTAATTCTCTGCCTATAAATGAAGCACTAAACACCTTAAATTCTCATGAATTACTGTCAAATGCACTCTACTATGCCCCGCTCGAACTGCACAACAACTCCAACCTGGTGCAAAGTAAAATCACACCAACCTCCCACTAAAATCAAAGTAAAATCAATGGAACTAAAGATGCATAATATAACCTAGAGGAGAATCATATCAACCTGGTCAAAGCTGACACTCTTAGCATGAAAAAAGTGATGATGTTTTACATAATAAGTCAAGGAGACATCTCCATAAGTGACGATGTTTCGGCGGTGGCCTGACCCACCATTGACACAAGATCTCATTCCATCAAAGATTTTATGGATGTGCCACAGAGTTTTCTGTAGATATTTTATTGCCGAAATTCCTATTTGAATCTGTGTATCAGAAAAATCCTGTATAATTCGATGTGTGAAAATGCATCTTCTGTGAAAGCATTATAGTGTTGAATCCGTATTTTTTCTCTGTGAATCAATTGTGGATCTGACTTTAGATGTGTTGACTCCATATTTTCTGTGTGAATCAATTGTGGATATGTGTGAATCAATATGTGCAGGTACACCGTAGTATGAAAATTGTGAAAAACTTTGTGTTAATCAATTGTGGATATGTGTGGATCAATTATATTGTGATATGATAAATTGTTGTTTCTGCTGTGTATGGAATATGTATGCAAAACAATGGATTTCATATGAAACTTTCGTGGATTATGAAACTGGTAAAATGTCTCTGAAAAATTTGAAGTGTACTAAAAGTGTCTATCAAAAAGAAAAAATATTCAGTTGTGGATCTTTATACTTGTATGATAAAAATTTTTAATATTCTCCAACAAAAAATAATATTTTCGGACTAAAATTTATGTGAAAATATCTCTATGAATATAGTGAAAATTCTGTAAAAGGTTGAATATTATTGAAAAATTCAGAACTTGTTTTATCTATTTAGTTTCCTAAAAAGTTCAATAAACATTTTCATTAAATTTATTATCCAACGAGTCTTCGAAGGTGTGGAGAAAACAGAAACGAAACAAATACAAAACCGTGAAATGTTAAGGGGTGTCGTGGAAGATGCCATGGACTTGAGAAAATGAGAACGTACAGAGGTGGGAGGGAACTTCTACAAAATGTTTGAGTGCGTTTTGGTTGGTGTTATATGGTTGTAAACTGCGGTGGCTGTGGTTGGTTTTGTTTCCTGGGTGGTGTTTTGTTGGGTTGGGGTTCGAGCGCGTTGAGACTCTGTTGGAATTGTTGGTTGTTTCCGTTATGAAAGTAATGGAAATCGGCCCGGTGGGGGTTGCGTGTAAAAAAAATCTCCAGGTTTTAGACGGTAGAGATAGTGCCGGGGGCCAACGGACGAGTGGAACTGCATTTTTCATATCTTGCGCATGGCAAAGGAGCACGCGAGAAAGATATGCACGGCAACGCGCTGTAAAGAACCGCTCTCCGGTAGTGGCGCAGGCTATAGCTGCTCGTACGACACATATTCTTACCCCCACAGATTGCAAGATTCCTATGATTTATACACGTATCTCGTGTTTTTTGTCAAGGTCCGTGCATTCACTGTACGTACGTACTGCCATGCATGACCACAAAGGTACATGCAGCATAATCAAGCAAGAATCTCCGAGTCTCTGTCCTTTAGATCTCATGCAAAGAACCCTCAAGTCTTCCTTCCTGACAGCTCTACTACGGCGGCATATTCTTTCCCCCACAGATTGCAAGATTCCTACCCGGTTCACACTCACACGATTCCATTCCATCCTTATTTATATAGACCACTCCCCGCTCCAAATCAGTCCCCCAAACCAGAGATCAAGCTAAGCAATAGATGATCATGGCTGCTCTCGTCGTGCGCAACTGCGTACTCAAGACAACCCCAGCAGCTGCATCCGCTGATGACATTGACCATGCGCTCGCGTGGACGCCGGCGGCCTCCTCCTTAGCCGACGAGCTCCGCGACCTCGGCCTCGGCGCGCTGATCCGCGACGACCCTGAGGCCACCGAGCGCGCGTCGTCCGACTTCGGCAACGTGTTGGTCGACGCCAACGCGCCGGCGGCGGCCGTGCTCTACCCGTCGTCGTGCCCCGACGACATCGCTGCTCTACTGCGCGCCTCGTGCGCGCGCCCCTCCGGCCCGTTCCCGGTCTCCGCCAGGGGATGCGGCCACTCGCTCCATGGCCAGGCCGCCGCGCCCGGGGGCGTCGTCGTGGACATGCCGTCGCTCGCAGGCGGCGGCTCCCGTCTCTCCGTGTCGGTTGTGGGCCGCTACGTCGACGCCGGGGCGAGCAGCTGTGGTGGACGTGCTGCACGCCGCCCTCGCGCACGGCCTCACTCCGAGGTCGTGGACGGACTACCTCCACCTCACCGTCGGAGGCACGCTCTCCAACGCCGGCATCAGCGGCCAGGCCTTCCGGCACGGCCCCCAGATTTCCAACGTCCTCGAGCTCGACGTCATCACAGGTACGTGCGTGCAAACAGCACGTACGTTTGTTTCTTCATGTTCACGTTCGTAGTTCGTACTTGTGACTTGTGAATATGCAGGCCTCGGGGAGATGGTGACTTGCTCGAAGGAGAAGGACCGCGATCTATTCGATGCGGTGCTGGGAGGGCTGGGGCAGTTCGGCCTCGTAACGCGGGCGCGCATCCCGCTCGTGCCGGCGCCGGCGAGGGCGCGCTGGGTGCGGCTCTTCTACACGAGCGCCGCGTCGCTGACGGGCGACCAGGAACGGCTCATCGACGTCGACCACGGAGGCGCTCTGTCCGGGCTCATGGACTACGTCGAGGGCTCCGTCGTCCTCGCGGGCCAGCAGGGCATCAAGGCAAGCTGGCGGTCGCCGCAGTCGTTATCGTCCTTGTTCTCCGACGCCGACGTCGCCAAGCGCACAGAGGATGCCGATGGCGTCCTCTACTGCCTCGAGGGAGCGCTCTACTACGGCGGCGCGGCCGGCGGCGGCGAGGCTGACGTCGATAAGGTAAAGGACGTAAGTATGTATGAGCTTTGTCGGTGCGGGCCGGTGCGCGTCGTGTCATATAGATGCTAGATGGACCCACCGGGTGACGCGGATACATGCATTCGTGCATGGCTCCAACGATGCAAGCGTCAACGTCGTACTTGACTACCTGTCCTAGTTTTGTCTGCACCTGAAAGGATAAGTCCACCTCCCTGTCTTTTTTTTTTGAGAGTCAGTCCACCTCCCTGTCGTACACCTAGTTGCAACCCTTTTTTTCTTCCAAAAGTACAATTATTTTGGCTACCTATTTTGCTAGTAGTCCTACGAGTGCATTGGCGTTTCTGCTAATCCTAAGGCATCTTAGATTTTCTTATGTCCGTCGGCAAAATAAAAAGATTTTGTTATGTATGAATGAATATTGTATTGCAACTTCGGTTCAAGGAAAAGTATAGCTTGCATCTATTTTAGTAAAATGCTTCTTTGATTCATTGAAAGTGCTTCTTGAATTTTTTTTCGTTCACACAAACTTACAACTTTGAGTTTTGAAAATTTTATTGCATTTTTTCTAGAAAATGCAAACTAGTGAAATAGTGCAACTTTTTTCAGGATCAACTTAACACAACAAAGTCTTGGTCGATTGAGAATTATAGACATATTTTATATTAAATTAGAATTTTAAGCCTATGTTGTGATTATTGCAAGTAGGCATGCAGGCGGACGGTCCATCGGGCGTGGCAGACGGTCCGGCTCCGCATGCGTTATGTGAGTCGCGAGCCTGCACATGCACACGTATCTACAGTACATCCATGTACATACGTACTGACATTCGCAAAATGAATTGGGCGTGGCGGACGTCCGCCAACATGCTTAATTGCATGTCAGATACGTGCAAAATCAGACTTTTTAAGCATATTATTACAAAAGAAAATGATAAGACTTTAAGGCTCTCAACTATGATATAACCATATCTCTGAAAACAATACTTGCCCTTTGATATACTTTATTCTTATATGCTATTTTTGTTGAGCCAAAACTGGAGTAAAATATAAAGTGATGAAATGAAGTATATTCTCGGAATTGCACGAAACAAAAGGCCAAGTCCCTATTTTTCCAACACGTACACGGAGTCCGAAGGAGAGACGAAGACTCGCCACGAGGTGGCCAAACCACCTGGCGGCGCGGCCCCACCTTCTGCCGCGCCAGCCTGTGGTTTGGGCCCCTCGGGGGTCTGCCGATATCGCCCCTTCGCCTATTTATTCCCCGAGACGTGAAAACCCTAAAAGACCGAGTCTTTCATCCAGAACATATTCGCTGCCACCGCCGTCGTCAACCCTAACTCGGGGGGTTCTGAAGCTCTTCCCGGCATCCTGCCGGAGAGGGGAATCATCACCGGAGGGCTCTACATCGCCATGCCCGCCTCCGGAGTGATGCGTGAGTAGTTCATCCTTGGACTATGGGTTCATAGCAGTAGCTAGATGGTTGTCTTCTCCACTTGTGCCATCATGTTTAGATCTTGTGAGCTGCCTATCATGATCAAGATCATCTTATTGTAATGCTACATGTTGTGTTTACTGGGATCTGACTTATATTGATACCTATGTGGAGCTGAATATTATATTATCATGTCTATGTCATTTGTGATCTTGCATGCTCTCCGTTACTTGTTGAAGCCTTGGCCAAGTGAATACTTGTGACTCCAAGAGAGGGTATTTATGCATGATAGTTGGGTTCAACCTCTATTTAACCTGGGATAGTGACAGCAAGTTCTAAGGTTGTAGATGTGTTGTTGCCACTAGGGGTAAAACAGCAATGCTTTATTCAAGGATGAATGTATTGTTTACATTACGCACATTACTTAATGCAATTGTCTGTTGCTTGCAACTTAATACTGGAAGGGGTACGGATGTTAACCGGAAGGTGGACTATTTAGGCATAGATGCATGCTAGATAGCGGTGTATGTACTTTGTCGTAATGCCCAAATGAATCTCATAGTAGACACCACAACTCGCACATGCATGTTATATGCACTTATCAATTGTCAATTGCCCAGCTGTAATTTGTTTACCCAGCATGTTAGTTATCTTATTAGAGAGACACCACTAGTGAACTGTGGACCCCGGTCCATTCTTTTACATCTGAAATACAATCTACTGCAATCATTGTTCTCTACTGTTTTATGCAAACAAACATCATCTTCCATACGATACGTTTAACCCTTTGTTTTCAGCAAGCCGGTGAGATTGACAACCTCACTGTTAAGTTGGGGCAAAGTAATTTGATTGTGTTGTGCATGTTCCACGTTGGCACCAGAATCCCTGGTGTTGCGCCGCACTACACTCCTTCACCAACACCTTCGAAGCAACCTCGTTTTCCTACTGGTTCGATAAACCTTGGTTTCATACTGAGGGAAAACATGCTGCTGCACTCATCATACCTTCCTCTTGGGGTTCCCAACTGACGTGTGACGTTACACGCATCAATCATAGTTTCTGGCGCTGTTGCCGGGGAGATATTCCCTCGTCAACTTAGTGCTAGCACGTGGAAGTTGTTGATTGACAGCTCAGAGAAGGCGTCCATGACGTGCATGAGGTCATGCCTAACCGTATCCCAGCATGAGGAGAAGAAAGCCACGGTGAACCCATCAGGCCCAGGGGCCTTGTCAGACGGCATGGCGTCAATGGCGTCCTTGGTCTCCTCCACCGAGAAAGGGAGACCGAGGTCCTCCATTTGGGCCATGACGGGGTTGATCGCCGCCCAGTTGAGGTCGTGGTGGCGCGTGGGAGGAGGTCCCAATGTGTTGGAGAAGTGGTCGTTAATGAGAGTTGCCTTATCCGCATGACTCGTGACCCAACCGCCTTGGTGCTTCAATCTCGTGATGTCGTTCTTCCTTCTGCGCGAGTTCACCCGTAGGTGAAAATACTTAATGTTGGCGTCTCCCACCCTAAGATTGGTGATGCGGGAGGCTTATCTTTTTCGGGAGCGCTCCAGAACGGTGAGACCCATAACCCGCTTCTTCAGACCCGCCCTGAGAAGTTTCTCCTAAGGGGAAAGAGGGCGGCAGTCCTGCGCGATGTCCAGCTGAAGGATGACGTAGAGGGCCATGGTGAACTGTAGCTTGTGGTTTGAGAATTGGGTTTTGCTCCAAGCGCGCAGCTTCCTGGCCGTGGTCTTGAGCTTGAGGTTGAGTATATGTACAGGTTGAGTGTGAGTTGAAGGCTCATTCCAAGCGTCCTGCACGATCTCCTGGAACCCTGGCATCTTGATCCAAAAATTCTCAAAACGGAAAGATGGCGGATTTCTAGGGCCGTTTATGTTGGAGAGCATCAGCGGGCAGTGGTCCGAGAGGGAAGAGGATAGGGCATTCAGAACATGACCCTCGAAGGCAATATCCCAACTGGCGTTGTAGAAAGCGCGGTCAAGCTTGACCAAGGTGGGGATGTCTCGCTCGTTACTCCAGGTGAACTTTCTATTCTGCAACTTGATCTCCTTGAGCTGACAAGTGTTGAGAGCCTGACGGAACTGACCCATGAGGCGGTGGTTCAGGTTGGAGTTGTTCTTGTCCGGGGCTTGGTAGATCAGGTTGAAATCCCCAAGAATAAGCCATTTCTCATCATTTGCAGGAGCGGAGGCGATTGCCTCGTCCAGGAATGCCCTCTTGTCTGCGTCATTTGTTGGGCCATAAACAGTGGTGATCTTGAAGGTGGTGCCGCAGGCACGAATGCAAACGTCCGCAGAGATGAGGCGGGTTCCAATGTGAATGTTCGTCATGTCGACGCGATCATTGTTCCAAAGAAGTAGAATCCCCCCTCTGGTGCCGATGGCGGGTCCGTGGGCGAAAGAGCGAAGCTTGTAGCCTCCGATGTAAGTCGCGGTGTTGTGGTCGATGAAGTCGAGCTTAGTCTCTTGCAGGCAAGCAATGTGGCAGCGGGTGTCGGCAAAGGTGGTATGCACCGTGTCTTTTCGCGCTTGGTCATTTAACCCTCGGACGTTCCAATTATTTGAATAGGCGGAGGCCCGGTCATTTAATCATGGATGGAGTATGTGATAAAACACGAGTGTGAGATAGTTTGGTTATTTGATTAGGCGGAAGATAATCAAGAAAGGTAAAACTTTCCTATTTTGTTAAAAAATATTACGACAGTTCTCTTTTTGGCAAGTTTTATTTTTTTGCTAATGTGAGAAAATACATCACCGGACTTTCAGAAATATCTTCTCCAATTAACTATCATAATTCAAACTTTTGAAATTTAAACTCCAAATTTTTTAGATATCTTAGAAATTTCAACTTTCTGAATTTCGAACTGTCATAGTTAGGAACTTCCAGAGTTCTAAAACTTGGAACTATCAATAATTCAACCCTTAAAAAATTGGAAATTCATAAATATTAAACTACTGGAATTCTAAAGTTTTAGAAATTTAAAAAATTTAGAGATAAAAATTGTGGAAGTTCAAACTTCTCTGAATTTCTGTAGCTTTTTAGAAATTTAACAAGTACCTAGGAGATAGAAGATAAATATAGAGAGTAACGAAAAGGGGGACGGGGTGTGTAATCACATGGATCGATGGAAAGAGAAAAGGATAAATTAAGACGAGGAATCACGAGGGGAAGGGAGATTATCTATACTCTCATATAAAGCAAAACCCGACAACTGTAATTTATATTTGAATCTCAACATGCAAGCTATCCACATCACTTACTCTTTGAGCCAATCAATTGTCCACGTCATCTCACTAGCATTCATTACTTATTGTCTATTTATATATGCAAGTAACGACATCATATTTTTCTTTAGGCATTAAATTGTCCAAGTTATCCTTTTTTTTGCCGTTCTAATGATAAGATCACACCATCCCGCTATGTAAAAAAGTTAGGGGAACACCAGAATTAGTTTTGCCAATCTAATGATAAGATCACACCATCCCACGAAATGAAGAGATTTCAATCTGTTACCGTGGGGTGTATCGTAATTGTAACAGTCATTAACGCGTAGTATTTCCCTACTTTACGTGGAGATTTTCCACGCCATGATGTCAACATCAAGTGAAGAACCGCTCTAAGTTCCCTGGCAGCTTCCCACCCACCTTTCGCGTAGGTTTCTTGCAATGTCGAATCCTGATCGATGTACCTGCACTGTTCAGATCAGTGCACAAACAAAATAGATCGCCCAAGATGGCGACCGATCATTGAACGCAAGGGATCCTGCGTGATCTACTACAGATCTCCTAAGAATTGACCGAAGCGGGTCGTCGTGGCCATGCATCTTTAGACTTTAGACAAGCGTGTACTACACATGTGTAGCGCGCGGGTCCCATACGTCGATTCGGCATAGTTCGTTATGGTTAGACAAGTAGCGACGGATATCTTTTCAGCTTGATTCTTTCACCTGCTGGCGACCGAGAACACTAGCGATTGACCTGGCACAAGATTCACACGGATATGATACAGCCGATGGAAAGGAACATACGTACGTACTCCCTCCGTTCCGAAACATATGTCGTTTTACGTTTCGTGTATAAGTTTTGTCACGTACAAATATTTTTAGACTTTCCCGTTTTACCCTCGGTAGACGCGCACGACTCGCTCACTCGCACCACGCGCACGGCTCGCTCTCCTCACTCGCTCCCCACCCTCTCGTCAACCCGCTCTCCCTCTCGCTCCCCGCCGACGCCGACGCCGACGCCGACGTCGACGCCGTCCGCCAACCGCTCCCTCTCGCTCTCCGGCTCCCCGCCGCCTCCCCCCACCGCTCCCCACCGCCCCCTTTCTCCGCACCACACCGTTTTCTCTCAAACAACCCACACCCCGCGCGCTACACGAATCGGTGAAAGAATGGATTTTTATCTCCGGCGACGAGCTTCAGGGCGACGCTGGCGCTGGATCTACGTGCACCAGCGTTGGATATGCGTGCGCAGGCGGTGGATCTGGCTTACAGAGGCGCTGGATGTGAAGCAACGGCCGAGCGGCGATCTGGAGCGGCGCCGGATGTGAAGCAGCGGCCAAGCGGCGCCGGAGCAGCGGATCCGGATGAAGACGTCGTCGTCCTCATGGTGCCCCCACCATGGTAGCGTGGGCACTGCCCCACCACGCCATGGTGTCATGGCTCCGTGCGTCAGGTGCTTGCTTTTCCTCTCTCTTCTCTTGCGTCAGTGCTTGCTCGAAGGATTTGCTCTATCTTGTGTACTCCTTGCGTCAGTGGAGTAGGATTTGAGTGTGGCCTGTAACTTGGAGTATTTCTTGTTGGTACTGAACTTGGAGTAGAAGATGGTACTGATCTTGGAGCAGGATTTGGAGTATTTCTTGTTGGTACTGAATTTCACTGTAAGTAGGATTTGGAGTAGTAACTGAAGTAGCAGTAGCAACAAAACTGCAGCTGATTTTACTGTCAGTAGTTCGCTAGCAGCAGCACTAGCATCTTGCTCTGTTGCTTGCTGCAACAAATAGCAGTACCAAATTTATTGATTTTACTGTCAGTAGTATGCAATATTGTTTGTGTAAAAATGCAGTATTGTGCTACTCTGAAATACACTTGGAGTACAAATATTCAAGCAAGTGGAGTACTTCTGCTTGTGCTACTCTGAGTACAAATTTGCTTGAATAGAAATTTGTATCCTAATTTTGCTTGCTTGAACGAATGCAAGCTTAACTGAACTTTTTGTACTGCTGTATATTGCTTGCTTGCTGCTGCTTATTTGAGGATTGCTTGAAGCTGAAAGGAGTAGTATCGTTGTTTGATCTGTGGAGTATGTATCAAAATTTGAAGATGAAATACAGTGCTTCTACTCCATTAGGAGTATATGTACTGCTCCATTTGGAGTATCTATACTGCTCCATTAGGAGTATTTGTATTGCTTGTACTTTTTCTTGTACTCTTATCTGCTCCAGTATTAACAGAAATACACTTGCACTTTCTGAAGCTTGCTACTGCTGCTAGCAAGTGCTTGCTTGCTGTGATTGTTACTGCTGCTAGCAAGTGCTTGCTAGCATCATAAGCACAGATCATAAGCACACAATATGAGCACACAGCAGGAGTAACATTGACTGAATTTTTTCAGTAGCAGTAACACACAAATACAGACTTACACACAAAGTTTTTCAGTACAATAACACACATATGACTGAAACATCAATCATGCCTAGGCAAAACTGCGCCCTGTTTTTCTTATGCTTCTCTGTCAGTGCAGGTTTTAGGGCATTTGAGTGTCTTCGGATTAGATTCATCTCAAATTTTCTGTACAATGTCGTAGGATTGCAACCAAGCTGCCAAGCCAGGGATCTAATGGTTGACCTCTTGTTTAGTGGGATAGTGGGGATTCTTGATAGATCAATTTCTATTGGCTTCCTGCCACACCTGCCCTTTTTGTTGTTTGAAACGTCCACTGGCAATCCTTCGGCAATCTGCTTCATAGCCCACTGCCAAATCCTCTGTATCGTTCGAACATGGACTCCAAAATAATTTGCTAGGTTCTTCTTGTCATCGTCCTCAAATTTTCCTCCTCTGCTCATACACACTGCATGCATAGCTACATAAGCAGCATATTTCTCAGTGTCACTGAGTACTTTCCTTTTCTTCTTTGTTTGTTGTGCTCCTGCAATAAGAAATGAAACCAAAAGCAAATTAAAACTTGGTTGCTGGATGCTGAACATGACTTGTTTGCTTGCTGGAGTAAAATACAGTAGATGGTGGACTAAACTTGCTTGTAAAATACAGTAGATGGTGGAGTAAACTTGTTTGCTTGCTTTAGTACTTTTGTGAACATGACTTGTTTTTACAGTATATGCCAGTGCTGTGATTGTACAGTTTATATAACAATTTATGGTTTGCTTGTTGCACTATCGCTTGCTCTTGGCTCCTATGCTAATCGACTTGTATTTCTTGTATGGCAGTTTAGCAGTCCGGGATCTTTCCAACAAGATAAAGCCAGACGACATGGTCACTTCGTAACATCTAGTGACGCTCCTTTCTACTGTTCCTAAATATTCCCAGGACTGGTTAGCAAGCTATGAGTCACTCGATGCATTTGTGGTAAGTTCTGAAATTCCATGTATGCCTTTGAATAGTGATAATGTTAATGATAAACCATCATTTGCACTGTTTTCATCTTGTGCTTCATTTCACCAATTGCCTATTCTACTGCAGCATAAATTCTCAATTGCATGATGCATGTGCATGACAGATATTGCCTGTTAGTTACGGAAAGACAGAGTAACAGAATTGTTTTAATACAGAATTGTGTTGCTTGCTTGCTTCTCTCTGAACTTGTGTAGAGTAGTACAGTAAAATGTTTCATGATGCATGTGCATGAAAATATTGCAGTAGTAAATTGGATCAGTAAAATGTTACACCTGTCATGTTCAGGACCTCCTCTTGTTCTTGTTCTTCCATATTAACCTCTTGCTCTTTCATAATAACCTCTTGCTCTTCTATGATCACCTCTTGCTCTTCCATAATAACCTCTTGCTCTTCTATATTGACCTCTTCTTCAGGTGGTGTGAAGTTAAGATCCAACATCGCAGCTTCAGGTGCTGGCAAGTTCAGGTCAAAACCCAGGAAATCTGCCATTTCCTAGGTAGGCTTGATCTGAAGTTTGGAGGAAACGGCCTGGGAGCTGTTCTCTGAAGTTGCTGTTCTCTGAAGCTTGGAGGAGATGAACCTGGGCGAGCTGCTGCTCGTGCTGCAGGTGTTGGCGAGCTCTGCTCTGCGGATCTGGTGGCAAGCTGGTGCTAGGGGCGATCTGCTGCTCTGCGGCCTCTTCGTGGGTGAGGAGAGGAGCCTGGGCGAGGCGGAGGCCGAGGCGAGTCGGAGGTGCTGCTGGAGATGGCGAGAAGTGGGGCGGGGAGATGGCGAGGCGGGGCAGTGAGACGCTGGGCAAGCAGGAGCACGCTGCTGTTGCTATCTGCTGCCGGAGATGATGCTCCCTGTGGCTGGAGAGCCTGCTGCCTGGCCGGAGTTGCTGGGTGCACCTGCTGATGGGGATGATCTGATCTGCTGCTGCCGCTGGGAGAGGAGGCTCGGGAATCTGATCTGCTGCTGCCGCTGGGAGAGGAGGCTCGGGAATCTGATTTGCTGCTGCCGCTGGGAGGCTGCCGGCGATGCCTCCGCCCGGCGATTTCAAATTTTGCGTGTATCGCTGTCTATTGATTCACTTGTACCGATTCGCTGTATCGCTCCACTGCGGGAGGGCACTACATGTAAATTAAGCAAACAAGTGAGGGTAGAATGGTCTTTTGGGCGATTTTCACCTGGTCGGAACCATTTCCAAAACGACATATATTTCGGAACGGAGGGAGTAGTATTTATCCAGAGTGGATATGATCAATGCTGCCGGTCCCGATCCACGCCACGTGCCATGTCTCCGCATCTTGGATCTACTCCAGGAGCTAATATAGACTAGGATTCGTCAATATCCTCATAGGTCTACATTTGAAAGATCCTTCAAGATCGTATCTACTCGACCGACATGTGCATGCATGATCCAAGAAATAGTGTTTGACCGAGACTTCTGAGAGACTAACTGTTTGACGTATTAATGTTTATGCTCCAAGTACAAAAACAAAACATATTAATGTTTTATATAGTTTCAAGATTCTTCTCATGTGTCTAGATTCATGCATGTGATGTCATCAAGATCTCACAAAAGAGGATAACTCTAAACATCTTCTCACGTGATGGATCGATCTGCAACTTTCTTCCAGCTCTTGCACACCAACTCCATGTAGAAATCTGATCGAGATATTACATGCATATTGAAAGCATACATGAACAACTTCAGTTGATAGTTTCATAACTTGATTATTTGTCTAAACCTAGGAAATTATTAGCAGCTCCGTGTGAGGAGTGGTTTTGCCTTTTGACGGAGATTCCATCTCATCGTGTCACTTCATCAGATATTACGAGACTTGACTCTTGATGTGGACGGATTAACTCAGCTTTGATCGAGGATATTCACACATCTAATCTTGATCTACTTCAGGAGCTAATATAGACCATGATTCCTCAAGTCCAATGAAAATGTATCTTCTTAGGTCTATTTTCACAGGATCCTTGAAAATCGTATCTACTTGAGTAGTATGTGCATGCATGGATCCAAGAAATTGTGTTTGGCCGAGACTTCTGAGAGAAAATATTTGACGTTTGACGTCTAAATTTATGCTCCAAGTACAAAGGACCATATACATATCTATGTCCTCATATAGTACCAAGATTCTTTCTCACATGTCTAGATTCATGCATGATCTCATCAAGATCTCACCGAATAAATCTTCCCACGTCGATGGATCTTCATCTTTCTTCTAGATCTTGCAGACCAACTCCATGTAGAAATCTATCGACACATCACATGCATACAGAAAGACTACATGCAATGGCGGAGCTAGAGAACTGAACATAGGGGTGCACGGTGGTACCCGGCTGCAAAATAACTTGTTTTACCGGTAGCACACATGGTAAAAAAAAAGCTATTTTCAAAGAAATTGATTTTTACCTGGTGTCATGTGCACCTTGGAGGCTCCACTTAGCTCCGCCATTGACTACATGAATAACTTTAATTGATAGTTTTAGAACTCGATTATTTGTGTAAACATAGGAAATTAGTAGCTGCTTGTGAGATTAGTGGTTTTGCCTTTTGATGAAGATTCCATCTCATCGTGTCGCTTCGTCAGAAAATCACGAGACTTACTTGATCTTGATTTGGATGGATTAGCTCAGCTTTTGATTGAGGATCCCGACACATCTAATTTTTGATCTAATGCATGCATGCTAATATAGACGAGGATATCTCAAGTCGAATAGAAAAATCTCCTCATAGGCCTACATTCCGAAGACCCTTCAAGATCATATCTACTCAAGCAACATGTGCATGCATGGATCGAAGAAATAGCGATTGATCGAGACTTCCGAGAGACAATTCTTTGACGTGTTACATGTAGGGTATATGCTCGTACAAAGAACCAAACATATATACGTTCATATAGTATCAATATTCTTTCTCATATGTCTAGATTCATGCATGCTGTCATCAAGATCTCGCGAAAAAAATACTACCACTATGTATAAACATCGATCTCACGTCATGGATCTGCAGCTTTCTTCCAGATCTTGCACACCAACTCTATATACAAATCTGATCGAGACAGTTCATTCATATAGAAAGACTACAGGCCGGCCGGGCCATTTGGTTCTTCACTTGACGCGTACATATTGAGATCCCTCTCGAGCGATGACTGACTTTGCTGGATAGATATGCTCATCAGAAACGAAGATGACTAGTATGTGTCCAAATTGTCAAGGCGACAAGATTCTGAAGAGATATACCGATCGATGCATGTGATCGCATATTCTTGACAGAGATACGTAATCGTCGTATATTGGCATTTGGTAGACAAAGTTGGATTTGTCTGACACGAGCGAATCTGGGAAAAGGACTAGCTACTTGATCACTTGACTGTAAGAGATACATTTGGTGCGTAAACCCCCCCCCCCCCCCCCCACACACACACAAACCCGTCCGGCAGAAGACGCTATTGAGATCGTCCAAACGCGCCGCGGCCTATTAGGGACGCCGCTCCCCATTTGGGGCGTCAATAGCTTTTTAAAAAAACAAGTTGAAACACGCAATTCAACGAAATTTATTCAAAATTTAGGAATTTTTACAAGTTTGAATAAATTTTAGGTAAACTAAAAAACTAAAGCTAATCTAGCGTCACCGGAAGGGGCTGTAGTCCTCCAAGTCAGGCTCGTTCTTGCCTCCGCCACGGGCACTGCGTCGCCGACGTGTTCGTCGTCCTTCGGCTTGACACGGCTGGGTCCTGTGTCGTCGTCGTCGTCGCTGGTGAGGTCGAAATAGGGGCGGCCCGTCTTCCTGCCGTGCTCCCGCAGCGACCACGCGTAGGCGTCCTCCAAGGAGAGTATCGGGATGACATTGCGTGACTCCTCCATCGCCGCATGCAGCCCTGGGATCTCCTCCGGGTCGGCATCCGGGTCACACAGGTTCTCCTGCACCCGGATGATGGCGAGGCGGACTAGTGGCGTCATCTTCGGCGATAGCTCCTGCTTGACCTTATTCGGTGGAGGAGGCGCCTGCCCGCTGATGGAGATGCTGTCGCATGTGCGACGGCGCGACGCAGTGGCTTGCTTGTCCTTGGGGACGAGCAGCAGCACCGATGGCGTGCGTGGTGCCGAGCGCGAGGAGGAGGCAGAGCATGATGAGGAGGCCGAGAAGCAGCGTCCGTGGCCCGAAGCCATTGGGCGTGGACACAAAATATGTTTGCATAGAAGCCAATATCGGAAACGGAGGACCGAAAATTCCGTTTGCCATATATTGGCAACGGTTTCATAAAAACTTTCGTTGCCGATGAATGTCTGGTTGCAGGCCCCTGGGCAGGTAGGCCTGATTTGCCACATGCAATTTCTTTTAACCGTGGGATTTCTCGTTGCCGCTTAGTATCCTCTGTTATTATTGATAACTATTAACTGCAAGGAAGACCAAGTACGACGGCATTGTATATCCTTGGCAATTAGCAGTAGATGTGCACTAAATTAATGACAATGCATCACTTAACTTGCATCCAAGAGCCCTAGCAACGAACCCCATTTGATTATGAAAAGCTTGTGCAAGATCAATTTTTCACATGAAAGTTTTATTATTCCAATTGGACAGCTAGAAACTATGAGTGATCTTGAGATATAGTAGCATTATTAGTGATCCTACGACCTAGCACAAAAGCCTATTGAGTTTCGTGAATTTAATTTTTCATGGATCTTCTAAGTCTATTAGCTAATTTTTAATGGTAATTTTCTAAATAACATTGCAGGCAATAATGTGATTAAATCTTGTGAAACCATCATCTTACTCGCGACTCAAACCTATAAGAGTTTCATCTAGCTTTGGATGGACGTTACCTTCTCTATAAGAATTTTGCACAATGCACATTCCGAGTCGCAAAATTTTAGAAAGCCACATGTTATTGATAAGATTTTGGGAAGGCCTTCCTTTTTATTCATTCATGTATTTTTGCATGATGTCTGTAATACTATGTGAACTTGGTCATAGCTTGTTCATATTGTACTATTATGTTTACCTCTTGAGCATGATCCAACATTTGAATTGGTGAGATTTGAGTAGACTCTATATCACCATATATTACATCAAGTTGTTGTTGTAAAGGCTTATTTTTTGTCTTATTTTTTAGTTATTTGCAGATTAGCATTTCTAATACGACAAGGTGGTCTATTACACAATCAATCGAAACTAGATGAGCAGTTTTCTGGAAGTCATTCCCAAGCAACCATCAGTTCTCAAACTTAATTTTTGTTCTAAATTTAGCGGCTGAAGATTGATATATGGTGATAATGGAGCAAGATCGCTCTTAATATAATTTTCAAGTTATAAACCATCGTATTCGGATAAGCAACACACCACTCGGTATTATCCAAATAGCGATCAAAACGGTCATAGGTAGGACAAAAGTGACTTAATTTTTGAACGAAATATAAGCGGGGTACCCATATCTATTAAACCACATCATTTAACATTTTACAAGATACATAAAGTTTTGCATATGGTGATGTTTGGCATTCCAAAGGTTGTTGTTCTCGTAGGTAAACGTGTTATTGTTTAGATCACCGATGCAATACACTTGTTTCTTGAAGTAACAAAAGTTTATCTGACTCAACACATTCTTAGTTAGACAAGGAGTGAGGGCCCCGATAAACAGAAACTAAGGAAAACTCAAAGATAATAGTAGTATTATTTACAACAGACGCTAACTCTACATTTTGACTGGCTGGACAGTACTACCAGTTTACCCCATGACCCAAAGTTGACCATAACAAAACTAAAATGGATAGGTAAAAAATACAAGTCCTTAATACATAGCATTACTATTGAGGTTCTGGCCCACGCCCAGCAGTTCTAGAGTAGGACTAAGGCTAGTGCTGCTGCCTGTAGAAAAGAGCTCGAAGTAAAACGCATACCCCCCTAAGCAGGAACTGAACCAGAACGAAGATCTGCGTCAGCTTAAGCGACAAATGGTCCATGAGCTGTATTCCAGGGATGCACAACACCACTAGCACCATCCACACCCACGCGGGAGATGCCGCAAAACGAAGAAGCATAGATGCCCCGATACAAAGAACCCGGGACACTTGGAGTGTGCTGAAAGCGAACATGTTTGAGCTAAGTTGCGCGCTCGAGAGGATCAGCTGGCGGCTGAGGAGCCATTCGTCGGCCTCCTGGAACAGAGGGGAGCAAAGCTTCTCCCAGAGGACCGCCCCAACTGAAGCGGCCAAGAAAGCCACTGCCGTCATTGCCGGTTGGTGTAGCAACTCCTCAACCGGCACCGATAGCTCCAAGAGCAGCAGCCCGTGGAGGAGCGGCGCGCTGAATTCCATCTCCGCTGGGAAGGGGAATAACCCGGCGGCCAGTTCGTCTTCTGGAATCATCCCAACAAGGAACCTAAGAAATGGCACTACCCGACGCCTGAAGATCCGCCTCTGCCATACTTCTTCCACCTCCAGTCCCTCCATCAGCCCTCTTTGCTCCTACAGCCGCACGGAAAGAATGCTGACAGACTCCCGTTGCAGAATGCCAACCTTGGTGTTCAGGTGGCATAACACGTGGTGCTACTACTACTACTAGGTAGATGACGCCATATCGCCAATGGAATCCACCTCTTTGTTTCTAGAGTTTTTGTGGGTATTGATGGGATAATACTCTAGTGGATTGGGTGAAACCCTAAACTTCAAAAAATCGTTTGTTTCTAGTGTATTGGACAGGTTTTATCCCCACCTTTCCCCACAAATCCCCAAACTCTAGTTCATTTTTTCTCAATCCCCTAGGGGATTCAATACACTACCTCTACCTAGTGGATTGATCCCCAATGCCCTAGTGGATTAGGTGAAGTTTGGGGTTTCACCCAATCCACTAGAGTATTATCCCCACCAATCCACACAAAAACTCTGGAAACAAACATGGCCTTAGGTTATGTTTGTTTCTAGAGTTTTTTTAGTAATTGGTGGGGATAATCCTCTAGTGTATTGGGTGAAACCCCAAACTTCACCCAATCCGCTAGGGGATTGGTGGGGATAATCCACTAGGTAGGGGTAGTGTATTGAATCCCTTAGGGGATTGAGAAAAATGAACTAGAGTTTGAGGATTTGTGGGGATATGTGGGGATAAAACATGTCCAATACTCTAGAAACAAACGATGTTTTGATATATGTGAGGATTTGGGGGTTTGGCCGGAATAATCCCATCAATCTCTAAAAAAACTCTAGAAACAAACATAGCCTTCTAGAAACAAACATAGCCTTATAGATCGATATATCACCAGTGCATGTCATGCACAATGGCAAAAAATGGCAGCTTGCATACGTTCCATTTTGGTGACTGGCGTCGTCGGCCACTTCCTTCCTCGTGTACAGTCGCATGCCCGCAACGACGCGCAATGTTGGTCAAGAAGTTCCAGTAGCCACGCATGCACCGTAAAGAACATGTACCGAGGAGCATTTCGCCATAGAATATATAGTACTGAAGAGTTTAATTATATCAATTCAGAACCTATCCATATTTAAGTATAGACGACACATACTCAATAGTACTCCATCTCGCACACGCTCACACGAAGATGAAACTGGATTAGGGTCAAACATTTCTTACCTTTGTTGAGTATGAAAAGAGCTCCTTATATGGTATCAATCTTATACAATCTAAATACGTGAAACTTCGATTGGTGCAAGGCAGTACATGAAAATTCTCCCTTTTCTTACATAAAATTCACCTCTTTCGGTTAGTACACCTATTTCTAACTATACCTCGTATCAATTCTTTTACTGTAGTAGTTAGTCTATGTTCTAATCACTTCTGAAAGAGCTAAAGCTTGTCGCATACTCTGATCTACGCTTCTCACATCGCATCTTGGTTCTTAGACTTCGGTATATTATTTTTTCGGTGTTCTATGAGCGTAAATGGAGACACTTCCCCCGACAGTCATCATATCGAGTCGGATTATCGCTAAACCCAATACTCGATTCTCCAAAGTCCAAATCTCATCAATTCTCCTGTTGCCAGCTCCTCGATGACATCGATTAGACTAGGACGTCGGCGGCTGCGGCAACTGAAAGATCAGAAAGTTATGCCGTAATTTGTAAGTTTTCCTCTAATTTTTCTATTTTATATCCTATAATTTGAGACGTTTCTTCCTTTTAGATTTTTTTTTCCGAAAAAGGGGCGTACCCCAGCCTATCTACAAAAACAAGGCATTCATCCTTTATTATTAAGTATTAAAATTATTACAATTCACTGATTTCAAGTTGAACAATTGGTAATTATATATGTTGAATAGTTTCAAGTTGTGATATGTTATAGTAATCTATGATATTTATCATCTAATTAGGTTATATTTTCTACAATTATACACTTGGAACTATATGATCATGTTATCAATTATACATGCCAAAAGCTAGGCTCTAGACCGTAAAAAATTATACCATTTGAAATTTTGAATACACAATCTCAAAATCCTAGGCCCGCCACCACGTGACGGTCGAAGGGGAATGAATAAGAGGATTATCTCTTGTTTGTTGTACGTGCTAAAAATTTAAGGGAACTGTCCCCTAATAATTTTGTGTCTAACCTAGTGATTTTTGTTGTCTATTTCAGCTACCCGTGGTGGCTTGTGGCTATATGTTAGATTCAGGTTACATGTATTCAAGTTAAACACCAACATTCGCACTGCTCGTACACGTATTCTGATGTACGTGCGTGTGCGTCATGTGACAGCAGATCATTAGCTAGCTAGCCGGCCATCCGGCTACTGTCTGAAGAATGCGTCGACTAAGAGCCTGATTGCGATTCTTTTTCGATCTGTATCACCTGCAGCTGTGTCCCGTTGCTTTCAGTGGCAGCACACTCCCGAGATCTTTTGCTTGGATCCGGTTATATCTATCAGGCAACTCATCAGCGATGATTATGGAGACCGGTTAGTTCTTGTTAATTCGGGTTTAACAAGTTTGCCGATGTTCATGTTGTCTTTTTTAGAGATACCAAAAGGGGTACGTAAAAGACTAGATTTTTATAGATCTCGCTTTTTTTGGCAGAGCGATGAGAACAAAAAGAAATATAGATTAACAAAATGGAACATCATTTATAGACCAAAGGACCAGGGAGGTTTAGGGGTTAAAGTGCTCGAACTAAAGAACAAATGTTTACTCAGTAAGTGGATGTTTAAACTTTTGAATGAAGAGGGGGTTTGGCAGGAATTGCTGCAAAACAAGTATCTTCATAGTAAAACTTTGACTCAAGTGGAAGCACAACCTACTGACTCTCCATTCTGGAAAGGTCTTATGCGTGTAAAGGAAGATTTCTTTAGTAGAGGATCTTTCCGTGTTGGCAACGGGGAAACTACCAGATATTTGGCTTGGTAAGACTCCGCTAAAAGATCAATATCCAATGCTCTATAACATTGTGGAACAACAAAATGTTTCGGTTAAAGATGTTTTTCACAATGTTCCTCCTTTAAACATAGGCTTTCGTAGGGCACTAGTAGGGAGCAAGTGGGACATGTGGCCTCATTTATGCATTAGATTAATGGATATTACTCTCACCGATGTTCCAGACAGGTTTCATTGGAATTTGACTCAAAATGGTATATTCTCAGTTAAATCTATGTATAAAGACTTGATGAATGGACATACTAGATTTTTGCAAACCTACTTGTGGAAACTGAAGATTCCTCTAAAAATTAAGGTGTTCATGTGGTTCCTTCACAAAAAAGTAGTGCTGACTAAGGATAACTTGGCAAAAAGAAATTGGAAAGGCGATTCCCACTGTTCCTTTTGTGGGAATAGTGAATCAGTGGAACATTTATTCATTTCCTGCCCTTTTGCAAAACTTGTTTGGCGTGTTGTTTTTTGTACTTACAATATTCCCCCCCTACCAATGTCACTAATATGTTTGGGAATTGGTTGAATGGGATGGATAAAAAGACCAAGGATAGGATTCGTATCGGCGTTTCAGCTATTTGTTGGTCCATTTAGAATTGTAGGAACAATCTTGTTTTTAACAGGAAAGAAACTTTTCATGTCTTACAGGTTATCAATATGGCGGTGCACTGGATCCAGCTATGGGCTTTCTTGCTACATTCGGACCAGCGAGACCTTATGGTGGCTGGATGTGCGCGACTCCTGTTGGTGGCACAGGATTTTTTCTCCCGACATACGTGGCAGCATATTAGTCGACTTTCGTAGTCTTCCTCCTGTTATTTGTGTCGGTTGAGCTGCGCCTCGATCTTTCGTGATTCCTGTTTATGTAAACTTTTAATAATTGACGCTCAAACTTTGTAATAATCGGCTGTGTGCATCACTCGATGCAGAGGCTGGGAGTAATAAAATTCCCTTTTCTAAAAAAAATTAGCGATGATTATATGGAGTAGTTGGCACCAGTGTCACCTCGCCTACGTACGTACCATCAATTCTTGTGTGTTCACGAACCTTTTCTTGAAACAAGATTTTGCCCCCATTTATAAATAAACGCATACGACCGAACCAATACAAAGTGATGCAGAACCTATCACAAAGTAGATCGCAGATTACAGAGATAAATAAAAAAGTACAGTAGCATCCACACACCGACGAAACACCCAAAGTGAATAACTAGTGGCACCACCATGCCTCCTTGTGAAGCCACCGGACTAAGTCGTACTACATCCACCAAGATGTCACCGGAGAAGGCCACCTGCCCTCTTGCTCCGGTGGGACACCGATCCTGCCAATAGACAATGAGGATGGAGACATAGCCACGTCTATGAGATAGAAGGCCGCCGATAATGCCCCATGCCAGCGCAAGAAGGGCCTCGAGATAGGATCCGAAAGTGCCCACCGATGACACCGGAACGAGACTGAGTGGTTTCGAATCTCCACGACGACGCCCCAAGTGGGTGACGACGTTGCACGCCGCTGTCGAGACCAAGGTGGTCAAGGGTCTTCACCGGGATCACTGATGCGGGGAAGGTGACCACAATGGTGTCCCCGTGAGGGTTACGACACCTGCAGGCATCGCCGCCATGGGAGCGATGAGCTTTCGCCCGGAAAACTTTCACATTACAACCCGGTATCTCAGACCGTCCGGTATCCCAAGCCAGACCTCCGAGACGTGATCTTGGAGTCGCCTTTGTCGAAGCAATCCAAAATCAGGATCCCCCACTGCCCGCTCCTCGCCATCCACACATCCAAGTATAGAACCATCACCGCCGCAACGCCGCAAGCCAGAGAGCTGGCCGCGCAGTCTACCCTTCCAAAAGCTCGCACCCGTGGAGCGACAAAACATCACCATAATACATTTACCAGAACGGCCGGGGGAGGCCGGGGCTAGAACCAGGCCTAGATCCATCCGAGACGCGGAAGCAAGGGCACACTTAGCAAGACGAACAGGGCAAGTGCCATCCAAGTTGCAACCCACATAACCTGTCACCTATGTAATGATGTGTTCTTTTCCTCTCAATAGTTATTCTATACCCATTTATTTTTTCACATCCCCGCATATTTTATGTGTTGCATATTCTTGTCTTACGGGGAAAACTTTTTTTTACGTGAAGTTAAGAAATACAACGTGAGATACAATATCTATGCAATTCTTGTGATTTTTTAATGCTATTAGGACTTGTATCATGTGTTTCTCATGAAGATTTGTGTCAACATGGACGCAAATATTTACCTACCAAAGTAAATTATGAATGTGAAAATGTAAAAAAAACTAGGTGCAAAATAACGCGCCCTGGCCACAGGGTGCGTAATATCATGTCTAAATATATGCTCTAATATTCAAACTAATTGCGTTCCCGTTTCATCAGATACGTATTAATCCATCCATGCATGATTGCATGACCTAGTATTAAACTTCGACATGACAATCATTTCCCTTGCCAAGAGATAATACTACTCCAATATGTATCTAGCCATCGGTATGCATGCACTAGTAGAAACAGAGGCATTGGTGCGGCTCTTTAGTACCGGTTGCAACAAAACCCGGTACTAAATGGGGCATTAGTCCCGGTTTGTATGACAAACCGGGACAAAGTTCCCTCCTTCTTTATCTTTTATTTTCTGTGCCTCTGGGCGAGGACCTTTAGTCCCGGTTTGTAATACAAACCGGGACAAAATTTCCTTCTTTTTATCTCTGTCCCGGTTTGTATTACAAACCGGGACTAAAAGTCCTCGATATCTTCCACCCGGCCCGGCCAGCTCCATTTTGAAGCAACTCGACCCCAACTCCATTTTTCCTCTCTCCCAAGCTCTAGGTCACCCATTTTTTCTCCAACATTTGTCAAGTTTGGTGGCACCATATACAAGGGTTAGCAACTTCTTCATCTTCTCTTCCGGCATTTCAAGTTTAGCTCATTTTCGTGCAAGTTTAGCAAGTTTGATTTAGGTTGTGCTTGCAAGGTGTTTGATGAAATGCCTAAGTTAGGGATTTCATTTGTTTTATATGCATTGTGAGCTTAAATTGAAGTATAATTTGTGGTTTTATGTAGTGTCTTCCCGTCACCTGATCCTCACCGCCGTCGATTGCCCGCGCCGCTCCGTCGCCGACACCACCTCGGTGAGCCTCTTTTTTTTATCTTTTATAAAAAAATGTTAGTTATATGATTTATATGCATAATTATTTATTGTATAATTTTCTTATGTTTTTATATATATATAGTGTCATGGTTTTGATATCCGTCCCGTCGGCCCTCGTCCTGTCTATGATTCGGATGTGGTATATCTTTTTAGCTATTTGTTTTGTTTCGTGTTTATAACAATCATGCCGACAAACTTAACGTAGATATATTTTTATTTAGGAGGTAGTTGAACCGGAATTTGCGGTCGACCCTATTGTCGAGTATTTTTAAAAAGAAAACGACGAATTGAGAGCAAAATTGAAAATAAGTGAAGATCTTCGTCTCCAATGCCTAGACGAGAAGATGGAATTGGGCTTGAAGATTGCCGACATCGATGATGCTCACGGGCTCGAGCTTGCCGACGTCGTCGCTAGTTACGAGAGGAAGATGGATGCAATGCGCGTGAAGCTTAAAAAGATTAGAAAATATGCCATTAGTCAAGAGGCTTGGTATCATTATGCTGTTGGTTCAATAGTTACATTGGTTGCGATTCTGATCGCATTTGTTGTTGGATTTAAATTCTTTAGATAGTTGTATGTTAGTTCTATTGATGTGTGTTTCGTGAGAACTATGTATTACATTTGAGCACAACTCTACTTTGTTTTTAATGTGATGAACTTGTATTAATTAATTTGGTCACGTATCTCTTATTTAGCTCGTGTAATGGTTTTTGATGTATTTATGTAATGCAGATGAGCCGAGAATGGATGTACGGTGATCGACGCTTACCCGAGTTTATTGATGGCATGCATCGTTTTCTCGATGTGGTTAAGTTAAACAAGCTGAAGAATGGTTTTATGATTTGTCCATGTGATAAATGTCGGAATAACAGGAATTACCCGAGCGTAAGAACAATACACTCCCACTTGTATCGAGAAGGCTTCATGCCCAATTATTTTTGTTGGACCAAGCACGGAGAAAGAGGGGTTATAATGGAAAACCCTGAAGAAGAGGATGATGACAACTATCCCGTGTTCTCTGATGAACACGGTGATACTACAATGGAGGAAGAGCATGAGGTCATTGTTGATCAGTCCGACGATGATGATCTTCGTCAGGTCATTCATGATGAACAAATGAACTGCGTAACTGAAAACGAGTGGTCGAAGCTGGAGCAAATGTTAGAGGATCACAAAAAACCGTTGTACCCAAATTGTGAAGATGGCCAGAAAAAGCTAGGTACCACCCTGGAATTGCTGCAGTAGAAGGCAAAGAATGGAATATCTGCCAAGGCATTTCAAGAGTTGCTACAAATATTTAGGAAGAATCTTCCGAGGAATAATGAAATGCCCCACAACACGTACGAAGCAAAGAAGATTGTCTGCCCTCTAGGATTAGAGGTACAAAAGATACATGCATGCATCAATGACTGCATCCTCTACCGCGGCGAGAAGTACGAGAATTTGAATGCATGCCCGATATGCGGTGCATTGCGGTATAAGATCGCGCGAGATGACCCAGGTGATGTTGAGGGCGAGCCGAGCCCCAGGAAGAGGGTTCCCGCGAAGGTGATGTGGTATGCTCCTATAATACCACGGTTGAAACGTTTGTTCCGAAACAAAGAGCATGCCAAGTTGTTGCGATGGCACAAAGAAGACCGTAAGGAAGACGAGATGCTCAGACACCCGCTGATGGGTCTCAGTGGAGAAAAATCGACAGTGCGTTTGGGGATTTTGCAGCTGACGCAAGGAACTTACGGTTTGGTGTAAGTACAGATGGCTTGAATCCGTTTCGGGAGCAGAGTAGCAGTCATAGCACCTGGCCCGTGACTCTATGTATCTATAACCTTCCTCCTTGGTTGTGCATGAAACAAAAGTATATTATTATGCCAGTGCTTATCCAAGGACCGAAACAACCCGGCAACGACATTGATGTGTATCTGAGGCCATTAGTTGACGAACTTTTACAGTTATGGTCTGACGAAGGTGTACGTGTGTGGGATGAGTACAAACAAGAGGAGTTTCCCCTACGAGCATTGCTGTTTGTAACCATCAATGATTGGCCTGCTCTTAGTAACATTTCAGGACAGTCGAACAAGGGATACAAAGCATGCACGCACTGTTTAGATAAGACTCACAGTGCATATATAGGTAAGAAGATTGTGTACATGGGGCATCGTCAGTTTCTTCCAGGCAGGCATCACGTAAGAAACGGAGGCAAGCACTTCAAAGGTTTGGCAGATATCCGGACGAAGCCTACACGCCGTGATGGTGATGTTGTATATGGCATGGTCAAGGATTTGGAAGTAATATTTGGAAATGGTCCTGGCAGTCTAAATGTTCCGAAAGACGTAAACAAGCGCGTACCCTTGTGGAAAAAGAAATCTATATTTTGGGATTTACCCTATTGGGAAATCCTAGAGGTTCGCTCTGCAATCGACGTGATGCACGTGACAAAAAATCTTAGCTAAGTTTGAAAATATGCAGTGACATTGAGCTATGGCTGACGATGCCCCCACCTTCGTCCGAGATTTGGAGGAAGAAGACCGTCTCCAACAAATAATATATAACAACGCTGCCGGACCCAATTCCGATGGAGAATATTCCGATGGAGAAGATTCGTCCGACGGAGAAGACGCCGAAGAATTCAGCGCGAAATGTTTGAATGACTCCGGTGAGGGACTTGAGTTAGAAAAATTCAGAGATGACGACGACGACGAAGAAGAACCGTCTGGATCACTAGCTAAGAAGAAGGTATATATTAAGTCTTGTTGATCACTATAGCTAGATGCATTAATTGATTTATATGCGCACTTATTAACGAAACATTTTTCTTTCAGCCCTCTGGATCTAAGTCGTCAATCCCCGTACGAGGCCCGGCCCAAGGGTTAAAGCTCCCGGAAGGTGCAACGTTGTCGATCGACGAAGTTACCTTCAAAGGCAAACCAGAGAAACCCGATGGAATCTACAATAAATATGTACGGCAGTGCGGAGTTTTTGTAAGGGACATGGTCCCGATCACTGTGACAGAATGGAATGAGCCGAAGAAAGCCAACATAGGCGCAAAATATCTCGAGCAAAGAATTAAAGAGACCCTTTGGGACTCGATGATGTCTAAATTCAACCTACCGGCAGATCTCCCACAGAAGATGAAGGATAAAGTCAAGGAGTGGACTCTTAGCAAGATGGCCCAGCAATTCAACAACTGGAAGAACACATTGTGGAGAAAATATGGGAACAAAGATATAGTTTTCAAAGGACATCTAGAGAAGCTAAAAGATGATGGGCTGAATTTGCGGCGTATAAGAATTCGGGCGTCGCTGTGGCCCGATCGACACAAAATAAGTTGAATGCCTCGAAGAAGAAATATTTCCATCATTTGGGCTCAGGTGGCTACAAGACTGCCTTGCCTAAGTGGCAAGCCTATGAAGACGAGCTGCGAAAAAGGGATCCTCCACAGACAGATGACTGGCCCGACAGGTCCAAGTTCTGGTTGTTCGCGCATGGGGCAGTGTTGCACCCAGAAACAGGGCTGATTGTTGCAAAGGGAAAATGGCGGAGAAAAATTAGAAGAGTCATCAGAAAAATAAAAAATGTCATAGTACTAGTCAAGGAGGGAAAATTGTTCCCGATAGAGAGGACGACGAGCTTTCACAAGCCCTCGGGAATAAAGAACACTGGGGGCGATGTCGAGCAGAGGAGGCGGGGTTGGTTTTCTTGAAGGGTTTCCGGAAGACGTTGCAACTTATAGAAAACATTGCAGAAGTAAGAAGAGGGAGGCGGAGAGGGTTACTGCATTAGAACGCACGGTGCAGGATGTGCAGAAGCAACTGGCCTCAATGACCCAGACCAGGGAATCTCAACTGCGAGTAGAAGATCCTGCAGGCGATGCCTGCCCATCTCAGCGGAAAAGCAGCGTGGGTTCCACGCAGCTACAAGATCCTGCAGTTGATGAACCAGTTGCTGAACCATCGGCGGCTCACTACCCCGTGGATGATATCACGGAGAAGACAAATTGTGAGTTACATGCGCCGATGATGAACATTACTTATCCGGTGGCGACTGGCTATGCTTTACGACATCAACCTGGAGAAACCTTCCATTTTGGTGTGATTCCGCCTGGATTTGCTCGTGTCGGGGTCACGAAAGTTATGCCGGGATTCAACGCAATACGTCTTGAATTCCTGGAGCTGAAGGCGAGAAGACATTGGGAGAAGTTGAGCTTGGTATCGTTCTATGGAAGAAGAAATACATCAAGTTTCCAGACTCGGAGCCAAGGCCACCGACTCCTCCCGTTAGACATTCACCACATCAAAGTCCACCCGCCTCCCCCCACGAAGTTTGGGATCCCGCCGCGAGTCCATCTCCCGCGCTGTCCCGTCAACCGACTGATGCGCCCACTAGTAACTTGACAAAGCGGAAGCTGTTCCCGTCGTCCACCCCTGTCAAGAAACGTGGAAAAAGTGTGCGGGCTCCTGAGAACCCCAAGGAAGTCAAGGCTCCTGAGAAGTTAACTTCTGAGATGACTCAGCAGGAAATAGCTGAGAGCCTACGTGAAGGGTCGAGAGCCTTTTTTGAGCAGAAAAAGAAGGAAAGAGTGGAGGCAAGACTTGACCCCATAAAGGAACTTCTGAAGACTATACCAAATGAGGTAAAAGATCACACCGTTGACAACCTATATGACCCTCCACCTCCGCCCATTTCAGACTACGAGCGAGGTATTGACAAGGTACTTTCCTCGCAGAATGAGCAAGAGAAATTGTGCGGGAAAGGAGTTGCCCAGCTCGGAGAACAAGAAGCACAATCGCTCGCCCCGCTCATTGTACCTTCTGAAACTCGGGAAATCGAGCATGGAGAAGTTGTCCTTGGCGACTCAGGTTACCCCATGGCGGAGATTGCCCCACGATTTGATTTTGAACTCGGGCTGCCTATGGTGGAAAATCCGAGCCAGCTAACAACACAGTTATGGAATTTGAATCGCTGGTACATGACCGCCGCAAAAGAAGGGAAATTCTCTATCATGGCGGCGGTTAAGGAACAACACTACTTCCGAGAATATTGTGTGCATGTTGAGTTCCGAGAACTTTTTCAGATGTACAATCAACGTGCTCTCGACAAATCTCTCATCAGCTGCTATTGTCTGTAAGTAATTTATTCGTGTAATTTAATTATTTATAGTTATAAGCTCTCGTTCATTGCTTGTAATTATCGTCACAAAATTCTTTTGTACGCTAATTATGCAGAATGAAGATACGTGAATGCAGACTCGAGGAATCTGGGACATTGGTTTCATTGACCCGGATAAAGTTCATGTCAAGACCGTGGATGAAAATCCCGTGAACACAGAGGACGTTTTGCTAACGTTCTTTAAGCGACAAAGTACCAAAAAGGAAATACTATTTCCTTACAACTTCGGGTGAGTTTTACCGTCTTCTACACATTCTATTTTGCTTCCCCGATATAAGTGTAATCGATAAGTTCTGAATACCTGCGTATATAAACGTGCGCAGGTTCCACTACATTCTGCTAATCATTAGACTCGAGGAAGGAGAAGTTGAAGTCTGGGACTCACTAAGGAAGATCAAATGAATACAAAAGCGTGCGTCTAATGCTCAAGAGGTAATTTCAATCGCACTATATCAGCCTCTTTCGTTCATTTCCGGATATCAAAAGTATAAGTAATAACTACTCAATTCATTTTCTTTTCCGGACAGGGTTTACAGAAAGTTCAAAGCGGAAGAACGCGGTGTATGGCCAGAAAAGCTGGAGTTCAAGTCTAACAACGTAAGTACTACTACGTGTATCTTTCTAATACCATTATCATTCTCTTGATTATTATTTGATTAAATTATATTCTTGTATATATAGTGGTGTCTGCGACAACCACAGGGGACAGAACTATGTGGATACTACGTTTGCGAGTACATTCACACGAAGGTCAATGAGAGAGTCAAGAGTGTAAGAAATCGAGAGGTACGTGAACATCATACACAACTTTTATTTTGCCACCATGCAATTGTGTTTAGTTTCGATCATAGCTGATTTTATTTCCTTCTTTTAAAGATGTCAAACAAGCGGAACCAGCTCCTACCACGCAACCGCGTAAAAGCTATTGCGGAGGAATTGGCGGGATTCTTACTTACACATGTCATAGATGAACTCGGTGAATTCTACTTTGACGAAAGACCACCTCCACCCCCTGCAGTCGATGCTACAAGGGAACCGCCGGCAGTCGATGCTACAAGGGAACCGGCTCCATTGTAATTAATTAGGAGTACTTAAATTTATATGTGACGAGAGTACTTTGTATGTGTATAATGACTACTTTATATGTGTAGTGAGTACTTTATACGCGATCTCCTCCGAAACCCTGAAAAATGAGCGAAAAGGAAAAAAACAGAAACCCTAAACCCCGAAAAATAATCGAAAAGAAAAAAAAAACCAAAACCCCCCTGAAATATAAGCAAAAAAAGCAGGAACCTTTAGTACCGGTTTGTATTACAAACCGGTACTAAAGGTCCTCAGGGTCGCGCCCCTGTGCGCCCACGTGGAGACCCTTTAGTACCGGTTTTATTTAGGTGCCGGTACTAAAGGGTTACCCCTTTAGTGCCGACCCTTTAGTACCGGTTGTGCCGGTACTAAAGGCCATCTACAACCGGTACTAGAAGTGGGTTCTCTACTAGTGATGCTCCGGCAGGGAGCAATGGAGCATGCACGCAGGACACATCAAGATGACATGCATGATCGATCGATCAAGCCAGTGGGGACGTGAAAATTCTCTGGCCACGGGACAGGATCGCCTTGGGATCGACATATCTTCCAATCACGTAGCTCCCTCCCTCCCCTCCCTCCCGCTACAGTGAGCGAGAGAGGCGAAAAGGGCGACTCGGTTTTCTCCTCCTCCTCTCGCCGGAGTCGGGGCAGATCTCCGCCGCTGCGGCGGTGGGGGTGGGTGGGGTCTCGTCCCCGATCTCCCGGCGTTTAGATAGGGTAGGTTTTAGTCTCCTCGGCGGCGTCTCTGGGAGGGTCTCGCCGTCGATAGGGGTAGTTAGGTGGTGGCCGGTTGTGCGTCGCCGTTCTGCGGATCTGGTGACTTGGTTCTTGCGGATCTGTTGATCCGGCGAGGTTTGGTCTCTGCGTGGTCGTTGGTGCGGAGACGGCGATCTGCGCGTCGAGTTTTGTCCTCTGGTCTTTTCTTCGTCGTTGCAGGGTGCGCTCTGGCTCTGCAGCGGAGGATCTGGAGGTGGTGCGGCCTGGTTACGGCGGTGCTCGCCGTTTGCTGTGGCTGCTTGTACAGGAGTTTCTTCGGGATCTCGGAGGTCTGCGTCGACTTTTGGTGCGCGGCGTTGGCTTTTCCGGCTGACCATGGTGGTCTGGGCTGGAATGGCTTCATCTGCGTGCTCTGCTTCCTCTCCATCTTGCTCCGTCTTGCTCTGGCCGGCCGTGGAGGCGAGGGGACAAGGTGTGATCAAGGTGGGGCTGCGACGGCGGCTCCGGCAGGACAAGCTCGAGCTCAGCACAGGGATTGGTGGAGGAGTGGTGGTTGCGGGAAGAAGAAGCCTTGGCCGTGTTCGTTAATTGTGCTTCGGTCCCGTTGCTTGCATCGGGCGGCTCCTGCGGCTTTCTTCATGAGTGGGCTCTCTTCTTTCCGGGAGTGGTGGTGCTCTGGGTTCTTCGTCTCCGGCGGCTCTGCGGCGGTGAAGATCTTCTCCAGGCTTAGCGGTGGTTCGGCGTTTCTTCGCCGTTGTGCTGTGTTTCTTTGTCCTATTCGTCTGCATTTTCCGGTGCTTTATTTGTTTTCTGTGTTGTAATCTGGGGAATACGCAGTGTGGATCCTATAAAAAAAAAAGGATCGCCTTGGGATCATACTTACGCTTCCCCTCCACGAACTTGGTTGGACCGAAGTGCTTCTTTTCCCAACCGTCCTGGCCGGCGTAGTACGGCAGGTACTGCACGCACGCTATGCCGGCCTCCTCGCAGAACCGCAGGATCTCCTCGTTTTGCTCCTCGAGGCGCCTCAGCAGCTGCTGGCCACCGTCCGACGACGCCGGCACGCACGACCGCAGGATCCCCACCGTGTAGAACACCTCCTCCTCCTCCGGAAACACCACCGACGCCTCGCCGTCCCACATGTTCCGGTTCATGGGGTAGATTAGCACGGGGCCCATGACGCCCGTGTCGCCGCGGCGGAGGATGTCGTGGAAGACGCCCGCGGCGAAGGCGAGGACACCGGACCGTGGGAGGAAGAGCTTGAGCCAGGGGTGGGGGACGTTCCAGAGACCGGCGGCGCGGAGCTTGAGCTCGCCGTCGCGCACCCGGTCCAGGAACCCCACGTACGAGACATCATGCACGAACCCGAAGCCCCGGGCGTACCGCAGCTCCCGGAGTAGCACCTCCAGCCTCTGCACGCATCGATCAACAACCGTCAATTCGTTTAACTCCGTTCTAAATTATGAAATGTTTTAGATATATTAATCTAAAATACTCCCTCCGTTCCTTAATGTAAGGTGTATAGTTTTTTCAGAAAAATTTCAAAATGTATGGTATAATGAGATTTATGAACAATTTTACCCATCCACAAATGAATCCTAATTTGTAGGGTGTATTGTTTTCACTTTGTATTTATTAGGAACTCATATCTCCCAATTTTTTCCAGACCAAAATGAAT
This sequence comes from Poa pratensis, assembly GCA_947311845.1. Taxonomy (NCBI): domain Eukaryota; kingdom Viridiplantae; phylum Streptophyta; class Magnoliopsida; order Poales; family Poaceae; genus Poa; species Poa pratensis. Next base: position 17,108,532 of record CAMZMU010000110.1, read on the forward strand.
ATACCGTATGCCAAATACCCATATCTTAATATTCGTGCAGAAAACTATACACCCTACAATCAGGAATGGAGGGAGTATATACGAACGGAAATGAGTGATTCTACAAATTAAAACGGAGTTAATTGCAAAAAAATCACCACAGTTGGGGCAAAGGTGGCAAATACCTACCATTTCTAGCGATTTGTGGTGGTTGGTTTTCCACATGGTTGCCCCGATTGTGGTGGTTTTTGTAATTAACTTATTAAAACGCGTCTATCTACATCCAAATCAGGAAAAAGTTAAAACATGTTATATTTGGAAACCGAGGTAGTACTATATATGTAATGTATGTGTATCTGCGCACGAATCATCGTGACCTTTTCTAATTTATATCTACTTCGGAAAAGGCGAGTGAGGAAAAATAACTGTAACAGTGTGTAGATATATACAAATCTGAAAAGATTGAGACATTCTTTTATGAATGGATGGAGTAACTTTGTAAGTGCATATCGGATTACACATACACGATAGAATTCCATGACGAGACTGCCCAAAGTTGATATATATATTCGCACCTACCAATCACTTAATTTGACAAGAAAAATACTTATCACTTAACTACAATAAAGGAAAATAATGTGCATTTTCTACCACGGGTGCTTATACTATCGTAGATGAGAACTCTTCCGTGAACTAGTGGTAGCCGTACACAAGCGCATAAGGGTCAGGTCCAGGGTTCCGGTTCTCACTTGTACCTTAATGACAAAACCGGGGTGGAGTCCCCCCCCCCTCAGGTCTTGTTGTTGTTTTATACTATCGTAGATGATTTCTTTTCCTCACTACAGGAATGCTGCTATGTGCCGATGGCCAAACCTATGCCGACGGCTTTTTATCGGGGCCGTTGGCATAGGCCCGTCGCCCTGGCCTTCGGCATAGGAAAGGCCGTCCGCATAGATCAGACATAGGGCTGTGCCGACGGCTTTGCCGTCGGCATAGGTTCACAGAGCTATGCCGACAGTTTGCTGTCGGCACAGCTATGTTTTTTTCCCTATTTTTCATCTAATATGGAAAAATTCATATGTTTAAATCTGTAAATCGAAATTTAACAAATAAAATGTCTAAATCGATTGGAAAAATAAGAGGAATCCAAATATGACATCCATATCTTCTTTCTCATCATGTTTATGGCTTTTTACAACATATTTTTGGTACTTGCTTAATAAAAAAGTCATTTTTAGCACTTAAAAAAGGAAAACGATATTTATAATAATATTTTAAAAATTGTTTTTGGCAACAATGTTTGACAGACCAAGACACACCTATGTGTCAATATATGGACACTTTATCACAAACTATGGCACAGGGTCCATTTTGAAAAAATACTCAAAAAATGAAATCCTTTGGTATGGACTCCTTTTATGTGTACTAGTTACTAGGAACAATGATAAACCTGAGTTTTGACAAAGTTTCCAAAAAACTTCTTCACAAAAAGGTCAATCATCGATAGACATTTATAAGTTTCGAGTCAAATGACCTAGATATGATTATCCCCGTGCCATAGTTTGTGATAATGCGCCCATATTTAAGACATAGGTGTGTCTTGTTATGACAAACAATGTTGCAGAAATGAGTTTTTTCAAATTATGTTTATAAATATCATTTTTCATTTTTTTAATTGTCAAAAATGGCATTTTTTGTGGAGCAAGTACTACAAATATGGTGAAAAGTGGCACCCATCCAATTATCACACAAAGTAGGCCATATTTTATCGATAATCCAGCAATATTAGGAATTTTCTCGGTTTCTACCTCATTTCGCCTATTTAAATGACTTTATGCCTATTTTTTGAAAGTAATTCAATTTTGAACTACAAGTGTGTGATAGTTTGCTCTCAAAATTTTACCAAAATCATTTTAAGATACACCAGTAGTGGTTATATCAGAGAACCATCGATAGTTTTGAAAAATGTGACCCCTTTGGATGAACAGGCACGCCGACCATTTTGACCATATTTTCAACAAAATAAAAGAAAGTGAAAAAATACTCAAAAAGTGAAATCCTTTGCCATGGACTCCTTTTATGTGTACTAGTTACTAGGAACAATGATAAATTTGAGTTTTGACAAAGTTTCCCAAAAACTTTTTCACAAAAAGGTCAATCATATATAAACATGTATAAGTTTCGAGTCAAATGACCTACATATGATCATCCCCATGCCATAGTTTGCGATAATGTGCCCATATTTGAGACATAGATGTCTTGTTATGACAAACAATGTTGCAGAAATGAGATTTTTTAAATTATGTTTATAAATATCATTTTTCATTTTTAATTATCAAAAATGGTATTTTTTATGAAGCAAGTACAACAAATATGGTGCAAAGTGGCACCCATCCAATTATGATACAAAGTAGGCCACATTTTATCGATAATCTAGCAATATTAGGAATTTTCTCAGTTTCCACCTCATTTCGCCTATTTAAATGATTTTATGGCTATTTTTCAAAAGTAATTCAATTTTGAACTACAAGTGTGTGATAGTTTGCTCTAATTTTTTTACAAAAATCATTTTAACATACACCAGTAGTGGTTATATCACAGAACCATCTATAGTTTTGACAAATGTGACCCCTTTGGATGAACAGGCACGCCGGCCATTTTGACCGTATTTTCAACAAAATAAATAGAAAGTGAAAAAATATTCAAAAAGTGAAATCCTTTGGTATGGACTCCTTTTATGTGTACTAGTTACTAGGAACAATGATAAACCTGAGTTTTGATAAAGTTTCCAAAAAACTTCTTCACAAAAAGGTCAATCATCTATAGACATGTATAAGTTTCGAGTTAAATGACCTAGATATGATCATCCTCGTGCCATAGTTTGTGATAATTCGCCCATATTTGATACATAGGTGTGTCTTGTTATGACAAACAATGTTGCAGAAATGAGTTTTTTCAAATTATGTTTATAAATATCATTTTTCATTTTTAATTGTCAAAAATGGCATTTTTTGTGAAGCAAGTACAACAAATATGGTGCAAAATGGCACCCATCCAATTATCATACAAAGTAGGCCATATGTTATCGATAATCCAGCTATATTAGGAATTTTCTCGGTTTCTACCTCATTTTTCCTATTTAAATGACTTTATGCCTATTTTCCGAAAGTAATTCAATTTTGAACTACAAGTGTGTGATAGTTTGCTCTAATTTTTTTTACAAAAATCATTTTAAGATACACCAGTAGTGGTTATATCACAGAACCATCGATAGTTTTGAAAAATGTGACCCCTTTGGATGAACAGGCACACCGGCCATTTTGACCGTTTTTTCAACAAAATAAAAGAAAGTGAAAAAATACTCAAAAAGTGAAATCCTTGTTACTTAATGTAAAAATGTGACCCCTATGGATATTATATTTGGATTCCTCTCATTTTTCTAATCGATTTAGACCTTTTATTTGTTAAATTTCGATTTATGGATTTAAAGATATGAATTATTCCATATTAATGTAAAAAGGAGAAAATAAAGTAAAATAAATTTTATTGTTATTTATTCAAAAAAAATTATTACATCATCATTGTTACTTACTCAAATAAATTTTCAAAATTAAAACAATAAAAAGTGTAACATCATGACCCATGGGTTAATACGGTTGATAGGATAATAATATCAGTAAGTTCTAACATCTCATTTGGAAGCTAATTTGGAAGGAACTCAAAAGTTAACCGTGCTTGTGCTGGAGCAATTTGAAGATGGATGACCGAACAGAAAGTTTGACTAAGGTAAGTACTTTGACCTGAGATTAAATGTGTGGGTAAGTGAGAAATTTGAAATTTGAAAAAAATACGAAAGTTGGAAAATTTGGTGAAAATTTGAAAAAATAATAATTTTTTTTAATTTTTTTTGAAACAAATAATTTTGAAAAAAAAATGCCGATGGCCTCTATTCTGACAGCTTGAGCTATGCCGACGGCTTTTTAGGCTGTGCCTACGGGCACCTACGCTGACGGGGCTATGCCGACGGCAGCCATTGGCATAGCCTATGCCGACGGCATTCTGGGCTATGCCGACGGCAAAAAGCCGTCGGCACTGCTCTTCGTTCCTGTAGTGAATCCTTATTAGCTCCCCACTTGATTAGTTTTTCTGTTTTTTCTTTCTCTGACTATATTAGGCAGCTCCAGCACCCAAAACTGACAAAACAAATTGTAATAAAAGAAGAAAAAAAGACAAAAGCAAAAAATGTCAGAGGGAAGTTGGCCGAGAATTGTTCAAAATCTTAACTGCGAGCCTTAAAATTTTGATCCAACCAAACATTGTTACACAATTTTCTGTGATTGTAGGTGAAAGTACAAATTCGCACATACTTGATTGATACTCGTATAACTTTAGGATCAGGGGTGCATAATTTAGTGGACTCGTGATTACAATCAGGTAGAGAAGTATGATGTGGTGGCATTGTTATTATCCCAAAAAACTGCTGATGTGTGGGCGGGTTAGACTGCGACAGAGAGGTGCATCCGAAGGGCAGACAAAGCTGGGCCACCTACGTACGGTGCTGACGATGCACGGATCTGCATGCTGCTTGTGTCGTTGCATGCGTCCGCGTCAAAGAGTCGCCATCGATCTCACTTGCTGTAGCTAGCTAGCTACACGACGCACCAGCACCGACAATTGTCGTGGTTTATTACCTTCTCAACGTCGGGCTCGCCGCCGGCTGCGCCGCCGTAGTACAGCGGTCCCTCGAGGCAGTAAAGGACGCCCCTGACTCCTCGGCGAGCGCGGCAACGCGCGCCGCGTCGGCGTCCGAGAAGAAGGACGAGCGCCAGCTCCCGGCGAGGCCCTGGTCCGCGAGCACCGAGCCTTCCACGTAGTCCATGAGCCCGGACGTCAGAGCGCCGATGCCGATGTCGACGTCGATGAGCCGCTCCTGGTCCTTCGTGAGCGCCGCGGCGTCCGTGTACAAGAGCCGCACCCAGCGTGCTCTCGCCGGCGCGGGCACGAGCGGGATGCGCGCCCGCGTTATGACGCCGAACTGCCCCAGCCCACCCAATACGGCGTCGAACAGGTCTGCCTCCTTCTCCTTAGAGCACGTCACCATCTCCCCGATTACTACATATTCACAATCAAGTACGTGAACGTGTGAAAAACTATGTTGGACGTCATGTTCATGGTGTGCCGTCGATCCTGCACGTACGTACCGGTGATGACGTCCAGTTCTTGGACGTTGGATATCTGGGGACCGTGGCGGAAAGCCTGGCCGCTAATGCCAGCGTTGGAAAGCGTGCCGCCGACGGTGAGGTGGAGGTAGTCGGTCCACGACCGCGGGGTGAGGCCGTGCGCGAGGGCGGCATGCAGCACGTCCACCCAAAGCTGCTCGCCGCCGGCGTCGATGTAGCGGCCGTCGACCGAGACCGAGAGCCGGGTGGCGGAGCCGCCCAGCGAAGGCATGTCCACGACGACGCCCCCGGGGGCGGAGGCCTGGCCCCGGACCGAGTGGCCGCAGCCGCGGGCGGACACCGGGAACGGGGAGGGGCGCGCGCTTGATGCACGCAGCAGCGCCGGGATGTCCCCGGGGCTGGACGGGTAGAGTACGGCCGCGGCCGCATCGATGTCGACCGACACGTTGCCAAAGTCGGAAGACGCGAGCGCGATGGCCTCGGCGTCTTCCCGGATCAGCGAGCGGATGCCGAGGTCGCGGAGCTCGTCAGGTAGGAAGGAGGCCGGCGTCCACGCGAGCACATCTTCAGCTGATGGTGATGCAGCAGCTGGGATGGTCTTGAGGACGCAGTTGAGCACGAAGAGAGCAGCCATGATCATCTTTGTTGCTCTATATATGACGACCATGGTGTCTTTGGCTCGAGCAGTCGATGGATCGATTTCTATGTTTTCTGGTATGTAACTCCTTTCGAACGGAGTGGGTATAAATAAGGGGCGTCGTATACTCGTGTGTGCATTTTCCTAAGATTCGGATGTACTGTATACGTTTATTAGGTATGGAACAGTGAGTGTGAGTGTGTGAGTGTGTGAGCCAGGTTGACAGGTTAGCATGCTAGCAGCAAGGACCGACGACTTGGGAGTCTTTGTTTATTATTAATTGACGTGGCTAGTCTCTATTATGGTTAGTCATAGTGGGAAGTATCATACTAGTATCATATGGTAATAGTATATGTCTGTATACTCCCTTCGTCCTAAAATAAGTGTCTTAGATTTGTCCAAATATGGATGTATCTATACATGTATAGATACATCCATATTTGGACAAATCTAAGACACTTATTTTGGGACAATTTTTTTTTACAACCCCCCCCCCCCCCTCCCCCCCGCGCGCAAATTCGAAATGAATTGAAATCAAGTCCATCTTCGTCCTGCTCCACCTCGCGACGACCGCTGCCGTCCGCAGCTCGCCGGAGAGAGCGAGTCCGCGGCGGCTCCGCCCGCAGTTGGGAGGCTCCCTCGGAGGGCTCCCGCCGCCGGCCGCTTCCCCTTCCCATCGCGGCCGCTTCCCCTTTACATCGCCGTGCGAATCCGGCGGCGGTCACCGAGGGGACGACGGGGACGGAGCTGGGCTTCACCGAGCGATCCGGCGGCGGCCACCGAGGGGAGTACCACCGCTCCTGTTGCCGCTCTGGCCCCTCGCCTTGTTCTCGTCCCGACGTGGAGCTTGCCCTCTGCGGCCTCTTCCTCGTCGGCCAAGCCTCCAGAGCACCCAAGCTCCTCTGCCGGCCGCCGTGCGCCTCCATCTCCGCTGGCTGTACAGCTCCAGGCCGTGGAAGAGGAAGGAGCTGTCAATCTCGATGTCCAGGCCCTGTCCCGGACATCCAAGTCGCTGCTGATCATCTCCTCCTCCCGCCGGCTGTGTTCGTCTGCTCGAGGCCTCTGCCCCTCTGCTCCACCATCGCTTTGGTTAGTTTTCCCCAAGCAAAATCCCTGCAAGTTCAAATCATACACAACCGAGCTGAAGTATACACAGTTCAGCAGCAGTAATGCCTAGAAACTTTCATGAAAAAATTGGGCAGTGTAAGATAGATTGACAGTCACTTCTACTCAAAATTTTACAGTAGCCTCGCTGGACCAGCAGGTGTGAGAAACATTGACAGTCAAAATTTTACCACAACATGAATCCTGAAGATAAAATCATGAATCCTGTACTGTACATCTAACTCCACCCCAGAAACCGTTTCAGCAATTGCCTTGTTCTGGTATGTAGTCCTTATGCGACAGATAACATAATTCTGGAGTAGAAAATTTATAAGTTGCAAATATAAGCATGGTAGTGACAGGGAGTATATTATCTTGTAAAGACAAATATTCATGAGTATGTGATATTCATAAGTTGCAAATTTTTGACTGAAAAGCAAGGAGTATTTGATTAACTGAAAAAGCAAGGAGTATTTTTGACAGTGCACAATCTGTTCCAAGGAATAAACAACAACTATTTTAGCTTATATGGCATTCCACTTGTGCATTAAGCCTAACAGGGTACTCCATAATGAGAAGCTGAAACTGAACAGGATGATATGAACTAATACTCCATAATGTAGCTGAAACAATAAGATGATATGAACATCATTTGACATGTGCAGTAAGCTTAATAGATCACCATAATGTAGGATGAGAAGCTGAAGCTAAATAAGATGATATGAACTAATGACAAAGCTGAACCTTAAATTTCTACAGCAACCAGACCATGAACTCCTCCGTGGCGGCGCCCTTCTTGGTGGCGAACTTGTTCTTGATCTTGGGCGACTTGGCAGACTCCAGCTTCTGGGTCTTCTCGGCGGTTTTCTTGGGGAGCAGCACGGCGTTGATGTTGGGCAGCACGCCGCCGTGGGCGATGGTGACTCCCGCGAGCAGCTTGCCGAGCTCCTGGTCGTTGCGGATGGCGAGCAGCAGGTGGCGCGGCACGATGCGGGACTTCTTGTTGTCCTTGGCAGTGTTCCCGGCGAGCTCCAGGACCTGACATTGGGAGAAAATAGGGCAGGAATTCAGAAACCAATCGGATTCGCCTACAAGAAAGCAGACTCGAGAGGAGATGGCGGCGGGATAGGGGTACCTCGGCGGCGAGGTACTCGAGGACGGCGGCGAGGTAGACGGGGGCGCCGGAGCCGACGCGCTGGGCGTACCGGCCCTTCTTGAGGAATCGCCAGATGCGGCCGACGCCGTGCCTTAGCCTGCCCCGCCGGGCATCAGCTCGGCCTCCGCGACGAGGTCGCCGTCCCCGTGCTCCTCCATGGCCCGGCTGCCGCCACGCACCTCCGCTTGCCGCCCGCGGAATCGGCAAAGTTAGGATTTTGGGGGAAAAAATGAAGGTAGAGCAGGCGGCGATCTCCCTCGTCCTTGGGTTCTCCATGGCTCGAGTAGGGAGGGGCGAAGTGCAGCAGGGCGCCATGCCTGGAGCAGGCGGCGCGGGAGGGGCGGAGCAGGCGGCCGGGGAAGAGCAGAGGCTAGGGGGAGGACGTGTGATTTCAGGTGAAAAGGAGAAGGGGGTTTTTGCAAAAAAAAAACACCGCGAACAGTAATTCGGGTCGGAGGGAGTAATTTGTTATATTAGGTATCTACATATGATACCCCTATCATCTCTCTAATCATTATTGTAGTGAACCTTTTTGCCAACATGACATGCATGACATTTTGTATGATAGCTCCACTATGGCTAGTCTGAACTAATTCTCGCTCAAGAATTGCATATGAGATTCATGTGCAATTGACAAAATTATGTGTAGTTGCAACCCATGTAAAATTACAACTTTCAGTTACACGAATGACGATGTAAAATCAAAGTTGAAAAGATTAGACCGTGCTCTAACTTAATTCTCGGTCAACCAAGCATTGGCAGCAAAATTTTGCCACCTCAGTTGAGGCCGTAAATCTTGCCAAAGGGGCGAACTCTGGGCAGCAATGTAACTACCCTTGGCCAACGAAGGATTCGCGGCGTGAGTTTGATCTGGATCGGATACTTGGGAAGAAGAACACAGAGATAGAGAGAGAGCTGCAGACGCAGCGGAGCAGAGCAGGAAGCAAAGGCAGAGTTCTGTTCGATTTCTCCTTCTTGTCTCCCGACACACAAGACACACCGAGGCTTATAACCTGCCCCTTTACAAGTGGACCCCACACATCCACTACCCAGCTGCACAACAACTACTACTACATTCAGATAACACAACAGCTACACACTACTACATTCAGATAACGCTATCAGCCACACGCATGAACACCTGCAGGTGTTACATCTGCCCCCGCTGGAGAACTTGCTTGTCCCCAAGCAAGTGCTTGAGGATCCTTTCCACCATTGCAGAGCTAATGAAGCTGTGACTGCTACCAGTGTCAATCAAGATCAGAATGACCCGATTCTGAACTAGAGCACAGATTTGAACAGTAAATCCTTCCGATGCGCCTGATAAGGCATTACAAGATAGGGACAGTTGTTGTGCCTCTGCAATATCCTGGAGCTCAAGAAGATTCAGCACTTCAGGTGAACGTTCAGTCGCATGATCCTCCCAAGATAAGGCATGCACCATGGCCTGTGGTTTGGAAGCACATACGTGTGTGGGATCATATTTATCCCCACAATGAAAACACAGCCTTGGTTGCACAGTGTCACCAGGGCTGAAACCTCCTCTTGTCCAAGGTGGCATCATATCCAATACATGATTAGTAACCAATTGCAAAAGGACGGACATCTGTCACTGATCTACCATCAACACACATATTGCACTTATTGACACATTTGTGAGCACGGTATGGCAAGCCAAATAAGCTCTTTATGTCCGTCTTTTGTTCTCCTGGATCCCATGGTAAGACAAGTGTATCCCAATTGGTACCATGTTGTTGCATCTGATGTGAGAGCAACTGCTGCAGTGTACACCTTTTGGATGATATACCTACCCCATGATCGAGAACTTTGTCCGTACCAACAGTTAGTGGTGCTTCAAACACCTCTGCCGGGTCACCCATGCTTGGTTACAGAAAAATGGAGCAATCTCCAACACGAGCGAGCATGGTGTTGGCAAGCTCTTCATTCGCAGAATCTAGACCAAACTTGGCTTCAATTGCAGTAATGAAATCATTCCAGGTGAGCACTTCATTTCTCAGTTTGTACGCTTGGAACCAGTGTGCTGCATTACCTTCTAAATGTAATCTAGCAGTTGTGAGCCACATAGCAGGTGAGACGTTGCAAACCTTGAAATAGTCCAGACAATTATCTCGCCAGAGTCGCGGAGAGGAGCCACTAAACTTGGGGAAGTTCATCTTGTGATTTACCGGTCTACCGCCACCAGCGCCACCAAAGTGTTCGTCCGGCGAACGCCCCCGTGGACGAGCACCATCCGTTCCCAATGCCGCCTCCGCCGTGCCAGGATCCTGAGGGCGCGGTGTTGATGACGAGCCCGGCAGGAACGTTGCTCCCTGCGGCGCTCCCCGCCAGCCGCCCGCATGAGGTGAGTCGAGGATACCTTTTCCCGCGGCCCTCTTTGACTGTTTCGCCGCCGTTCAGATCCACTGTGAGTGCTGATCTAGGTCCACTCAGCCGCCCCACCGCCTCGGCCGTCGCCGCCATCTGCTGAGACAAGGCCTCCTGCCTGCGCTCTATCGCGTCCATGATGCGCGTGTGGTCGCCGACAGCTCGCGAGTTGAGGTCCAGTTGACTCGCTACCTGCTGGTAAGCAGAGTCGAGCAAGCCCATCCGCGAATCCAGAGAGCCGATCTGGGTGTGGACCTGCTCCAGGCTCGTGCGGATCGCCGCCAAGGACTCCTCGGTGCGCTGCGTTGCTTTCCCCATCGCCTCCAGCACGAACTGCGTGGTATTTCAGCAAGAATCGACCAAAATCGAATCAAGCCGAGTTCACCACGGTTGCCTCCCGGTGGTTCGACATTTCGTCGAACAGTTGGTGAGCGGTGGAAAGAAGAGATGGTTCGCTAGAAAATTTCCGAGGATTTAGGCGTTGTGGAAAGGGAAAACAAAGGTTGGTAGAAGATGTGCCTCACACGGATCAATTTTTCTGGGAAATTTGGGGAAATCGGTGGAGAACACGAAACAAATTAGATGGGGAATTTTTTTTTGTGTGGAGATTTTCTGAGATTTTTGCGGAGGATAACCTAGATCTGATACCACTGTAACTACCCTTGGCCAACGAAGGATTCGCGGCGTGAGTTTGATCTGGATCGGATACTTGGGAAGAAGAACACAGAGATAGAGAGAGAGCTGCAGACGCAGCGGAGCAGAGCAGGAAGCAAAGGCAGAGTTCTGTTCGATTTCTCCTTCTTGTCTCCCGACACACAAGACACACCGAGGCTTATAACCTGCCCCTTTACAAGTGGACCCCACACATCCACTACCCAGCTGCACAACAACTACTACTACATTCAGATAACACAACAGCTACACACTACTACATTCAGATAACGCTATCAGCCACACGCATGAACACCTGCAGGTGTTACAAGCAAGAACCGGCTCTTGGCCCGTATGAGTCCGAAGTCTCGACCGGCCGTGGTCGCCGCCGACGTCCCCCAAGAGGGAGCGGGCGCAGTGGAGGTAGCGGGAGTGGTGTGCCATGTAGCTGGCATAGCCCGTGGATCTCTTTGGTCATAACGGTTTCCAGTTCGTTGTGATCCTATATACGACGCCGTTGGGAGCCAACTCTGGCTTCCGGTGGCGTTCGCAGAGAAGGTCGGGAGCCGAGCGCTAGACACCTTCCACCTCGCCTTGCAGGACTGCGTGAATGGCAGCCTGGCGGTGAAATCCATCTTCGGCCGGGGGCCAGCTGTACCTAGGGCCCGGGTGGAAGGGGTTCGCCCAGCTGTACAAGCTCCACTGAGGATGCCTCCTCCGCTTCAAGTTTGACGGCGAGGACGAGTTCTTCATCACGGTCTTCGATGAGACCAGGTGTCGGAGGCCAGTCATCGTCTGCAACGACGACGAGCACGAGCCAGAGGTGGCTACGCATGTCAAGCTGGAAAACTAGGAGTAGGGCGGCTTAACTGCCTTTTGGTTCTTTTTCCTTTTGTTTCCTGCAACTCTGTATTGCTCCCAACATCAATGAAATTTCCCTTTCTGTTAGCTGCTTGAACTGATTGCGTCTCGGTATTGGTTGGGAGGTGGAAAAGCTTTTGATTGCTCGACCGGCGCTTGGGGAAACATACCATTTAATGAACCGGAAAACGGCCGACGAAGCCGACTGCGTCAAAGAGGAAGAAAAAGGAAAGGCCAACACAGCCCAGTCATAATCTTAACGCTGCCCTCACGGTTGCCATCTGCGGTGGTTTTACTGTTGTGGACGCGATGATTTGATCGTCTATCAGCAAGGCGGTCCTAATTTCCGATGTTTAGTGTTCACTTACGGCGTGTGTGCTGGAGCGCGTTCGTCGGGACGCTGCACTGGGTGGGAAGTTCGTTCGCGCCGGTGCTGGAGGAGGCGGTAGATCCATTGTGGGAAAGCAAGAGTGAATGAAATGGGAACGGTTGTGCCAGTGCGGGAAGTGTAATAGGCCTAGAATTAGAACCCACTGTCGTTTTTTTTGGTTTACACAAGTGGAATATTTTTTTTTGCATGGTAATACGATTCTCATTGATAAATAAAAGGCGAGATACAAAGTACGTATACACCGATCTTACAGATCTGGAATGATAGTATAAACCTATGTGACAAACCAACGCCTATCCATCTTTTTCGGCACCACCGTAGCAGCCACCAAGGAAAAAATAGATAGATCACCTCTTCACCCGAGCTCGACGCGGCTCCATCGCTGATCATCAGCTTTCGGACCTCCAATATAGTTTGTCATAGGACAAACCATTGCCGTTGAAAGAATCAGACCGGTGCAGCATGTCCCCGGACACGCCATCGAACTTCAGCACTGGCACCCACGCACGACGATGTCGGAGTAGGGAACCAGAACCATCAGCCTTCAACCACGAACCCACCACAAGGTGCACCATCTTCCAGCTGTCACCAGTGCAGACCACCGTCTGCACGTACTCCTGGACGAATCCTCTCTGCTCCACCTTGGCGCCGGAGACAACGCCGCAGCAACGGGGACAGAGCAGGAGGAAAAACCCATCTGATGGAGTCGTCGCCGCCGCCTCGCCGACACCATCCATGAACTCTAAAGCAACCAATCTGAAAGATCGGCAAGCACACAGTGCCACCAACTCCGAGACGCCGCCATTAAGGACAACGCCGGTGTGGGAGAAGAGTTGAGGCATATTTATTTGCCCGGGCGCCGCTCCCACCACCTCAACGACGCGCCATGCCAGAGAACTCCTAGTCCTAAGTACCATGAAAAAACAGGGTCCCCCTCCCTCCTGCCGCCGGAGCGGCAAGCGGAAGGAGAGGGGCCTAGCACAATCGCCGGAGATTGGAGCAGGAAAAAGCTTTTCCGCCGCCGCCGCCTGGGAGACGCGGAAGACCTAACCACCAAAGTCCTCTCTCTGAAAAAACGAATTCACAAGTGGAATACTTGGTCGCTCATGGCTAAAGGAAAAAATCTATACATACGGGAGGACAGGATTTCGTTTGTTGTTTAGTGGTACATATTTCTGATGTGGACTTCGGTCATACCTTACATTGTTGGCCTAGCGAGTCGTGCCGTCGCGCCGGCCTCTGCTAGTTTTTCTTTAATGGGCCGAGTGGAGATAGGACCTTACGTCACTTGTACATAATATCTTCTTTTTTATCGTCGCACACGACGGGAAGATGAATGTGAACGGTCTCTCACACACGCTGATTCATTTCTCTCGCTAGTGGAAGATGAATCCGAATGGTTGCACTGTGCCACTGTTCATCTTCATCTCCATACTAGGTCAACTCTCACTTGCCTATCCATATCTAGTTATCTACAGACAAGAGACGAGAGACACACAGATGCACATGACATGAGAATGAGATTGCCTCTCGGTTCCATAAACAAGACACACTACTTCCTTTTCCTTCAACTCCACCGCTGCTGACTACTTCCCGAACGGCAACAACTTCTTCGTCAACATAGTCACTCCGTTCCATTTTAATTGACTCACATATACTCCCTCTGTTCTACAATATATGACGTTTTAGCATGTGTGCATGTTCACATATATGTAGATGTATGTAAACATGTTTTAGTGTACATGTTCACTCATTGTAGCATGCATTTAGACAATATATGTGAGAGCTAAAACGTCTTATATTATGGAACGGAGGGAGTATCTACATATGGATACATCTAGACACATTTTAGTGTTAGGTACATCCATATCTAGATATATGTGAGTCAATTAAAATGGAACGGAGGGAGTAGTTGTCTTCTTTCTCTGCACTGTATGTGTAAGTATCCCTTATGTTAGGAATTAAGTTTTCATTATTACTACCACCGATAGATTTGAAGATGTCCATCATATTTACTTCTATGGTTTTGTGACTAGTTGTGCCTATCCAATTGTCCTGACTACTATTATCATGTTTTAACTTTCATAGTTCTAGAATAAATAAAATAAAATTCTCTAATGTATTTAACAATCCAAAAACCTAATGATATGCAATTTTCTCCAATTAGTTTGGTTGGTGCTATGAGGCTTCCTCCATTCAACGGTGTGCACTCTAAGAGAAGGCGTATGAGAGCAATTCTTTGGCTAACAACCATGAGATATTGTGACGCCTCTAAATGCAAGTCTAAAGGATCGCTTATTCCTCAAGAGGAGAAAGCTTCCGAGTAAGTTGATACCATTATTATGCGTGTTGTTGTCAGGGTTCTTTGCGAAAACATTGTTGACTTGTACATGTCTATTTCTACTGGCAAGAATATGTGGGATGTGCTCGAGGCCACGGGGGTCTCGGACACGGGCAATGAGTTTTGCGTCAGGCGGTAATTCTATGACAACGAGGTGACTGATGAGAGCTGTGTAAACATTCAATTGCTAAGAAACTTGAGTTCTTAACATGTTTTCTACCAAACTATTTTGTTATCGGGGCATCATTGCCAACTTTCCTCTCGTGTGGAGAAATTTTGATACTTCTCTGAAACATAAGAGTGAAGATTTTCCGTTGCGGATTGATACGTCTCAAACGTATCTATGATTTTTGATGTTCCATGCTGTTATTATACCAATTCCTACATGTTTTATTTACACTTCATAGCATTTTTATGCATTTTTTTGGACTAACCTATTAACAAGATGCCGAAGTGCCAGTTCCTGTTTTCTGCTATTTTTCTCCTTCAGAAAGGCTAGTCGCAAAATATTCTCGGAATTGGACGAAAATCAACGTGTGCAAATATCTCATCGGAAGACTCCAGAAGCCAGAAGGGGAGACGGAGTGGGGCCACGAGGCAGCCTCGCCAGGCCTCGGCGCGGCCTTGGAGGGGGTGGCGCCCACCCCTGGCGTGGCCGCCTCGGTTGCCTCCCGACGCCACCCTTTCGCCTATTTATTCCCGATCACCCGAAAACCCTAAAAACACCGATCATATTCCACGAAAAGTTCCGTCGCCGCCGCCGTCGTTAACCCTAGATCGGGAGGGTTCTGAATCTCTTCCCGGCACCCTGCCGGAGGGAGATCCTCACTGGAGGCCTCTACACCGCCATGCCTGCCTCCGGAGTGATGCGTGAGTAGTTCATCCTTGGACTACGGGTTCATAGCAGTAGCTAGATGGTTGTCTCTCCACCTTGTACCTCCATGTTTAGATCTTGTGAGCTGCCTAACATGATCAAGATCATCTTATTGTAATGCTACATGTTGTGTTTGCTGGGATCCGATGAATATTGATACTATGAGCAAGTTGTTTATCAATCTATCTATTTATGTTGTTTATGATCTTGCATGCTCTCCGTTGCTAGTAGATGCTTTGGCCAAGTAGATGCTTGTAACTCTAATAGGGAGTATTTATGCTAGATAGTGGGTTCATGCCTCCAGTAATCTGGGCTCGAGATGATAGAAACGACTAAGGTTGTGGATGTGCTGTTGCCACTAGGGATAAAACAATGATGCATTGTCTACGTGTCATTTGCATTGTTTACATTACACACTTTACTTCATGCAATAATCTGTTGTTTGCAACTCAATACCGGAAGGGGTGCGGATGCTAACCGAAAGGTAGATTATTTAGGCATAGATGCGTTGGATAGCAAGTCTATGTACTTTGTTGTAATGCCCAATTAAATCTCATAATAATCATCTTATCATATATTGAATTGCCACGCACTCATTATTTGTCAATTGCCCAGCTGTAATTTGTTTACCCAACATGTTAGTTATCCTTTATGGAGAGACACCACTAGTGAACTGTGGACCCCGATCCATTTCCTCATACTGATAAAACCACCAACTGCAATCATTTGCTCTCTGTTACTTTCTACACTCATTACTGTTTTCCACACAATACGTTTAATCCTTTGTTTTCAGCAAGCCGGAGAGATTGACAACCTCTCTGTTTCGTTTGGGCAAAGTAGTTTGCTTGTGTTGTGTGCAGGTTCCACGTCAGTTGTGCCGCTGACAACCTTCTGTAGAACCTCCGTGTCCTCCTGGTTCGATAAACCTTGGTCATATTTCAAGGGAAAACTGCTACTGCACTACATCATACCTTCCTCTTGGGGTCTCCCAGCGAACGTGTGTTGTCACGGTCAACAAGCAGATCTTCTGGTGTTGTTCCTGGGAAGTAATAAAACACTCTACCGTTAACATGCCATCACGGATCTCATTTGACACATGTGGAAGCAAAGGCGCGTGTGTTGTTCTACGTGAATGAGCCGAGTATAGCTAGGACATATGCCACGTTTACGAGATGACTATATGTTTGCCACACAGACATGAAGACAATATGAACTCTCTCTCAGAAGCTTAAACATTTTCCGGCTCTTCATCTCCATAGTGGTTCGGTTCTTACTTTCCTATCGATTAGGGGTTGCTCCTCTATAGACGGGAGATGCAACAAACGGACGCACATTATTGTTTCTCTATTCCAGAGATAAGACACACTACTTCCTTCTGCGACTCCGCCGCCGCCGACGACTTCTACAACGATGATATCTTCTTCGTCAATATGACTGCTAAAAACGACGACGTTGCAAATGGGTCTTGTCGCTCTGCACCATATGTGTTCTTATCCCTTATATTAGGGATTAGGTTTTTGGACACGGCGTTCTGGGTCACGGGTGTAGATGAATCCGTTGTGTAAAATATTTTTAAAACTTTTCATACTGTCAAAAAGTTACAAAAAAATCGCATATACATCAGAACATTTTGTGTTAGCACAAAAGATTTCGCGGATAAAAGAATTTTTTTCTAACCTGCGCAAAAACGATAAAAAATGTCTCGTACAAACTTATTTTGGAGCGCCCGGATTTGTCTTTTTTGCACAGGTCATAAAAATTGTCTTGTCTTCCCGAAACTTTTTGTGTTAACATAAAATGTCTTGAAATATATCCGAATTTATTTTTTTTATTTTTTGAAATTTTAAAAATTGTTTTTTCAGCAGTGGGTGCATCTGCACACATGACCCGATATGAATTTCTGTTAGGTTTTCGTTATATATTACTGCAAAAGGCTGATTTGGACTTGCCGTGTCTATCATACTTAATAGACAGTTTTCGCAGTTTCATGACTAGTTGGATGATCCAGTTATCATGATTGTTATTAGTAGCCTATTTTATCTTTCACATTTTCGGATTAAATCAAATTAAAATTGCTACTATATTCAAAGTCTTTGCATGAGATCTAGTATAAGGCAAAGACCCAAAGATTCTTTTCTTTGATTGCATCGTACTCCCTCCGTTTTTTAATATAATATGTTTTAGGTGTTGTACATGTTGTCTAGATGCATACTAAAGTGAGTGAACATGCACACTAATATATGTCTATATACACTTATGTACATGTGTATGTGGACAAATACTAAAACATCTTATATTAAAAAACGGAGGGAGTACGTACTTTGTGTGAGAGAATTGACCACACTTGGGCCTTTCCTTTCCATTGCATTGATATATATAGTCAAAATACAATCCTAACCATAAATGGGAGATCACACAAATAAGGACTCTCCACGATTTAGGGAATCAGAAGGATATGTCACGCTACCTGACATATCTGTCTAACACTCCCCCGCAGTCACAACGGGAGGAGGACGGACGTTGAGACTGGACCGAAAATCAAGAAACAACGGTGATGGTAGACCCTTCATCAAGATGTCGGCGAACTGTCGAGACGAGGGAACATGAAGCACTCGGATCTGGCCCATGGCAACACGATCGCGAACGAAGTGGAGGTCGATCTCGATGTGTTTGGTGGGCTGGTGCTGAACAGGGTTCGTAGACATGTAGACGGTGCTGGCATTGTCGCAGAACATGACCGTAGCAGGAGGAGTGGGTCGATGAAGCTCGTGGAGGAGTTGACGGATCCAACTAGCTAGCCTCGGCGACGGCGTTAGCCACAGCACGGTACTCAGCCTCGGCGCTAGAACGAGAGACCGTGTGTTGCCGCTTTGAAGACCATGAGACAAGGTTGTCACCGAGGTAGACGCAGAAGCCCGACGTAGAGCGCCGAGTGTCGGGGCAGCCAGCCCAGTCGGCGTCGGTGTAGGTGACCATGGAGTCCGGCGAAGACGAGTGAAGCTGAAGTCCATGAGAGATCATGCCCTGGACGTAGCGCAGGATGCGCTTGATGGCAGCCAGGTGCTGCTCGCGAGGGTCGTGCATGTGAAGACACACCTACTGGACGGCGTACGCAATGTCAGGGCGCGTGAAGGTGAGGTACTGCAGAGCCCCGGCGAGGCTCCGATACTCAGTAGGGTCAGAGATGGGAGCACCGGCGGTGGTGCCGAGCTTTGGAGACGTGTCAACCGGCGTCGACGCGGGCTTGCATGCAGTCATGACGGCTTTGTCCAGAATCTCCGCGGCGTACTTGGCTTGCGAGAGGTGCATGCCGGAGGAGTCGCGGGTGACCGCGATGCCGAGGAAGTAGTGAAGGCTGCTCATGTCCGTCATGGCGAACTCGGAGCTGAGAGAGGCGGTGATCCGGTCAAGGAGACGCGGTGAGGACGATGTCATCGACATACAGCAGAAGATAGGCCGTACCCTCTGCACACTGGAGAACAAACAGTGACATGTCGGAGCGCGAGCACGTGAAGCTGGTCGAGATGATGAAGGTCGCGAAGCGCTGGTACCATGCACGAGGGGCCTGCTTGAGACCGTAGAGCGAACGGTTCAGGCGACATACATGGTCGGGGCGAGTGGAGTCGATGAAGCCGGTCGGTTGGCGACAGTAGACGACCTCGGCGAGCTTGCCGTGGAGGAAGGCATTCTTGACGTTAAGTTGGCGAGTCTCCCATTTAAGGGAGATGGCGATGGAGAGGATGACGCGGATCGTGGCCAGTTTGACAACCGGACTGAAGGTCTCATCAAAGTCGACGCCTTGCTCCTGAGAGAAACCGCGAAGCACCCATCGTGCTTTGTAGCGGTCAAGAGAGCCATCGGGCTTGAGCTTGTGGCGGAAGACCCACTTGCCGGAGACGATGTTGGCGTTGCGAGGAGGAGGCACGAGATTCCAAGTGTCGTTGCCGAGGAGAGCGCGGTACTCCGCGGTCATAGCATCGAGCCAGTTAGGATCCTTGAGAGCAGCACGTGTGGAAGTCGGAACCGGGGAGTACCTGCTGACAGAAGCATGCAAGTTAAGCCGCTCACGGGGTGGGACGCAGATGTCGGAGGTGCTACGCGTGCGATGCATGGGAGGAGGCGGCGGGGGTGGGGGAGGTGGCGGTGAGGGCGCAGGCGGTGGTGAGGGCGCGTGCGGCGCAGGTGGAGGGGAGGGGGTGCGCGCGGGAGGCGCAGCCGGGGGGATGACGAGGGGGGAATCGTCATCATCGAGGAAGTCGCAGGAGGCAACTGAAGGTTGCTAGGACGAGGCGAAGGGAAAGGTGGACTCGTCGAAAATGACATGGCGTGAGATGATGATGCGGTGGGTAGTGAGGTCCATGCAGCGATAACCCTTGTGATGGGGAGAGTAGCCGAGAAAAATACATGCGCTAGACTGTGGGGCGAGTTTATGAGGCATGGTGGCTGCGGTATTTGGATAGCACAGGGAACCGAAAACGCGAAGGGACGAGTAATCTGGGTGGGTGTTATGAAGAGCGAAGTATGGGGAAGGAGCACTAATGGTTTTGGTGGGAAGGCGATTAAGGACGAGAGTGGCGTGGTGGAGAGCTTCTACCCAAAAGCGAGGGGGCAAACTAGCCTGAAATAGGAGAGAACGAACAATATCGTTGACGGTGCGGATAATGCGCTCGGCTTTACCGTTTTGTTGGGAGGTGTATGGGCAGGAGAAGCGAATGTGTATACCGTGCGCGGCGGCGAGAGAGTGGAGTTTGGCGTTGTCGAACTCACGACCGTTGTCCATCTGTATAGACGCAAGAGGTAGGTTAAACTTTGTTTGGGCAAAAGCGCGAAACGAGGCGAGCGAGGCGTAAGCATCAGATTTTTGGTGTAGAGGGACGGTCCAAAGAAAATGGGTAAAATCATCGAGAATGACTAAGAAATATTTATTACCAGAATTACTTAAAATTGGGGACGTCCAAAGATCACAGTGAATTAACTCAAAAGGGCGAGTAGTTCTAGTGGTGGAAGAGAAAAAGGCAGACGTACATGGCGTCCAAGCTGACAAGCATGACAAAGAGTACTATGGTTTTTATTGCAAGGTAAAGAAATATGCTGCGAAAGACGACGATAAGCGTCATGGCCGGGGTGACCCAAACGACGGTGCCAAATATCATGAGGGGTGGTGGTGTGGTGAGAGCACGAGGCGCCGGTGGCTGAAACGAATAAAGCTCCCCCGTACTATTGCACCGAAGAAGCTCACGCCGGGTAATGAGGTCGTTCACAGAAAAAACAAAAGGGTCAAAATTGACATAACAGTTGTTATCGGTAGTAAATTGACGGACAGAGACAAGATTTTTAATTATGCGAGGAGTAACTAGAACATTACGAAGATGAAGAGAACGATCAGAAAAAGAAGAAGGAAGGGAGGCGTGCCCGGATGCGGAGATGGAAACAGAGAGCCGTCTCCGACAGTGACATGACGATAAGGAGGATGTGAAGAGAGAGAGGAAAGGATACCGGGGTTGTTGGAGAGGTGAGCGGTGGCGCCGCAGTCCATGACCCACTCCGGGGTGGGGGGATGCAGCGTCATGTTGGTGAAGGGCGACGCGAGGGCGGGGGGGGGGGGGGTCCCAAGTGTGCGCCGAAGTAGGGGGCGCAGTGTTGGAGGAGGCGACGCCGTACGGGGCGCCGTAGAAGGCCTGGCCGTG
The DNA here is from genome assembly GCA_947311845.1 of Poa pratensis. NCBI lineage: Eukaryota > Viridiplantae > Streptophyta > Magnoliopsida > Poales > Poaceae > Poa > Poa pratensis. The sequence continues at coordinate 17,129,778 of CAMZMU010000110.1, forward strand.
GGGCGCCATAGAAGGAGGCCGCGCAGTGTAGGAGGAGGCGATGATGTACGGGGCGCCGTAGAAGGACTGGCCGCTGTGGGCATTGTAGAAGGAGGCCGGCGCAGGTGGTGGTGCGGCCATGTAGGCGTGGGCGCGAGGGCCCGGGTGAGGGACATCGCCGAGGATGTTGCTCCCGGCGCCGTGCGGCGGCATGGGCCACATCGGAGACGCTCCGGTCCAAGGGTGAAAGGGGGTGGGCGCCATGGAGGGGGAGGGAGAGGAAGGAGGAGAGGGACGGTGGCTGCGGCCGGCTATGGTGCGGCGGCTAGGGTTAGGGAAGGAGAGGAGGCGGAAGCGAATTAGGGTTGAGGATTTTTAGGCTGATACCATGTGAGAGAATTGACCACACTTGGGCTTTTCCATTGCATTGATATATATATTCAAAATACAATCCTAACCATAAATGGGAGATCACACAAATAAGAACTCTCCACGATTTAGCGAATCAGGAGGATATGTCACGCTACGTGACATATCTGTCTAACACTTTGTGATCATGGCATGCACAGGTACAGTGAGTGACAAAAAGATGAAGATACGTGTACTCCATGTGGAGTATATCACAAGGATCTTGCAATTCAGGGTGCAGGTGGGACTGGTCGTGGGTAGCCCGCTTATGCCCGCACAGTCCCACACTTGTTAAGTGGGCCTCCACGGTAGCCCGCCAAATTAAGTGGATGTCCCGCGGAAGCCCACATATGCCCACCTATAGATAACTACTTTTTCTGCTGCCTCCCACATTGCTGCTGTTACATGTCAATCTTCTGCTTCAGTTGAACAGAGTACGTACGCTGTTCAGTACTTGGTTACACACTAATACTAACTTGAAGAGGCAAATAACAGAGGCCAAAGCTACCCCAAATCTTCACAGCAACATATTTCGTACATACTTCAAAGCCAAATGCATCGTTTCATGAAAAAAGCTCTGAAATTTCTCTGTTACATCTCAGTATTTTTGAGCATCAGCTTCAGACCTTAAAATCCATTCTAAACTAGAAAAACCAAAGCTTTTAAAGCATCAGCAGGGAATTCTTTTCAACGCTCACATGCAAATGATGCCTAGTCTTAGAAACTTTAATCTACAGAATTGACGGAGAAGTACATCACTGAATTCATGGCGAAGCTCACCGGCCGCGCTCGGGTGGCTCCTCTGTCCTCGCCCCTATCCCTTTGCTTCCATTTCCAAGAATTCTTGGACCTTGCATGGCGTGCGGACTGGGGATGGGGAGTCATTGCAGCGGCCGCCAACCAGCTGCTCCGTGACCGCGGTCGCCGGCTCACCGGCCACCATATTTGACCCCTCTTTCTCACCGCCGCCCAGATCCGGTAAGGTAGTAGAGGGATCGGAGAGATAGGGGGATGAACGGGCGAACGTAAGAGCTCCATACCCGGAGCCGGAGAAGGAGCGGCCGCCATGGCGCAGCTAGCCGGCGGCTCCCTGTTCGCCCCTAAATCGCTGCCTAGAAGATATCGTTGGATCGATGCAGTCTGTGGACCAAGTGGGACTGTGGGAGGCCCATATATGCCCACTTTATTTTTCTACTTACCCATGGGTATCCACTTAACGTTTTATATGGGCCTGGGTGGTGGGCGCCGTGGGCAGCCCACTCCCACCTGCAGCCTGACTTGCAATATGCGGGGAAATAACATGTGTCGTACAAGCCAGCATTGGCGACTACCGGCTAGTTACACGTATACTTAGGGCGGAGATGATCTATATGTGGAGCTACGCAAGGACAAAGTTCAAGCATCATGATGAGGCTGAGAGAGCAACAGAGTCATCATGCATGATGAGGTAGTGGTACACTGCAGGTACGATCGACCTGCGTGTGGTTGGTTGGGCTTGTTGGTGTATGCATCACGACCTCACGACACAATTGCATTAATGTGTAATCCGTACTAGTGGTACTACCAACGACTTTTCGTGGAGAATCATACAAATAATGAAATTGATGTGAAGAGCCACACTGAGCCAACCAAAATAGTTATTTCTAGTGTCATCATAATAATTTTGGCTATGTGTGCATTTTACACCGTGTGATCGAGCGATGTGTTTGTTGTTGGGTGCATAGGTTGTTTCTCTAGCAAAGTTTTTTTTTGTTGTTGTGTGGCCTAGTTTGCTACGGCAAAAATGGTGCGTCATCAAAGCTCAAGCATCTCCGGTAAGTTTTGCTAACTATATCTAAGTACAGACGCTAAGAACGATTCAGGAAAGTGCAACTTGCAATCTTCTAGAAAACTCAGCTGGGTGAAAAGAGTGTGACCACGGATTAACAAAAACGTGGAATTGGACTTTAATGAAAAGTGCGATTTCTAAATTCCAGTTTAAAACGTTTAGAGCCTTGTTTGCTAGCCATCATTTCATGCCAGAATCATAGAATAGAATTGAGATTCCATATCAAAGTTTTTGGTGTCATGGAATTGGAAATGTAATTTCAATTGGAATTTCATCGAGTGTCTTGGTATATTAAGTCAATTCCTGTCACTAAATCTGTTATTTCATTTATGCGAAATAAAATAAAATGAAATGATGTCATCAATGTCTTTTTATTTTATTTCTCACAAATGAAATCAAATGAGTGGTGACAAACGAGCTCTTAAGAAATTGAAGACAGACCCGTAATATTACTTGTAGACAAGAAATATCCGTAATAAAAACTATTCCTCGGAGAAATAGTCACACTCACTAAAACAAAGGGGGTTTAATTTTGTTCCAGTGACGTGAGCGGTATCCATGCGACTGGCCAAAATAGACAAATATTTCATTCATTCCTACAAATGAGTGAATATACACACTAAAACATATCTAACTATATATAGATATATGTGAATATGGCCAATGCAAAAACATCTTATGTTTGGAATGGAGGGAGTACTAGATACATGCATGCGACATACGCGCACGTGATGAAATGTATGAGGTAGTAGTTTTTTTTTTGTGAAACTATGAGAGTCTATGAGGCAGTAGTAGCTAGGCAGCTACCGACACTTATTTGTGAAAATGTTCTGGAATGGACGGCGCGTCACGGGCTATCCGGCGCAGTGATCGCGTTGAACTACGGCGGGATCCGGTCCAGTGGAGACGTACGTACGGCAGATACAAGTAGCCCGATCGACGCCGGTGACTGAAACGGCGAAATAGAAAGGAGCTGTCGGCGCCTGCTGAAGCCGGCAGATGTGAAGGGATCCCCGTCGCGGCGCGTCGCGTCAAATCGTCCCCAGAGGTCGCCACTTTACCTCTGCTACGCCGCAACAGTTGAGAGCGATCTTTTTACAAATATAGCCCCTACTCAACGTAATTGGCAAAAGTAGCCCCTCCCAATTTTTTGTCAAAAATGGTCCTGACGAGAAGACAGGAAAGCGACACGTCTCCTCCCGCCATGTGAAATGGCGGGAAAGACTTCCCGCCATACCAAGTGACGGAAACTCTCCTCCCGCCGTACCAAGTGGCAGGAAGTCCCTTGACACGGAACACTAGTCTGCGCCTCGTCGTGTTGACCCCACCACCTCCCGCCACCCCAGCTGGCGGAAAGTGACACGTGTCGCTGCAGGAGACTTCATGCCTTCCCACATGGCGGGAGGACACGTGTCGTTTTCCTGTCTTCCCGCCGGGGCCATTTTTTACCAAAAAATTTGGACGGGTTACTTTTGACAATTGCGGGCTATATTTGTAAAAAAATCAGTTGAGAGCAAGTGCGCGCGGCAGTTGAGGACGGAATCGGCCTCGGCCCGATCGACGATCGACGGCAGTCACCGAAATGGAACGCGTGCAAGCTGCCATTCTTGCGCACTGTGCGTGTCCGGACGTACGGCAGATTTGAGCTATGATTCCCCCGTCGCATCGCTTCAAATCGTCACACAGTGCATGCATCCTTTCGTACGACCACGGGCACGAGCCGCACAACGCTTGAAGGACTCCACACACAGAGATGAAATTTGGTGGTACGACGCCATGATGCATGATCGGGCATGCTGTGGGCGTGGTCGATCGGAACCCGGTGGTATGCCGTCATGCATGTGCAGGAAAATGCCAAATCTTTGCTGAGTACAAAATGTACACGGCGAAGACCAAAATAATACCCGGCAAAATTAGCTTCAAATTCGAAAAGACCAAAAAAATACACGGAAAAATTAACTGGTGTATCGTCCTCGTCCAATCTACAGATCGGTCGATCCCATTGGCAAAATGGGAACATCTATGGTAAACGGAATATCTAGTTCTCCCAACAATCTAGGTACTATCTCTTCGTATTCCTATTAAAAAAACTATTTAAATGTTTTAAAAAAATTAGGAAAAGGTGTGAGTGTTCTTAATGTATGTGTCTATAACTTTTTAAAAAATAGCTTCAAATTCGAAAAGAACATTGGAAAACAATACAAAAAAAGAACATTGGAGTATGAATAGTGTCATTACTGTCACAAAAAGATATATAAGCTCAGCTAGATTTTGTCTTTTTTGTTTTTCAGCGTCAATTTTGAATTTTGAACTGAATTTTTTTTAAGGTTGTAGACACAAAATTTGTGAACACTCGCATAGTCACACTTTTCCCTATTTAAAATTGTAATTTTAATGGGGCCCGAGAAGCATCTAAAGTGATGGGAGCACTACATATTTCGTCGAGTAGTCTTAAGAGTGAGACAAACTTTCCCTTTCACTCATCTCTCCTAAAACCTTCCTTGAGAGTCTCCTCCGCCACCCCGGGGCCTCTCCCCTTCTCCTCCGGCGACCTCGCTGCCCAGAGTGTGAGGAGGAGAAACTATCGGTCTCTTGTAGTTGCTAGGTTACTATGTATATTAGCTTGTTTGATGCATGTATGGTGGTTTGGCGAGATGCCGCTTCTGCGTCGCACGACAAGGTCGCGTTCAGGCCGCGATCGAGGCATGCTAATGCCCTCTGAGAGTTGCCTACCATGGTTGCAGGCGGGCCTTCATGGCAGTTTCGGTGGCGCCCTTTTTAATAAGCTCGGCAACGCTTCATTTTGCTAGCTCGGTCGGTATAGCATTATTAAAAAAAATGATCAAGTAGCTAGCTCGGTCGGGACACGGTGTTTTGGCTCCAGGAGCATCTAGTCTCATTATGGAAAGTGCATTTTAAAAAATATTTAAAATGTCAAAAAATCAGAAATAAAATTTTGGGTGTACGTCATAACATTTTATGTTGGAACATAAAGTTTCACAAAAAATAATGTTTTTCGTGTTCTGTATAAAAAGACAAATTTGGTGCTCAAAAATAACTTTTTACTAGATATTTTATTTGTGTTTTTTACACAGGGCACAAAAAATGTATTTTTAGACAAAAATTTGTGTGACTATATAAAATGTCTTTATATACATCCAATTTCTTTTGAAACTTTTGCAAATTGTGAAATATGTTTTATCATAATAGGAGCATCTAGTCTTACAAGTCAAAATAGATTTCCGGCTCGGTAGTCCTTTCCCCAATTCGCTAGTGTCAGACCAATCAGCTTTGTCTACCATATAAATTACGATCAGCCACTGGTCATCCTCGTTTCCGATCAGGCGCCAGCCTCTAGATAGCTCTCATGTCTTTCTATATGCATGTATGTCTCGATCAGAGATATCGATATGCAAGATCTTGAAGAAAAAAGCTGCAGATCCATCGAACGGGAACAAGATGCTAGTAGTATCTTTTATTTCGTGAGATCTTGATGACATCATGCATGAATCTTGACATATGATAATGTAGAGGTATATATTGTTCTTTTTTTTTTCTTTTTTCTTTTGCGAAAATTCATGGGAGTTTTATTGCATAAACTTTAGATGCATGGAACTGGTGAAACAGCAAGTCTATGGAGAGTCTCCCGATCAAATACTAATTCCTAGATCCATGCATATGCTGATCGAGGATATGGATATGATCTTGAAGGATCTTCCGAACATTGACTGGTGAACAATATATATTTGGGAGCGACTAGGTCTCACTCGAGTGAGAATTAAGTTAGCTTTCACTCAGATGACCCCATCCAGTTACATGTGCAACTGAGAATATTTTAATTGTAACTCACGAATCACGATACAAATCTGATGGGATTAGAGTTGAGTGAGGTATAACTTAATTCTCACTCGAGTGAGGAATACCAAAACTGGTGAAGTAAGGACCTCATGGGGTGCCCGATCTTCGTGGATTGACGAACGAGTGGACGAACACACGCAAGAACACGAAGAACACACGAAGAACACCAAGAACACATGAACACAAACATGATACAAGGACATGCTTCCCTCACCGGTCGGTTCAAACCGGTCCAATAGAATTCCAAAGGGAGAGTTGGCAAGTAGATACAAGGAGGGATCTTGAATGGTTGTTTCTCCAACGGTCAACCACACCGATCCAATAGAGTCATCCTAAGATGAAAGATTGGCAAGTAGTCAAACTACAAGTAGAGGTCTTGAATCCACAAGAGCGATCTTCTCCACAAGAGGAGGCCTTGAATCCGCAAGGGGATCTTCGCCACAAGGGAAGGCAACACCACTGAAAGTGCATGTGTTGCCCCATGCGTGGTTTTGGTAATTAATGACAATCCTTATGGACTAATGTTTGCTTTGAGATATTCTTATAGATCTTGTCCATAGGAAAGATTGGAGTTCATATGTTGGACTCTAGAAGCTTATAAGATGACCAAGATCTTATTCAAGGGTTTATATGAAGAATGATCTTATATTGAGTTGAGCATATCGCAAGTATGTCTTGAAGAATAGAATACCGTGGATATTCATGCTCATCTTCAAGACATCATCATTGATCAAGAAAGAAGAAAAGATACAAAGTTGATCAAGACTAAGTGGAAAGGATGGATTCAAGTGATCAAAGCTACATGTTGTACCATGTGGGATCTTGTGATCTAATGGTATGGTAAGCAATCGTCTATATAGCTTTGTGAACTAACCCATATATGTGTGTGGAGTATCTATGCGGGGTTAGGTATCTTCCCATGGGCGTGCATCAAAAGGAAGTTCCATATAGCTCATGGCGGATGACGTCAAGCGGTGGTCGTCATCAAGATAATGGCCAAGTGAAGATGTTCCTAAAAGTGGCTCTCCCATATTGTGTATGTGGGAGCATTTCAAGTTCCATATAGCCCATGGCGGATGACGTCAAGCCGTGGTCGTCATCAAGATAATGGCCAAGTGAAGGTGTTCCTAAAAGTGGCTCTCCCATATTGTGTATGGGGGAGCATTTCACAAGCCTTCACCAAGCGGAGCGCAATCAAGAAAGGTGATCCAACTTGAGGTGATCAAGATCGTCATCATCTAGCTCAAGTGGATTGCGCAAGGCAAAGGTATGACCTTGATAGGGTTTCTATTTTACTGGTCTCATGGTGTTAGTAAGAGACCGGATTATAGGATAGATGCCACACTTTCAAGAGGGGCTCTCGAATGAGTAATTTGATCGTATCATTCGGAGAGAGCTCAAACCTTTGCATACTTGGCATCATCTTTCTTGGTTCTTATTTGGCTTTCCGCCTTGTTTGATTTTAGAGCTTGTCATGATCTTCACGGCAAGCTCAAGTTCATCAAAAATGGATTTCGTATGGAAAACTTATCGCGTTTTTGGTGTTGGAGGTTTTACCGGTTGTTCTATTTTCGAGAGGTCTAACCTTTACTCATTTGGTTTTATGATTCATTGTTGGACAATGATGTTTCTCTGTATAATCTTGAAGAGCTCGTTGTTGTGATTCCAACGAGCCAAAGATCATCGAAAACGGAGTCCGGATGCAAAGTTATTGTCGTTTTGGTGTTCGCTTTTTGCTGTTTTTCCTGTGGCGGTAGTACCGCCCTCGGTACCGCCAGACACGGGTTCTGAAGCCCTTATCCGGTAGTACCGCTGGGTTAAGAGGTAGTACCGCTGCCTGGAAGTTTTTTTCATCCTGTTGTGTCTTCCAGACCTCCCAGGGGGCGGTAGTACCGCCTAAACCAGCGGTAGTACCGCCCCGGCGCGATTCTGCACCCAACGGTTAGATATTTGGGTGACCTATTTAAGGGGCCTTCTTCCCCAATGGTTCCCCAACCTTTCTTGCAAGTTTTGCCCTCCATTGTTGACCTCCAAAAGCTTGCTTTCTCTCAATCCCTCCAATGATTCTTGCTCATTCTTGAGGGAAACAAGAGAGGAGATCTAGATCTACATCTCCACCAATCAATCTCTCCTCTAAGTGAGGGGAGCATATTGGATCTAGATCTTGGGATTCATTTGTTGTTTTCCTTGCTCTTCCTCCATCTTCCTCCATAGCATTAGTTGCTTTGGTGGGATTTGAGAGTGAATTGCTTTGAGCACTTCTTGTGTTCTTGCCATTGCATTAGGTGCATCGGTTTGAGTTCTCCACGGTGATACGTGGAGGTGAAGTTTGAGAAGCTTTACTCTTTGTGGTTCTTGTTACTCTTGGGTTGTTGTAACCCTAGGAGGCTTTGTGAGTCTCGGAGGAGTCCGAGGCATTGTTGGGAGGCTCCAACTCATTGTGGAGTTCCCCGACCTTTGTGTATCGGTTTGGTCAACGCCTTCAAGTCGACCTCATAGTGGAACGAGCCAATCCCTCGGGTGAAGCTCACGGAGAATAGGGTGAGCACATCCGTGCTATTGGAGCGCCTAGGTGGCTCCACACCCCTCCAACGTAGACGTACTTCCATTGGGAAGGAACTACGGGAAACATCTCCTCGTGTCCACTTTGCGGTTACTTCTATACCCAAACCTTTACTTATGCATTTACCTTTGTGATAGCCATCGAGCTTGAAGTTATCTATTTGCTATCACTTAGTTGTTATCTTGCTTAGCATAAGTTGTTGGTGCACATAGGTGAACCTAGCTTGTTTAGGTTTTGTGCTTGATAAATTAAACGCTAGTTTTATTCCGCATTTATTCAAGCCTAAACCGTAATTATTTTAAAACGCCTATTCACCCCCCTCTAGGCGACATCCTCGTTCTTTCAATTGGTATCAGAGCCAGGCTCTCTTTTATTAGGCTTCACCGCCTTGAGAGTAAAGATGTCGTTTAGAGACTTAGCAAATGATCCCACTTTCATATTCGATGGCACAAATTATGATGTTTGGAAAATTCGCATGCTTAATCTTTTTCGGGTGTATGGCCCAAAAATGGAGAGAATTGTAGATATGGATTTTCCTCCTCCAAAGGATCTCCAAAAGTTATCTTTAGAGGATGAGGAAAACTCTTATCTCAATTCTCTAGTATCTCATGCTATTGTTGGTGTTTTGAGCAATGTAGTTCTTGAGTCAATCATGCCTTTTCGGAATGCTCATGATTTATGGACAAAGCTTCAAGACAAATATGATGTGTCCAATATTATTGAGGATGATTGTTCTCCCTCCACTTCCGGGCGTGATGAGTTCTCAACTTCCTCTACTTCACCAACATGTGGTAAGCCACAACCTAATGAGATGGTGAGTAGTGCTAGACTTTGCAACAATGATAGTAAACTTACTATTGATGATTCTTTGCCTCAACATTGTTGCAATGATCTACCTTTGGACTTAAACACATCTAGCACCATTCATGCTTTACATGCTTGTGTTGATAGTCCTTGCATATCATGTGGAAATTGTTTGTCTAAATCTCATGATGATATGCTTGCTTTATCTTGTTGCCATACTACAAATGCGTGTGTTTCCTCTATTCCTTTGGTCACTAACATTGTAGAGGAAACCCAACTTCCTATGGAACAAGATGTGTACTTGAGTGGTGCCTCAAGTAATGTTTCATCTTCATCGACCATCTTTTGCCTTATGGCTAAGGACTCAAAGGTATCTCCTACTTTGAACCCATTGAATCTAATGATGATGATGTTAATAATGAAGAGAATGATATTGTTGATTCTCTAAATAAGAAAGGTGAAATTGTCTTTCTTGCTTTGAGTAAAAATAAAAATGCTCGCTCTAACTTCATGGAAATCATGGCTAATGCTATTGAGGTCAATAAACTTATTTATGAGCATGAGGACACCATTGTGGAAATGGAAGGTCGTGAGCAAGACTACACCGATGAGATCGGGGATCTTTCTAATGCAAGAGCGTAGAAGGATCCTTGAGGAAAAACTTTGTAGTCTTGAGGAATCTTATAGTTTAGACTTTTCTAAATTAAGAGAAGATCATGCTCTTGCTCTTTCTAATGTCCTCAAATCTAAAAATGATGATGCTTGTGCTACTAACTCTACTTATTGTGAAGCATCCATATTAAAGGAGAATGTTGAGCTAAGGGCTCAACTTGAGTTGCTAACAAGCAATTATAGGAAATTGGAAGAAAGTCATGAAAAGCTCTCGAGCTCTCATAATGATCTTCTAGTCTCCCATGATCGGCTAAAGTTAGCTCATGAGGCTACTTCAACTAAGGTAACATCTTGTGAGCCTCATGTGGACAATGGCACAACTTCTACTCGAAATGTTATATTGCCATGTGCTAGTCCTAGTAGTTCATCCACTCATGATATTTCTACATCTTGTGATGAATTGCTTTCCATGCCTTGTTGCTCTAACAATGAAGCATCTACTTCCTCTAGTACTTGTGTTGAAACTAACCATGTAGAGGAAATCAAAGAGCTCAAGGCGCAAGTCACTTCTTTGAAGAAAGACTTGGAAAAGCGTCATGTTGGGAAGTCGGCACTTGACAATATGTTGAGTGTGCAAAAATCCCCAATGACAAGAGTGGACTTGGATTCAACTCCGATGTTAAGAAGAAGTCCAACACAAGAAGAAGCACAAGACCATCAAGAAGAAGGGCCTAGAACAAGTAAAAGATTCGGCCAAGATTGTTTGCTTCAAGTGCAAGATTGAAGGGCATCATGTGAGATCTTGCCCAATGAAGAAGAAGCATTTAAGTGAGAAGCAACAAGGGAAGCGGCCTCAAGTTCATACTCAAGTATCCAACGTTGAAGAAAGGCCACTTCCCAAGGAGAATCAAGCTAAAGCTTCTCAAGTTGAGAAATCAACTAAGAAGAAAGGTGGAAGTAGATGTTGCTATCTATGCCGAGAAGGGACATCTTGCTTCTTCATGCACTAACGGTACCTTATCCAACCCAATCATAATTGATGATGTTTACTCTCTTGAGAAGGATAAGGTTGGCAATGTGTTTGCCAAATTTGTTGGTACTCAAAGTGGTGTCAAGAAAAGAACCATTTGGGTGGCCAAGCCTATTGTGACTAACCTCTTAGGACCCAACTTGGTTGGGGACCAACAAGCTAAAACTTGATCAATAGGTGTTGTGGAGGGCGTTGGAGACTTGGCTACATTATGAAGAATTAAGGGATCTTCATCAATCATATTTCCAAGCCAAGTCATTTGGATTTCATATCTCTATCTTATATCCAACGTGCCTCCTTGCGGTAACGTGTATTTAAATTATATATACATTGAAAGTTGCTTGCCCCTTGCATGTGTTTGGTTTTGTACCTTGCATGTGTTTGACTATGATGTGCCTACCACTTACCTATCTTGAGTAATCTAGTGTGTGTATGTTGGTTTGCACATCATGGTTGTGTGTGTTTGTGTTGAGCCTCTATTGCTTCTTGTTTTATCTTAATTGGCTCTTGTGATAGTTTAATGGACTTTCCCATTTTGGGGGAGTGATATGCTTTCGGCACGTCACAATCCTAAAAATGTGTATACATGAGGAATACCACTTAGTGTTGATATATCAATATTATCTAGTCTCTATGTGGTATGTCATGCTCATGAGAAATTCGAATTCTAAATGTCCATTAACTATCTCTAAAACAAATGGATTATCACATTATGGGGGAGTAATAAGCATTGTGCATATTACGAACCTAGAAAATGTGAACAAGTGAGGTTTTGCCACTTAGAATTGATATTGTAAATTATCTTGTTCCTATGTGGCATGTTTCTCAAACAAGTTCCATATTTGCCTATTCGCTCTTGTTTGAGAATATGATCTTGAATATCTTTGTCATTTACCACCGAGAATTATCTCCATACATTACTTGTCTTTACAAGTGATAATCTTATTTGTGGTAAAGTATATTGATCATATTTACTTTGGTCTTTGCTCTTAATTGCCTTATTTATTGCCAAGGATTAGTTTTGATCAAACTTTCTTTTGTCTTCCTTGACCTTTGGTTCCTCTTGCTCTACTCATGTTGTTTTGTGTTTTCCTTAAAATAGGAAAAGCCGTGATCCCATTCTTGTGCATTTACATTCAAAGTCATACTTCTAAGATAATGCACTATTCTTGGGGGAGCTATCCTATTTTGAGTAGAACACCATCTTTTAAATTGGTATTGGATCTTATTGCTTTCTTGAACATGACTAGTGTTTGAATAATATATATGGAGTGTGATGATCCCATTTGTGTGCATTTTGCATTCCAATGCAAGATCATAAATAATGCACAAATCTTGGGGGAGCTATCCTATATGCTTTAGAACATTATTTGTCTTCAATTGCTACTTGATCTATTTTAAATTGGTGTTTGAGCCCGATGACATGTCTCGTGGAAAGACAAACCTTTTTGTCTTGGTACTTTGTGCCATCATAGAAAGTGTAGAGGGTTTGGTCTATTTGTTGGAATCTTTCTCTCTTTGGAGTTAGTTATCTCATTCCTTGATATATCTTTCATTTGGTATCTCTTCTTTTGGTATCTTTCTCAATCATGTGTTGATTTGGGTTTTGATATAATTTGGACAATTCTCTTGCATGTCACACTTTGGTGTGCCTTCTTGGTATTCTTTGTATTTTGTCCAAATTGTGTCTTCTTTTGGTTCTTGAAGGTCTTGACATGCATATTTACTTCATGTATAATTATGGCATGTTTACTTTCTTTGATCCAATATATGGGTAAACTCCACCGAATCCTAAATCGGCTAAGATGTGCATGAAATTCAATTTCATATCCATATGCACATATTCATGTGGAGTTTGTCCTTGTATTGTAGTTTCCTAACTACTTCGGACCCAATATGTTTGGGGACCATTTTGTACTTGAATTGTGTTTTAGGTACTTCGGAGATGCATTGGATGCCTTGTCTCATTCATAAGGAAGGTGCTCTCACCATGTGCTTATTGAAGCCAAGCTATGATGATCGTGATTGCTAAATCTTCTACATCACCAATGCCATCTCGGTAACAAGTATCTACCTCATGCATACTTTTCTTGCATTCAACCTTGTGTAGGTTGCATCTTGGCATGATTTCTTTTGTTCCTTGTGATACTTGTTTCCCTTCTCAAAGCATCCCAACTATCACTTTTCCCTTGTGGATATTTGTGATGCCTTTGATGCGTTTGTGTTGGAAGTCTATTTATATCCTTTAAGATAAATTTGAGCTATGTGCTATGCTTTTAAGCAAAGATCTTAATGGTGTATATATGACTTCCTCTTGGGTATCATGTTCTTCTCTTTAGTAACTATTTTGTGTGTACATGTTTCTTTGTGGATGTATATCATATGATTGTTATCTACTTAGAAATCTATACACATGAGAAATGTTACATCGCAAATTGATATCCTATTTCCTTGGTGTCCACCTCTTTATGTTTTATGGATCTTTTGGTGGCTCCGGAAAATATTTGCCTTATGAGTGCTTGCCCTATTTTATTGGATCTTGTGCACTCATTTTTGTCGGTTGTGTGTGTTGAAATGACATGCTTTGCTCCTTGCTTATCATTCCTTTGAGACTATGGTGATGCTCAATGCTCACCTATGATGTACTCTTATAAAAGGCTTTGCTATGTCACACACATCATTTGGTTGAGTCAAAATCTTTTAAATGTTCTCGCATTTGGATATTTGTCGGTCTTCTATTTGATGCTCAACCATATGATTGTTGCAAGTGTTATGCCTTGTTTTATATACATTCTCTCTTGCACATGTTTTGTGTTTCAAAGGATTATGGGGGAGTGAGGATTCCATGTTGTGCACACTATATTGCAATACAAATCCTTATTGTGCACGTACCTTGGGGAGTTCCCTCTTGATTTTAGAACACTTGGTTGATCTTATCATAATATTTCTTATGTTCAATTGGTTTTTCGGATCCTTTGATTGGATACTTCTTTTGTCGAAGTATCTTTCAATTTGATTTCCTTTTGCAATCTTTGGATCCTCAATATAGTTTGATCTCCACCCAACTATTCGTCATTGGATATGTGCATTTGATTTCACTCATTTCATGAGAAATGCACACATTATGGGGGAGCTCTTACTATATTGGCCTTCTAAATTTTTCCTCCCTTTTCGGCAATCGATGCCAATGGGGGAGAAGTTTAGAGGGTTTAAGGGAATTTGGTTTTATGCTTTAGTTTGTTCTTAAGCATTTGCTTTCATGCTCTTGCATCCTTGCTCTTTGTTGTGCATGGTTGCTTAATTCATTATATAAACCCTCGTAAAAGGGATTGTCATCAATTACCAAAATGGGGGAGATTGAAAGTGCATGTGTTGCCCCATGCGTGGTTTTGGTAATTAATGACAATCCTTATGGACTAATGTTTGCTTTGAGATATTCTTATAGATCTTGTCCATAGGAAAGATTGGAGTTCATGTGTTGGACTCTAGAAGCTTATAAGATGACCAAGATCTTATTCAAGGGTTTATATGAAGAATGGTCTTATATTGAGTTGAGCATATCGCAAGTATGTCTTGAAGAATAGAATACCGTGGATATTCATGCTCATCTTCAAGACATCATCATTGATCAAGAAAGAAGAAAAGATACAAAGTTGATCAAGGCTAAGTGGAAAGGATGGATTCAAGTGATCAAAGCTACATGTTGTACCATGTGGGATCTTGTGATCTAATGGTATGGTAAGCAATCGTCTATATAGCTTTGTGAACTAACCCATATATGTGTGTGGAGTATCTATGCGGGGTTAGGTATCTTCCCATGGGCGTGCATCAAAAGGAAGTTCCATATAGCTCATGGCGGATGACGTCAAGCGGTGGTCGTCATCAAGATAATGGCCAAGTGAAGATGTTCCTAAAAGTGGCTCTCCCATATTGTGTATGTGGGAGCATTTCAAGTTCCATATAGCCCATGGCGGATGACGTCAAGCCATGGTCGTCATCAAGATAATGGCCAAGTGAAGGTGTTCCTAAAAGTGGCTCTCCATATTGTGTATGGGGGAGCATTTCACAAGCCTTCACCAAGCGGAGCGCAATCAAGAAAGGTGATCCAACTTGAGGTGATCAAGATCGTCATCATCTAGCTCAAGTGGATTGCGCAAGGCAAAGGTATGACCTTGATAGTGTTTCTATTTTACCGGTCTCATGGTGTTAGTAAGAGACCGGATTATAGGATAGATGCCACACTTTCAAGAGGGGCTCTCGAATGAGTAACTTGATCGTATCATTCGGAGAGAGCTCAAACCTTTGCATACTTGGCATCATCTTTCTTGGTTCTTATTTGGCTTTCCTCCTTGTTTGATTTTAGAGCTTGTCATGATCTTCACGGCAAGCTCAAGTTCATCAAAAACGGATTTCGTATGGAAAACTTATCGCGTTTTTGGTGTTGGAGGTTTTACCGGTTGTTCTATTTTCGAGAGGTCTAACCTTTACTCATTTGGTTTTATGATTCATTGTTGGACAATGATGTTTCTCTGTATAATCTTGAAGAGCTCGTTGTTGTGATTCCAACGAGCCAAAGATCATCGAAAACGGAGTCCGGATGCAAAAGTTATTGTCGTTTTGGTGTTCGCTTTTTTGCCGTTTTTCCTGTGGCGGTAGTACCGTCCTCGGTACCGCCAGAAACGGGTTCTGATGCCCTTATCCGGTAGTACCGCTGGGTTAAGAGGTAGTACCGTTGCCTGGAAGTTTTTTTCATCCTGTTGTGTCTTCCAGACCTCCCAGGGGGCGGTAGTACCGCCTAAACCAGCGGTAGTACCGCCCCGGCGCGATTCTGCACCCAACGGTTAGATATTTGGATGACCTATTTAAGGGGCCTTCTTCCCCAATGGTTCCCCAACCTTTCTTGCAAGTTTTGCCCTCCATTGTTGACCTTCAAAAGCTTGCTTTCTCTCAATCCCTCCAATGATTCTTGCTCATTCTCGAGGGAAACAAGAGAGGAGATCTAGATCTACTTCTCCACCAGTCAATCTCTCCTCTAAGTGAGGGGAGCATATTGGATCTAGATCTTGGGATTCATTTGTTGTTTTCCTTGCTCTTCCTCGCATCTTCCTCCATAGCATTAGTTGCTTTGGTGGGATTTGAGAGTGAAGGGCTTTGAGCACTTCTTGTGTTCTTGCCATTGCATTAGGTGCATCGGTTTGAGTTCTCCACGGTGATACGTGGAGGTGAAGTTTGAGAAGCTTTACTCTTTGTGGTTCTTGTTACTCCTTGGGTTGGTTGTAACCCTAGGAGGCTTTGTGAGTCTCGGAGGGAGTCCGAGGCATTGTTGGGAGGCTCCAACTCATTGTGGAGTTCCCCGACCTTTGTGTACTGGTTTGGTCAACGCCCTCAAGTCGACCTCATAGTGGAACGAGCCAATCCCTCGTGGGTGAAGCTCACGGAGAATAGAGTGAGCACATCCATGCTATTGGAGCGCCTAGGTGGCTCCACACTCCTCCAATGTAGACGTACTTCCATTGGGAAGGAACTACGGGAAACATCTCCTCGTGTCCACTTTGCGGTTACTTCTTTACCCAAACCATTTACTTATGCATTTACCTTTGTGATAGCCTTCGTGCTTGAAGTTATCTATCTTGCTATCTCTTAGTGGTTATCTTGCTCAGCATAAGTTGTTGGTGCACATAGGTGAACCTAGTTTGTTTAGGTTTTGTGCTTGATAAATTAAACGCTAGTTTTATTCCGCATTTATTCAAGCCTAAACCGTAATTATTTTAAAACGCCTATTCACCCCCCTCTAGGCGACATCCTCGATCTTTCAACCACAAGGGGTGGGTAAGGAGCATATGGTCAACTCTCTCTCATCATGGACTCTCCCTTAGAATGGGGGAGGAGAAGTGATATTTATAGCCTTAGTACAAAAGGGGGTGCAGGACATGAGTGGAAGGCCTGGGAGCCGGCCTGGCCGGGCTGGAGTCCGGCCTCTCTGGCTGGCCGGCCTAGGAGCTGGCCTAGGCCGGGCTGGAGGCTGGCCGCCTCGGCACGTAGGCCGGCCTGGGAGCCAGCCATGCCGGGCTGTAGGCTAGCCGCCTCGGCAGGTAGGCCGGCCTGGGAGCCAGCCAGGCCGGGCTGTAGGCCGGCCTGGTAGTTTTTGCCATCTTCTTCATCTTCCTCTTGACGCATTCTCCTCCGCTTCCATGCGTACGCTTTGGATGATATTGAGTCTTGGGCCGGCTTCCTTGTCATCTCCCCGAATGTCCGTACTCATCATGTGATACCTAGCATAGCAAAGGGGTAGATGCTCAAGTTGTATAACATCCAATGGTGCACGAAATGGGCTCTCATCGAGGAAAGAGTTCACCTTTAAGTTCGATGACGACTTGGGATGTGTTGAAACGCTTGACATGGTGATGGTCCTAGGTTGCACTACATCATCTCCCCCGCTTCAAAAAGAGTCGTACTCGACTCTTGCTCATCATCATCATGGCAAGGAGGTAGATGTGTAGACCTTGTCATGTGGTTCACCATGTAGTCGATGGAAATGATGTGGTACTTCTTCAATGTCCCTTCGCCTTTCAAGTAATCTACAAAACTCACAAGGAAGACGAAACAACACTCAAAGAGTAGCCAATTCATGAAGGACATCGCATGAGCGCTTATGTAGAAGGAAGTCACCTTAACAAGATGTCGATGTGCTCTTCTAGCAAGATCTTCCGTCATAGGAATGCGTGGTTGAAACAACTCATAGTGGCTCATCCAAAGGTACGACCTACACATCTAAGACCAAGCAAACCATGTGTGTGCAAGATAGAGGAGCATATCATCAATGACATGTCCATTCATGGTCATTACACCATTAGCACAACACAAATATGTGAAAGTCAAAGCATATGCAAGGTCAATGTGCAAGCAATTTCTTGAAATGTGGGAACACAAAACTCCATGAAAGTTTGAGAAGGCTAAGTTAGGTATCTCATTTTGAACCATATGATCAATATTGCACACAAGGCCTTTGAAAGGTAAATTTGTCAACATCCTCGATGCAATAAGCGGAGAATTGGCAAAAACACATGATGAAAAGTGTCCAAAGTATCAACATGGGAGCAAACAAACCATATGAAAGAGCAAGTGTTCGAAATATTTGTTGCAACACCAAATGGGTAGAAACCAAAACACTTATGACAAGACATGCTCAAAATGTCATTATGGTTGCACACAAGCCATTTAAAAGAACAATTGTTCATCATATTTGTTGCAACACATAAATCATTCACATGAAAGATGGGAAAATTTGTCTTGCCATAGAGGAAAGCATTATCACAAACTTGTTTGCAAACAAACCAAAACCAAGAGAAATTGTTCAACTTGTTTGATGCAAAACATGGAAAGGGTATTAGAGTCGGGTTTGATCCACAACTCAAGTGTATGCTCTCAAGAGCTCTTTTTGGCAACTCATGCTCAAGAGAGGTTGACAATATAGCATGAAGCCTAATGCACACGAAAAACCAAATGAAAAAGTTGTGTGCATGGTATATGAACACATCATCCATCATGATGCGTCTCTTCATTTGCACTTCACCAAACACACCAAAATCAAGTGGAATGTATGACATATGTGGATGGTTACTATGCAAAGTGAAGGATGGAACAAGGTCCATAAGAGAAAACGAAACATCTCCAAAATGTGAGAAAGCTATGGGGGCAATCTCATTATCAAGCATCTCAACATTATTGCAAGCAACACATGTGAAAGAAGAATTGTTCAACATGTTGCATGCCACAATGGAGAAAAATGGAAACGTTCGTAACAAGGCATTCTCATGGCAAAATCATCACAAATAGGTAATTCCACATGTTCAACATTGGTTTCAAACAAAGTATCACATGGAAATAAGAACGAATGATATGTGACATCAATAGAATCATCCATAGCATGCAAGCAATCATAGTTCATCATGTCCACTAGTGGGATCATGGTCACATCAACACCCATACCTTGATAGTCCTGCTCATGTGAAGTAGGTGTCGAAGTAGTAGGGGCTTCCATGTAGCCGACTTGTCCATCTTGAAGTAGACATGGGGTGGCATCATCATCCTCCATGTACATCTTCTCCATTTGAGGCACCGTCATGTCGAGGAGTAATGTCTCATCATCTATAGAACCTAGACAAAACACACTAGAGGAAGGTGGTAAGTTGTTAGAATGCAAAATGGCCTCACTTGACCTATCAACTACCTCTCTCAACTCAAGTGGTGTATCTCTCATTCCCTCAAAGTGAAAGCACTCAAACTCACATATGGTAGAGGCACTCAACTCACTCTCACTCTCACTCAAGTGGGCTAAGTGGCTCTCATTCTCACATGGGATTGGTACCATCTCATAAGTCAAACACATGAGGGTAGGCTTAATGTTCTCAACTCCAAACGCCTCCAAGGTTGAAGGGAAACTTCCATGCTCAACCTCCTCGACCCCATCGCCTCCAAAGGTGCATGCCATAGTTGGGGCATCACCCAAAGTACTAGTATTGTACATGCTTGCCTCCGTGGTCGAAGGGAAAATCCCATGCTTGACCATCTTCTCATCGTCTTGACCTCCATTTGGGCATTCCCACATCATGTGACCATTGCCATTGCATGTTGGACACAAGAGATTGGGACATTCTAGTGGATCATGGTCTTGGCCTTGGCAATTGTCACAAATGAGGTCTTCCTCTTGCCATATGGGTACCAATGGGTCTCGACGATCTCTAGGATGAGGTGGTGGCGAAGAAGTGCCTTCATGGCGTCCACCATTTGATCGATGATGCTCTTGATGTTCACTTGACTCGGTTCGGTGGTGGTGACGATCATGAGGATGTTCTTGGCGAGGATGGTGCTCATGGTGTGGAATTCGATTCTCCACATGGTTCCCATGGTCACGATTGTGGTGGCGTGGCCTTGGAGGATGGCGGTGTCGATGGCCTTGGTCCCCAAAGTCATTCGCACCCGGAGCACCATTGTCATTGGCCAAGGGGTCTCGACAATCGCGATGATGAAGAGGTGGTGAAGGTGTTCGTTCATGGCATCCATCATTTGGTTGAGTATGTTCTTGATGCCCATTGTTATGGTGTGCGCGAGGAGAAGGTGGGTGTTCCACTTCATGGTGATGTCGAGTATGTTCGTCGTGCCATGAGATGTCTTGACGACCTTGATGTGGTTCATGATGCGCATGTCGTGGTTGTGTCGACCTTGAGGTGCTCCTTGTGCGGCGCGAGCTTGAAGAAGAGCGATGTTGCGCAAGGTTGTTGATAGCTTCGGTCATGCGCGCCATTTGGTCGTTGAAGTTGGCTTCTTGTGCTTGAAAACGACGATCATGGCGACTAAGCCCATCACGAACAAGATGTCGAAGGTCCACGAACTCGCTGTGCGTGACTTAGCCAATGGCACTTTGAATTCCTCCACAGATGTCATCCGCTGAACTTGAGCTTCCGTTTGTACTTTCCCTAAACATGATCTCAAGAACAAGTGAAATGTATGGAAATGGAGAACCGAGAGAAACTATATCGTAAGAATAGAGTGGCTTGAAGAAAGAGAATCCGGTGCTCACACCCAACACACACACTTATGAGGATAGGAAGGTATGAAGTTGCAAAAGAAACAAGCAAAACCGGCGAAAAGTATATTGTCCAAGGTAGAGAAAATCCACAATGACCAAATTACCAAAGAAACACCTACCGCAAATGATGAAGAAACACACACAAAAACGAATGATGGGGTTGGGCGACCAAAGGGCGAGCACTTGAAGATATGCAACCTAACGAAGACTACGTGCTCAAATGTCACACCAACACAAGTAGGATGCTAGCTCAATTGCCTTTTGGTGGGCAACAGATTTGCACAAGTGTTAAACACCCACACTCACTTTGGCGGTAAAAGCTTTGTCACAATCTACAAGAGATGATACTTGGCACTACTCATGTCTTTTCTCTTTTTTTTTTTGATTTTTGACGATGATTCCTTCTTCTTTTGCTAGTGCCAAGATCTTTAACGATACACACTTGCCAATACTTGAAGACAATCACTCGAACAAGTGCAATGCCTCGCAATATCAAAGAGCTAGTCCGAGAGGTCAAGGTACGCGAAAGGAAGAAGGGCTCACAACGGATTACGATGACGGGGAATGTCGAGTCCTTGGTGTCGTCGTCGCTTGGCGTTGATGAAGTGTTGCTGCGGAAGCTTGTCGATGTTGTAGACGTTGATCACACCGGAAAAGGACTCAAACAACAAAGGGGAAATGCCAAAACGAACCGAGGAAAAGATAACACAATTTTTTTTGCAGGAAGGCCGGCCTAGGCCGGGCTGTAGGCCGGTTGCGTCGGTAGGTAGGCCGGCCTGGGAGCCGGCCTGGCCGGGCTGCAGGCTGGGCTATCTGCTGCCCGAATTTCCGCGATTTTTGGCAGAAAAAGCAATGATAAATCCTCGATTTCGTGGGGAAATTGGCAAAATTAAGGCTTAGGAACGCAAACAAAGGTGGATGCGGTCCTAAGGCAACAGATCCGTGGACCAAAACTACCAAAAACGTAACAAATCGACAAATCGGCTTGAATCCATGAAAAGGCTATTTTTGGTGGAAATTTTTGAATTTCTCAAAAACAAAGAAAAATTTGGTGGATTTGGGGGTGGAAACACAAATCAATCCGTGTCAACCCAAGCTCTGATACCATATGCTGAAGTAAGGACCTCATGGGGTGCCCGATCTTCACGGATTGACGAACGAGTGGACGAACACACGCAAGAACACGAAGAACACACGAAGAACACCAAGAACACAAGAACAAAAACACGATACAAGGACACGTTTTCCTCACCGGTCGGTCCAAGCCGGTCCAGTAGAATCCCAAAGGGAGAGATTGGCAAGTAGATACAAGGAGAGATCTTGAATGGTTGTTTCTCCAACGGTCAACCAAACCGATCCAATAGAGTCACCCTAAGATGAAAGATTGACAAGTAATCAAACTACAAGTAGATGTCTTGAATCCACAAGAGGGATCTTCTCCACAAGAGGAGGCCTTGAATCCGCAAGGGGGTCTTATTCACAAGGGGATGCAACACCACAAGGGGTGGGTAAGGAGCCGATGCTCAACTCTCTCTCATCATATACTCTCCCTTAGAATGGAGGAGGAGAAGTGCTATTTATAGCCTTAGTACAAAAGGGGTGCAGGACATGAGTGGCCGGCTCCTAGGCCGGGCTAGAGGCTGGCCGCCTCGGCAGGTAGGCCGGCCTGGGAGCCAGCCAGGCCGGGTTGTAGGCTTGCCGCCTCGGCAGGTAGGCCGGCCTGGGAGCCAGGCCGGGCTGTAGGCTGGCAGTTTTTGCCATCTTCTTCATCTTCCTCTTGACGCATTCTCCTCCGCTTCCATGCGTACGTCTTGGATAATCTTGAGTCTTGGACTTCCTTGGCATCTCCCCGAATGTCCGTACTCATCATGTGATACCTAGCATAGCAAAGGGGTAGATGCTCAAGTAGTATACCATCCAATGGTGCACGAAATGGGCTCTCATCGAGGAAGGAGTTCACCTTTAAGTTCGATGGCGACTTGGGATGTGTTGAAATGCTTGACATGGTGATGGTCTTAGGTTGCACTACATCAAAAACCGGATATATTTCCACCGGATTTACACGACAGCTGTAGTCTTCGTCTATGTTAGCTCATGCAGTAGATCGTCGGACCAGATATGTCAGAATCTTCAAGCTAAAGCTCACCGCTAATCCGTGTACATCACATCAGTCAAGTCAATTCTCATGATATCTGATGAAGAAGAGATCTACGTCTCGATGAGACATGGCACGTGGGTGTGGACGTATAAGTTCACTTGATCCTTTCGTTGGCCGTCCGTCCGTATCCACGTGAATCTAGCTTTGTCGCCGGCGGCGACGGGTGAAAGCATAATCTCCCGGAAAGGTATGGCCACAACGGGACGCCCGAGCTCCACATGTGAAATACATGCATGAGTCTATGGATTCGATCTCTTTCCTACATCATGATCCTGTGAGATCTGTAGTAGATCACGCAGGATCTCTTGCGTCAGATGGTCAACTGATCTGAGCAGTGCACTGCAGTTATATATGATATTGACATCATGGATTCATGGCGTAGAGAATAAAATCGTCTACGGTGAAATACTTGAACATATTGGTGACTTTTACACGCATGAAACATCCCGCGGTAAAAGTTGTTTTTCTTGTTGAAGTTGAAAGCTCTCGTCTTCTCTGAAGTTGAAAGTTGTAGAGCATGGAGTTGAAACCATTTTGTGAAGAATTTTTCGTTGAAATTAGAGTACAATATACTCCCTCCGTATCAAAATATAAAATGTTTGTGTATGTTTGGGCTCAAATGCACCTAGACATATTTTAGTGCAACATTCTTGTGAATCTTGCACT
The DNA here is from genome assembly GCA_947311845.1 of Poa pratensis. NCBI lineage: Eukaryota > Viridiplantae > Streptophyta > Magnoliopsida > Poales > Poaceae > Poa > Poa pratensis. Next base: position 17,153,273 of record CAMZMU010000110.1, read on the forward strand.
AAAATATGTGTAAGTGCATTTGGGTCCAAGCATGCACAAACATCTTATATTTTGATATGTAGGGAGTAGTTCTTTTTTCCCTTGTTCGGCGGGAAAGAATACTGTCTAGCTCAAATTTTGGTTGTAAACTGAGTACGATCTAGTTCAAATTTGGTTGGGTACTGATTAGAATATAGTTGGAAGCTAACAATTCGAGTTGAAACCCAATGTTTTTATAGTTCAAACTTGGATTTTATTTAAGTTGAAAATGGTCAAGAGCATAATGATTACAATCTAGAAGAAATAAATAAACTTGTGAAAAGCTAGAAAGGTGAGGGGCATTGTGCAAGATCGAAATGGGCTTAGCAATCTGGTGGGAGGTGTGTTTTGCAAAGTATGTAGCACGAATGTCAACCAATTGGACAACACGATAGTACGTGGGGATCAATATAGGAGTGATTAGACTAGTCACAATGGGGAGTATCACAGATCGGTATCATGCATATGATACTAGTGTATGGTACTACTCATACAATGCATAGTATCATAGAGTAGTATCATAGCCACATCTCATTTATTTGTTTGTAGTATCCCAATACAAATATGTACAAGATTAACTTTCTATTAAAATATCTTATTTTATGTGCTATGATACCATAACATAGGTAGATACCACTGTCCTCTCTTTCTTCATTAATTATAGTGCCACATCAGATTTTTGCCAACATGGCATGCATGATACTAGTTATGATACTCTCATTGTGGCTAATCTTATGCATTTCTATAGGAAAGTGGGGTGCGCGCGGAGTTGGGGATTGAGCAGCGCTGTGAGATGGGAGTCAAACGGGCCGCGTGGGTGGTGCGCGAGTTGGACGCGTTGGAGCGAATCAGTTGTAGCTACATACAAGTAGTTGTTTAGACCAGATAAGCGTCAATAGATTATAATTTATTAGCTTTACCTCCTGTTTGAGTCATCTAGTTAATTTGTCACAAAAAGCTACTCCCTCCATTCACTTTTATAAGGAACACTAGTTAGTCTTTCCATTTTAACCACATACATATTAAAATGAGTGAATCTTTGTACAAAATAAGTCTAGATTCACTTATTTTGGTATGTATATGAGGATAGCTAGTGTGGCTTATAAAAGTGAACGGAGGGAGTATCCAGTCTCGTGTCCCGTGCGTGGCTGGAGTGTGCACCTAGTCAGCCGTGATTAGCTCATAACTTAGTCGATCTGAGGTATCAAATTAAGTGTGTGTTTGTCATGGAAGATATCCTATTTAGCCGATAGAAAACCAAACAAAAAACATAAAGGGTTAAGTTTCCTGCATATATATGTCTCAAGTGACTTTGTCAAATACAAGACATTTTTTTTACAAAAGTACCAAAAAACTAAAGGTTCAAAATAAAAATAAAAAAACTACATATTTGTTAGGAAAAGGGCGTCCTCCCTACAAGTGTGGTTTTTAGCCCCTCCACACGTGACAAGTGGCGCGCTGAGAGAGAGGTTCTCCCACCCACTGGTGAACTACAACGCGCCACTTTTTGTGTGGGGAGAGAGTAGCTTGATGGGAGAGGGCACAATGGGCTTTTTCGTATATTCAAATAATAAAAGCAAAATATCTTTTGAATCAATCCATTTTCGCAGATGTGCTAGTCGCATCAAGATGTTCAAAACTAGATCTCATATTGATATGTTTCGACGATTTTTTTTCACTACCTTCGGGTTCGCAGTGTAATGAATATTTCCTGTGTTGTGTTCGGTTGCACTGTCTTGAGTGCATGTTATGTCATGCCTCGAGTGCATGTTATGTATTATCTTGATGTGTTTTGTTGTCCTCTCTGAGCGGCTGTTTTGCACTGTGTTTTATTGCACTGATATCCTACCCTGAGTATATATTTGCACCGCCTTCGATCTTCAGCTCTGAGTGCAAGTTCTGCAATGCCTTCTATGTCATGTCATGAGTGCATGTTTTCCACTGCCTTCTATATCCTGCTCTAAGTGCATGTTTTGCACCGCCTTCCGGTGCAATGGTATACTTTCTTAGGATGAACTGCATTTGATGTCCTACTCTGAGCACCTATCTCGCATTGCCTTCCGGTTCACTGTTGTCCTGCCTTACGAGGAGTTTGTTTTTATACTTGGTAAAGTACTAGTACTGCATTGTGTAATAAAAAACAAAACAAAAAAGAGAAGAAGTAAGTCCGTGCGCCTGTGCGATGCGGGGTCGTTTGAACGCAAAAAATCGAAACAAAAACTTTGTGCGCCATCCATTCCCGCAAGTCCCGTGAAGCGCCCTTACCTGCCCGCCACGTGTCACGCAGTGGGTGCATCACGCGTGCACCACGCCCTCCCATGGACTGCATGAACGGCATGCTTAACACTAGTAGAAAAGAGGCATTTAGTCCCGGTTGGAAAGGGCCTATAGTCCCGGTTTTCCAACCGGGACTACCCAATCGGGACTAAAGGTCCCGTCATTTAGTCCTGGTTAGTTACGAACCGGGACTAAAGCCTCTCCACGTGGGCGAAGCAGTGCGCTGGGGGCTGGAGACCTTTAGTCCCGGTTGGTGTTACCCACCGGTACTAATGGGTTGCTCCAAAAATTGGGAATTTTTTTAATTCTATTCTTAATTCCTTAATTCTATTCTTCATTCTACTCTCAAATTTTCCACTTAGCCACACACTTAATCTCTAATTATACACTTAGTCTCAGGTCAAAATACTTACCCTGGTCAAACTTCCCATTCGGTCACCCATCCTCAAATTGCCCCAGCCCAAGCACGCTTAACTTTTGAGTTCCTTCCAAATTAGATTCCAAATGAGAAGTTAGAACTTACTAATATTAACCACTGGGTCATGATGTTACACTTTTTTATTTTTTAAATTTTCAAAATTTATTTGAATAAATAACAATGATTATGTAATAATATTTTTTGAATAAATAACAATGATTATGGAATAATATTTTTTGAATAAATAACAGTGATTATGTGATAATATGGAATAATTCACATCTTTAAATCCGCAAATCGAAATTTGAAAAATAAAATATCTAAATCGATTAGAAAAATAAAAGGAATTCAAATATTCCATCCATATCATCTTTTGCATCACAGAAATATCGATAAAATTGCTATGAAAAAAAAACCCTCTAGCATGGAGCCAAATGATCAAGTTATGGCAATTCCCACAACATAGTTTGTGATAAAGTTCTCATATTCGACAAATAGGTTTATCTTCGTATAGGAAGCAATGGTTCCGAAGGGATTATTTAAATTATTTTTATAAATATCATTTTCCTTTTTCTAAGTGGTAAAAATGACTTTTTGTGAACCAACTACAAAAAATATGGTGCAAAATGGTACCCATCTAATTATCACAAAGAGTAGTCCACATTTAATGGATAATCCACAAGTATTAGGAATTTTCTTGATTTCTATCTAATTTCGCCTAGTTAAATGAGTTTATGTTGATTTTTTGAAAGTAGTCTAAATTTGAACTACAAGTGTTTTATAGTTTGGTCTGAAATTTTTAAAAAGATCATTTTAAGGTACACAACTAGTGGTTATATCACAGAAATATCGATGTTTTTAGAGAATTTGAGCTCTTTCGATGAATAGTCATGGTGGCCATTTTGACTGTTTTTTGAAAGAAATCAAATAAAGTGAAAAAATCTCAAAAAAAGATATCCTCTGGCATGGAGTCCTTTTATGTGTACTAGTTGCTATAAACAAATGATAAACTTAATTTTTGACAAATTGTTCAAAAACAATCTTCACAAAAAGGTCTATCATGTATAAATATCTATAAGTTTCAAGCCAAATGACCAAGTTATAACCATTCTCACTGCATAGTTTGTGATAAAGTTCTCATATTCGACAAATAGGTGTATCTTGGTATAGGAAGCAATGGTTTCGAAGGGATTTTTCAAATTATTTTTATAAATATCATTTTCCTTTTTCTAAGTGACAAAAATGACTTTTTTTGTGAACCACCTACAAAAAATATTGTGCAAAATGGCACCCATATAATTCTCACAACAAGTAGTCCACATTTGATGGACAATCCCCAAGTATTAGTTATTTTCTTGATTTCCGTCTAATTTCACCTAGTTAAATGAGTTTATGCTGATTTTCCAAAAGTAATTCAAATTTGAACTACAAGTGTTTGATAGTTTGGTCTGATTTTTTTAAAATCATTTTAAGATACACAACTAGTGGTTATATCACAGAAACATCGATAGTTTTAGAAAATTTGACCTCTTTCGATGAGAGTCATGGTGGCCATTTTGACCGCTTTCTGAAAAAAATCAAATAAATTAAAAAACCTCCAAAAAAGATATGGTGCAAAATGGCACCCATATAATTTCACAAAGAGTAGTCCATATTTTCTGAATAATCCCCAAGTATTAGGAATTTTCTTGATTTCTACCTAATTTCGCCTATTTAAATGAGTTTATGCCAATTTTTTGAAAGTAATTTCGCCTAGTTAAATGAGTTTTTGTGATGCAAAAGATGATATAGTTGTCATATTTGGATTCCTCTCATTTTTCTAATCGATTTAGACATTTTATTTGTTAAATTTCGATTTATGGATTTAAAGCTATGAATTATTCCATATTAAATGAAAAATAAAAAAAATGAAAAACACGACGGCTTTAGTCCGGGTTGTCTTTAGTCCCGCTTGGAGATACCAACCGGGACTAAAGGGGCTCGCACCGGCCCCACCTTGCCGCAGCCCCTTTAGTCCCGGTTGGTATCACCAACCGGGACTAAAGGTCCCATTTGACCCGGGACTAAAGTCGTGCGGCGTCCTAGCCGGGACTAAAGTTGCGAACGGAAGGCCTATTTTCTACTAGTGTAAACTAGTTGCCATAAAAATAACTAACAGTTTTTTGTAAGCTGAGCTTGATGATACTATTTGAACACCAAGTGAGAAATAAGCATGAGATGTCGACCGATTGATTAGCTGGGAAGGTGAAAGACATACATGGACACAACTGGACCACTAAATGAGCAATACAAAAATCAGATGAAAACCCCCTTATAGATATTTTGTATGTTCTAGAATTTTATATTTAGTATAGTGATTGTTATCTCTTATATTTACTTACTCCCAAAATAGACAATCATGTATTCGGAAACCTCTTTTTGCTTTAGAGGTTTCTCATGATATTTAAGGAGACTATAATACCCACATGAAAACATACGTATCTTTGAAGTCCATCAGAGTGGCAAGAATTTATCTAAAAATACATGCAATTTTTTATTTGTTCTCTTCTCGAGAAAGACACAATCTAACCAAAGATAAATTGTCTCAAAAGAAACAACTAACATAAGTTTGGCGGTGATATATGCTTCAGATTTTCAATAAATGAAAATTGCACGCTAAAGATAAAATTACATAACAAAAATGATTTAATATTGATTTGTTTCTTGTGTTATTACATGACAATTTTTCCAAATATAATAAAAACAGTAGTGCTTAATACCATATGTAGAGAGAATGTATTGTAATTGCAAAACAAGTTAAAAGTTTAGTATAAATAATTAAACAATATTTACACACTGAACACCTACAACATACAAACGAACAATAGGGAATCTCGATAAAAAACAATGCATGTTAACCACGAAGAATAGGGCATTTGTGCTCATACCTAGAGCAGATCAGTAGGGTTCTACGAGTTCGGTGAGCCAATTTTACCAGTAAAGTTCTTAGCAGTAAACTATCCAAAGGTGGGAGTACGTGACATGTAGTGAAACCGGCGCTAGCCAGTCAAGCTGTACGCGTGACGTGCCGGTGGCCCCCCTAGTAGCTGACCAAAGTAGAACCTAGCCATGCCGCATCGTCATGGTCAGCTCATGGCTCAAGAGTGACTTCGACAATGGGACTAACCAGTAACTTTTCTACGTGACATAAACACTCGTCAAAAACTGGGTATTGTAGGAAATCAGCGACTACTCCTCCGCATTTCCCTCCCCGGTCACACACCATCTAGCGAAACTGCTCTTAAATCATACTCGATTCTTCTAAATCATTGAAGCACAAAACAACTAGCATAGAAGGGCAAAACAAGTGCAACTTTAAAACTTCCAACATAAAGAGAGAAAACTTAATATTGTTGTGATATTTATAACCATGTCTCCGACTCACATAATAAATTTCAGTAGCATCATTAGGAAATTTAATAATTTATCTATAACATAAATCATTCTTCTCATGATCCACAAGCATAAAAATATTATTACTCTCCACATAAGCATAATCATCCTCATTAGTAATAATGGGAGTAAAACTATCATAGCCATCATTGTAATCATTATAAACTAGATTTCAGGGTGCGCCTTGGTGCACGCTTCCCCGAGCTCTTCGTTGACGACACACAATACACGATGGAATTAATTAACGGCTAAAATTTATAATATTCATGTGTGATATATGCTGACTCAAACACTCCGGGATACACATCTCTCGCATAGAATTAAGAAAACTTAAATATAAACATCAACAACGATTCTGTCTTTAAGCCGCTGTCCCACATGCGCGCTGCAAGATCCACTAAAAAGATTATCTGCAGACTCACCACGCGCGCCTCGGGAAGGAAAGACCATCATTACTACGGTTTTCCACAAGGCAAGTAGAACCATCGCCGCTACCCGAACACATTCAGTACAACCACACACGTCTCCTACCCACAAATCCCCCTCGTCTTTTCCGGTCGTCTTCCTCATCCCAATCCCTTCAAACCAAAGGAAGCCGACGATGACATCCACCGCACGAACACAATCAATATAAACACAGGGTAACAAAAGCCGACCCAAACCGGACAAGGGTGAATCAGTTATGTTCACTGCATTCCTCGACCGGAGTGTCTCCTTGCCGTCCTCCCGGATGATCCTCCGAGCTCTTTGCTGATGACATGCTGTTCATCGCGATTCTCGAATGGTAACCAGCACAAAAAAACATTTAAAAAGTCAACAAAATTTCTTGCCCATGCGTTGTTTCGTCTTCACACAACGGCTGCTTACCCGATGCACAACTACTGACCGTTTTGGCCAATTGGTGTGTGCCAAAAAACCGTCTGCTTTCACATTAGAGTATTAGCCTATAAATTCCCCATCGCCAACCTTGAATTAACAGACGCACCAGAGATCCATCGTTCCATTTCAAGACCACGACATAGAAGTATCGCCGTTCCTCTCCCATAACTCCTCTTCCAATGGAGAGGGGGTGGAATACATTGTTGATTGGTCTGCTTTCCCCGACGACCTCATCAAGAAGATAGGCGACTCCTTCATCCAGTCCGACGACGTCGACTATTATTCATCCCTCTATGCGGTCTGCGGCAACTGGAGACACGCCACGGACACACCCAAGGTCATCCTTAACAATTGGATAATGCTTGAGAAATACAGCGACCAGAAAGTTACATTCCTGAATCCCTCTACTTGCCGAATATGTGAGAAATCCATCCCCGACGATGTGTGCAGGTCCACAAAATTTGTTTTTCACGTCTCACGTTTGTATGTCAATAACATTACAAAAATTGACGTTGTTTCCAATTGACCTGTTATTGCAGAATTTACTTTTTCGTATCGGCTACAACAGGTGGCCTTGTTGTGCTAGGAAAAAGAACATGGCTATATAAGTTACGCTTGCTTAACCCCTTCACAAGTTCCATGGTCCGTTTTCGAGCACAGATACCAGTCGAGTGACTCGCCTCCATTGTTGTGCTGACTTCCCCATTAATGGTGTTTGTATCCAACCTTCCGAACACCAATGTCAGATGGGCCGACCAAAACACCGACGAAGGACAGACTCCTACAGGATTTGGAGAAGGAGAGTTCTCTACTGTAGAATGGTTTGGACTACTTTCCAGCATGACTGCGTACAATAACGAAGTGTACGTAACAGACAATTACGGATCCATCATATCTACTATCCCAATAACCAAGGACTCAATCGTTGGTCGGAGCGCTCAAGCAGTCATGATGTCGAAATCCATTGAAGGCCTAATTTTCAATGGACAGAATCATAGAAATAGGTTTTACCTGGTGCCAATAGAAGATGAACTTCTTCTTGTTATCCTACAAGAAATATGCTAACTTTTGACCCTCTATTTTGGTCACTAAAAGGTCACAAAGTTTCATCCGTGACCCCTTATTGACCAAAAAACAATGGTCACTGATGACCCACAAGTATAGGGGATCGCAACAGTCTTCGAGGAAAGTAAAACCCAAATTAATTGATTCGACACAAGTGGAGTCAAAGAATATTTATAAGCCTTAACAGATGAATTGTCAGTTCAGCTGCACCTGGAAATAGACTTGCTCGACACAGTTTATCACTAGCAACAGTTTTATAGCACTAGCAGTAGTGAAATAATAGCAGCAGTAAAATAAAAGCAGCAGTAATAATTGTAGTAGACAGCAGGATTAAAATACTGTAGGCATAGAGATGGATGAACGGGCGTTGCATGGATAAGATAATTCATATAATAGTCAAGACATGGGCAATTGCAGGTAGATAATAATAATAAAGTATCCAGGTAATAATCAATCATAGGCATGTGTTCCGTATTTAGTCGTACGTGCTCGCAATGAGAAACTTGCACAACATCTTCTGTCCTACCAGCCCGTTTGCAGCGGGGCCTCAAGGGAAACTACTGGTAATTAAGGTGCTCCTTTTAATAAAGCACCGGAGCAAAGCATTAACACTCCGTGAACACATGTGATCCTCACATCGCAGCCATCCCCTCCGGTTATCCCAATTGTTGTCACTTTGGGGCCTCGGGTTCCGGACAATTATATGTGTAAACAACTTGCAGATATGATCTAAAGCAATAATTATCCTCATGATTTAATAACATGTTCAGATCTGAAATCATGGCACTCGGGCCCTAAGTGTCAAGCATTAATCATAACAAGTTGCAACAATGACATAATGTACTGATGGCCCTTCACGTAGTTACCTGCGTGAAAAGTAAATGAGTTAGGTTGAGACTCCAAGTGCAGAGTGTGTAGTAAGTGGAAGACGTGTTTTCCCCACGAGGGGTGACTCGAGGGTTTAATATCGAACTCTTGGGTAATCAGTAGTGAAGATTTATCTTTCCTATCCTTCTTTTGGTTACCTACAAAACAAAGTAAATGTTTTGGTCGTCAACCTCACCTAGTGGTTGTCAAGCACAAGGTGTGAGAATGATATCAAGATAATATGCAATGCAAACAAGAAATAAATATGCAATGGTGGTAAATAAATATGCAAGGATGGTGGTAGCAATGATTAATGATATTTTTGGGTTTTATATGATTAATGCAAGATGTAAAAGTGTTTTTGTATTTTCGGTTTTTTAAATGGCAGAAAATAGAAAAGTGGTAAAAGTTGTTGGAAAGGTGTTTCTTATGATTAAAAATGGACCAGGGTTCATGGTTTCACAAATGCACTCTCTCTTTAATAAAGTGGTAGATGAACACTAGAGTTGACATATGAGATTGCAACACAACAGTTTAATGACAAGTTACTAATTATATGGGCATCACGTCCTAGCATAGAGACCTTTTGGTTATTAGTCTCTCTTATACTCCACCAAGATGTGAACTAAATCATAACACCTCAGTAATTAAGATAACTCAGAGTATAGCAATAAGTATCATGCCATGAAGTTAAAATAAGAACATGCTAGATCTAGTCATGGAGGAAGTGGCAATGGTCACACCCACATCTCCGGTAGCATGGTATTTCTTTTTATCCCTAGTGAGGCAACAAAGTAAGGTAAAACACCCAAGTGGATCGCAGAACTTTCTCTCACGTTCACTGCACTAGCCACCCCCCGTTACTCCAACTAATGCACACGTTCCCCCTCACGCGCTCTCATAAACATGCTTAATCATGACAAGTAAATAAGAACGGGGTACATACTATGCATCTACTTTCATAACTGAAACAAAACCATTGCAATCTCAAACATATATTAACTCATAAAAAGATCCACCACAAAGGTATTACATAGATGACCGTAATCATGTTCAGCAGCTCATACGGTACTAATTAGTGAAGCTCAAGAGAGAAGAGAGATACATAAGTTACTTCCACAAACCCATAGTCCAGAGGTGGACTACTCCCTCTTCATCATGGAGACGGTGGAGAAGTTGTTGGAGGAGATGGAGACCACCCCGGCAGCGCCCCGCCGGAGTTTTCCCCCTCCAAATCTACAACTCCAGGACTCTGTTTCGGTGTTTATGTGTTTCTGCGGCGCTCCTTTCCGAAGGGCGTCAGTGACTATTTTTTATAGTCGGTTTTAGGTCAAGACGGAGTCGTGGGCGAAAAGATCGACGACAACGGAGCCTCGAGGCTCCAGATGGTGGGTCCCACGCGGCCAGATTCCTTGGCCACGTGGGCCACCCTCTTTTGGGCCTCGGGCCTCCGCTTGTTCGCTTCCTTCGCTCCCAAGTCTTCTTCCTTCCAAAAACTGATGCTCGTAAATTTCCAGGTCATTTGGACGTCGTTTGGGTCCCTGAAACATTAAAATATGGAAAATAGGGTTTTCTGCCTACGCAGGGTTAATTCCATAAAAATAGAAAAATCATGAAATATTCCAAAAATCATTATAAAACATTGATATACCCCTTATATGATGCAAATATGATTGGAATATAAGTTATATAGTGCAAAGTTCATGTATGCATTTTACATGCATCAACATCCCCAAGCTTAACCAATACTCGTCCTCGAGTATGAAGGTGATAAAACTAACATGGACTTTGCAATTTAATACTAACAATGGATATCAAAGATGATTACTATTGCTACATAGAGTCAAATGATTCATTCTTAAAAGGAGTAGCAATATGCAAGATAGTTTATGAAGTGATATCAAGTATTCAATGCAAGGATGTTCAATGATAATTCACAAAGTGTAACATGAATGAAAAAGTACTATGGACCACAAGTATGCATAATGATAAGTAAGAACATCCTACAATGGTCATAGAGTATTGATGAAAATATGAATATAAAAGGTGGACACTTTGGAAATATATATATGAGTAGAGGTAAAGCATGAATAAGTTTCATCTAACTTCCAAACTCTTCTACTTAAATTAATGATTGCAATGTGGTAATCCTTGGTGTCAAGCTCTCACTACCCCTATCATAGCATCTTGAATGATTAAGTTTAAAGTCAAAGCAAATATGAGTAGTGTGCTTGACAAAGTACAGGTTGAAAGTCTCATGCCCCTTGAATACAAGTACGTACTCCATGTGTTACTCAACTTGGGAAACAAAGCAAGTTCAAGTTAGATATCATTGTAAGTAATAATAGTATCATTAAGAGCGTCAACTGAGGTACCTCTTGTCCCAGGATATGGAACAAGTCCATATCAAAATGACAAGACAATCAAACACAATGAACAATCTCAACACCATTTTTATTTACCATTAGATAGCTTTTTATTGTCAGGTGTATCACAGAAGGTTCACCATAGTATGTAAGTAAATTTCCACCATGAATGATGCATGGCTTAGATTAGCAGCCCAGGTGTCTCTCTAACCATTTATACAAACTCATTTAAACCTACTTCATTTCCACATTTATTTCACCCATGGTAAGCATCCATAAACAAAAGTACATGATATCAACTAAATGAAATGAAGTGCATGTTGAAAGCTTGCCATGTGACAGCACATATGAGCTAACTCTCGACCAAAGACATTTGTCAAGCCCACAACATCATAATTTTAATCACAATGGGTCATGTTTTATCTATGCAATGAAAGTAAAGTGTGCATCAAGTTCGAGAGAGCTCTATAACCAACTTTTCCCATAACAATCAACAACATAAGCATTTTCATTCAGAGCTATAGACAACACAAATATCATGATAAACATACTCGGAATAGCATAAAGCTAATAGGTAGATATGGTGGACTCACTGGAAAAACTTTGGTTGAAGGTGTTGGAAAACAAGTTTTTACTTGTTGGAATTTTTGGGCTAGCAAGTATGTATCTTTTAAAATCAACTCAAACATCCCTTTTCCCAATCTAATAATAGCATCCAACATAAATCAACCCAAATTTCCAGTAGCTCTCTCATATATAAATGATAGTGTGGTTGTCTCACAAAATAAAAATCAAACCAAAACAAACAAAAAGACGCTCCAAGTTTATGCGATAAAGTGTTTCGATCGAAAAACAGAAGTTAGACGTGTGCAAACCGAGAGTGTGTAGGTCCAGTGGGGTTGTCTTCACATCCCCAAGCTTATGGTCTTCACCATACTTGGATAGCTCTTGGTGCATCTCCTCTAATCCCTGTGAAAAAACTTCAAAACACCGTTTCTCTCATTTCTTTTCTGTGGGGTGCATTAGTAGTGATAAACAAATAGATTTCTTGCTGCATATAATCCTTGAAAAAAATTCATATGAATGTCCAGAAAGTGTATAATGTTGTATGCCTACTTATAAACTCAATTGGATAAAAAATATTCAAGTTAAAAGTTCAAAGCATGCATCAAACAAAATGGGACAGAATCTGTCCAGAAAAACAGCAGCAGGAAAACGTATTTTTCTACCCTACTTAACTTTGTCGAAAAATTCCGAAAAAAATCATGCATACAGAGGATGAAAAGTGTCAACTACAATTCAAATATGAGCTCATTCCGAGTTACATAATAAGAACTAAAAATCATACCGTGCACAGATTCCTTGGCCGCGTGGGCCACCCTCTTTTGGGCCTCGGGCCTCCGCTTGTTCGCTTCCTTCGCTCCCAAGTCTTCTTCCTTCCAAAAACTGATGCTCGTAAATTTCCAGGTCATTTGGACGACGTTTGGGTCCCTGAAACGTTAAAATATGGAAAATAGGCTTCTCTGCCTGCGCAGGGTTAATTCCATAAAAATAGGAAAATCATGGAATATTCCAAAAATCATTATAAAATATTGATATACCCCTTATATGATGCAAATATGATTGGAATATAAGTAATATAGTGCAAAGTTCATGTATGCATTTTACATGCATCAAGTACTAACAATGGATACTAGGCACCATGCCCTCTAACAATCTGATATCTATTACATGAATGATCTCATCCAATCCCTACCATCCCCTTCAGCCTACAGCGGGGATTACTCACACATGGATGGGGGAATCATGGATGGTTGATGGAGAGGCGTCGGTGATGATGATGGCGATGATCTCCTCCAATTCCCCGTCCCGGTAGGGTGCCAGAACAGAGTTTCTGATCCCCGAAATAGGGTTTTCGGTGGCGGCGGAGCTCTGGAGTGTTTATGGAAAAAGCGTCGATCCTCGCTGGGTTTTTAGGTCAAGGGGATTAAGTAGTCGAAAGGGGGACGCGAGGTGGTGACCGAGGCGGCCACACCACCCCCTGGCGTGGCCCAACTCTGGCCGCGCAGGCCCATGGTGTGGGGCCCCTGTTGCCCGCCTCCGTCTCGTCTTCTGGCTCCGTGTGTCTTCTGAAAAAATAGGAACTCTAGGATATTTTTCGGGAATTTTCCCGAAACTTGACTTTCTGCACAAAAACAAGACACCAGGGCAATTCTGCTAAAAACAACGTTGGTCCGTGTTAGTTGCATTCAAAACACACAAATTAGAGGTGAAACAACAGGAAAAGTGTTCGGGAAAGTAGATACATTTTAGACGTATCAACTCCCCGAAGCTTAGCTTATTGCTTGTCCTAAAGCAATTCAGTTAACAACTGAGTGCGATAAAAGAAACTTTTACAAACACATTTGCTTCATATAATGTATACATTCTCACTATATGATCAAGTACTTAGGCAATTCATAATAAATAAATGTAGATAATGCCACCTAGTAACTATGTGAACTATGAAAAGATACCAACACACTAAGAATAAATAACATGAAATAAGTCTATCTGCATGATTGCAATGTTCATAATAAGATATGATAAAGTGGTATCTCGCTTGCCTTTATTTGTAGAGCAAAACATAAATGCCAAGGCACCTGTGAAGTTCAAGTGAAGACTAGAAGTAAAAATATCAAAGATAAGAGCATCAAAGTTATACCACAGTTAACCGTATTCTGGGACAAGCACATTACACTAAGAATGACAGTTATGCTCTCGAGAGGGTGCTCAAAGAAAGGATGGTGACTCAACATAAAAATAAAAGATTGGCCCTTCGCAGAGGCAAGCAGGGATTAACATGTGCTAGAGCTTTTTATTTATAAAACAGAGGTATATTTCACTGGTATCATTGCTTGTCTGATAAATCAGGGCAAAAATGTGAAGAGAATTAAGCGGTTAAAGTTGTAATTAATTGGGACTGGGCACCCCATTTGTCAGCTCTTTTTGCAAAATTAATGGATAAGCGGATGTATATGCCGCTAGTCCGGTGGTAAAGTCTGTTTGACAGGTGACATAAAGACATCCATCCCATCCTCATGAGCTAAAAACAGTGTCACAAAATGAGAAGTATTTTGAAGGTTTTAAAGGTAGCACATGAAAATTTACTTGGAATGGTTCGAAATACCATGCATAGGAATTTTTGGTGGACTCTTTGGAATAACTTGGTTTTAAAGGATTTTGAAAGCACGAGCAGCATTCCAGCTCAGTACAAGTGAAGGCTAGCAATAGACTGGGAAGCGACAATCAAGAGAGCATTAACCGTCATAATCATGCTTGCGACAGAATAAAATTAACGGAGGCATAAAAGTGATACAAGAACTCTGAGGCAAAATAAATCATCAAGGCTTAATTGACTTTTTTGTTTTTCAGTCGTGAGCATGCGTGAGCATGTGCCAAGTCAATTCAAGTGAATCATTCAGAGGAGGATACCACCATGTCATACCCTTTTATGAATAGAACAATGCAAGCAAATATCTATATGACATGTTATATACTATTAGTGAATTGAAACTGATCATATGAAAAACATGAACTACTGATGCATGTAAAATGCATACATGAACTTTACATTTTATTACTTGATATTCCAACTTATTTGCATCATATATGGGTTATATTTATGTTTTATAATGATTTTTGGGATAATTCACAGTTTCCCCATTTATTTGGAATTAACCCTGCACTGGCAGAAAACCCTATTTTCTATATTTTGATGTTTCAGGGACCCAAACGACGTCCAAATGACCTAATATTTTACGGGCATCAGTTTTTGGAAGGAACAAAGCGTAGGAACGAAGGAAGCGAACAAACGGAGACCCGAGGGCCAAGATAGGTGGGCCCACGTGGCCAGATTCCTTGGCCGCGTGGGACCCTCATCTTGGGCCTCGTGGCTCCGATGCCGTCTCTCCGTGGCTTCGTCTTGACCTAAAACCGACTATAAAAATAGTCCCCCGAGGAGTTTCGCGAGGAGGCGGCGGAGAAACACAAAACCACGAAACAGAGAGTCAGAAGGCTGCCGCCGGAGAAGATCGGAGGGGGAAACGCCGCCGGAATCACCTCCGGAGGGCTCCACCCCCCTCCGGCGTGTTCATCATCAACATCTACAGCAAGATCATCTCCATCTCTCCACTGTAAACTCTTGGCAAACATGATATATGATGCAATATACTATTCCCTTGATCTATTGTGTCTCCCCATCTATGTTTGAGAAGTGATTTGTTCATGGCAATAGTGAAATAGTTCGTTGATTGGTTGCATACAAGTTTTGTTATCTTTTATGATTGTCTTTATGTACAATATATGAGTGCACACATATGTTGGGGAATGCATGTAAGGTGATCACCGGTAATGTAATGGAGTGAGGGAGACTTGGGAGGACATGTAAACCTGAGACCGAGTCATGAAGTTACTTTATTGGGGGATAATATAGGGGACCTTAGAACTTAAGGCTATGGTGGGACTTTTATGTCTTAATAATTCTTGTGTGCTCATTTACTTGGCCATGAGATCCATCATAAGGGGTTTTAGTTCATTTACTTGGCTACACCTATTTATGGCTCCTTCCTAGAAGAAACAATTAAGACTGAAACATGTGCTTCACTAATTGTGACAACCACACGAATGAAATAACAATTGCTAGAACATTTGCTCCCTTGAGATATTTGCTACTTGAGATATTTGCTACTTGCTACTTTGAGAAACTTGCTCTAAGAAACTTGCGTTTGAAACTTGATTGAGAAACTTGTTACTAGATAAACCCATTCCACATCACTTGCTTTCATTAGTTAGTTCCTTTCATATTTAAACTTATTGCTTTGCACAAACGGCCATATAAGAGGGTTATAGGGCTTTAGAGAATAGATAGTTTACCTTCAGCTCCTCGTGGGTTCGACACTCAAATACTTATCGAATTGTGCTACAGTGATTCCTTGCTCTTGGGGATTATCAAGCACTTTTCTGGCGCCGTTGCCGGGGAGCGTTGTGCTAAGCTTTTATTCTTGTTTGCATTGCATACTAACATATAAATCTAAAACAAAATTATAAAATGGAAAACAACCAAACAATTATAGAACTGTATAATATCTATCTTGAGTTAGGACATGAAGTGTTTGAGGAGAAAATTAAATTTTATTTGCATAACAATCATGTTTGTGGTAGTACTAATTCGTTGAACACCTTTATTGCTAATGCTAAGGAAAACCTTAAGCTTGGGGAAGTTTGTTTTGATGAATATGATATTTTTAGTCCCCCAAGTTTGGAAGAGAAAATTTATTTTGATGATACTATGTCTCCCATTTATGATGATTACAATGATGTATATGATATTTTCAGTCCACCTACTATTGAGGATGAAAGTGATTTAATTGAGTTTGATGATCCATTATGCTCATTAGATGATAAGTCTTTATGTGGTGATTCTATTCAAAACTATGTGGTTATGTTTAACTTTAATGCTTGCAACTATTATGAGAGAGGAAGAGATAAGAATCCCCTTTATGTTTCTATGTTATTTAAAATGCAAGCTATTGATTATTATATGCATTGGTTACCTCAAATTTGTTGTTATTTATTCATATATAAAATTCCAATGCATAGGAAGAGAGTTAGACTTAAAAGTAAATTGTTTAATATTCTGTGGTGTGTTCCTTATGCTTTAATTTCCTATTCGGTTTGAGCACACCTTTATATCTTTACAACATGTAAAATATCTTTACCTACTGTTTTGTGACAATTAGTTTAAGATTTTCATTTTATATAAAATTTGGGAAAGTAAATGAGAAGGATGAGTAATGGAGAAGTTGGGGTCGACCTTGAACATGTGTTGTTCATGCCAATGGAACCGTTGCAAAGTCTCTATCATTAAAACTTTTCCCAAAGCTAAAACCAAATAAAAAGAGTGTTTATGTTGTATATATTTGCTTCTCCTTTTGCCTTTTTGCTAAATCAAAAACAACAAAAATATTTTCCTTCTTCTTTGATTGTTTCTCTTGATTCTTGCTTGGTTCTTTTTGTTTCTTTTTTATTTTTATCTTCAGCTTAAGTTTTGGGTTTTTGAGTCAAGGTGCTTGTTTACTACCGTAACATCACCTTTGTATCTTATTTTTCATCTTAATGGCAAGAATAACCTCTTTTGAGAGGTAGGATTAAACAATAGTGATTTGCTGTCCAGAAAACAGATTCCTGAGCTTCACTGCGAAAAATGTATAAAATCACAGAAGAGGAATTTTGACCTGATATTTTACGACAGCAATATTCAGTTATTAATACACATTTCATTAGTTCAAAGTTTTCTGATTTGAGCAACGTAAGTGCCTCTGAAAATTCACTCTTTACGGGCTGTCCAGTTTTTGACAGATTCTGTCTTTATTTTGCATTACTCTCATTACTTGTGTTTTGTGTGGTTCTATTGATCAAAGAGCAATACACAACCATAGTAATATTAGCTAATGTGTAGAATCAACTCATGATATGTCTTTGCTGTACCTATGAGGATTTCATTTATGGAGACACTAACCCCTCTAATCAAGTTTTATGATGAGTTTTGTGTGAAGAGAACTTTCAAGTGGAAGAGTTGAGGGTGATGAATAAAGATCACGAGGGACAAACACTCAAGCTTGGGGATGTTACCCCTAGGCTCACCCTACATATATCAAATAAGTACAAGAATTTAAGCTTGGGGATGCCAAGCCACCTCACTCCAACCATCTTGATACCAAGTAAGTAAGCCTAGCTATATGGCTATAAAGAAAGCGCTTTACGGGAGGCAACCCGGTTGTTTTTACTTTTGATTTTCTTTGTGTCCTCTTGCTGTAACAAGAGACTTAGTTTTTAGTTTAGTTTCTGGAATTCTTAATAAAGTGCCAAGTTTTACCTATTTTGGCTTGAAAAAGTTGCTTTTGCATTCGGAGATTTTATTCCAGCACGAATCTGTGCACGGTATGATTTTTAATTCCTATTCTGTAACTCCGAATGAGCTGAAATTTGAACTGTGTTGCAACTTTTCATCCTCTGTGAGCGTGAATTTTTCAGATTTTTTCGACATATTTAAGTAGGGTAGAAAAATACGTTTTGCTGCTGCTGTTTTTCTGGACGGATTCTGTCCCATTTTGTTTGATGCATTCTTTGAACTTTTAACTTGAATCTTTTTGATCCAATTGAGTTTATAAGTAGGCATACAACATTATACACTTTCTGGACATTCATATGAATTTTTGTTTAAGGATTTTATGCAGCAAGCAATTCATTTGTCTATCACTACTAATGTCACCCCACAGAAAAGAAATGGGAGAAACGGTGTTTTGAAGTTTTTTCACAGGGATTAGAGGAGATGCACCAAGAGCTATCCAAGGATGGTGAAGACCATAAGCTTGGGGATGTGAAGACAACCCCACTGGACCAACACACTCTCGGTTTGCACACGTCTAACTTCTGTTTTTCGATCAATGCACTTTATCGCATAAACTTGGAGCGTCTTTTATTTGCTTTTTATTTTGATTTTTGTTTGTCTTGAGACCACCACTATCATTTATATATGAAGAGCTACTGGAAATTTGGGTTGAATTAAGTTGGATGCTATTAAAAAGATTGGGAAAGGGATGTTTGAGTTGATTCAAAAAGATACATATAGTTGCATGATTCATGTGCTTTTTAATGAGTATTAATTTGCAAGTGTTTTATCAAGAGCTATCTTTTATTCATGTTTTGATGCTGAATGTCACTTTACTTTGTTTAACATGGATTGGTTAGTTCTATGGACACTTATGCATGCATTTAGACGGTCAACTTTCTCCCTCTTGCTAGCCCAAAAATTCCAACAAGTAAAAACTTGTTTTCCAACACCTTCAACCAAAGTTTTTCCAGTGAGTCCACCATATCTACCTATTAGCTTTATGCTATTCCGAGTATGTTTATCATGTTATATTGTATTATCTATACTTCTGAATTAAAATGCTTATGTTATTGATTGTTATGGGAAAAGTTGGTTAAAAGCTCTCACGAACTTGATGCACACTTTACTTTTATTGCACTTAATAAACATGAACCATTGTGATTAAAATTATGAAGTTGTGAGCTTGACAAGAGTCTTGGTTGGGAGTTAGCTCATATGTGCTGTCACATGGCAAGCTTTCAACGTGCTCTTATATTTAGTTGATATCATGTACTTTTGTTTATGGATGCTTATCATGGTGCCAAATAAATGCGGAAACTTAGTAAGTTTAATGAGTTTGTATAAATGGCTAGAGAGACGCCTGGGCCGCTAATCTAAGCCATGCATCATTCATGGTGGAAATTTACTTACATGCTATGGTGAACCTTCAGTGATGCACCTCACAATAAAAAGCTATACCAATAGTAAATAAAAAGGTGTTGAGATTGTTCATTTTGTTTGTTTGTCTTGTCATTTTGACATGGGCTTGTTCCATGTCCTGGGACAAGAGGTACCCCAGTTGACGCTCTTGATGACGCTATTATTACTTACAATGACCTTAACTTGAACTTGCTTTGTGCCCAAGTTGAGTAACACCGTGGTGTAGGTACTCGTATTCACGGGGCATGAGCATTCAACCCATACTTTGTCAAGCACACTACTCATATTTGCTTTCACTTTAAACTTTAACCATTCAAGATGCTATGATAGGGGTAATGAGAGCTCCACACCAATGAATACCACATTGCAAACATTAACTTAAGTAGAAGCATTTGGAAGTTAGATGAAACTTATTCATGTTTTACCTCTACTTATTTATCTATCTTTCCAAAGTGTCCACCTTTTATATTCAGATTTACAAGAATACTCTATGACCATTATAGGATGTTTTTACTTTTCATTATGCATACATTTGGTCCATAGTACTTTCTTCTATGTTACACTTTGTGAATTATCATTGAACATCCTTTCATTGAATATTTGATATCACTTTATAATCTATCTTGTATATTGCTACTCCTTTGAGAATGAATCATTTGACTTATGTAGCAATAGTAATCATCTTTGATATCCATTGATAGTATTAAAATGCAAAGTCCATGTTAGTTTTATCACCTTCATACTCGAGGACGAGTATAGGTTAAGCTTGGGGATGTTGATGCATGTAAAATGCATACATGAACTTTGCATTTATTACTTATATTCAACTATTTGCATCATATAAGGGTTATATTTATGTTTTATATATTTTTTGGGATATTCACAGTTTCCCCATTTTTTGGAATTAACCCTGCACTGCAGAAAACCCTATTTTCTATATTTTGATGTTTCAGGGACCCAAACGACGTCCAAATGACCTAATATTTTACGGGATCATTTTTGGAAGGAACGAAGCGTAGGACGAAGGAAGCGAACAAACGGAGACCCGAGGGCCAAGAGGTGGGCCCACGGCCAGATTCCTTGGCCGCGTGGGACCCCCATCTTGGGCCTCGTGGCTCCGATGCCGTCCGTTTTCGTCTCCGTGGCTTCGTCTTGACCTAAAACCGACTATAAAAATAGTCCCCCGAGGAGTTTCGCGAGGAGGCGGCGGAGAAACACAAAACCACGAAACAGAGAGTCAGAAGGCTGCCGCCGGAGAAGATCGGAGGGGGGAAACGCCGCCGGAATCACCTCCGGAGGGCTCCACCCCCCTCCGGCGTGTTCATCATCAACATCTACAGCAAGATCATCTCCATCTCTCCACTGTAAACTCTTGGCAAACATGATATATGATGCAATATACTATTCCCTTGATCTATTGTGTCTCCCCATCTATGTTTGAGAAGTGATTTGTTCATGGCAATAGTGAAATAGTTCGTTGATTGGTTGCATACAAGTTTTGTTATCTTTTATGATTGTCTTTATGTACAATATATGAGTGCACACATATGTTGGGGAATGCATGTAAGGTGATCACCGGTAATGTAATGGAGTGAGGGAGACTTGGGAGGACATGTAAACCTGAGACCGAGTCATGAAGTTACTTTATTGGGGGATATATAGGGGACCTTAGAACTTAAGGCTATGGTGGGACTTTTATGTCTTAATAATTCTTGTGTGCTCATTTACTTGGCCATGAGATCCATCATAAGGGGTTTTAGTTCATTTACTTGGCTACACCTATTTATGGCTCCTTCCTAGAAGAAACAATTAAGACTGAAACATGTGCTTCACTAATTGTGACAACCACACGAATGAAATAACAATTGCTAGAACATTTGCTCCCTTGAGATATTTGCTACTTGAGATATTTGCTACTTGCTACTTTGAGAAACTTGCTCTAAGATAAACCCATTCCACATCACTTGCTTTCATTAGTTAGTTCCTTTCATATTTAAACTTATTGCTTTGCACAAACGGCCATATAAGAGGGTTATAGGGCTTTAGAGAATAGATAGTTTACCTTCAGCTCCTCGTGGGTTTGACACTCAAATACTTATCGAATTGTGCTACAGTGATTCCTTACTCTTGGGGATTATCAACTACTAAGCATCCATTAAATAACATTGCCCCTCATACGAATCAGCTAAGCATGTCCACATGAGCGAGTATATGTACAAAAATGAAAACAATAGAGTTCATACCAACCTCTCACCACAACTCGAGTTGTCATAAATCATCATTATTGCTTTTCACTTGTGTGGCTTGAATGATATGAAATGATAACCAAGCTCCAATGGAGTCACGGAAGACTGTTGAACTCTGCAACAACTATACAAAAACCGAAGAAGAACAACAAATATTTTTGGGTTTTCGATTTGAAACGAACAAAGAAAGGAACAAACAAATAAAGCAAAATCTTTTGGATTTTTGAATACTAAACCGAAGCTAAAAGATAAAGGAAACCAGTACTAAAAGTACACAAGAGGTAAACAAAGAGAAATAATAGAAATATTTTTGATCTTTTTGGGTTTTGGATAACAAAATCAAAACAAGAAACAACAACGAAAAAGAAAAAACTGAAACATGAATATACAAAGTACCGACCGAATATGATATAAATGTGAGTGAGATGTCGGTGTACCTCCCCCCAAGCTTAGGCTTTTGTGCCTAAGTGGAGATCAATCATCCCATGTGGGCCACGCAGGGGCGCCTCCAGTGCATGACGAAGAAGGTCCCTCGTCCTGGTGTGAGCTCGAGGCTGCACCGGTATAATACACGGTATAATCCTCAGGGGGCGCCATGTACATGTCCTGTTGGTGTTCGGGGTAGTGCTGCGAGTGGAAGTTGAGCGCACCTAGATGCTCGTCCAATTCCTCCTTTGACAGTGACAATGGCTTCCTGAAAATACTGAACAAACTAGGCTGCGGCAAAGGAACTTCCTTTTCGGACCCGTCAGTAAACAAAACTTTATAAATTAGACAACCTGCATGAGAGTTAGGTGTAATAAAATGATGGCCTTTCATAGCAGCAAGGTCAAGTCTTTGTGGGGTCAAAAACTCATCATTGGGATCAACAGAAAGGCCTAGATAAGCTAAAACACGTGCATCAACAATTCCTCCAAAGATTGGTCCTTTTGCGGCAAGGCGAAGAGCAATCAAAGCACCGAGGTTATAAGTTTTATTATCCTTAAGTGCAGCAGAAAGAAAAGCTAAATGGTAGTTTGAAATGTTACTAGTGTTTTCTCTAGCAAGAACACTCGTGGCAAGATAATAAGTAAAATATCTAATGGCTGGGAGTTGAATGTTCCTTATCTTGCCACGCTGCGCTGTACGGTCATCATCATAAGTCATCTCCCGGTAAAGTTCCAGTATGAAAGGACACGGATGTCGCCTAGAGGGGGGGGGGTGAATAGGCGATTAAAATTCTTTACGGTTTAGGCTTGAATAAATGCGGAATAAAACTAGCGTTTAATTTAACAAGCACGAAACCTAAACAAGCTAGGTTAACCTATGTGCACCAACAACTTATGCTAAACAAGATAAGCAAATATGTGATAGCAAGATATACTACTTCAAGCTCGATGGCTATCACAAAGTAAATAGCATAAGTAAGAAGCTCGGGTATAGAAATACCGAGGCACTTGGAGACGATGATTTATCCCGAAGTTCACTTCCCAATGGAAGCTACGTCTCCGTTGGAGCGGTGCGGAGTCACAAAGTGATCCCCGAATAGCCGTCAAATGGCACACCGTAATCTCCTTCGTGCCTCCACCAATGCGGAGTGCCACGAACCACTATGGGACACTTGAGGGTGGTCACCGAACCCGTACAAGGATGAGACACACTCCACAACTTAATTGGAGGCTCTCACCGAATTCCCGCGGCTCCCAAAGCCACAAGAATCACAAGGTTGGGGCGCGACTTCACAACTTAATTGGAGGCTCCCAACTATCCCGCGAGCCACCAAAACTCCGAGATCAACAAGGACCGTCTAGGGCACTCCAAGTACCCAAGCGGACAAGCTCTAGGGCACCCCAAGTACCCAAGAGTAACAAGCTTCTCAACTTTGATTTCCACGTATCACCGTGGAGAACTCAAACCGATGCAACCGATGCAAGACGGCAAGACCACTAGAAGTGGTCAAATCCCACCAAAAGCAACTAATGCTTGTGGGGGGAGAAGAGAGGAAGAACAAGGAAGAACTCAACAAATGGAACTTCAAGATCACGATCTACTAGGTTCCCATCACTTAGAGGAGGAATGGATTGGATGAATATGTAGATCTTGATCTCCTCTCAAATTCCCTCAAAGATATCCAAGAATCATGGGAGGGATTGAGAGGAAGGCAAGCTTTTCCAAAGGTCAACAATGGAGGAGAGAGAGGGGAAAAGCTAGCTCTAGAGATAAGAGAACCGTTGGGAAGAAACCCCATAAATAGGTCCTCTCAAAAATCTGCCCGTTGCAGACGAAAAAGGCCGCAGCGGTAGTACCGGACCGATCCCGGTAGCACCGAGCCGCGTTGACTCGAGGAAGAACGAAGGCCAGTCAGCGCTCCCTGACTCGGCGCGCAACGGTAGTACCGGACCACCTGGCCCGGTAGTGCTCCCTTCCCGGTAGTACCGTGCCACTACCGGGGCAACTACTGGGTTAAAACTTCGAGAGGCAGAGAGCCATCCGGAGATGCGATACTGGGCCCGGTACTGCCCGCGGTAGTTCCGTAAGGGGTCACCCGGTAGTACCGGGCTAGAGTCGGTACTACCGGACTAAGAAGAAACTACAGAACCAGGAAAGGAGAACCGTAATAACTTTTGCAAGGAAGCTCCAAACGAGATGAATCCAATTCTATTGGAAATATTAAGGGTCACAAATATAGAGGGGATACCACACATGAGAAGGTGTGGACCCTATCTCGAAGGTGGACCGATAATATTTCCAACCAGAAAACGCAACAAGTTTTCCATACGAAATCCGTTTTCGGAGAACTTGAGCTTGTCATGAAGATCACAACAAGCACCAAAACCCAACAAGGAGAAAATCCAAATAAGAACCAAGAAAGATGATGAAGGCAAGTATGCAAAGGTTTGAGCTCTCTCCAACTGATACGCTAAAGCTCAATCGAGAGCCCCTCTTGATAGTACGGTATCTATCCTATAACCCGGTCTCCCAACTAGTACCACGAGACCGGTAAAATAGAAACCCTATCATACCTTTGCCTTGCGCATTCCACTTGAGCTAGATGACGTCGATCTTGATCTCTTCAAGTGGACCACCTTTCTTGATTGCGCTTCGCTTGGTGAAGACCCAAACATTGCTCCCCCATACTCCACTATGGGAGAGCCTCTCTTAGGCACATCTTCACATGAACATTATCTCTAAATGGGTGGCAAGCTTCAAGCCTAGGATTTCTTCGAGATGCTCCTCTTGAACTTGCGCTTCTCAACATTGATGACGATCAGCACTTTACGTCATCGATCATGGGCCATATGAAATCTTCATTTGATGCAAGCCCATAGAAAGATACCTAACCACACATAGAAATGCTACACACATATCATGGGTTAGTTCACAAAGCTATGTGGACAATTGCTTACCATACCAAGAGATACATGATCCCACTTGGTACATCTTGTAGCTTTGTGTGTTGATCAATACTTGATCAACCTTGTATCTTTTCTTCTCTTATCAATAGATGATGTCTTGAAGATAACCATGAATGATCACATAATTCTTTTCTTCAAGACATACTTGCAATATGCTCAACTCTATGATCTAGATGCCAAATACTTCATTATATCAATATATACTCATGGCATCAACCTTGAATCCAACATATGGAGTTCAAGTATGGTCTATGGACAAACACTACAAGTAAAACTCAATGCAACCATTAGTCCATAGGGATTGTCATTAATTACCAAAACCACACATGGGGGCGCCATGCCTTTCACAGTAGATCGAGAGGTTGCCCCTTAATTCTTCTTGCTGTCCCAGATGGAGCAATACCTATGACTCTACAAAATATTTTCAGATCCATGGTGTAAGGTCTATCATAAATTTTAAATGCAACAGAGGGACTGAAAGAAGTGTTATTGAAGGTAAAGCTCTCAACAAAAATCTTGGTGAGCCTTGCATATTGATCACTCTCATCCTGCATAAACTCCATCAAGCCAACTTTGTTAACAAGGAATAAGAAATCATCAAGGATCCGTGCATCTCTCAAAAAGTCAGTACAAGGGAAGATAGATGCATGTGCAACACCATCATCCCCCTCATCACCAATCCTCGGTGTCATAAGGTCCTCATTGTAGGATGGCCTACATCGAGCAGCAGACCTTGAAGGCCTTGTTGCTCTTGGTGCTTCCCTCTCAAAAATCTCTCCATAAGTGTGATTATGCATCTTCCTTTTCTGAAATTTTTAACAAAACCTCATAAAAATGATTTTGGGGCAACTAAATCAAAGAAACTACTATAGAAACTTGTAAGAGGGCTAGACATGCATCAAGACTAATTAATCTAAGCATATAACAAGCATGCAAACTCACTTAACATGTCACCTACAGTACCAAAATGCTCAAGAAATACACAACTAAACAAAATTCTACTTGGATAATCGGAGGAGTCACATACCAGAGAATAAATTATCCAAATCTCAGTAACAAAGATGGGCTGAGCAAGGAGATCGAAAAACTCGAGCAAGAGCAGCAAGAACATGGGTTTGAGCAATGGTGGTGTGTGTGTCGGGTGAGAGAAATAAATGGGAGGAAGATGAGTGAGTGAAGGGCCAGGTGGGACCCACACCATGCCACGGAGCGGCCACACCCCTGCCGCGCGGTGGGGTGGTGCGGAGGCATGGTGGGTCCCCCTGGTCAGCCCCAGGCACTCCCACATTCCTATTTAAAAACTAGGACTTAAGGTATAATTTTCAGAAATTTTTGAAAACTTTCATATTTCACATTTTCTGGTTATTTAAATAATAAACCTTAAGGCAGCAATAAAATTTTATAAAGACCAATTTCAACTAAAACTTTGCAAGTTCAGCAACACAATAGTAGGTAAAACAAGGTTGAGAAATAAAATGTTGTTTAGTGCTTCTATGCATTTAAAACATATTTGTTAACAAGGTTGATCAAGTCTTGTCAGCAAATAAATTTTATATGACATAAAAGAATTAAACCACATGAGACAATCATGTTACCTTGAATTGTATAGCAATAGATCCAATAATAATACTTTGAAATCCTTCTTAAGGTTCATAAATAGGGCAATCAATACTTCCCACTTTGATAGTTCTAAGATTGGCTATTGTATTAACTCCATATATCTTTTCCAGCTTTTTGGGAAAATAAACAGTATGCTCTTTGTCATTAACATTGAAGGTTACTTTTCCTTTGTTGCAATCAATAACAGCCCCTGCAGTGTTAAGAAAAGGTCTCGCAAGAATAATAGACATATTATTATCTTCAGACATTTCCAACACAACAAAGTCAGTTAATATTAAACAATTATTAGCCACTTGAACAGGAACATCCTCACATATGCCAACAGGAACAGCAGTAGATTTATCAGCCATTTACAAAGATATTTCAGTTGGTATCAATTTTTCTAAATAGAGCCTCTTATAAAGAGAGAAAGGCATAACACTAACTCCTGCTCCTAAATCACATAGAGCAGTTCTAACATAATTATTCTTAATAGAGCATGGGATAGTTGGTATACCTGGATCTCCAAGTTTCTTTGGAACCTTACCATTGAAAGAGGGACAATGGAGTCATGACATTAGGTGATTGATGTGATGGACACACACCCAAGATATATAGAAACGTAGTGTTCATACCTTTGACCGTGAGATCGTATTTAATCGCTGCTTCTGGAAGGTGCTTTGATTGCATCAAACGTCATGTCTTATCTAGTGTGACAATAAAGGTGTACCTTTCGGGTATCCGAAGGAAGTGGTCGAGGAGAGTGATCAAGATCGGGATTTGCCAATCCACATACCAGGATAGATACTCTGGGCCCACTCGGTGAGATTACATCAATAAGCTTGCAAGCGTGTGACTAGGTCACGGGGATGTAATATCACATACGAGTAAAGATAGAATTGTCAAGTGACGAGATCAAGCTCGGTAATCGTGATACTGGATAACGAGTCTAAGACAATCTAGGTATCGCTAGGTAAAAGGTTGAAACTGGACGTCTAAGGTTCAAACGATAAATAGACATTCGTGGACGCACAGGGGCTATCACGGCAGTCCAGCCACCGCCAATAGTCGTTGATTGGAGAACATGTCTCGATCATGTTTGGGGTGATCCCGAACCGTAGGGTGGCACACTTAATGGTAGGCGACAGTTTTATAAAGATTGGATATAGGAAGAAAATACAGGAGAACATCGGAAGCTTTCCAGGACATGTCCGATAATGATCAGAGGGCAACGGAATAGGTTTCGGAGCTCGAATAAATAAAATAATATGTATTTAATATTAATTAGTATAATTAATGATTAAATATATATTTTATTTAATTAAATTCAGATTTAATGGGCAGCCCACCTAAATGGGCCTTAACCGAAGGTCAAAGGCCCACTTAGGGGGCCGAATCCCTTGCAGAAGGGAGGGAAGGCCGGCCGGCCTAGGTAGGCCACATGGGGCCCACCTAGGGCCGGCGCACCCGCCGTGGTGCGGCTGGCCATGTGGATTAGTCCTACATGGCTAAGCCACCAGGGGTGACGGCCTCCCTCCACCTTTATATAGGGGTGCCCCATGGCCCTTTTTGGGGATACCATCCTCTCTCTTTCTCTCATCCGTTTAGACGTGGCTCTGCAAATGGGTCTACGCACGGTTGAGAGAGTTCTCTCCACCATACACACACCGCCGTGCTGCTGGGTCCAAGTCTTCTGCTTCCGCTGCTTTGCTGGATCTGGAGCCTGATACATCCAACACATATCTATAATTTTTGATGTTCCATGCCTATTATATATTGATTACCACATGTTTATCTTACACTTTATATCATTTTTATGCATTTTCTGGGACTAACCTATTAACAAGATGCCACAGCGCCAGTTCCTGTTTTCTGCTGTCTTTTTGTTTCAGAAAATCTATTCTGGAAATATTCTCGGAATCGGACGCCAATTTAACTGATTTATTTCTGGAGGAGCCAGGAGGACGGAGCCGGGGGCCACACCAGGCAGGCCAGCAGTCCCACGACGTAGCCCAGGGTGGGGCCGCGCACCTAGGCCGCTGCCCCACCTCGGCTGGCCACCGACGCCGCCCTTTCGCATATAAATTGTATCTAATCGGGAAACCCTAGATACCCAAGAAAAAATCCACGAAAATTTCCGAGGCCACCGTCGTCTTCAACCCTAGTCCGGGAGGGTTTCTGCAGTTCTTCCCGGCACCTTGCCGAACGGGAAATCATCACCGGAGTGCTCTACATCACCATGCCTGCATCCGGAGTGATGTGTGAGTAGTTCTCCACGGGACTACGGGTCCATAGCAGTAGCTAGTTGGTAATCTCTCCACCTTATGCTATCATGTTTAGATCTTGTGAGCTGCCTAACATGATCAAGATCATCTTTATGTAATGCTACATGTTGTGTTTGCTGGGATCCGATGAATTGTGAAGTTATGATCAAGTTTGTTCATCTATCTATATTATGTTTTATCAATGTTCCTGCATGCTCTCCGTTGTTAGTAGATGCTTTGGCCAAGTAGATGCTAATGATTTCAAGAGAGGGTATTTATGCTAGATAGTGGGTTCATGCCTCTAGAAGTCTGGGCTTGATGGACAGAAACAACTAAGGCTGTAGATGTGCTGTTGCCACTAGGGATAAAATAACCGATGCTTAGATTAAGGGTACTGCTGTTAAGTCTAATGCGTTTGTTTGCATTACACATTTTCCTTAATGCTATAATCTGTTGCTTGCGAACGTGCATTCCACGTCATCAAGCAACTTTTTCTGGCGCCTTTGCCGGGGAATTGGAGGCTACAGCAAGGGGAGTTACACATCCCCATTCTCTTTACTTTGTTTTTGTCTTGCTTGTTTTATTTTTATTTTATCTTGTTTGCTTTTATAATCGAAAAACACAAAAAATTAGTTCTAGTTTAATTTCCTGTTTTGTTAGTATGTCTAGTTCTACTCCTGTTATGATCACACCTCCTTTAAGCGAAATCATTATGTTTAAACAAAAGACAGGAGCAATCTTTAAAAGTGCTTGGGGGAGAATGTTAGAACTGAATAGAAATATGAAGCCTAAGATGGAATTGAATGCACTCATAAAATTCTTTTATTTCGGATTGTTCTCCTTGTATCAGAAAGCCTTAGATGCTATGGTTGGTGAACACTTCTGTGAGTAAGACGCAACAAAAGCTTATAAAATTCTTAATGGTCTAGCTATTTTTCCCATACTAGATAAAACTGATAAAGTTTTGGAGAGATTGGATAAAATTGAGGAATCACTTAGTAATCTGGATTTGGAAAAGAAGCATGATTCGAACTCTGATCAATCCCATGTTGCACTGAAAAATGATTGGGAACCTTTTATTGAAATTAAAATCGGAGAGAAAAATTTCTGGCTTATTGCGATATAGGTTCCACCATGTCCATAATGCCTCAAATAGTTTATGATTTTCTTAAACTAGATAATATGCTTGAGTACCCTGTTTTTCACTTCCATGCTGACGGTACCATTTCAAAAAGTTTAGGAAGAACGCGGGTTGAAATCACCATATGGAATAAAACTATCCTCGTTGAATTTGTGATTTTCGCTAAATCGCCTAATAACATTGTTCTTGGAAGATCCTTTCTAAAAGAGTCTGGGTGTTTGCTTAATGTTAAGTTTGGGTTCATGAAACTACATAATGGGAAATTTTTCTTTCCTATAAAGAAGAATGACCCAACTGAAAGGCTTGTCCTAGAGGGCATTTCCACTCTTGAAATCACTTGATCTTTTAGCTACTGCGCCTAGCTGAAAGGCGTTAAAGAAAAACGCTTGTTGGGAGACAACCCAATTTTATTTCCTGTTATTTCTATTTTCTTGAGTCAAGGAGGTTGTTTACTTCTGTAAAAACTCCTTTGTATCTTTTATTTTCGTTTTTGTTGTGCCAAGAAAAGTCTCTAATGCAAGAGGGTGGTAAAGTTTTATTTGCTGTCCAGAAACAGATTTTTGTACCTCACGGTAAAAATTCGTGAAAAATCACGGATTACTATTTTAATCTGTAAATGTTTTAGCAGACGCCTGAACTTATTACCTATCTTTCCTTAGTTAACTGTTTTCTGATTTGAGCATCGGAAGTGCCTCGAAAAAATTCGTCTTTACGGACTGTTCTGGTTTTGACAGATTATGTCTTTGTTTTGCATTGTCTCTTTTGCAAGTATAGATTCACGTTCTTCGGGGAGAGATCACGATCTTGCTTAGTAACAGTAGCTAATGTTTGAACTAAAATATGCAATGTGTTTTTACAGAACCAAGTGAGTTTATGTTTTGATGCACTAACCCCTCTAATGAAGTTTGCGAGTTATCTTTGTGTGAAGGAAGTTTCAAGTATTAGGAGAGGAGGATGATATAAGAAGATCAAGAAGAGAGAAAAGCTTAAACTTGGGGAGGCTCCCTTGAATCTCCCCAGCATATATCAAGAAGACTCAAGCGTCTAAGCTTTGGGGATGCCCATGGCATCCCCTTCTTCATCAACAAATTATCAGGTCACCTCTAGTGAGACTATATTTTTATTGCTTCACATATTGTGTGTTGTTCTTGGAGCGTCTGTGTGTTTTATTTTCTGTTTTGTTTTTGTTTTATTTTTCTGATCATAACTTAGTTGGATCCTAATACTCTTGTTTGGGAGAGAGACACGCTCCGCTTTTTCATTAGAATACTCCTGTTCTTCAATTATACTTGTTGAGTATTCTTGTTTAGCACTGCTATGCTATTAGCTCTTGTTTTTCATGTATCTCTTGTTCAGAGCTATTAGTTCTTTTATAGAAAGTACTCTCTTGCTTCACTTAGATTTGTTTGGAGAGTTGTATAACTGGCGTCTGGTTGGAACAGAAAAAGCTAAAGTGTGTGGTAGTTGTATAATGGAAAAACTTGCATAGTCTTGTAGATCATTGAACTTTGATAACTTGATTCCTTGCAAATGTTTTGAGATATTAATAAATTAGATGTTAAATGCTTGCTGGTTAATTAAAGCTAAAATCTGATTAGTGGTTGTGTTATTAAAGATTGTACCGTACTACAAACTCTTAAAATTGCTGAAGGTTTAGTTGGACTTGATAGCTTCTCATGTCTGAAGGTTTTTGGAAAAAACATAGTTGCGTGCTAAGGTCAAGGGATCTAGCGGGGTACTTGTTCCTCCGTGAACGGCCCTCCTTGGGGTAAATTTAATCATGCTCTTAATGTTGAACCCGCTAGTTGTTTGCAATAAACTTATGAGTTCCTTTTGACTAATGTTGAGCTACGGTTTTTGGCACTTTCACCATCCATATTTTGCTAGCCTCTTCGGTGATGTGCATTGCCATCTGCTCACTTTGAGAGTTGTGCATACTTCACCAGTACATCCAACCCCGTGGGAGAACTTCATCTTGTTCTCCTACACATAAGCCAAACATATTCCTCAAAACAGCCACCATAACTACCTATCACAGCATTTTCATCGATGTTCCGAGATATATTGCCATGCAACTTCCACCTTACATTACATGACTTGTTGTCATTCATCATTGTTATATATTGCTTTGCATGATTCTATACAGCTGATGTGTGGTTTTACCCATGTTACGCTAGATCATTGCACATCCCGCTACACTGGCAGAGGCATACCGATGTGTGGTTTTACCCACTGCCCCACCTCGGCTGGCCACCGATGCCGCCCTTTCGTCTACAAATTGCATCTAATTGGGAAACCCTAGATACCCGAGCAAAAATCCATGAAAAGTTCTGAGGCCGCCGTCGTCTTCAACCCTAGTTCAGGAGGGTTTCTGCAGTTCTTCCCGGCACCTTGCCGGAGGGGAAATCATCACCGGAGGGCTCTACATTACCATGCCTGCCTCCGGAGTGATGTGTGAGTAGTTCTCCACAGGACTACGGGTCCATAGCAGTAGCTGGTTGGTAGTCTCTCCACCTTGTGCTATCATGTTTAGATCTTGTGAGCTGCCTAACATGATCAAGATCATCTTTATGTAATGCTACATGTTGTGTTTGCTGGGATCCGATGAATTGTGAAGTTATGATCAAGTTTGTTCATCTATCTATATTATGTTTTATCTATGTTCCTGCATGCTCTCCGTTGTTAGTAGATGCTTTGCCAAGTAGATGCTAATGACTTCAAGAGAGGGTATTTATGCTAGATAGTGGGTTCATGCCTCTAGAAGCCTGGGCTTGATAGACAGAAACAACTAAGTCTGTAGATGTGTTGTTGCCACTAGGGATAAAATAACCGATGCTTAGCTTAAGGGTACTGCTGTTAAGTCTAATGCGTTTGTTTACATTACACACTTTGCTTAATGCTATAATCTGTTGCTTGCAACTTAATACTCATGGGAGACCCGGAAGCTATCTTGTGCGTGGATTATGAGTCGTAGATGCAGCCAGTAAGCGGTCTATGTATATTGTTGTAATGCCCAATAGATATAACAATAAACATGTGCTTGTCATATATTGCATTGTCATGCGTTTGCAATTTGTCAACTGCCCAGCTGTAATTCGTTCACCCAACATGTATGTTTATTTTTCTTATGGAGAGACACCACTAGTGAACTATGGACCCTGGTCCTTTATTCAACACTGATACAAACACCGTTTTCACCACGCTCTACGTTACTTCCTGCTGCTATTTTTGTGTTCATCATCATATTCTACACCATACGCTTAATCCTTTGTATTCAGCAAGCCGGGGAGATTCACAACCTTCCTGTTTCGTTGGGGCAAAGTACTTTGATTGTGTGTGTGCAGGTCCACGTCAGTGATCGGGTAATGATGCCGCTGACACCTTTCTGAAGGTCTTCCAATTCCTACTGGATCTGACAACCTTGGTTTTGTAATCAAGGGAAAACTTTGCTGCTGACTACATCATACCTTCCTCTTGGGGTTTCCCAGCGAACGTGTGTTCCACGTCATCAGAGCCCGGGGGTCGTCTACATCGTACGTGTGTATAGCTATGAGGTGCTACACGTGTGGCACTGGAAGTACGTCTTCTTCCTCAACATGACATTGAGGTCAGTGCCGCCGTCGTCTTCGCCGCCCGTCTTCATCACGCGTCGTCATCGAAACAGATCTTTTGATCGTCGACGCTTATGGTCAACAAGGGTATGTATATCGTTCCCTCCGTTACTATATATCTGCATAGTAATAGATCCTGGCTATTTCGGTTATCGTTGTTAGGAAATTTTTTGTTTTCTGCCTACGATCCCCTTCAAAATTATGCCAAGGTTTTCTATTTTTTTGATTTTTGTTTTTGAATTTCTTATAACGGTTCCAAAATATGGTCAAATTTGACGGCATGACCGTTCATAGCTAGGGGTTGAATCTTGCAAAACTCTTGGTATATCTCTGATAAAATAGATACTTTTGTACCTAAATATGTTTTTTATAAAAAATCATGAGCAAACTATGAAACACCTATAGTTCAAATTTTACCTGCTTCCATCTGATTCGTCGGATTTTTTTTTTTCACGAGAGCTAGATGGAAACATTTTAACACATAATCAATTAGGTATTTGTAAAAAACTATGCTCTAATATTTTTTCAAATTTCTGTGGTCCAATTTTGCAACATAATTTTGGTAGGTGCCTCACAAAAAAACCCTTTTTTTGCACTCAGAAAATGAAAAATTGTTTTTTTGCGCAAATAAAATGAAAATTCTTCGGCAACTTTGTTCTCCATCCCAATATGCATACTTGTGCACAATCTGGGCACATTTGAAAAAACTATGCCTTGGATCTGGCCATAACATTGGTCATTTGGCCTGAAAGACATGAGTGTTCGTAGATGGTAGCTCATTTCTGAGAACATTTTTTCAAAATAATTAGCGTATTTCAAGTTTATTATTTGACTGGTAACTAGGTCATATACAATGACACAATGCGAAGGTTTTCTATTTTTTTATTTTGTTTGAATTTCTTATGTCGGTTTCAAAATATGGTCAAATTTGACGGCATGACCGTTCATAGTTAGGGGTTGAATCTTGCAAAACTCTTGGTACATCTCTGATGAAGTAGATACTTTTGCACCTAAATATGATTTTTATAAAAAATCATGAGCAAACTATGAAACACATATAGTTCAAATTTTACCCGCTTCCAGCTGATTCGTCCGATATTTGTTTTTTTTCACGAGAGCTAGATGGAAACATTTTAACACACAACCAATTAGGTATTTGTAAAAAACTATGGTCTAATATTTTTCAAATTTTTGTGGTCCAATTTTGTAACATAATTTTGGTAGGTGCCTCACAAAAAACCCTTTTTTTGCACTCAGAAAATGAAAAATTGTTTTTTTTGTGCAAAGAAAATGAAAACCATCATCGGCAACTTTGTTCATGGTTCCAAGATGCCTGTTTATGCCCAATATGTGGACATTTGAAAAACTATGCCGTTAATGTGGCCATAACATTCGTCATTTGGCCTGGAAGCTATGAATGTTCGTACGTGACTTTTCAAATATATTTGCCGTATTCCAAGTTTGTTATTTTTTTGGATACTAAGTCACATATAATGACACAGTGCGAAGGATATTCATCTTTTTGATATTTTTTGAATTTCGTATGGCGTTTTAAAAATATGAAATAGGTCACTTTTCAAACTAATGTTGTATCTCGGATGAAATAGGTACTTGTTTATCCAAAAATGATTTTTACAAAAAACTTTGAGCAAACTATGAGGCACATGTACTTCAAATTTGACCTGCTTCCTGCTGAATCGGCAGAGATTTTTCTTTTTCATGAGAGGTGGATGAAAACATTTATACACACAACCATTTGGTTATTTGTACATAAAATATGGTCTAATATTTTAGAAAAATGTATTGATCCAGTTTTCCATCTAAAACCACCAAATTTCCCTCCCACTTTCCCTCCTCCCCCCTGAATTTTCGCTGTTTCCCTCCAACTTTCCCTCCTCCCGCCGGATTTTTCGGTCCCAACATTCCCCCGCGTCTAAAATTTCGCTGAAACGACACAAACACCCATTAAAATTGAAAAAGCTCGTGACATTTCCGTGAAATCGCACGCATCCCCACCCACCCACACATCTCATTCCCATCCACCCATCCCCACACAAGAATCCTAGCTCCTCCCTCGCCGACAAAATTGACGACATGACCGTCCATAGCTTGGGGTCTAATCTTGTGAAACTCTTGGTGTATCTCTGAAGAAATAACTACTTTTGTACCTAAAAAATTATATTTTCAAAAAATCATGAGTAAACTACGAAGCACCTGTAGTTCAAATTTTACCCCCTTACAGCTGAATCGGCAGAGATTTGTCTTTTTGACGAGAGAAGGATCGAAACCTTTTGACACGCAACCATGCGGTTATCTGTATGTAAAATATGGTATACTATTTGTTAAATTTGCGTGATCCAATTTAGAAGCAAATATTTGGTAGGTTCTTCTTTTGCCATTCAGAAAATGAAAAATCATTTTTTCGTGCAAAGAAAAATTATCTTTTTGAAGAGAGTTTGATGGAAAGCCTTAATCACACAACCATTTGTTTACTTGTACATAGAATGTGGTCTCATGTTTTTTAAATTGGTGTGGTCCCATTTATCCAAAAATTAAACCTGAAAACTAACTTATTACAACCAAATAGTTTTTTTTCTGGCATAGCTATTCTCTTGAACAGGGCCAAAACTGGCCCAGCCTGGGCCTTCGGCTCGTTGGACATGTGCTGGAGCACGGCGATCCGTCGGATGTCGATCAGACGGTCTGCAGCACGCTTCCGGTATATAAGCAGCATGTCGCCGCTAACCCTAGCTCCTCTCTTCTTCTCTCCGCCCCCCTACGCCACCAGCCTCCCCATCCACTCGGCTAATCCTAGATGGGCACCACCGCTCGGCTCCACCATCCGCGCCCCTCGCTGCATAGCCTCGGGCCTTACTCACTGCGGTCTGCATCGCTTCCCCTTCGCCTCCCCATCCTCTCAAATCTCACAGGCTCCTCCCCATCGCCTCAAGGGTGCGCGGGATGGGCACGCTCCGCCGCTGATCTCTTTCCCGCGGCAGTCCACGTGCGCTCACCACCACGACGTGGTCATCGTGGCGCCCGGGATCGCCCTAGAGGTCACCATCACCTCGTCCCGAGCCCCCAATCACTGGATCTGCCTCTCCGACATGGACGCCGCCGGATCCCCTTCTGCCGTCAACACTTGCAGTGGATCCAGGAACTTCAAGGCCGCCGAGGGATGATGGAGTATAAGGCCGTCGAACCTGCTCACCCGCTTCAACTGTGACTAGTTGAGCCTCGAATCCAAGTCCACCACTGGATCCAGGAACTTCAAGGACACCGCTGGACACGAAAGGCAAGTTCCTACCACCAAAATCCATCTGTGTCTTCGTGTTAGAAATCGGTATATGGCATGCCTTGTGGATCTCATGAGCTCTTGCTGGTTATCATTGAGTGCTTCACCATACTACTGTGTTCTGAATGCTTGGTTCATCTTTCTGCGTACGTTGTACAAGTCAAATTTTGTAATGATATTACTATTAAAAAATATTCACAAGCATGTCCCTTCAATTAATTCAGGTCATGCTAATTTCACTTTGGAATTATGTAAATGGGAACATGAAATAAAATCATGGCATGAAAGAACATAAGTACATTAATTGCTTCGTCTCTTGTCTTGCGAATGTGTATGAATTACCACTACTGTTTTTATTGTACACTCAATGCTATTAAAGGTCAACGAGATGTTGTATGCTTATTTGATCATTGTCTGGTTACATTACTCTGTTTTCTTTATAAAACCGAGGTTTATTGCACATGCAAAGTTGTTGTGCCAGCCCTTAAATGATCTGCCTGTTTAACAGAATAAAACTGGAGTTCTAAGAGTATACGATATCATTGTTTTATGATATGTATACAATTCTTCTTTATGTGAACTATTGTGTTATGGACCATATGCTAATATAATGTTCAACTTGTTTTTAACGTGCAGTTTTATTTTACTATCATATCAGTCAATACTTAAAGCATGATCTGTCATTAGTAAATACCATCACGGTTGTTTTATGCATATGCCATTAGTAACTATATACTCTCTCCTAATACTTCTATTACTTGTTGTATGCAGGCTGATTGCAGCCTATTTTTTTTACTTTAAAGGC
The DNA here is from genome assembly GCA_947311845.1 of Poa pratensis. NCBI lineage: Eukaryota > Viridiplantae > Streptophyta > Magnoliopsida > Poales > Poaceae > Poa > Poa pratensis. Next base: position 17,191,304 of record CAMZMU010000110.1, read on the forward strand.
CTATTTTGTGATATCAGATGCTCATTGAGCTGTCGAAGAACAAGAAGATCATCCTTTCACTGTCTTCGGCCACCCCAGGGAATGTAATCTCTTTGTTGATAGCTATGCCTCCTTTTGCTTGTTCTAAGCACATTTTTTAGCATTGTTTGCTACTAATAGTATTATAAATCCTCTCTGTCTAGGTCTTCCTCACCGATGCGGGCAGGAGCGCGTCAACGATTATGCGGACGAGATGCTCAGCTGCAGGCCCATCCATCAGTTTGACATGAAGTCAGGTATTTACCTTGTTGAATTATGGTCCTGATTCTTTGATGGCCTAATGCTTGATCCATGTATCATGTCACACACGCATTCAAGATAGCGACCTTGTATAGGTTATAGTGTGCTTGTATGTTTGAGCTGATCTTGTCCTTAACTCGTATGTCATGAACCTTTAGTTTCTGCCAATTTGGCACCTTAACTTGATAGCGAGTTTCTGCTGGTTTGCGGGTAATCTGAATAACTTCGTCTTAGTTGCTCTGTTATCTTGCACTGGGCTGGTACTTCATCATTTGCACAATATATCTCAGTTTTTGCTGTTATTCTGCAGCTTTTTTTCATTGTTATGAGAATGTTATATGCACGGATTCATTATGTTCCTAACTTTTTTTGTTTATTATTTGCAGTTGCTTGCCTTGATTCTTCAAAAGTTGGGCATACAAGAGCTCTAGGAAGAAGAATCCCGAGGAAAACTCTCTCCTAGAAATGTGTTATAGCACACTGGCGCTAGTTATGTGTATATTTAGTTGTATTTATGTGTATTTAGATTCTTGTTTCGTCGAGAGCTTTAAGACGGAAGAAGAATCTCCTTGGAGCTAGTTATACTTCGATAGCTAGTTATATTTGATATTTAGTTATGTTTCAGGTAGCTAGATACTTGATATTACTGTATAATTGTAAACCGATGTGAACTTCGTTTGATTTTAATGTGTAAAGTTTGACCGTTTGCTCTATTTATAGTTTTTACTTCTGTTTTCTTCCTGTTTCTTTTAAATATTGTTTATTGTATTACTGGAAATTGATTTTGAAAAATGTGTTCCTGCCTAATGGGGCCCACTACTAGAGCCTGACAGTAGGGACCCACCGTTAGAACCTGACAACTGGGACCCAACTCTGACTAGTGGACCCAACTTTTGAATAAAGCAAGCTGAATCTGTGGAGCCAAAAAGGCCTTGGCCTAAAATAAAGGTTGAAATGTTGGGCTTGGCCCGTCTTGCTGACCAAAGTTGACAGGGAAAAAATATAAATAGGTTGAATTGTTGGGCTCGGTCCATGTAGAGGATCGAACCTGACCGGGCTGATTCTGTGTCACGTAGGATTTGCCACGTAGGATCTGACGTGTCCACGACGGAGAACGCACGACCAAATTTTTTGGTCATAAATTTATGACCCTCTAAATTGGTCATAAACTTTATGACCATTTCACTAAGAAAAGTCATGATTGATCAAATAAGACGCTAAGTATGTGACTGATACGTCTAAAACGTATCTACTTTCCCGAACACTTTTGCTGTTGTTTCACCTCTAATTTGTGTGTTTTGAATGCAACTAACACGGACTAACGATGTTTTCAGCAGAATTGCCCTGGTGTCTTGTTTTTGTGCAGAAAGTCAAGTTTCGGGAAAATTCCCGAAAAATATTCTAGAGTTCCTATTTTTCCAGAAGACACACGGAGCCAGAAGACGAGACGGAGGCGGGCCACAGGGGCCCCACACCATGGGCCTGCGCGGCCAGAGGAGGGCCACGCCGGGGGGTGGTGTGGCCGCCTCGGTCACCACCTCGCGTCCCCCTTTCGACTACTTAGTCCCCTTGACCTAAAAACCCGGCGAGGATCGACGCTTTTTCCAGAAACACTCCAGAGCTCCGCCGCCACCGAAAACCCTATTTCGGGGATCAGAAACTCTGTTCTGGCACCCTGCCGGGACAGGGAATTGGAGGAGATCATCGCCATCATCATCACCGACGCCTCTCCATCAACCATCCATGATTCCCCCATCCATGTGTGAGTAATCCCCGCTATAGGCTGAAGGGGATGGTAGGGATTGGATGAGATCATTCATGTAATAGATATCAGTTTGTTAGGGCATGGTGCCTAGTATCCGTTGTTAGTACTTTATGTCATTGTTGCAACTTGTTATGCTTAATGCTTGGCACTTAGGGCCCGAGTGCCATGATTTCAGATCTGAACATGTTATTGAATCATGAGGATAATTATTGCTTCAGATCATATCTGCAAGTTGTTTACACATATAATTGTCCGAAACCCGAGGCCCCAAAGTGACAACAATTGGGATAACCGGAGGGGGGTGGCTGTGATGTGAGGATCACATGTGTTCACGGAGTGTTAATGTTTGCTCCGGTGCTTTATTAAAAGGAGCACCTTAATTACCAGTAGTTTCCCTTGAGGCCCCGTTGCAAACGGGCTGGAAGGACAGAAGATGTTGTGCAAGTTTCTCATTGCGAGCACGTACGACTAAATACGGAACACATGCCTATGATTGATTATTACCTGGATACTTTATTATTATCTACCTGCAATTGCCCATGTCTTGACTATTATATGAATTATCTTATCCATGCAACGCCCGTTCATCCATCTCTATGCCTATAGTATTTTAATCCTGCTGTCTGCAATAATTATTACTGCTGCTTTTATTTTACTGCTGCTATTATTTCACTACTCACTAGTAGGAAAAGGCCTACCGCTGGCAGACGGAAATGGCCTACCGCTGCCGGGCGGGCGCCCGCCAGCGGTCATTACGCCAGTGGTAACGATTTACCGCTGGCGGGCGGCCGTCCGCCAGCGGTAAGGCTCGTTACCACTGGCGGGCAGAACTTAGGCCCGCCAGCGCGAGGTTTGGCAGCACTGGCGTGCAGCCTCGGCCGCCAGCGGTATAATTTTTTGAATTTCTTTTTTCTGAAAATCGTATTCCAGCCGTATCTACAGTACAGTAAATTCAAATACAGGCGTCAAACAAACAACAGAAATATAGACGACCACATACAAATGATCAAAGTGCTATACATAGATACCTTAATTAGTTCATCACACATATATGCATCACAAATTAACCTAACACGACATAGTACTTAATTAAGCTAAAGTTCGATAAGGTAAACAACATGCATTAGTTCATCCCTTAACCTAACTTGAAATTTAACCTAAAACTACACATCGAGATGACCCCAGCATGAACTGATGTCGGATGAGTCGTCCGACCCATCGAGATCATCCCAGAAGCTCGAGTCCATGCTCGATGATGAATCGTCGCCGATCTTCTTGCACGGCGGCGCTGCACTGGAGGGTCCGGCGACGTCGGAGCTCGCCTGCCTCTTCTTCTTCCTCGAGGCGTAGAAGTCCAGCTCCGCCTGCACCAGATCGGGGCGGTTCTAGCGCAGCGTGTCCATCCGCCACTCGTCAATCTCGGCAATGCGGCGAGCTCTCCCCTCGCGGCAGTTACGCCTCACCTCGTCTACGTCGACGATCTCCATGGGCGGCGCGAGGAACACAGCCCCTGCCCGGTTCGGAACGTCGGGGAAGTTGAGCTCGGAACGCGGCCATCCAAACCTCCAGGCTGCCGCGTCGAATGCGCGCGCGGCGAGCTCCGCCGTGTTGAAAGTCCCCATGTACCAATGGTGGCCGTTCACGGTGATCTCCACGGACCAGCGACCAGATGGGCGGCCACGGACGCCAATGAACCCGCTCATAGAGCGGCGGCGCGGCGACATTCTCTACATACAAGGTAAATAAAAAATGTTAAACAACAAATTACAGTACAGAAATTGTAATGAGATGAAACATAACAACATTTTAATCATCGACAACCTTATAAGAATACAAAACAGAACAACATTTCGGCCAAAGTCATGCCAAAATTCACGAGAAATTTTGGCATGACTTTGGCTAAAAATATGACATATGAGTACCCAAATTTGCCGGAATGGAAGTTAATCAACATTCCGACAATCTCGAGGGTCTCTAAAGGTACCTACAAACATTTGATTCCACAAAGTTGACTTCGGTGGTTCCACGTCCATCTATAATAGCTCCGCTACTGAAAGTCGATCTATAACTAGATATACTGGTACCCAATGGCGACAGCAAGTTGATTATAGTATAACACTCAGAAGATGAAAGTTGATTATACAAAGTCTTACGTTGAACCAGCAAGAGTCGTTGTACTTCTAGTATTGTACAGTGGTACTTAATCATCTCTAACATATTTTGGATAAACTCATCCCGCAATCTTAATTTCAGGTGACCCGAAAACTAGTTTGTAGCATGGCGTAGCCTCAGATAGAACAGATGCACGAAATTCACACTCAAAATTTAAATAAACGCTTCAGAAGGGAGAGGAGGGAGACGGGCAGCACCTCGGGACGGCGCAGCTGCGGAGACGGTGCAGGCATGGACGGCGCGTGGACGACGCGGGCGGAGACGGCGCGGGCGCGTGGACGGCGCGACGGCGGCGGTGAGACGTGCGGGGGAGCGGCCGCGCGCGAGGAACGGCGACGTCGGTGGTCCGGAGGTAGGGAGGGGGCGGCGCGGCTGCGGAGACGGCGCGGGCGTGGACAGCGCGGGCGGAGACGGCGCGTGGACGACGTGGGCGCAGATGGCGCGGGCGCATGGACGGCGCGACGGCGGCGGCGAGACGTGCGGGGGAGCGGCCGCGCGCGAGGAACGGCGGCGTCGGTGGTCCGGAGGTAGGGAGGGGGCAGCGCGGTTGGTGGGGGGCAGGGGGTGGATCGATGGGGATGGGTGGGGGGTGAATGGATAGGGTTAGGTGGGTGTGGGGCAGTGGCGGGTGGATAGGGATGGTGCGCGGTGGGCCCGCGTGACTAGGAGAGGGTTATCGCTGGCGGACAGCGTCTGTCGTCCGCCAGCGGTAACTTCTAGGTTTTTTTCCCTTATATAAAGGGCCAGGGGCAGACGCCAGATTTGCTATTAGTACCGCGTCACCACCGCGCCGCCGCCGCCCTTGTCCGCGCCTGTCGACGACCTCTCTGCGCCCGTGGCCTCCGCCAGCGCCACTCCACGCCTCCGTGGACCTCCCTAGTCCGTCCCCATGCCACTGTACGCTACCCCTTTCTCCCTGATCCCCTCCTCCCCTCCGTATATAGGTTGCATGTACCTTAGGTGTTTGATCAAATTCCACACTATTGTTTTTAGATCTCGGGCATATACATCGGCGATGGCCGCGGCCGGACACCCGGTGGACAATAACGGCTCTGTGTGGGATTGGGCTCCGCCGGGCTGGCACTGGGAGTTATCTTCCGGAACGCGTAGATTGGTGAGAAATCCGGGCGAAGTCGCCGACCCGGATCTTGTTTGGTGGAGCTCGCGTGGGCCAGGGAGCTTCCAGAGGGAGCCGGCCCCCGAGGAGGTGGTACGTCGCCGTATAAGGGAGGAGGATGCGCACGTCCGTCGCTACATGCATCTGTTAGATACGAGGTATACTAATACATGGCAGGCAATGCAATGGAATCCTTATCATGCGAGTATTGACCCTGTGATGGGTCCTACTCTTTGGGTGATCAGCGCTCCCAGTGATGCACCCCGTGGCCTAGTACGAGGCAGAAGTTAGTTAAATAAAAATGGCATGAGGACGATTGATCCAGCTGTAACCGGAGATTAAAGATGTAACCCTGATACTTTTTGCATATTAATTTGATCTATGTTGCTTTTTGCATAGAGTCTTTTTATGTGTACTAGTTGCTATGTGAACTGATAAACTTTATTTTCGATGAAAGTTTCACAAACATTCTTCACAAAAAACACTATCATTTAGAAACATCTACAAGTTTCAGTTCGATCAAAATGACCAAGTTATGTCAATTCTCAACGCATAGTTTGTGATAAAGTGCTCGTATTCGACACATAGATCTGTCTTGATATAGGAAGCAATGGTTCCTAAGGAAATTTATAGATTGTTTTCATAAATATAATTTTCCTACTTATTTGTATTACAGGCTAACTTAGCGCTGGCGGACGCTCTAGTGTGCCCGCCAGCGGTACGAAACCGATCGCTGGCCTACGGTGCACTCTGCCCGCCAGCGGTACTGTCTCCATTTTTTTCCCCGGATGAGCTCATCCGCTGCCACTACCGCTGGCGGGCACTGTCTTGCGTCCGCCAGTGGTACGTTAAGTACCGCTGGCGGGCATGTGTTGTGCCTGCCAGCGGTAGTTTGCGCCGCCTCCTCCCAGATTTCTACTCCTATCGCTGGCGGGCGTTCCTAGTGTCCGCCAGCGATACGTCCAGAACCAGTGGCGGACACGAAAACCCGCCCGCCGGCGGTCGTAGCGCTGGCGTACGAAACTGTTGTCCGCCAGCGGTACGCTGGTGGCCATAAGCCTTTTCCTACTAGTGTACTGCTACTGCTATTAAACTGTTGCTACTGATAAACTGTGTCGAGCAAGTCTATTTCCAGGTGCAGCTGAACTGACAATTCATCTGTTAAGGCTTATTAATATTCTTTGGCTCCCCTTGTGTCGAATAAATAAATTTGGGTTTTACTTCCATCGAAGACTGTTGCGATCCCCTATACTTGTGGGTCATCAAGACTATTTTCTGGCGCCGTTGCCAGGGAGCATAGCTCTATTTATAAGCTCACCTGGGAGTGATATTGTTCGCTGCAAATTACTCATCATGGGTAAACCTCGTGATGCGAAGGTCCATATACTGCCATCCACTACAAGGAGTGGTACAACTCTGAGTACTTCTTTTGCTCTTGATTCACCATTTGTTATAAGTCAACTTGTCACACCACCACATGCATATGCTTCACATGCTGCTACTTCTGCTGAATCTGAAAATATTTCTGATAGTTTTGATGATGCTTCTACTGTGCTTGATGAGAGTGGTTCATTAGGTCCTTTTCTAGATGCTACAATTGCTAAGTCAAAACAAACTGAAAATGCTGAAACACCTAATGAAAGTCCCATTACACATGTTAGTTCACCTGAATTAAGAGATCATACTAGTGATGATTTCGAGGAAACTTATGTTGAACTTGATGATGAATTTATTGAAGAATGCAATGCTTCTAAAGATGCTGGTGCTATTAAAAATCTTCTTGCAAGACGTGCTGTTAATTACAAACTGTCTCCTGATGCTAAGTTTGCTACATCTCCCATTGATATAAAAGATAAAGATTATGATTTCTCTATGGACTTGTCACATATATCTATTGTTGAGAAAGAACCTTTTCGAGGAACTGAAAATGAAAGTGCTGTAGAACATATGAACACTCTTTCTACTTTAAGTAATGTGTTTTCTGATGACATTAAGAAACGTAGTTACTTCGTTACTAAAATATTTCCTTTCTCATTAAAATATGAAGCTAAAACTTGGTTTAATAGTTTATCTCCTGGATCCATTAAAAGTCCTATGGATTTGGTTAATGCTTTCTTCCAGAAATATTTTCCTGCTAGTGCTCAACATGCTGCTTTACAGAGAATCTTTAATTTCAAACAATTGGAAGCCGAGAAATTGCCTAAATCTTGGGCAAGGTTTTGTTCTTTACTCAGAGCTCGGCCTGGACATCAATTAGCTAACATGCGGGCACGACCCACATGTCAGACTGGCTATGTGGGTCCCTCATGTCAGGTGGTGTGTTTCGTCTGGACCCAAATGTCAGTCGGGCGGCGCAGTACCCACCTGTCAGGGGTGTGTGGCGGGACCGACATGTCAGTTGGCGGTGTGGTGGGATGGGACGGTCCCACATGGTAGTTGTGGGTGTGGTCGTGACCCATATGGCAGTTGGGGGAGGCTTGCCAATTATTTGAAGTCACATGCGGGCACGACCCACATGTCAGACTGGCGGTGTGGGTCCCTCATGTCAGGTGGTGTGTTTCGTCTGGACCCAAATGTCAGTCGGGCGGCGCAGTACCCACCCGTCAGGGGTGTGTGGCAGGACCGACATGTTAGTTGGCGGTGTGGTGGTATGGGGCGGTCCCACATGGTAGTTGTGGGTGTGGTCGTGACCCATATGGCAGTTGGGGGAGGGTGGGTCCCACATGGCAGTTGGGCTTGTGGGCGTGACCCACATGGCAGTGGTGTGGAGAGTGGGGTGGTGCTTGTGTGGGGGATGGTCCCACATGGCAGTCGGGGTGGAGAGTGGGGTGGGGCTGGTGTGGGGGATGGTTCCACATGGCAGACGGGGGTGGGGGCGGTTCCTACATGGCAGGGGCATGACCTATGTGGCAGTGGCGTGGAGGTAGGACCCAAATGGCAGTTGTGGTGGAGGCGGGACCTACGTGGCTGGGGCGTGGCCTACGCGGCAGTGGTGTGGAGGCGGGACGCACATGGCAGGGTGGGACTGAGGCGGGTCCTAGCAGTTAAAATAGTCTACTGTCAAAGGGTCCCACCTGCTGAGTTGGCTGCCAAGTAATACAAATATATCACAGTTCGTGGGTCCCGCATGTTGTGACATTTTCAAATGGTCTTAACCGAACTAGAAAAAGGTCATGCCCGCTTATGACCATCTCGTCTAATCAAGCCTATGACCTTTTTGACAAAAAAGGTCATACGAATTTAGGGGTTTAGACCCTCCCAAGTAGCTCATGACCAATGGATTCAAAATGGTCATAGATTTATGACCATTTTTCCCAAAGTTACTATCATAAGGTCATAAGTTGACATATTTCTTGTAGGAGCGGGCGTGTTGACAATGGTGACCCTGTGGTGTACCGGGTAGACACGAGCAAAAGGGCCCTAGAGCCTATCAGAGGCATAGGCAACCACGCCCTCTTCGTCGGCATGAACCGTTCTGTTGCAGTTGACAGTAGAAAATTCCCCACCGTCGTACCCGGAAGTATCTACTACGCCGATCTGTCTGAGATCCACTCGTATGATTATGATCACCTCTCGTGGCATCCGGAACCAAACTATGTATTTGGCTATGGAGTAGGTTCACTTGACGACAATGACCGTCCATTCCGTCTTGATCAGCTACTGTCAGAGTACTGCAGAAAAGTGGCTGAATTTCAGATGGCCGCGCCGAACGATTTCATAGAGGAATACATGTCTGAATAATGCTGTTGTAGTAAAAGTCTGTAACGTTGCATATGTAATTGCAAATATGTAAGGTCGACTGAAAATATCTTACACGGTGATTCCTCTCTATTTAACACATCATGTACGGTAGCTTATGTATTATATTAAAAAAGTGACTGACAAAAGTACCAAAAGCCTTATAATTTTCATAACACAGTACCAAAGTATGCGGGTACGCGCAAGAATAAATCAAATCGTACACGAATTTGATCTATACCTTCTTGTCTGCTGCTGCCTGCCTTGTTGTCGGCTCCCTGGAGTCGGCGAGATATGCTCCCTGAGTCGGAGTCCACTGCTGCCTGCCTCATTGCCGGCTCCCTGGAGTCGGCGTGATATGTTCCCTGGAGCCGGTTTACGTTGTTGTTTGTTGGTGTGCTCTTGAAAATTTGAGTTGGTAGAGATACATCTTTGATAATCTAGAACCCTGTGTAGAATATCTGTGAACAAATCATGGCTACATGCGTAGGTCCTCACCTTGAACCGGTGGAACCGCCCATGGTGGTGATGCCACTCCTCACCAAGTAGTACCATAACCCTTGGATGTACCTCCCGATCCAGTTGGTACGCAAGTGGGATAGTGTATTAAGGACAGAAGCAAAAGGTACATCTAATGAGCATTGCATCATCACGATACACAAACCTGTCCCAGGTATTTACCTTCGACTCTATCTGGTTAGTCAAGCATAGAGAGGGCAAATCCGATAAGCCGGTGCGCCGCTGGAGTCGACCCCAGTGGCTGGGTTAGGCCCTTCGTGTAACACGTCTGTCAGTAAAGTCACATGAGAATAAATGTTGACGATACTATTCCAATTGCGTGATGACAAGATCATCTCGTCTCATTGACAAGATCATAGGTAGATCCTCGCTGCACGCTCCTCGGGAAAGAACCAAGATCATCTACGACACCCTGATATCCCACACGGAACATTCTACCGGACCCTCGCATCCATCCCTATGGATGGATCCTGCTCGAAGCACCTGACGTAGACGGCAATGGCGAGAGCCGCCGCTGTACCTTCCGCAGTGTCAACACCGGCCGCTTCCTAACGAAGAAACTTCTGATACCCGATTCAGCGAGTGCATTAGATCCACCAAGGACGGGCAACTCATATTCGAAGAGTTCATCGATAATCCAAAGAGGATTACAACCTTTGTCGTCAACCCCTTCACCCTCACCAAGATCGCTAGCCTCGTCGAACCATTCTGTGATCATCACCAGGTAAGAGCCCCAGAAGAACATGTGGTCATGTTCGGGAACAACAATGCCATGCTCTATATTTCGTCAAAATGGGATTTTTCCTGTCGTCTCGGATCTGTTAGCTGGCATCTGTCAGCCTTGTTACATCGGCTTGACGAACTGAAAACTGCGGTAGAATTCAAAGGCGAGGCATATCGTCTCGCGGACATGAGAGGAGCTGTGGCTGTCTTGCAAGATCGACCCTTCTTGAAACCCCGGATCATCGTACCTGGCGCCTGGGAGAAGGACGACAGGATATCCACCCATCTCATTAACAACGTTGACCACCTTCTGCTAGTACGAGCAGTGGGGGAATCTGGCCTCGTGGAATTATACAATGTCAACCTCGAACGTCAAAATCTTGAGAAGATCAAGTTCATCTTCAACCATGCAATCTTCCTAGGCCCTTGTCGCTCCATCTCCATAATGCCCCGTTCGGATGTTGATATTCGGGCTAGATATTGGATATTCGCTACCTTTTCGTCCCGAATATCTGAATTGGACCTGTTTAGATGTACTCGATATTCCAGCCGTGTATTCGCGTGTGATGTCGAGGGAGGGCACCGGCAGTGGAAAAAAGGACCCAGCGAATATCCACCTGTTGGGCTCGACATTGGTAGATATTCGCGAAACCTCTCCTCGTCGCGAACCCTCGTCTCCTCCTCCCCCGTTCGGTCCGTCTCTTCGCGAAACGCGAAAGCAGAGCGGCGGCGGCGCATCGGTACCCTCGGCCGCCCTTCCCCGCTTCCGTCGGCCGCCCTTCGTCGGCCGCCTGCCTCTCCTTCCCGGCGCATAGCCCCGCCTCCTCCTAATCCTCCCGTTCTTTTTTGTGCAGGGATTGATTCGGGAGCTCCAGCCGCCGGTGCAGGGATGGATTCCGGCGCTGCAGCTACTAGGTATGAATCTCCATCGCATCTTCAGTTCTGTTGCACGTACGCGCTGGCCGTTTGTGCACTGGTGAGATTGCACATGTAAATCTGGTCAAAGCCACAGCGCCCCTAGATGTATAGTACGCATCAGCAGCAAAGCTAATAATGCCCCGTGTTGCAATTTTTGAGGTCGAATTTATGTAGATGCGCTACTGTATGTTGTATGTGTGATGTGCTTGTGTGATTTTCTTGTATCCCACATAATTTTGCTGATGCTAGCCTTGGTGAATTATACATGCTTGTAATAATTTAATTATGTGCATGCTTGGAGATATGAAGATGTCTTGGAGTGATGCAATGCAGTCGACGGAGCCATTACAGATGCCCCAGGTTACTCCTCCTTCTGTGATACTTGCTGCACTTGGTGACATACCAGAGTTGTCTCAATCTGACAAACTGAGAGCTTATGGGAAGCTAATCCTTAGCGAGCGTTTATTTCATGCACTTATGGAGCTCCCCGTGGAGTTGAGGAAGGAATGGCTGCTGATGTTCCCTTGAGGGCTTGTCATTTGTGATTGCTATGTAAGAACTTGTCATATTGCGTATGAGACATTGTACTTTGTTTGTTTGAGACTTCGTTAAAAATGGTTGTTTATGATGGATTATGCATTGAATTTGATATAATGTTGTTGTTGAAATATTGGAGAATTGTACGTATTTGTCTAGCTGTTGTTTGTACCATAATATGTGGTTGTTTTGCACATTTTGTCATGAATATAACAGTACAATGATCAATATCTCGAAAAACTGCTTTTATAACATCCAAACAACATTTGATATTCAAACTCAATATCTTGTCTAGCTCTGAATATCTAACACATCCAAACAGAAAATATTGACATTCATACTCAATATCAATATCCCATGATATTGATATTCAACCCAATATCAATATGGAGCTCCCAATGTGAACATCCGAACAGAGCATAAAGGCAGACAGGTTTCCTGGCATCCAAAACAATTGCATCTACATGGATCATTGGTGGAGCTCGGCACATACAAATAGATTGTATCGCATTGTCACCCACCTTGAGGGTGACAGAGATGACAAGTTCCCCAGATGATACATCCCGAATGAAAGCTTCACCAACCGTCGTGCGAAGCATCAACATCAAGCCGAACGGCTAGAAGATTACATGATAATCGTGTGTTATAGAAACTTACATATGATTTATCCGATGTGTTGAGCTAAGCCTTGTTTCTAGAATATGTAATGAGTTAAATAAATGCTACCTCCATCCCACCGAGTTCACATAGATACGTTAAAGTTTTTATTCAGCTGTAAGCCGGCAACTCTGTTAGGGTTTGTTATCTTTTCGCAGGCTTCAACATTTATTTTGACTGTTTACCCTTTGCAAAAATGTCACACGACGTGATTTAACCTATGTAGTGCAAGGGAGAGCGTCAGCTAGAATAGGTGCACGAAGCTTGGCATGGGCAGGAATATGTACGCGCCAAAGTGACAGTCGTATGTACACGCCAGAGCGAGTCGGCATGCGTCGGGCGTGAGAGCTCCATCCGTGCGAGTCGGCACGCGCCGACCGTGAGAGATCCATCCGTGCGAGTCGGCACCCACTGGGCATGAGAGCTCCATGCATGCGAGGAGGCCATACAGCGGCGGGGAAACCGGAGGCGAGCAGGGCACCGACCGCAGCGCGTGGATTGGGTGAATCAGCGACCGACTCCCTGCGTTCCAGGGCTTTTACTGTTCGGCGGTGAGTTCTACATATTGATATAGCGAGATTTACCATGTGCAAATTTCAAGTCCAAAATTAATACAGTATTATTATTCAATGTTACACGACAAAAAACTACAATGTGGGGAGAGAGAACAAAGTTTGTCACAGGTACAACCAGGGGACACGTTCATGTACCGGCTTCAGAAAGCCGGCAAGAACAAACCGTCAAAAAAACCATTAGCATAAGTGAAGCCAATCCTTAAGGACAGAACGACAACGATGGTCCGTGCGGTGAGTTAGGTGGTGTGACGTCACGTTCTACCCTTTGGCCCGTAAAATCGTGCCGGCTTTCCTAGGTCGGAGCCTCTCCGACCTTTGGACCCGTCAAATCTGGCCAAACGCATCGTGGCGAGCGGCTTTCCACTAGGCCAAACGCTTTGCCTCGCCGCGCATCCAGAGCCGCGTATGCTTGTTGGCCTCCTTCCTGGCGTGTAGCAGCGCACGCACCCGGTCCTTGCGAAGAGAGTCGAAAGACTCCTCAACCACGTGATGCACCACTGCTTCCTCACACCGCGCCGACGCGATGGACACCTCCACCAAATTATGCTCCTGTAGTTCCTCTGGGCTGGCCAACGGCTCGTCCGACAACGAAACTGAATTGCAGTCTTCGGGCTCCTCCACCGTGAGGTCAACGAAGTTACCCCCAGCTTCGTGCGCTGGGGATAGCTCTTCCTTCGCCTCTGTCGGCGTGAGGTTGAATGAGCTACTCCCAACTACGGACGATGTGGACAGCAGGTCTGATGACATGAATCACACGCTCGTTGGGAAACCCCAAGAGGAAGGTATGATGCAGTTCAGCAGCAAGTTTTCCCTCGGAAAGAAACCAAGGTTATCGAACCAGTAGGAGCAGCAACTCTTCAGAAGGTTGTTGGTGGCTCGCACGGCGCAATACGATCACCAACGTGAAACCTGCAACAACATAATCAAAGTACTTTGCCCCCAACGAAATAGTGAGGTTGTCAATCTCACCGGCTTGCTGAAAACAAAGGATTAAACGTCTCGTGTGGAAAATGATGTTTAAATGCAGAGAATGAAAAAAGGAACAGTTTACAGTTTGTGGTTGTTTAATCAGTGTAAAATAATGGACCGTGGTCCACAGTTCACTAGTGGTGTCTCTCCATAAAAGATAACTAACATGTTGGGTGAACAAATTACAGCTGGGCAATTGATGAATAGTGAGCGCATGACAATGCATATATATAACATGTTGACTACTATGATATTTAATTGGGCATTACGACAAGATACATAGACCATTATCCAACAGCATCTATGACTAATAATCCACCGCCGGGTTGTCATCCGAGTCCCCCGTTGGTATTAAGTTGCAAGCAATGGATAATTGCATTAAGTAAAGCGCGTAATGTAAACAAACACATATGCCCGTGGACATAGCATACTTTCTGTCACTGTCCATGTTAAATGGAGGCATGAACCCACTATCTAGCATAAATGCTCTCTTGAGTTACAAGCATCTACTTGCCAAAGCATCTACGAGTAACGGAAAGCATGCAAGATCTTAAATAACATATAAGATAGATTGATAATCAACTTGACATAATTCAATATTCATCGGATCCCAGCAAACACAACATGTAGCATTACAATAATATGATCTTGATCATGTAGGGCAGCTCACAAGATCTAAACATGATGGCACAAAGTGGAGAGACAACCATCTAGCTACTGCTATGGACCCGTAGTCCAAGGATGAACTACTCACGCATCACTCCGGAGGCAGGCATGGCGATGTAGAAGCCTCCGGTGACGATTCCCCTCTCCGGCAGGGTGCCGGGAAGAGGTTCTGAACCCTCCCGAGCTAGGGTTGACGCGGCGGCGTCTCTGGAACTTTTCGTGGATATTTGCTCAGGTACTTAGGGTTTTCGCGTCGGGGGAATAAGTAGGCGAAAGGGCGGCGGCTGGAGACCCCCGAGGGGCCCACACCACCCTAGGGCGCGGCAGAGGGGGGCCGCGCCCTAGGTGCGTGTGGCCTCCTGGTGGCCCTCCTCTGCTGCTCCTTCGCTCCGTCAGGTGTTCTGGAAAAATAGGGACCCCCGTGTAGTTTCGTCCAATTCCGAGAATATTTCCAGACTAGCTTTTCTGGAATACAAAAACAGCAGAAAACAGGAACTGGCACTTCGGCATCTTGTTAATAGGTTAGTCCCAAAAAATGTATAAAAGTGATATAAAGTAGATGCAAAACATGTAGCAATTGGTATAAAACAAGCATGGAACATCAAAAATTATAGATACGTTTGAGACGTATCAGCATCCCCAAGCTTAGTTCCTACTCGTCCTCGAGTAGGTAAACGATAAAAACAAAATAATTTTTGAGGTGACATGCTACATCATAATCTTGATCATATAATATTGCAAGGCACATGTAAATGAATGAAGTGATCCAAGTCAATGGTCTATAATTTGCTACCAAATAGATAATGAGTAAACAATGAATCACACAAGCTAAACGTTTTCATGAATAGTACTTTCGAGACAAGCATCAAACAGTTTTGCATAAGTGTTAACTCATAAAGCAATAGTTTCTAATAAAAGGTATTAATCAACACAAAGGAAGAATTTAGTTTCAGCATTTGCTTCAACTTTCAACATATTTATCTCATGGATATTGTCAACACAAAGTAGTATAACAAGTCCAATACATTGCATATAACGCATGTTGTAACAAAGTTGACACTAGTGTTTGCTTGTGGAAGACAGAAAGAATAGGAAAACTGACTCAACATAAAAGTAAAAGAAAGGCCCTTCGCAGAGGGAAGCAGGGATTAAATCATGTGCTAGAGCTTTTAGGTTTTTGAAAGCATATAGAGATTGCATAAAATATTTGATACTCCTCCCAACCTTGCTAACACAAGCCATGGCTAACCGAATCCTCGGGTGCCTTCCATCAATCACATACCATGGAGGAGTATCTATTTTTGAGAGGTGTTTGTTAATTGTCAACGAATGGTAGCGGGTGAGAACAGTATTCTACCTGTCAAACGGACTTTTAAGAGCGGCTCCCATGAAGGACGTTATTTCTACCAGCAAGGCAGATCATCCCTCTTTCTCTTTGGTTTACACACATTCAGGTATTTCACTGTTTGTCATTGCTTACTGATGAATCAGGGCAAAAGTGTGAAGAGAATTAATTGGTTAAAGTTGTAATTAATTGGGACTGGGCACCCCGTTGCCAGCTCTTTTTGCAAGTTATTGGATAAGCGGATGTATATGCCACTAGTCCAGGTGTAAAAGTCCATTCGACAAATAGAATAAAGAATAACCACACTAATTCCTCATGAGCTAGTAAACATTGACACAAAAAGGGAATAATAACATTTTGAATAATTTAAAGGTAGCACATGAAAAATTTACTTGGAGTGGCAAGGAAATACCACATATAGGTAGTTATGGTGGACACAAATGGCATGGATTTTGGCTCAAGGATTTGGATGCACGAGAAGCATTCCCTCTCAGTACAGAGTTTAGGCTAGCAAGGTTATGTAAGCAAACAAGAATATCAACCCGTACACCAAGTTTTATATGACAAACATATTGCAAACGTTATAAGACTTCATACCGTCTTCCTTGTTAACCAAACCCTGTTATTAGAAAATATCTAGACCTTAGAGATACCACCGATGCAAACCAAATTTTCAACAAGCTTTACGGTAGTTCTTCACTAATAGGCTTAACTCATGTGATGCACAATTTAATCATGATCTACTTGTTAACTCAAAACAATTGACAAGCATCAAGTTATCCATTAGTGATCTACAAGATTAAGCAAGTTTTTCCTTATACCAATTACCACATGCAACATTTTCTGAACCAACCAAACACCAATCAATTTATTTAATCAACTCTCCAAACAAATATAAGTGAAGCAAGAGAGTACTTTCTACAAAAGAAAGCTAATAGCTCTGACAAGAGATACATGAAAACAAGAGCTAAAAGCTGAACAGCGCTAGATATGAATACTCAACAAATATAAGTGAAGAATAGGAGTATTCTCATGAAAAAGCGGAGCGTGTCTCTCTCCCAATCAAGAATGCTAGGGTCCAGTCAAGCTTTATTGAAAATAAAAGTGCAATACTGAAAATAAAAGCACACAGACGCTCCAAGAAAAGCACATATGATGTGAAAGAATTAAAATATAGTTTCACTAGAGATGACCTGATAATTTTGACGATGAAGAAGGGGATGCCTTGGGCATCCCCAAGCTTAGACGCTTGAGTCTTCTTGAAATATGCTGGGGAGATCCATGGGAGCCTCCCCAAGCTTAAGCTCTTCACTCTTCTTGATCCTATTATATCATCCTTCTCTCTTGACCCTTGAAAACTTCCGTCACACCAAACTCAAAGTAGATCTCATTAGAGGGTTAGTGCATAATCAAAAATTCACATGTTCTATAAGACGCAATATGATTTGTTACTTTAAACATTAGCTACAGCCACTGATGTTATGTGAAGCTCTTCCACCCAAAAAAGAATTTCACTCAACACTAGTAAAAGAGAGAATGCAAAATAAAAAGGCATAATCTGTCTAAAACAGAACAGTCCGCAAAGACGAATTTTTTCGAGGCACTTACGACGCTCAGATCGAAAAACTCTGAACTAATGAAAGATTCAGACATTCATAAAGATTACGCACAAAAATTTCAGATTTAATTAACAATCTGGTGATTTTAGGAATTTCGTACAGTGAACAGCAAAAATCTGTTTCTGCGCAGCAATCAAAATTAAGCATCATCTTAACATTAGAGGCTACTCTTGGCACAACAATGCGAGAAAATAAAGATACAAAGGAGTTGCTACAGAAGTAAACATCTCCTTGACTAATACTGAAAAAAAAGATAATGGGTTGCCTCCCAAAAGCGCTTTCTTTAATGCCTTTTAGCTAGGCTAGAAGATTTTAATGATGCTCTCATAAGAATAAGAGTTGAAAAACAAAAGAGAGCATCAAGAGGCAAATATCAAACACATTTAAGTCTAACCCACTTCCTATGCAAGGAATCTTGTAAAAAATAAATTATTGAAGCATAAAGCAACTAGCATAGAAAGATGAAACAAATGCAACTTCAAAACTTTCAACATAAAGAGAGGTGTTTTAGTAACTTGAAAACTTTTACAACCATATTTTCCTCTCTCATAATAACTTTCAGTAGCATCATGAACAAACTCAACAATATAACTATCACATAAAGCATGCTTTTCATGATCTACAAACACATAATTTTTATTAAGCTCAAAAACAGGGGTTATTAAACCCACTTTTGACAATAGTAGTATAATAAATATCATTAGGCAATATAGGACCATCATCAAGAGCATTATCATATATAACATTAGGGAGCACATTTTTACTTTCTGCAATTTCCTCTTTTACTTGAGTCAAGGAGGTGTTTACTTCAAATTTATCAAAAGAGATATTTCAATAGAATCATGACATTCAACAATATAGCACTCTTCCTCCTTAGAGGCATGGAGGGTAATCATATAATGTAAGAGTTAAAGAGTTACTATCATTAGAAGGTAGATCCTCCTTTTGTTCATCACTCTCTTCCTCTTTTTCATCCAATGAGCTTTCAGTTTTAGCAGTTTCTTCTCCCACAGGTTCCTGAAAGGTAGCAAGTTGTTCTGGAGAATAAATTTTCTCAAGAAATTCAGTGATATAAGGATTATCATTATAATATTCAAGGCAATAACCAAGTATAGCATAATTCTCAGTTCTACAAGGAGCATCATCATTTTGAATATAACCAGCAATTTCATAGGCACCCTTAAAAACAAAAAATTCTTCAATTCGCTCAAGATTACCAAAGTCATAATTTCCTTTAGCATAAGCAGCCAAAGTTTCATTATCATTATAATCACATTGGAAAGGGAGGTGTTTATGCCTTCTACAACATAAAGATTCATTAAAGCAGTAGGATTCATCATAAGTAGAGCACAAGTTTTTAGCAAAATAATTCAATCTACTTATTTGTTCCCATAAATATTTCCCTTTTTGAGACAAGCGGTATTCCTTATAGTAATTATGTTGTTCCTCCGTGAACCCACTTAGCCAATAAGATTTTGTTTCAAAGAGAGAAGACATTGATAGCAAATAAATAACTAGACATAATAACAAACCGAAATAAACTAATGCAAGAAACTAATTTTTTTGTGTTTTTGATAATTGAAAGCAAACAAGATAAAATAAAATAAACTAAGCAAGACAAAAACAAAGTAAAGAGATTGGAAGCGTGAAACTCCCCTTGCAGAAGACTGCTGTCTCCCGGCAACGGCGCCAGAAAAAGAGCTTGATGGCGTGAATCACACGCTCGTTGGGAGACCCCAAGAGGAAGGTATGATGCAGTTCAGCAGCAAGTTTTCCCTCAGAAAGAAACCAAGGTTATCGAACCAGTAGGAGCAGCAACTCTTCAGAAGGTTGTTGGTGGCTCACACGGCGCAATACGATCACCAACGTGGAATCTGCACACAACACAATCAAACTACTTTGCCCCAACGAAACAGTGAGGTTGTCAATCTCACGGCTTGCTGAAAACAAAGGATTAAACGTATGGTGTGGAAAATGAGTATTAAATTGCAGAGAATGAAAAAGGAACAGTTTGCAGTTTGTGGTTGTTTAATCAGTGTAAAAGAATGGACCGGGGTCCACAGTTCACTAGTGGTGTCTCTCCATAAAAGATAACTAACATGTTGGTGAACAAATTACAGCTGGGCAATTGACGAATAGTGAGCGCATGACAATGCATATATATGACATGTTGACTACTATGATATTTAATTGGGCATTACGACAAGATACATAGACCGTTATCCAACAGCATCTATGACTAATAATCCACCGCCGGGTTGTCATCCGAGTCCCCCGTTGGTATTAAGTTGCAAGCAACGGATAATTGCATTAAGTAAAGCGCGTAATGTAAACAAACACATATGCCCGTGGACATAGCATCGTTAGGTTATCCCTAGTGGCAACAACATCCACAACCTTAGAACTTTCTGTCACTGTCCCAGGTTAAACGGAGGCATGAACCCACTATCTAGCATAAATACTCTCTCTTGGAGTTACAAGCATCTACTTGGCCAAAGCATCTACGAGTAACGGAAAGCATGCAAGATCTTAAATAACATATAAGATAATTGATAATCAACTTGACATATATTCAATATTCATCGGATCCCAGCAAACACAACATGTAGCATTACAATAATATGATCTTGATCATGTAGGGCAGCTCACAAGATCTAAACATGATGGCACAAAGTGGAGAGACAACCATCTAGCTACTGCTATGGACCCGTAGTCCAAGGATAACTACTCACGCATCACTCCGGAGGCAGGCATGGCGATGTAGAAGCCTCCGGTGACGATTCCCCTCTCCGGCAGGGTGCCGGGAAGAGGTTCTGAACCCTCCTGAGCTAGGGTTGCCGGCGGCGGCGTCTCTGGAACTTTTCGTGGATATTTGCTCAGGCCCTTAGGATTTTCGCGTTGGGGGAATAAGTAGGTTAAAGGGCGGCGGCTGGAGACCCCCATGGGGCCGCCCGCGCCCTAGGTGCGTGTGGCCTCCTGGTGGACCTCCTCTGCTGCTCCTTCGCTCCGTCAGGTGAGTTCTGAAAAATAGGGACCCCCGTGTAGTTTCGTCCAATTCCGAGAATATTTCCAGATTATCTTTTCTGGAATACAAAAACAGCAGAAAACAGGAACTAACACTTCGGCATCTTGTTAATAGGTTAGTCCCAAAAATTGTATAAAAGTGATATAAAGTAGATGCAAAACATGTAGCAATTGGTATAAAACAAATATGGAACATCAAAAATTATAGATACGTTTGATACGTATCAAGGTCCTCCGACAACGTCGGCGCGACGGCCAGATCTGCCATGGCTTCTGTGCTGTGAGGCATTGTACAAAAGCTAAATAAACAAATAGCCATGTCCGGCGACGAAATATAGGCAAGCACGAGTAGGCCAAAAGGCGGGAGCACCATGGTATTTCATAATAAGCGCGAATTCTGAAAGAAGCGGGAAGACGAATTATTTAGACAGAAAAAACCGTGTGCGATAGATAACAACGCACACGAAATCTTCCAATAAAACGTGTGCGATGTGGTAACAGCGCACATGAATTTCGAACTCCAATCGTATGCGATAGATGAGCAGCGCACACGGCTATTCTCGCTCTGCCGTGTTCTTTAGCTAATTTCATATATTATATATTAATATTTCTAACAAATGACTCGCGAGGAAACATACTAACCATAAGGAAAATAGCAAAATAATTATTACCATAATCCACACTATTAGTACTACTCGTCGGAATCGAAGATGCAGATTATCTCCTTGCCGGAGCCTGAGGCCTCGGCATCAATCAATGCGCGCGATCTGTCTTCTTCTAGCTTCTTGGCGATGGAGTCTTCGACCACGTGAAGCTCTTCAATCATGGCCCGGTCGTCCTCCTCAGGCATCTTCTCAGCCTCGTGCTAGCCACCTCCCACCACTCGAGACGCGCCTCGGCGTCGCGCTCAGAGGAATCCTCTGGCCCCTCCATCGCCGCGTCCTCGCCCTTCTCCAAATTCGCCTCCTCCTCCTCCTCCGGGCACTCTTCTCCATGCGTCGACAGCGCGCAGGCGGGGAGGAGTTCCCGGAATCCGAAAACGGGAAGGAGTTCTCGATCGGAAGCCGCAGCGGGCGCGGCAATGCTCCATTGAGCCACACACGACAGGCGAGCGTTCTTCTTGTGGCGCACCATCGTGTACGTACTGCGTCTACGGTGGCGCCGCTGCTGAGTTCACTGATGAACGGCGGCGAGCAGCATTATATAGGACGAGGAAGCTGGCTCGTCGCCAATGCGTGGCAAACTGGATGAGGCGAGAAGGTGGTACAGTGTACACGCGTCAAACGGAATACGAGGAGGCAATTGAGATTACAGACGATTCGTGGAAGTAACGCGTGTGTGAAACAGAATAATAATGCAGACGCGTTGCTACATGTAACCGTGTGCGATATATGGCCAATACTTTAGAAACCGGAACCATAGGCGAATGTTTGACCAGCGAACACCGTTAAGGGACTCGCACACGGCTATAATTGTGAACCGAATGCGGATGGCTGCTCCGTGTACGATAACGGGGCCTTAAATTGCCCGACCTGTACTAGTGCGTCTGAATGCGTCGTTGCGATTCTTTTTCGATCTGTATCACCAGCTGTGTCCCGTTGCTTTCAGTGGCAGCACACTCCCGAGATCTTTGCTTGGATCCGGCTATATCTATCAGGCAACTCATCAGCGATGATTATATGGAGTAGCTGGCACCAGTGTTGCATGAACAGTTCCTAGCTTTGTTTTCAGTACGTCACCTCGCCTACGTACGTCCCATCAATTCTTGTGTGCTCACGAACCTTTTCTTGAAACAGGATTTCGCCCCCGTTTATAAAGAAACGCATACAACCGAACCAATACAAAGTGATGCGGAACCCTGTCACAAAGCAGATCACAGATTACAGATAAATAAAAGGTATAGTAGCATCCACACACCGACGAAACACCCAGTGAATAACTAGTGGCACCACCATGCCTCCTTGTGAAGCCACCGGACTAAGTCGTACTACATCCACCAAGATGTCACCGGAGAAGGCACCTGCCCTCTCGCTCCGGTGGGACACCGATCCTGCCAATAGACAACGAGGACGGAGACATAGCCACGTCTATGAGATAGAAGGCCGCCAATAATGCCCCATGCCAGCGCAAGAAGGGCCTCGAGATAGGATCCGAAAGTGCCCACCGATGACACCGGAACGAGACTGAGTGGTTTCGATGCTCCACGACGACTCCCCCAAGAGGGTGACGATGCTGCACTCCGCTGTCGAGACAAAGACGGTCAAAGGTTTTCACCGGGATCACTGATGCGGGGAAGGTGACCACAATGGTGTCCCCGTGAGGGTTACGACACCCGCAGGCATCGCCGCCGCCGGAGCGATGAGCTTTCGCCCGAAAAACAATCACATCACAGCCCGGTATCTCACACTGTCTGGTATCCCAAGCCAGGCCTCCGAGACGTGATCTTGGAATCGCCTTTGCCGAAGCACTTCCAAAATCAGGATCCCCCGCCGCCCGCTCCTCGCCATCCACACATCCAAGTATAGAACCATCACCGCCGCAAGCCGGAGAGCTAGCCGCGCGGTCTACCTTCCGGGCCGCTGCCCCAACATCCAAGATGTCGCAGGCGTGGAGCGACAAAACACCACCACAATACAGTTACCAGAACGGACGGGGGAGGCCGGGCCAGAACCAGGCCTAGATCCATCCGACACGTGGGAGCAAGGGTACACCTAGCAAGACGAACACGGCACCTCTGTGTCATCCAAGTTGCAACCCACATAACCTTTTATGTAATGATGTTTTCTTTTCCTCTCAAAAGTTATTCTATACCCTTTTTTTTTTTCACATCCCCGTATATTTTATGTGTCGCATATTTTCGTCTTACAGGGAAAACTTTTTTACGTGAAGTTAAAAAATACGACGTGAGATACAATATCTACGTAATTCTTGTGATTTTTTATGCTATTAAGACTTGTATCTTCTGTTTCTCCTGACAATTTGGGTGAACATGGACGCAAATATTTACGCACCAAAGTAAATTATGAATGTGAAAATGTAAAAAAAAAACTAGGTGCAAAATGCCAGGGTGCGTAATATCATGTCTAAATATATGCTCTATTATTCAAACTAATTGCGTTCCCGTTTCATCACATACGTATTAATCCATCCATGCATGATTGCATGACCTAGTATTAAACTTCGACATGACAATCATTTCCCTTGCCAAGAGATAATACTACTCCAATATGTATCTATCCATCGGTATGCATGCTCCGGCAGGGAGCAATGGAGCATGCACGCAGGACACATCATGATGAAATGCATTGATCAATCGATCGATCGATCAAGCCAGTGGCAGTGGGGACGTGAAAATTCTCTGGCCACGGGACAGGATCGCCTTGGGATCATACTTGCGCTTCCTCGCCACGAACCTGGCCCACTTGGTTGGACCGAAGTGCTTCTTCTCCCACCCGTCCTGGCCGGCGTAGTACGGCAGGTACTGCACGCATGCTATCTCGGCCTCCTCGCAGAACCGCATGATCTCCTCGTTCTGCTCCTCGAGGCGCCTCAGGAGCTGCTGGCCACCGTCCGACGACGTCGGCACGGACGACCGCAGGATCCCCACCGTATAGAACACCTCCTCCTTCTCCGGAAACACCGCTGACGCCTCGCCGTCCCACCTGTTCCGGTTCATGGGGTAGATGAGCATGGGGCCCATGACGCCTGTGTTGCCGCGGCGGAGGATGTCGTGGAAGACACCGGCGGCGAATTCGAGGACACCGGAGCGCGGGAGGAAAAGGTTGAGCCAGGGGTGGGGAACGTTCCAGAGACCGGCGGAGCGGAGCTTGAGCTCGCCATCGCGCACCCGGTCCAGGAACCCCACGTACGACACGTCCTGCACGAACCCGAAGCCCCGGGCGTACCGTAGCTCCCGCAGCAGCAACTCCAGCCTCTGCACGCATCGATCAGCAACAATGTGGTGATTAATATAAATTCGTGTTCGCAGAAAAAAAACCGTCGATTCTATTAATTAACGGGCAACAATGTAAACCCTGATGGTACTACTATGTTATGTGTATTCATCGTGACCATTTCTACTTATACTCCGTATATATCTAAACTACACAAGATCGAGAGGACAAATAATTGTACGGTCAGACCGCGCAAATTATGGAAAGGTGATCGAGCGCGTTACTTTTTGGACAAGTGGCGGGAACAGTGTGTGACGTGTATGCATGGAACTAGAACATGCATGCACGGTCGCTGTCCCATGCATCAGATCTTGTTGGTGTGCTAGGTGGACTGCCACTAGGTGTACTTGCTAGCAGATAATGCATGGACTAGCTGTTCATTGATGCTAGCTCAAAAGCATATATGTCGACATGGATGACTTAAATCTGGCAAAATTCTACTTCCTAGTTTTGTAAGTACATATAGGATTACACATACACGATAGAAGTCCATGACGAGACCGCCCAATTCCCAAAGTTGACATAATCTCATAGAGTATAGAATTAAGAAAAATAAGTTTATAAAGCGGCCTTATGCATCGTTTTGATGAAAAGGCTGGGCTACCCCATTTTCAAAAATAAAAAGGAAACTAATGTGCATTTGATTTGTCATTTTCTACACGGATGCTTGTACTACCTTAGAAGAAATTTTTCCTTATTACCTCCCACATGATTAGATTTTCTATCTTCCTGACTTTATATGTCGAGGCGGCGGCCTCGGTCTACTCTACAGTGACGGTCCTATGGGGCGGGGCCTTGGCATAGCGAGGTTTGGGTGGCGAACTGGTGTTGCTTGGGCAGCGAGCTCGCCGACTCGTCTGGATCGTCTTCGGGCAAAGCGAAGGTCGATCTAGTTGCTACGCCGGGGCGGCGGCCCCGGAGCAGGTGGGCTTTGGTGGTGTCTTGGTGTTGTGCGGACAGCAGGCTCATCGACCATGACTGGTTCGACTTCGGGCAATGCGGAGCTTCGTCCGGGTTGCTACGCCGGGGCAGCAGGTGGTGTGTGTTTGTTGCGTTTGGTCGATTTGCGTCGTGTGGACGGCGGGTCGCCTCGCGTGTGCGGTTTTTTAGCCCGGTTTTCCTCATAAACAGGGCATTGTACAATTTGTATGGTTTTTGGGCCCAGTTTCCCTTATAAACTTGGTCACCTCTCTATCTATTCGGACTGTGGATACGACCACCTTGACCTCAAAAAAAAAATCTTAGTTGTGAGCCTTAATGTTTTGATCCAACAGAATGTTGGTAGATGTGTATAAATTTGATGGGACTTTAGGTTAAAGTATAAATTCAAACAAACTAGATTTATATAACAGGCTTAAGGGTGTATATTTAGTGTACTCATAATATTAGAATCAGTTAAAAAAGTAAGATGTCTTGGTTTAGTTAATTTCACCACACACAAAAAACTAGATTTACTTTTGCTCTAAACTATTTCCTCCCGAAACGTTTAATACTTTAACCTTTACACTAAACTATTTCTAGTACTCCTTAACCTCTGATGTGGCCGGGTTTAGAGTGCGACAGGACAGCTGCATTCCAAGGGCAGACAAAGCTACGCCAACTACGTACGGTGCTGATGCTGCACGGATCTGCATGCTTCTTGCATCGTTGGAGTCATGCATGCATGCGTCCCCGTCAAAGAGTCGACATCGGCGTACAACGTTACGGCTGGAGCTAGCTACACGATCGCACGGCTGGATCCCACGCGCGCATGCACCAGCACCGACAATTGTCGTGGTTTATTACCTTCTCAACGTCGGGCTCGCCGCCGGCTGCTCCGCCGTAGTACAGCGCTCCCTCGAGGCAGTAAAGGACGCCCCCTGCCTTCTCGGCGAGCGCGGCGACGCGCGCCGTGTCGGCGTCGGAGAAGAAGGACGAGCGCCAGCTACCGGCGAGGCCCTTGTCCGCGAGCACCGAGCCTTCCACGTAGTCCATGAGCCCGGACAGAGCGCCGATGCAGGTATCGACGTCGATGAGCCGCTCCTGGTCCTTCGTGAGCGCCGCCGCGTCCGTGTACAAGAGCCGCACCCAGCGCGCTCTCGCCGGCGCGGGCACGAGCGGGATGCGCGCCCGCGTTATGACGCCGAACTGCCCCAGCCCACCCAGCACGGCGTCGAACAGGTCCGCCTCCTTCTCCTTTGAACACGTCACCATGTCCCCGACGCCTACATATTCACAATCAAGTACGTAAGTAAGTGATATGAACAAAGAACCAAACATATATACTATGTTGTACGCCACGTTCATATTTTGCCGTCGTGCACGGTGCGTACCGGTAATGACGTCCAGTTCTTGGACGTTGGATATCAGGGGACCGTGGCGGAAAGCCTGGCCGCTGATGCCAGCGTTGGAAAGTGTGCCGCCGACGGTGAGGTGGAGGTAGTCGGTCCACGACCGCGGGGTAAGGCCGTGCGCGAGGGCGGCATGCAGCACGTCCACCCAAAGCTGCTCGCCGCCAGCGTCAATATAGCGGCCGTCGATGGAGACGGAGAGGCGCGTGACTGAGCGGCCGGCGAGACGGCCGAGCGATGGCATGTCCACGACGACGCCCCCGGGCGCGGATGCTTGACTCCGGACAGAGTGGCCGCAGCCGCGGGCGGATACCGGGAACGGGGAAGAGCGCGCGCACGAGGCACGCAGCAGCGCGGCGATGTCCCCGGGGCAGGAGGGGTAAAGTACGGCCGCCGCCGCATCGATGTCGACCGACACGTTGCCAAAGTCGGAGGACGCGAGCGCGATGGCCTCGGCGTCTTCGCGGATCAGCGAGCGGATGCCGAGGTCGTGGAGCTCGTCAGGTAGGAAGGAGGTCGGCGTCCACGCCAGCGCATCTTGAGACGAAGCAGCAGCTAGGATGGTTCTGATGAGGACGCAGTTGAGCACGAAGAGAGCAGCCATGAGCATCTCTCTCGCTCCGTGCATGACGACCATGCACGGGTTTCTTGGCTCGAGCGTCGATGGATCGATTTCTATGTTTTCTGATATGTAATTCCATTCGAGCGGAGAGTGGGTATAAATAAGAGGCGTCGTGTACTCGTGTCTGCATTTTCTCAAGATTGGGATGTATACATCTTAGGTGTGGAACCGTGAGTGTGTACCAGGCAGAGAGTGGTTTTTCTGAAAGCAGGTTAGCTGGCTAGCTGCGTGGACTCACGACTTGGGACTAGTCTTTGCATGCCATCTAAAAGAGAGTGTTTTTCTGATAGCAGGGCCAAACCTACACACCCATAACTTTGAAAAAAAAGAATTTCTACACACTGTATTAGAAAAGTTACAATAATTTGTAAAGCTTGAGATTAATAGTCGTGCTATTTAGGGATAAAAATGGAGCAGATATACATGAAACTGAGTTGCGCCACATTTGTTTTCATATTTTTTTAAATGATCAATTTTCAAAATCTGAACCATTAGAAAATTGAAACCATTTTAAAATTCGGAACCATTTTAAAAATTGGAACCGTTTTCAAATTTTGAACCATTTTTAAAAATTGGAACTATTTTCAAATTTGGAACCATTTTCAAAAATGAGCCATTTTAAATTTACAACCATTTTCAAAAATTTGGATGTTGTTGCTTTCCTTATCACTGGTGGATATTATTTCACAAATTTAAAATGGTTTCAAACTTTCCTGTTGTTTCTCGTATGTTCAACAAAATTCGAATTTGAATAATTACGAATAGGAACAAAATTTAAATTTGAATAAATTTTGAATTTGAACAATTTTGAATTTGAATTTATTTGAATTTGAACAATTTTTAAATTCGGAACCATTTTTAAATTTGGAACCATTTTCAAAATGGAACGATTTCCAAAAATGAACAATTTTTAAATTTGGAACCATTTATAAATTTGGAACCATTTTCAAAATGGAACCATTTTCAAATTAAGAACCATTTTCAAATTTGGAACCAATTTAAATTCGGAACCATTTTTAAATTTGGAACCATCTTCAAAATGGAACCATTTTTAAATTTGGAACAAAAAAAACAGAAACAGAAAAGAAACAAAAAGAAAAAGGAACAAAAAAAGAAAGTGAAAGAAAAAAGGAAAAGCCCCGGGATGGGCCGGCCCGGCAGAAGCTCCCCGTTAGCGGCGCGGCCGATTCGCGCCGCTAACGGGCGGCATATAGGGTTTGCGGTCGCTGAGCCACTAATTCACGAGGGATACTCCCAGGCCCGGCTCTAGGCCTAGGCAAGAGGTGCGGCCGCCTATGGCCCAGGCCAGAGGGGGGCCCAAGACCACATGTTTCTTTGTATGTTGATAATTACAGTGCATTTCCCTGCAAAAAAAGAAAAAAAACTACATAGCATTGGTTTTATTGGGTTGGGCCTTTGCATCCATCGGGAGAGGAGGAAACTCGATGAGACCCTCTTGTTCGATGAGATCATCTTGTTCGTCTTCGGAACCGCTGCCTCGTTCCCTCGTCCAGATGTCTAGTCGCATGCGAGCCTGTCAACTCGACTGCTCCGCACCAGGCCTGCCCCGCACGACACGATCCTGGTCGCCCCTGCCCAGTACTGCGGTACGTTCGTCCATGGATCCTGAATCCATGATTTACTGAAGTATTACTCCTCTCTTTAGCCAATCATTGATGCCCTAGTTAGATTAGAGATTTAATTTTTAAAGTTCTAATTACATTTATTCAATTCTCACCCACGATCTTTCGCCCTGCCCTCAATTGCTCCTCTCTTTAGCCAACATTGATTTATTGATGCCCTAGTTAGATTAGGGATTTAAATTTTGAAGTTCTAATTACATGTATTCAACTCTTTCACAATTATAGTTGTTACAATGCCTAGACAATTGTCCGGTGCTGCGAAAGTAAACAAAGAAACTAAATAATCAGTTTATTGAATCACAAAAAGGGAATACTATTTGTTATATTTTGCTTCTCGTTTAGTCTTTCTGTCGTAATATGACATTGTGGTTTGGTGTAAAGTTTTAATTTTGTAGGTGAAAGTAGACACGTATATGTCTATATATCCAGATGCGCCTCCATACATATTAGCTATAGGGGCCCATGTCGTTAATTTCGCCCAGGGCCTCACAAAATATAGAGCCGGACCTAGATACTCCGGTAGCTAGCGAAATCGGTCTCTATTCGTCCCTGTCTTTTTATGCTCCCTTAATATATAACACTTTTTGGCACTTGAATTTGAACTGCCAAAACTATATTAAGAACCAGAGGTACTAGCTAGTATTTACTACAACTTGTTATTTTTGTATTTGCTAAGTCACATGCTACAAATTTTCCCTCTAATTATTTTTTGGGGGCAGGGTATGCAATTTTAGATATTTTTTTTCTAATTTAGTATCAGAACAAAAAACACATGAGGTTGTGGGTGTGTAGGTGCATGCAGCGGTGGTCAGCTGCTTACTTTCTCTGGATCCAAAAGGCAACGAGCCAAAAGATTCGTTGCTTGATTGTGCCGTACGTGTACTCTGTGATAATGGCATGCACAGGTATATAGTGAGTGACAAAAGATGAAGATACGTGTATATCACTGGGATCTTGCAATCTGTGGTGAAAGACCGTAGCGCATACATACGTACGTACGTGTAACAGCGTTGTACGGTTTTTGTCGTTTGAAATACTCCGTATATGATATCGAATGGCAGAAACGCCAAAACAGCATGACATGAGGCCGAGACAGGCATCATGCATGATGAGGAAGTGGTACTCACTCCGTTCACAAAATGATGTCTCAACCTATCTCAAATATGTATTTATCTACACACTAAATCATGTCTACATACATGCAAATTTGTAAACAGAGGGAGTACCTGGTACGATCGACATGCGTGTGGTTGGTTGGGCTTCTTGCTGTATACATCACGACTTCACGACACAATTGCATTAATGTGTTGACCGTACTACTAACGACTTTTATGAAGAATTGTACACAAGAAATGAAATAGATGTGAGATCACACACTGAGCCAACCAAATTATTTCTATTGTCATCATAATAAGCTTGGCTATATGTGCATTTTGCACCGCCTGACATAGAAATATGTGTTTGTTGATCACTTTTTTGTTTATTTTGCGACGACAAAAATGGCGCGTCAAACAAGAAAAAATGTCAATTTGACATGTGCCCAGGATCAGGGACGGAGCCAGGAATACTACTCAAGGGGGGCCAATTGCAAACTAAATAACTTGGAGGGGGCCATATAGTCAAATTTGCTTAAATTTGGGGGTCAAATTCTAAAATTTAAAGGGTATTTTGCAAAAATTTCACAGCATGAGGGGAGCCATGGCCCCAGCGTCCCCCCCCCCCCCCCCCCCCGACTTCGTCCCTGCCCAGGACACACGGCAAAGCCATCAATACTCTTTGCAAATAGTTTACCATGGGTATGCTCACAGCAAATCCCGTCGGCAAATGACATTCCGGTAATATGTATGGAGATTTGCAGAGGAAATTTTATAGGAGCACATGGCAAAATTTTGCCGAGAGCCAAACTTGAGCTCACGACAAAGTTTTGTCGAGAGTCAAACTTGAGCTCACGACAAAGTGTTGGTCCCACACACGACAGAATTCTGCCATGAGTAGAAAAAACTCTCGGTAAACTTCTGGTTACACATGTAGGTCATTTGCCATAATTATTTTTGATGGCCTGAAGTCAATTAAGCCTTTGTCGAGTGTCACGATGAAATGTTGACAGCAAATCATGAAGCACATGGAAAACAACATGTTTGATGTAGTGATATTTTTATGGCACACAATAGGAACAATTTAGAAAATGCAACTTACAATTTTCTAGAAAAGCTCAACTGAGTGAAAAGAGGATAACAACAGTTTAACAAAAATGTGCACTTAATGAAAAAAAATGCAAGTTCTAAATTGCAGCTAAAACTTTTAAGAAATTGTAGACTTACTTCTTCCTTCCTAGTGTTCGAGGCACAATCAAAAAACATGCAATTCAAAACCACCACCACCCCCCCCCCCCCCCCCAACACACACACCCACCTTTTAGGTACATTAGCATTTAATTCCCTTGCAATTAGTGACTGGTTGTCTCTATGCACCAATGCATGCAAAATTTTAGCCCTAGTGATTAAACACCTTGGGAATAGAGATTTGCCCAAAAAAATCGAAAAGGGGAGTCCCAGCCTCTGCATCGAGTGATGCATACGGCTTTTTATTATCAAAAGTTCAAGAGTATAATGTTTACATCTCAACGATCACACAAGATCAAAAGCTGAATCAACCAGCAAAAGAACAACATAATGCAACTATTGTAGTCGACTAATATGCTGCCACGTATGATGGGAGAAAATATCCTGTGTCATCGACAGGAG
This sequence comes from Poa pratensis, assembly GCA_947311845.1. Lineage (NCBI taxonomy): Eukaryota > Viridiplantae > Streptophyta > Magnoliopsida > Poales > Poaceae > Poa > Poa pratensis. The sequence continues at coordinate 17,223,219 of CAMZMU010000110.1, forward strand.
CGAGTGCAGCCAGTATCCATAAGGTCCCGTTGGTCCGAAGGAAGCAGGAAACCCCATAACTGGATCCAATGCGCCGTAGAGTTGATAACCTGCAATACATGAAAATTCTTTGATCTGTTAAAAACCAAATTATTCCGACAGTTCCAAATAGACAAACAAATAGCTGAAACGCCAATACGAATTCTAGCCTTGGTCTTGTTATCAATTCCATTCAACCAATTTCTAAACATATTAGAAACATTGGATGGTGGAGGAATATTGTAGGTACAAAAAACAACACGCCAAATCAACTGAGCAAAGGGACAAGAAATTAACAAGAAATGAGCAAAGGCTCAATAGAGATTTGCCAATTGAGCCCCAATAACTATGACAGAGCGAGTACCTCTCATTTTTTCGGGCAGTTTCCCTTATAAACCGGTCATTTCTATTCATCTATATCAATGAAAACGAAAAACGTTAGCCTAGTTTCAAAAAAAAGATTAATGAGAAATATCCATCATAATAACTATTTCTAAGAAAAATAGTCGGTGACATGAGTGAATTACACGCCAAAATGGACAGATCATAGATACATGCCGCATACGCGCGCGCGGGAGGGGGGTTGGTCTCAGTCGAGTGAACGGCAACATCGTAGAGACCGTCCCGCTCCACGGAAGCAAGTGTCTGCCTGGGCTCTGGCGATAGAGGTGTAGGAGGCTAAGACACCACCGAGGGCTCAAGCGAATCCATCACCAAATTAAGGCACTCTTTTCCTTACCAACAAGTTTGAGGCCAGCAAGTTTCAGACGCACTATTTTTCTTACCAGGATACTTAATGGGCAAAAGATTTTTAATGAGGCGACTTGCTGGTGGTTCTGTTTGTGTTTTTTATATATATGGAAAATTCAAAAAAAAAAAAGTGGTATTCACGCGACTGGTCAAAATGGATAGATTTTAGATACATGCCGCATACGCGCACGTGAAATGTAACGAGGTAGAAGTAGTAAGCAGGAAGCGCCCGGGCAGGGACGCGTCACGGGCGGTCATGTTCCGTAACAGAAATGTAACGTACGCATGCAAGCTGCCGTTCTTTTACTTGCGCACTGTGCGTGGCCGGCCGGGGATTCGCGTCAGGTCCACTGTGTGCATGCATCGTACAGCATGCGACGTGATTCAACCACGGGAACGTACGACGTGCGTGCTTGGCTTTTCGACTTTGTATCGATCGATCGATCTGCTCAACGCTGGAAGGACGATGAAAATTTGGTGGTACGACGCCATGCATGATGCGAGTGCATATCCATGATCGATCTCACACCTCTCTCTCATATGCATGATAACACTTGTAAAATTTGAAATGCCCTAAAATATTCACAAGTTGTGCGTTTACGATTTTCTAGATTTTGCATAACCAAATTCAAAATATACGCATAGATACCAAAATGAAAAATCCAACATGAATAGTGTCATAAAAAGGCAATCTTTTTGTTTCTCTGAATTTGGTTCTGAAAATTCTAGGGAATGTAAACCCTACTCCCTCCATTCCAAATTATAAATATTTTAATGTGAATTAGATGCTGACTGAAATGAGTGATTATATGAACGGCAAGGCTGGTGTCGTGGGGTCACTCTTCGACTACCCCACGGTGGGAATACCTGGGTCACGCCAAGTCCATCAGCCTTATGACGAGGGCCCAAGGAAGGCCCAAGGAGGACGACGTGCGGCCCAAGATAGTCGACGCTAGGTCATGCGACCCCGCCATGCTTGTAAGCGCCATCGGCACCGTTCACCTGAGACCTAGCCTACCATATAAAGGCTAGGAGGGTCCTTCGTCTAGGGTACGCTCATAGCCGCCACACAAACCCTAGCAAGATTGTCATCTCGCCATTGTAGCCACAGCTCACCATCAATAATCAGACAAGCAGGAAGTAGGGTGTTATCCTCCGGGAGCCTGAACCTGGGTAAACGCCTTCCTTGTCAGCCGTCGTGATCACCAGCGCTCATCTCTCTCTCCCCCTCAATCAACCCAGGGTACTCAACCCTAGGATTTGCCGAGTCCACTCCTCGTCAATTGGCGCCGTCTGTGGGAAAGAACGAGCGCTGGAACCATGGTCGCACCGGCTCCATCAACCTTGAAGACCGACGTCTACATCACCAAGAACTGCGGCGCCACGCACCTCATGATCTACGGCGACTCCTACCTCGTCGTGCAGCAAACCATGAAAGCCTGTGACGCCATCGCCGACAACATGATCGCCTACAGAGACCTGTACAACCAGCTGGAGGGCAACTTCGACGGCTGCGAGTTGCGGCACATCGGCCGCGAAAGCAACGAGGAAGCCGACGCCCTCGCCAACCTGGGCTCAGACAAGGCGCAGGTGCCACCCGGCGTCTTCCTTGAGCGCATCACGCAGCGGTCTGTCAAACTTCGACCCGCGCCCGGATCCTCCACACCATCAACGAGCACCGCTGACCCGCCAGGCAAAGAGAAGGAGCCAATGGAGGTTCTGCTAATCGAGCCCACCTGGACGAGCCCATATCTGGCGTACATGCTGCGCCAGAGACTGCCAGTCAACTCAGTCGAAGCCAAGCGCATTATTCGCCGCTCGAAAGGCTTCACCATCATCAAGGGGGAACTATACAAGCGAAGCATCTCAGGAGTCCTGCAAAGGTGCGTTGATCCAGTCGACGGCCAAGCCATCCTGCTCGAAATTCATACAGGCACCTGCGGGCATCACGCCAGCAGTCGTGCCTTAGTGGCCAAAGCTTTACGAGCCGGATTCTACTGGCCCACCGCAATGCAAGACGCAGAAAAACTCGTGAGGAAATGTCTCGGCTGCCAGGAGTTCGCCAACAAGCCGCACGCACTAGCTTTAGCGCTAAAGACCATCCCGCTTGCCTGGCCCTTTGCGCAATGGGGGCTCGACATGGTGGGTCCACTCAAGAAGTCCTCGCCAGGAGGACACACGCATCTCTTGGTGGCAGTCGACAAGTTCACGAAGTGGATCGAAGCCGTGCCTATCACAAGTTCGACTGCATCCTCAGCTGTTAACTTCATCAGGTCCATCATCTTCAGGTTCGGGGTGCCGAACAGCATCATCACCGACAACGGCACGAACTTCACAGCCGAAGAATTCAAGGACTTCTGCTCCGAACAAGGCATCAAGCTCAACTACGCATCAGTCTCGCACCCGCAATCCAATGGGCAAGTCGAAAAGGCCAACGGCCTAGTCTGCAAAGGCATCAAGAAGCGCCTGCGAGTACCATTGAGGCGCGCCGCAGGCGCCTGGGTCGAAGAGCTGCCGTCTGTGCTTTGGAGTCTACGCACAACACCGAACAGGTCAACCCAGTACACGCCATTCTTCATGGTTTATGGTGCATAGGCGGTCATGCCCTGCGACATCAAGTTCAACGCACCTCGAGTGGTGGCCTACGACGAGTCTGACGCAGAAGAAGCACTCGAGGACGACATGGACACCCTGGACGAAGCACGCGACATCGCCCTCACCCGCTCAGCCGTGTACCAGCAGGACATGCGCAACTACCACGGACGGCGACTGCGGCCAAGAGCTTTCGTTCCAGGTGACCTGGTCCTTCGCCTCAAACAGAAGAAGGTGCACAAGCTCGCCTCCCCATGGGAGGGCCCATACATTGTGACAGAAGCAATCGGCGGAGGAGCTTACCGCCTGAAGGACTCGAAGACAGGAACAGTCTGCCACAACCCATGGAATGTTGCGCAGCTGCGACGCTTCTACGCCTAGTCGACTCCCCTGTTGTAACAAAGCATACATGTCAAGGCGGCAGGTTTCAGACGCACTCTTTCCCTTACCAGGATACCTGAGGGGACTGGAAGGGTTTTAATGAGGCGGCCTGCTCGCAAAATCAATGAAGTGATTTATGGAACAAGCTCTCCCCTTTACTTTTTAGTCAAAAAGCAACATAAACCTAGGCCGCCACCCGAAGCACTCGGGGGATGCGCCATACAGGTTCAACTCGAAATCCTAGGCCGCCACCCGAAGCACTCGGGGGCTGCGCCACAGGTCTAAGTCAAACCTAGGCCGCACCCGAGGCACTCGGGGGCTGCGCCATACAGGTTCAAGTCGAAAACCTAGGCCGTCACCCGAAGCACTCGGGGGCTGCGCCACACAGGTCTAAGTCAAACCTAGGCCGCACCCGAGGCACTCGGGGCTGCGCCATACAGGTTCAAGTCAAAATCCTAGGCCGTCACCCGAAGCACTCGGGGGCTGCGCCACACAGGTCTAAGTCAAACCTAGGCCGCGCCCGACGCACTCGGGGGCTGCGCCATACAGGTCACTCGCAAAATCCTTGGCCACACCGAAGCACTCGGGGCTGCGCATACAGGTCACTCGCAAAACCTTGGCCGTCACCCGAAGCACTCGGGGGCTGCGCCGCACAGGTCTAAGTCAAACCTAGGCCGCACCCGACGCACTCGGGGGCTGCGCCATACAGGTCACTCGCAAAACCTTTGGCCGTCACCCGAAGCACCCGGGGGCTGCGCCGCACAGGTCCAAGTCAAAGTACTAGGCCGCACCCGACGCACTCGGGGGCTGCGCCGCACAAGTCTGACTCGATACACCTCGGCCGCACTCGAAGCACTCGGGGGCTGCGCCGCACAGGTTAATTCAAAATCCTAGGCCGCACTCGATCCGCTCGGGGGCTGCGCCATACAGGTTTACAGACGTCTACAAGATACAATTTACTAACTCGGGGGCTACCCCCACCTCGACATACATACACTCATATTTCCACTTGGAAAAATTTCTTTTACAAGCTAACGCTACAACAGCACTCTACTGCTCTTATTCTACAGGCTCGCCCTTTGGCGCATCAAGTGGCCCTACAAGGTGCTCGCTAAAGTTCTGGACCTGCTGAATCATCTGGCGCGCAGCCGCAAGAGTATCGGCATATCACCCTCTCCAGGCAAGCCGTCAAGCACCTTGTGCAATGGAAGATTAGGCCGGTGCAGTCGAACGTATGCCAACGCCACGTTCGCCCCGGCAACAAGTTGAGCGTGCACGACTTCCTTCAACGCACCGCCTTCACGGAACCTCTCCAGAAGCGCAGTCAGTCCATTCGGCTGCTCGTTGTGAGGAAAGTACACCTTGTTGATCTGCCAGAGGGTTTTTCTGCAACCTTCCAAGAGCACAGCAGCCCGCCAGGTGCGATCCAGCATTCGTGCCAGTACACTACCTCTGGATTTGTTCGACCAAAACTGGCGCGCTTCGGTGAGTCACCGGCGGCCTCTTTCTCTACTCGCTCGTCCACTCGAAGCTGCTCAGCCTTCAAGTCAGAGTTCACATCTGCATCAAGGCCAAGCATTAAGCATAGCAGGAAGACACAGAAGCCGAAGCAAAAACGCTAGAAGGCCAACCTTGCAGCTGTCGACTGATCAAGTCCATCTCGCCAAGCAGAAACTCCTCACGCTGGGAGAACGGCGCAACGGGCCGCGACCTCAATCGCTCCAGCTCCAACTCAGCACTCTTCAGCTTCGACTCGAGCTCAACACCTTGTTCCTCATGAAGGTGATCACTCTCTGGTCATTTACGCTTCGCACAGGAGCTGGAGGAGCTTGACGGCGGCGACGAGTAGGCGCAGCCGAAGTGGTGTCCTCCTCATCGTCCGCGCCAGTAGTTCCAGCAACGTCAGGAGCTTCGCCCATATCAGACTGCCAAGAATTGACAGCGTCAAGCCAGGAAAAGAATCAACATAATTCATCCAAACAGACATCAAAAAAGACTGGCGACTGCACCCCCGAGGGAGCGAATTCACATTTCATCATCAGCATGTTCACTCGCACATATAAAGTGCATTACAGACTCAAGCCCAAAAGCAGAAGCATAGTCCTAAAGGAAAAAGTCTACACTACAGACTCCGACTGGGAACGGCTCTTCCTAGCAGCCAACTCTGCAGCTTTGGCAATCCTCTTCTCGAAGGTGTCGACCAACTTCGCAGCTAGCTGGCTCGCCTGCACCTTCACACCGCTAAGGGACGCGGTCCTGCCATCAGGCTTCCGAGGGAAGTCGCTGACAACCTTCTCAAAATCACCTACGACTTGGTGACCAAGAAGTAGCTGGAAAGTGAGCTCGGAGCCGCGTACCGTCTGCGTGCGCGTGAAGTCCGCCAGGACATTCGAATTGCCTTCGAATGGAGCGCGAGTGCGTCAACAGCAGCTGGTGGCGGCTTGCTGGGAAAGATACTCCGGTGCACAGTCGCTAAGGCCTCCGTCGACTTCTGCAGTGCCGCCGTCGACTGCTGCAGCGCTGCCGATGCATACGCGCAGACGCGGTCGACGAAGCCAACAGCCTCCGCCAAGCCGACACTCTCGCTGGAAGTCCCTTCTGGAGGAGCACCTCCGCAAGTCTCTGTTCAAAAGAAATCACACCCGTAAGACGTCAGAAGTCGAAGAAAGGCAAAGTAGGCACTGAGCCGAAAAACTTACTTCCAACAACATCTGCGAGTGCGAGCAAGCGGTCGACCTGGGTCTTCTCCAGAGCATCCCGAGCTTGTTCCCGCTCTTGGGCTTCACCCAGCGACTTCTCCAGCTCCGCGACCCGCGTCTTCATGCTCTCCTTCTCGCCTACGGATCAACGGAGCAAAGTTAGCAATAAAGGCAGTCGAAGCACCCCTCGAACACAAGGGTTCACACTTACTATTCGCTTGCTCCAGAGCAGTGCGGAGCTGATCCCTCTCCTGCTCCATGCGAACGAAGGCTGCGGCTCCCTCCATCTGCTGGCGATAAAATGGCTGCAGGAAACACAAGACATTAATCTACGCCCGACTATTCTAGTCACGCGCATCTTCGGGGGCTACTCCCATCGGGAGCGCTGTACGCGCACCCGATACAGATCTTGCAGAAGGAGTCGAAGAACACTTACATGCTCAAGCAGCCCAGCGTCAACCGGAGTCGCGTCAGCAGACCTCTCTGGCATGGCGGAGGTCGAAGCCTTCAAGGCCAAAACGTCACCCGCCAGAGCCTCCTCTCCGGTCGTCCTCGCAGTCTGCTCGATCATAGGAGCAGAAGTGTGCTCCATCTCACGAGGGGAAGAAACAGCAGCGCCAGTACGGTCGCTGTGACAAGAAAACTCAATTCAAGGACCCGCAAGTGAAACAGCACACTCGACAAAAACAAAGCAATGGTTATGCGACTAACCTGACGACATCGTCTTCACTTCCCAGGGAGACGGAGGCCATCCTCGCGAACTCGGTCGGCGGTGCAGAGCCGAGTGGAGGCACGACCAAAGGTTCAGCCAGGTCGCTCGGGTGCCTAGCCCGAAGAGGACTCGCTCGTCTCTTCCTCGTTCACACCCGCCTCCTTCACAGGCGACGAGGCAGAACCAGAGTCGCCAGCCTTTCGCCTCTGCCGCTTCCGCAGCGGCTCCTCGTCTTCATCATCCTCCTCCAACTCTTCACTCGGAGAGGTGGCGGAGGGAACTTCATCGTCATCAACCTCGTCCTCAGGGAACTCTGCCTCTTCATGAGGTCCATTCTCCATCAACGGAGGAAGACTGACGTAGCTCGAACGACCCTGTCAGCAAATGAAGCGTTCGAGTAAGGCAAAAGGATTCGACAGAAGAAGATACAAGACAAAGCAAACGAAGCTCACCTCAGGCACAGGATTATTAGGCCCATATGGCTCGACTGGGCACTTGACATTGCACGGGTCAGCGGCTCGGAGACTAGTGATGCTCCTCACCTTCGACTCGACTGCGTCATCATCAAGCTCATTGCCAGCATCCTCACGCGCCCACATCGGGTGGACGCGACTGCGCAGCGGCTGCACCCGAAGCCTGAAGAAGGTGGCGATGAGGTGAATTCCACCCGTCTCGCGCCCGAGACTCTTCAGAAGGCCACGAAGTAGCGTCAACAAGGGCTGAGTCGCCTCCCTGTCCTCCTTCGACAGCGGGTGCGCCCACGCGTTCGTCTTCCGCAACTCGCGATCAGCGGCGAATTCGGGAAGCCCTGCTTGGTCACACCTGATGTAGAACCACTTCTTCCGCCAGCCCTGGACGGAATCGGACTTCTTCATCTGGAAGTAGGAGGTGTCGCCACGCACCTGGATGCCGAAGCCGCCGACTGGGTACACCTGCTTGCTCTTCCCCACGTTCCTCCTCACGAGGAATAGCGACTTCCACAGCAGCCAGTTGGGCGATTCCCAGGAAGCACTCGCAGAGCACGAAATAGCTCGCGATGCTCAAGACGCTATTGGGAGTCAGATCGTGGATCTGAATCCCATAAGCATACAAGAGACCACGGACGAAATCGTGGAGGGGGAACCCGAAACCCCGCGGAAGGAAGTCCACGAAGCAAACGCGTTCCCCCTCGCGAGGGGAGGGGAATACCTCTTTCCCGGGAGCGCGCACCGTCGCCTTATCCGCCGGCGGCAGCAGTCCCTGCGCGCGGAGGGCCTCGAGGTCGGCCTTCTTCACCGACGATTTGACCCAGTCGCCGTCGGGCTTCTTCATCACGCTCGCCTCGGCGGCGGCGACGGCGCCAGCAGCAGCCTTCCCCCTCTTCATCGCGGCCTTGCTCATGGAGGGTGGAGAAAAGAAACTGACAGAGCACGCAGCACAACAATGGCGGAACAGAAGCAGTGGAGACGAAGGAATGGGGATGGATGAACTGTTCACCGCCGCGGTGAAAATTATATACCGCGCGGTCAGTCAATCCTGGCCGTCCCTGCTGAAACCGCTCTCCGCAACATCATCTGGCCGTCCACGTGTTGCGCGGAGATAGCAACCGTCGACGGCCACGCCGCCCACTACGCGCGGGAATCAAGGCGCCATCATCACACCGCGAAATTTTCGCGCCCAACGGTCAGAAAAAAGCGGCAACCGCTGTCTCCAGTCAATACTGACAGTGGGCCCGCACTGTCACGTCCCGTCGGACACAGAGTGAGCCAGAAAACGTCAGCACTGACGTCAACTGCGCAGGCGTAGCAAGTACGCCAATGGGCTGATCGAGAACTCGAACAGCTCATTCGAGTGCAAAAATGTTCAGTAAGCTCTAAGAGCCGAATAAACTCGAACAGCTCATTCGAGTGCAAGAAGATACAGTAAGCTCCAAGAGCTGAAGAAACTTGTGCAGTAAGCTAAACAGGCCGAATACACAGTAAGTCACGCAAAGCCAGTCGCGACTCCAACATGTCGAGTCCCTTCTTTACTCCCATCGGGAGCGGGCTTTTCGACTGAAGAAAAATTGAGTTTAACCTCAATTGCAAGCAATTCAGCTTAATCTCGGGGGCTACTCCCATCGGGAGCGCTGTTCGCGCTCCCGAGTGACTCAGAACAATAGCAGTCGAAAATCACCGACTAAGGCTGTACTCACGGTATTTTACCCTGGAAGTGACAGTTCGACTAAGGAATCCTCCATAAGCCCTGAACGGCCGGAGTCGACCAATTTTACTCATCTCTTTCAGGAACCCGACGGCGTGCCCAGGAGGAAGGAGTCCTTTACCCGACTCTACGATTCGACTAAGCACTCGGGGGCTCCTGTCGTGGGGTCACTCTTCGACTACCCCACGGTGGGGATACCTGGGTCACGCCAAGCCCATCAGCCTTATGACGAGGGCCCAAGGAAGGCCCAAGGAGGACGACGTGCGGCCCAAGATAGTCGACGCTAGGTCATGCGACCCCGCCATGCTTGTAAGCGCCATCGGCACCGTTCACCTGAGACCTAGCCTACCATATAAAGGCTAGGAGGGTCCTTCGTCTAGGGTACGCTCATAGCCGCCACACAAACCCTAGCGAGATTGCCATCTCGCCATTGTAGCCACAGCTCACCATCAATAACCAGACAAGCAGGAAGTAGGGTGTTATCCTCCGGGAGCCTGAACCTGGGTAAACGCCTTGCTTGTCAGCCGTCGTGATCACCAGCGCTCATCTCTCTCTCCCACTCAATCAACCTGGGGTACTCAACCCTATGATTTGCCGAGTCCACTCCTCGTTAGCTGGTAATACAGTATTAATATTGATCCATGCAAGTACGTGCGTGCGAGATGAGATCCAGTACCCTGTAGAATTAATATATGCTCTTGTACTGCTAGGATGTAGAGGAGTACAGTAAGCCACATCCTACATATATACCGGCAGGAGGTTACAAAAAATAAGACCAAGAAGAGAAAGGCTAGCTAGTTGCGTACGTAGTGCTGTGTAGTTGCCTGTACAGTACGGCCTTGTTTGGCAGGCCGCGGTGTTTTTCCGTGTAAATTCCCGGCCCAAAATAAAACACCAGAAAACATGGCTGGGTCGTTTGGCAGGCCGGTTTTGGCCGGGCTTGGAATCAGAAAACACCCCAATACACGTCGGGTACGAGTGTATTCACGACACTCCTCACCCCTCGCGTCTTGGCGTGGCGGCGCTGGCAGCGACGCTTGCGGCCGGCTATCTTCTTCGTGTGCCGCCGCCGCCGACGCCGACGCCGCCGCCAGCAGATCCTCCTTCCCGCAGCCAGCCAGCCCGAGGCAAGGACGAATCCTCCCCATCATGCTTCCTCATCTATTGACGGCGCCGTCGCCACCGATGAGCTCCTCCCGCCGCCTCTCTTCTCCGGCAGAGCTGGACTTTTCTCCGGTAAGCCCCTGGATACCTCGCCCCCTCCTGTTCTCGTGTAGTGCTAGTTGAGGACAGAGGGTTCTAGGGTTTGTTAGGTCCTAGTGTACTTGATGCCTCTTGTCAGATCCCGTCCCTGGGTTCTTGATCCCGTCCATGCGTTCTTGATTGACAGAGGAGGAGCAGAGCGTATTTGGCGAATTGTTCTTAAGTTTATCTCGTACTAGCTCGCCATGGTCTGGGGAGTGACGGAGTGTTGTGGACTGTATCGCTTGGTCCAACTTGACTCCAGCTATGCGCTATCCATTGCAGGAGGTATGCAAATTGATGAAATTGGTTTCTTCTTCATTTTACTTCTTGTGTGGTGAATGTGCCTTGACTGCAACTGCATGCTTTGTTTGACGATGTGTGTGTGCCAATTGAACAAGTAACCTCACGGGGATCGCCTCATTAGTTGACATTTTCTTGTGTGCTCACCAACTTTCCATGTAAGAAATAAACTTGTGTATAGCAGAAATAAATTTTGCGGACTGTATCGCTTGGTCAGCTATAGGCAGTGGCAAATTTAACTCAACTTGTGCTGGATATGTGTTGTAGGGACTCTTGTATCAAACGTTTTTGTCACTAAGATGGACCATGGAGCTGTGAGCTTTCTTAAGTTTTAATTGAAAAATCTTATATATGTCCTGCTTTATATTTTCACCAGTAATTCTAATATACACTATGGAGAGGAGCAACTTTGTTAGAGTAGAATCTGCCTGTTACAAAGATAATTTTCTGTAACATATGTTGTGCTTCTTGGAGTAGTGCAGCATTTCTTTTTGTTGACCGTAATTATTTAGTTCCATAGCAATCGCTTGTTAGCTGGTTTGTTGACAAAGGACACAACCTTAATTACTGAAAATAGCATGTCATTCGATGACTATTGAGTTGTTATGTAATGTTGTTTTTGTTGCCTGGTGCTTTCGATGAATCAACATGTGTTAACCTTATCCAATCACGAATCAATTGTATTCTTTGTATTCTGATTATTTCCTTTTTGTATCCTTGTAGCAACCTGAACCTCCGATTTTAGTTGGAGTGGACGAGCCGCCACCGTCGTGGGACCCCGTGAGCACACCTGAAGAAAGTAGATGGTGTCACAGCTGACGACAAGATCCCAGCCTTGGAGGTTTTTAAAAATGCAATAAGATGAGAAATACGTGTGCCATGTCAAGATGACTTTTTCTAGACAGTAATTTGTTTTACACATGATACTAGTTCTTGTATTTAAACTGCAATAAGATGTCATGATTAGTTGTTGCGGCTGTTGGGTATTACCATGTTATATTGCTTCATGATTGTTGGCATGGAGTGGGCTTAGCTGCCCATGTGTTTTGAACCTCTCTGCTTGAGTAATAACTAGCTGAAAATCATAGACGATCATGTACTAGTAATAACTAGCTGTCTTTTTCCTTTTTAGTAAGAACCAGCTGAAAACCATAGACTATCATGTACTTTCTTTTTTCTCTACAAGCCTATGTGAGCACAAATGGAATGCTTTAACAACATATGTCTACATTGTTTGCAGAAAGAACTTGTCATGAAGCAAACTTCTTGCTGCGATGATCTTCTTGCGGTGATGATCTTCTTGCTACAATCGTATGTCTACATTGTTGCTGCAATGATCTTCTTGCTGCAAGCTTCTTTCTTCTTATTTATGTGACCATGTTGTCAAATAATCTGGGATAAACCTGGGAAGCAAAATTATGTTCGTGAGAAGGATACGATGACTTTTGATCAAATTTTGTTGTAATAACCTGGGATAAACCTGGGAAGCATGAGTTATTGTTACTGAATCTTATGAATTGCGTAAACTGTGTGTCCCATGTGATGTGAAAAAATATCAGGTTTTTGTTGATGAAATGTGTGCTTACATACTATTAAAAAAATCAGGTTTTTATTGATGACCAAAACATGACAATTTTGTAATTGTGTGCACTAGGTCTGTGAAAAAACACCTCTTTGCAAAACATGTGTATCAAACAACGTGAAATGATGGGGGGTTTTGGTGGAGAAGGGGATTGGGAGTTGTTGAAGTGTTTTGGGTGTGAGGAGTGTTTTCACCCAAAACACTAGATAATTTACACTAGAAACACCCCAAAACTCATGTGCCAAACAAGGCCTGCTTAGAGGTGAGAAAAAATAAGACCAAGAAGAGAAAGGCTAGCTAGTTGCGTACGTAAGTGCTGCCTGTGCGACGGGATTCGATCGCGTCGCGTGTACAGACAGTACATGGGTCCGGGTCGAATCGATCAGCCGATCTGCTGGGGCCGTGCTGTCTAGATCGACCTTGAATATGTCCTGTACGTTGACGGATCTAGCCAGCCATGCATATCGTCTCGTATCCAACTAGCTGCAATAAACTACCGCATATTTCTGGAACTCTCCTCCTCTCCTCTTTTCTACAGAATCAGAGGCAACTCGAGGGCGACCCCGAGGCGACCAGCGTGCGCCGGCGTATCCGTGGGATTTCCCACCCTCCGGCGGCCACTCCGGCGGCGGGAGGATGGGGAATCCCCGGATCTGCGCTCCGGCGGTGTAGATAGGGTGTGGATAGGGTGGATCTCGGGCGTCGAGGTCGAGGCGGGGAGGCCTCCGTCGTCGTTTTGTTGGGAAGCAGCCTCCCCTCGCTCCCGACGTCGTCTTCGACGGCGGCGGCTGGCTGCTGCCCTGCTCCACTGGTGCTTCCTCCGGTGCTGGTGTTTTCTTTGCGGTTGGCGTTTTGGTTGGTGTTCTGGAGGCGTGCGGAAGGGATGGGAGGCTGCTGTTGCGCGGGATCGAGGCTTGCAGGTTGAAGATCTGGCCATCTCGGTGGAGGTGGAGTGGCGCTGGCCCTGGATCTGGGGCGGAGGTTGCTTGGGGGACTCCCCCGGCCGATGGACCATCTTCGGCTTCAGATCCAGCTCGTCGGAGCTGGTGGCTGATGCGGCCCGTCAAAGCCTTACCAGCTCGTCGGAGCTGGTGGCTAGGAGTTCTTCCGCTTCGTTGGAGAGGGCTGTCGGCGGCTGGATCCTGCGTCGTCCTCGACGGTGGAGGTCTCGGGTGTTCGGCGTCCTGGAGGTTGAAGAAGATGTTCTGCAACAGTGCTGCTCTCTGTATCCTCTCCGTATCGTAGCTGCTTGTATTAGGATCTGTACTGCTTTCCTATACGTATGAATAGAAGTTTTTAGCGTTTCAAAAAAAAAACAGTGGGCCGGACAGCGTCCACTGTGCATACCGTACGTGCGAATTTAGAAAATACATGGCGCCGCCGGTGCAACTGCAGCTAGCTAGCTAGGAGGAGGACGCGCGCCCTACTGTACGTACACGGAAGATAGGAGCCGGCGCGCTCTGTACGTACGTATATGTGCACGCCTTGTCCGTCGGCAGCTCCGCGTACGTACATAGGTTTATTGAGAATCACTATTTTTGGACTGCCTCTTAAACTTGGTTGCGAAGTTTACAAAGGCCCAATTTCGTTGGCAATATAATGGGTGATCATCCATCTGCATCAATATTTTTATTTCTTTTCCATACTTCTTCTTTACTACGTTTGCTAGCTCCAGCTTTCCTCTTCATTTTCCTCTGTCTTTTTCTTCTTCTCGACTACAGTGTTAATTTAGATCTTTTAACTTGTTTGAAAGGCTCTACTTAAAGGAGAATATAGAAAATTCACAGCTAGAACAAATCGATAACAACAAAAAACTATAATGCAAACCAAAAGTAAAGGGATTTACGTACTCTTTCATCAGAAGAGTTGTATTTTTCAACTCAAATAAAAAACTATAAAAACATTGGGTTTCAACTAGATTTTAATCAATATCTAACCAAATTTCATACTCAAATTCCAACCAAATTTGAACTAGACTGTACTCTCTCCTACCAAACAAACGGAAAAAACTCTATTTAGAACCCAAAAAAATCTTAACAAAAAGGTTTCAACTCCACGCTCTACGACTTTCGACTTCAACATTTACCCTGAGATGTTTCATGCTTGTAAATGAGTCGCCGTAGACGGTTACATTTTGTACACCATGCATGATGTCAATATCAAGTTCCATGCCTGCTCCTCCCCACCTTTTGCGTAGGTTTCTTGCATGTCGATCGAATCCTGCACTGGAATGCTCAGATCATCAGTGACAAAGAAAAGAAACCCATCGATCACTGAAGATGGCGACCGACCATATCTAACACGCGAAAGATCCTGCGTGATCTGCTACAGATCTCGCAGGAAATGAGTGCCACGCACGGATCGAATCGACAGAAGCAGTCGCCGTACGTGACCATCTTTCGACACATGCATGCATGCATGTAGTATTTCAGAATTGACTGATATGATGTCGATCGATGGATTAGCTCAGCTTTTGTTTGAAGATTCCGACATATCTGGTCCGACCTACTGCATCAGCTAACATAGACCAAGACTACTGCTACCTAGTGCTATCGTGTAAATCCAGTGGAAATATATATTCACCAGTCAACGTCGTTCCAAAGATCCTTCAACTCTTGGTCCGACCAGTTCAACATCATATCTACTCGATCGACATGTGCATGCATGGATCAAGGAATTTGTATTTGATCGAGACGACTTGCTGTTTGACCTGTTACGTACATCTAAAGATTAGTTTAAAAAAAAAAACAGGGCACAAGATTTTCCGTTTATATTGAGTAAAGATTAGTTCGTATGTCAAGATTCATTCATGCATGATGATGTCATCAACATCTTGTTCACATTCGGTAGATCTGCAGCTAATTTTCTTCAAGATCTCGCATACGCGTATTCTACATATAAATTTGATCGAGATAGTACATGCATATATATAGAAAGACTAGAGAGCCATTTGGTTCTTGACTTGACACGTACTCCTACGACATTAAGATCTCTCGATCGATCTCACTGGCTTTGCTCGACAGATAGCTAGCTAGGTTGAGGCTGGCTGATCGGAAACGAAGATGACTAGTGTGCCCAAATATTCAAGGCGAAAAGATTCTCGGCTAGATATGCCGATGCATGCATGTGATCTTGACGGAGAGACGCAATTGCATTTGCTAGACAAATTAAGCTGATTGATCTCACTGACACGAGCGAATCGGCCGGGAAAGGACGACCGAGCTAGCTACTTGATCACTGGACTGTAGCAAATGCATTTCGTGTCTAGCTGAATAAAGCCAGCGGATGACAGGAGAAAGGCGTACAATAATTATTGAACAGTCCTACAGAGAGACCAGTTGGACCCAACTCCGAAGGCAACTCCCAATCGCCTCTTAGTAAGTAACCATGCATCCTCTGTACCATGTGAACATTTTTTGAATTTTTTTAGGTACTAAAGTTTTTTTTCCTACCACATGAACCATTTTTGAATCCACAAACGTATGTTTTGAACCCATTTACTTTTTAACCTCTTGTAAAACATATTTTTTTAATCCTTTATCACTTTTTGAAACCGTGGTGAAAAACAGAAAGAAAATTCAGAAAAAATAAAAGAAAGCAAAAATAAGAAAAAAGAAAATTAAAAACAAAGAGAAAATAAAATGGAAAACCAGGTAGAAAACCTGAGGCAGAAAGACCGCTCTAATTACATTGAGAAAACAATTCATAGAGGCGGGATAAATGGGCTGGCCCATATGGTAAGGGGGTGTGTGGCACATAGGATAGAGACCGCAATAAGCGACAAATGGGACTTGGGGTCCTATTTGATGCTTTCAGCGTCGCGGAGCGCATGCCTCAAGAGTAGCTCCTAGGGGACCATTATCGCCTTCATCATCAACGTCTCCATCTCTATTCTCTCTCCCCCCCATGCTCGCCATCGATTCCCCCGCCGCCCCCATCGACCGCAATCGCTTGCTCCCGCCACTCGCGCCGCCTTCGCATCCCTCCCTTCTCGAGTCGCAGCCTCCGCCGGTCCACCGCTGCCCCGGCTCCCCTCTAACCCCGTCCCAACCGACCTTCTTCTCCCGCGCAGACCACCCTGCACCTCCCTCCCTCGCCTCCACCTGCTTTGCCACACTTAGTCGCGTCGTCGCCGGCTATGGTGAGGTCATTCGCCTCCGTCGGCGACGTAGCAGCCAACCACGTCGTCCCCCTCTCGGGCGAGATTGGCCCTCCATCTACAACGCTTGCCCCCCGTCTTCTCCGGTATCTACCTCTCTCGCCTCACCTCATGTTGCTCATCTCCGGCCGCTGCTGATACTAACTGGCATGGCCCAAGCACAGTTGAGGGGTACGCGTCGGCGCGCTTACTGGCTCAACGGGCGTCAAATAGGATGCCATGTTCTCACCTGTTTTTTAAGGTCAAGTCAACGGAGTAGTTCCCACGAAAGAAGGCCCAAAAAGAATAAGTTGGCCCAAGACCCGAAAATCTTGGCCTGTAGCCACGGCTTCCCACTGAGCACCGGCCACAAGCGGAAAAGCGCCCGCATCGGCATGCATCTCGCCGCCGACTACCCCAATCGCGGCGGCGGCCGCCTCGGCCTCGGGCCACTCGCGACAGCGGTGCTCCGTACCGAGAACCGTCGCCGTGCTATCGCAGGCGGTGCCGTCCTCGCCTCAGCGTTGCTCCTCGTGGCCACGCCACGCCTCCGCCACTCCCCCGCGCTCCACCTCTTCGCCGACATGCGCAACCTGCTCGGCGTGCCCAACACCCTCAACGTTCTCACGACCTACCCCCTTCTCCTTGCCGGAGTACCAGGACTCGTCCTCTGCCTCTTCGGCGGCGGATGCTTTGGCATCAGGTGAGCTGTGCCATTTCCTCTCTTTCGCATCCCTTATGTTCGGTGAAATGTCTAGCTTAAAAACTGAAGAAGTGCATAACTTTTTTGTAATATGCATCATTTGAATTATGCTTGAAAACCGTAGGAGAGACTTCTTACCTGTCTTATATAAGTTCATTTTTAATAGATGATACTCGAGAAATGAGAATATTGTTGAAAGGGATGGCCATGATTCACCACAGCTCTGACGAGGCTTCAGCTCCACCAACTGAGAATTTAAATTAATGCTCAAGTTAAACGGGAATATCACCGATCCAGTGAAAATTGAAGTGTTTTGTCTTATGTTGGAAAATTCACCATGTCTTCCTAGCTATTGCTAGATTTATTGTTGAGATGCTCAGATGCATCGACTTTAAGAATCCCCAGTCATGAAATATAGTAGAACAAACCAGTTGATAAGATTTCAAATATGGATGATAATTTAAATGTTCAGTTAAGATGTGTGGTTATGCGATCTTTCTGTTTGCAGAAATCTATCATTTAGTGCACAACTAATCATCATGTGGCTTGCTGCCTAAACATGCTATCATTGTCAAACGAACAAGAATGGTAGCGTGCTACTTGCATTCGGTTAAGTTTCAGAGAAGACAGATTTGTAGCTAAGAATTTTCACTTCAAAAAACCTTGTGTTCTCGTGTTCTGTTGAACAATATCAAATGAATTGTACTGGTGTTTGATGAAATCTGTGTGACCTTGTGGATATTATGTAGCTTAAGGTGGGAGGCCTTGGGATGGTTCCTCTTCTATGCTGGGAATGTAGGAGCAGCATTTGGCTCAGCTTACTATCACCTCAAGCCAGATGATGACCGGTTAATTTGGGACAGGTTGCCGGTATTCTAAACATTCCCTCTTTCTGTCCCTCTGCTGCTTACTCATTGTCATTAGTTGGTATTTTTGGTGTACTTGTGGAATGAGTTTGCTGATAATTTAACATCTTAATAACATAGTTTGGAGTCTATTGGCAATTACTGTTTTATGTAATTCCTTTTAAAAATGCAGTTTGCCTACTTGCAATATTAGTTTTTTAGACGTTAAATCCAAGCATTGTCCATAGGCGAAATGTCTATATCTGGGTATTCATGTGAATTCTGATCTGAATGTTCTGTTAATGCATAAACCAATGGGACAATGAGTTTTGACTGACCTTTTGTGGAGATGAATGCTTACCTGATGCTCTTGCGATGCAGATGATGATGTCAGCCTCCTCACTTTTGTCTATATTAGTAATTGAAAGAGTTGATGAGAGGGCTGGGCTATCTTGTTTGATCTCGCTCATGTCTCTCTTACTGGTGAGCACTGCATGTGAAAGGTACAAGTACCCACTCGTTGAGCTTATTTGTTTAATGTTGGTGTCAAATAAATTCTGAAAATGTATCCTATTTAATGTGCTGTCTGGCTGGTTGCAGGGTTCTTGATGATATGCGTCTGTGGGTAGTTTTAAACTTGGTTCCTTGTGTTGTGATTCCTGCAATGCTTTTCTTGTTCCCGCCAAAGTATACACACTCAAGATTTTGGTTTCTTGCTACAGGTAACAGTGATTACTCTAATGCATTGAGATTTTTAAACATTGAGAAACTCTTATTTGATTGACATCTTGGTGCAGGCTTTTACCTTCTGGCAAGATTCGAAGGCCTTGCTGACAGAAAGGTTTACAGTGTGAATAGATACTTCATTAGCGGTCATTCCTTGGAGCACCTTTGCTTTGCCATGGTTACCTTGATACTTACTGTGATGTTAGCCTTCAGAAATATTAAGATTGCCAGGTACCAATTTAACCAATGTTCATCACATTTAGACTCTTTGAAGAGCTGCATTCTTGAGTCATTCTGGTCAGTTTTATTTGGTAATTTGTTAGGATTGTTACTTGCTAAGGTGGTTGGTCCTCTCTAAAGTAGATAGTAATAACTTGTAAGTGCATATTGGGAAATGCCTCTGTAGTTATAACTCTAGCTATAAGCCTCTGATTGTACAATTCTTCATCGTCTCCACAGGGACTCGTGACTATCACCGTACCGTTGCTGATTGTAACACCATATGTTCAGAAGAGACCCTACACTGTCCGGAAGCACCTGAAGAAACATAGATAGCTAATCTACCAGTCTATTTTTCTCATTGCTTGGGTGACCCGTGCTCCTACTTCCTTGAAGTGTTCCAGATTGCTGGTGGCATAGACATGGGCTGTGACATTATCTGATATACGTGTGTTCATGTTGTGATAAATGGTTGTCCTTTGAGGTTGTTAACTTGAAGATAGAAGACATATATTGGACCACTAGATCGCAATGTATAAAGATTCCATCGATTCATATGACTTTCTTAGATTACATTTTTTCATATAATGCCATTTTAGCGTGGGGGGGATCTCTGTCTCTACTAAGACCCGTTGACTAGCTCTGTTGATTAGACAAGAGGACTGTGACTTGTAAAGATTTGGCTCTGTCTATGTCTCAAATCCATTGAGATTTTCTTGAGCCTCAACCGATTCAGAAAAATTTAGCCTCAATATAGTGAAAGTGATCTAGCAAAACCGTAAAGAATTTCTGTGCAGATTGTGATTTATAAAGATTTCAGCTGTCACACAGTTGTCGCTCATTAGCTTGCAAAAAGACACTCGACGATTTGCTCTGTTGACTACTCCAGTACTATATAGGGCGAGAGGGAGGGTTAAACTGCTCTGATAGGTGGGACCCAGTAGTAGATGTACTGTCGCATTGGAGGAACCGCCTCTCGTTCATGCAACCTGCATCGCCGCCGCATCCTATCCACCCTCGCCGGCGGCGACCAACCAATCAACCACCTCCCGCCCACCACCTGCGCGGTCGCATGGAACCACCTCCTCCGCGCGCACATCTGCCGCTCCCGTCCGGACCTCGCCCTCGCGCTCTACCGCCGCATGCGCGCGCTCTCCCCCGCGCTCCCCAACTCCTACACCCTGCCTCTCGCCCTCCGCGCGGCCTCCTCCCCGCGAGCCGCCTCCGCCGTCCACGCACACGGCCTCCACCTCGGCCTCTACGCACACCCCGACGTCGCCGGCCAGCTGCTCGCCGCCTACGCCAGACACGGCCGCGCAGCCGACGCCCGCCACGTGTTCGACGCAATGCCAGCAAGGAGGACCACCATGTCCTGGAACACGCTCATCTCCGCGTACTCGGTCTCCTGCGATCCCGACAGCGCAATGGCTGCGTTCGCGCGCATGACCGCCGGCGCCCACGAGGCACGCCCCGACGCAGTGACTTGGACGACGCTGCTCTCGGCGCACGCGAAGTGCAGGAAGCACCCTGTGGTTCTCGAACTGTTCAGAGATATGCACTGGAGCGGGTGTGAAGGGAACGCCGAGTCCGTGGCCGTGGCACTGTCGGCGTGCCCTTACGCCGGCGACCTCGGGCTGACGAAAGGGAGGGCGATACATGGCTATGGCGTGGCGAAGGGTGTCGTGCGTGGCTACTTGTTCGTCACCAACTCGCTGGTGTGCATGTACGGCAAGCTGGGGGAGATGGACGATGCCCGGAAGGTTTTCCGGGACGCCAGGGAGAAGAACACCGTGACATGGAACGCCCTCATCACAAGCTACGCCGCCGCTGGGATGTGCGACGAAGCGTTGGATGTTCTTGTCCAGATGGAACAGCAGAGGGGCATGGTTGCGCCCAATGTGGTGAGCTGGAACGCTGTCATTGGCGGGTTCGCGTCGTCCGGCGACAATTTCCGTGCGTTGGAGCTCTTCCAACGAATGCAATGGCAGGGGCTTTCGCCGAACGTGGTGACCTTAGCTACCGTCCTCTCGGCCTGCGCCGAGCTACTGGCATTGCGGCTGGGTCAAGAGGTCCACGCCCACGTTATCAGGTCCATGCTCGACCGGCACTCCCTGGTCGAGAACGGGCTCATCAACATGTACGCAAAGTGCGGGAGAGTCGCCGCTGCGCGCAAGGTGTTCGACAGCATGAAGATCAGGGACCTGGTCTCCTGGAACTCGATGTTGGCCGGCTACGGGATGCATGGCCTGTGCGACGACGCCCTCGCAGTGTTCGCAGACATGGCCAGAGCCAACGTTGAGCCTGACGGTGTCACCTTCGTCGCCGTTCTATCCGCGTGCAGCCACTCGGGCCGTGTCTCGGAGGGCCGCCGTCTGTTCGATCAGATGCAGCTGGAGCACAAGATTTCCCCGTCCACGGAGCACTACACGTGCATGGTCGATCTCCTGGGGCGCGCCGGCTTGCTCAAGGACGCGGCTGAGCTCATCGAGACGATGCCGATGGAACCCGACCTGTGCGTGTGGGGAGCACTGCTCAACTCGTGCAGGATCCATGGGGACGCGGCCGTGGCCGAGGTCACCATAGCGAAGGTTATGCGGGCAGGCGTGGAGAGCACCGGCAACCACACGCTGATCACGAACCTGTACGCCGCGTGCGGGATGTGGGACGAGTCCAAGAGGGTGAGGGTGATGACGAGGGAGGCCGGCTTGAGGAAGAACCCGGGGCAGAGCTGGGTTGAGGTGAAGGACAAGGTGTTCGCCTTCGTAGCCGGGAGCGTGCCGCCGTCGTTGCCCGGAGCTGAGGAGATCTTCGGGGTGCTCGACGATCTGTACCAGGAAATGGAAGACAAGAGACACGATGGCATTGCACACATTCCATAGGAGGTGTTCAGTGGTACACCGATCTCGTACAGCTTGCCGCTCGGCGTCTCAGTTTCCACTCGCCTGCATGCTGCAGCTCCCGCGCCTGCTGCTCTGCGCACCCCTACCTTGTCTCTCTGTGATCCGATCGATTGATTCGGGTCGGGCCGGCAAGGAAAAGAAAGACCGGAGGGACATTTTTGTCCACAAAATTATAACGGGTGGGCCCAAAACTTAAAAGGAGGAAAAATCGAAAATTGGGGATTTTATCTGAATGTCATTCAAAGGGTGTGTTTTGTGTTCCCGCAAAAAAAAAAAAAAGGTGTGTTTTGTTTTTTTCAAGGATACACCCGAAGGTGCATCAAATTTCATATAAGAAGAAGCCAAGCAGGCTGGTACAACGCCAAGCGGGCAACACGATACAAACACGACGCCACACGGTTTACAACATGACCCACACAAGCCGAACGACAAGAACTCGCCTTGCACCATCTCGAGGAGATGATACACTGAGCTTCTAGGCCGCATCACGACTGAAGAAGGGAACTCCAGGAAGCCGACGACAGATGGAGAGAATCTGGTCTTGTTTTATGCATGGCTTACGACAACTCCAAGATGGCACAAGCCAACGCACCGCCCACCCATATTCGCCTAAGAGTCAGTGAGCGAGTAGTAGGACCGAACCAGGCCGGAGGAGGCGTCGACCGAAAAGTGCCGACGACTGTGTACATAGCGCCCCGGAAGCCCACGCTCTAAGAGACGGCCAATATTGCCTCCACCTAGGCGACGCCTCCAAGGAGGAAACAACACAGCGGCGCTATCGCCGCCCGATCGGAGGACAGAATCAAGGGTTCCCCCGGTGCTTGAGGCGAGGAAGCACGAGCATCACCATGACGATGCCTCCAAGGAGCTCCACCGTCGCACCCAAGACTCGTACGTCGCCGGGATCCTGCATGTAACAGCCCAAAGTTTGAGAACCTAAAAACCTGAGTAAAATTTCCACTTTTGTGTTCATTGCATCATGGCATCTATATTAATTTGCTAAACAACACACTAATTGGTTTGGCAACATTGAAAAACAAAATGCCAGACTTGCTTTAACAAATCTCAAAACAATGAAAGCACTCAAACTTGCAAAACAAAAATACTTTGACATCTAATATTTGTCAAGGAAGTTCCTGGACTGGGGGCTGACCGACGAGGGCGTCGGTCTTCTAAGGGGGGAAGGATGTGAGATCCTGGCTCAGGGCTTAACAGGATTGATAGAGTACTCATATCAACAAGTTGCAACTTCTTTTCCGGAAGCTTATATGGAAGGAACTCCGAGGTTAAGCGTGCTTGGCCCGAAGCACACCCAAGGATGGTCTTCCGACCGGGAAGTACTTCCCGGGTGCGCATAATTGAGGACAAAGTGCGCAGAAAAGACCGGTGTTGATCTGTGGGGCCAGTTTAGAGATCCTAGAGAGCTGCCAGGGGTGACAGGCTTGACCCGGGGGTAGGCCGGGGTGTTACAAGTTGGTATCAGAGCAGGACTGCCTGTAGGAAACCCTTTTACTGGTCGACGTTGAGTCTAGTGTTTGTGAAAATATTTTTAACCTAAAAATGAGTTGTGAAAACCATCTTAGGATTCTTTTTACTCCTTACCTGGTTACATTCTAATCTCGGAGCAATCTTACCTCGATTTGAGTTAAAAAAATTTACTTCTCATCTGTTACCTCAAAACTTTAGGATCACGAGGTTGGGTTCTACCTTTAGTGTTATGTGTCCGGTTGCTCCCGCTGCGTTGCAATCCAAAATCAACTCAGATGTTTGAACACTGTTATTCCTACCGAGACTAACCACTTATTCTTTCGTTGGGTTTTAACCCAAGGACTTGAACAGAAGGTCCCGGATTGTGCCAACTAGAGTGTGTTGAATCACGTGGTTTCTTAACTATTTGAATCCCACGCTAGTAGTACATGATGCTGATCTTTGACCCAAGTTCTATCTTGTTGGTCCCTTGTTAGTTGTTACACAAAGTATTATCGTCCCTAGTCTGTGTACTTGAGTGGACACTAATGCTATTGTCTCAACCATTCGGAGATGGATACTAACTGTGTCCTTGTGAATTCTCCAAAATGGCTCGAGGAGGCCATGGTAACCACAATGATGAGGAACCGCCGCCACCAACCACAATGGCTCAGGTCTTGATGGCCATTGAGGAGAACCGCGGGCGCAATGAGCGGCTGCTCGAGCAGTTGGTGCAACAGAATGCACAGAGGAATGGTTGCAACACTCTCACCGAGTTCCTGCGCTCGCAGCCACCCACTTTTGCTGATGCTAAGGAGCCACTGGAAGCTGATGATTGGCTTCGTGCTCTGGAGCGCAAGTTCTCCGCGTTGCATGTCCCAGTGGCCGAGCAAGTCAACTTCACCACCTACCTCCTGGTTGGTGTGGCTGGCTGTTGGTGGGAGAGCCATGTGGCATTGTTCCCGGCCAACCATGTCTTCACTTGGGCAGATTTCCGCACTGCCTTCCGTGTGGCTTACATCCCTCAGCCGATCATGGATTTGAAGAGGAGGGAGTTCCTGGATTTGCAAGAGGGACGTATGGACCTCCGCACGTATGGTTGTGAATTCAACCATCTCTCTCGTTACGCCCCAAGGGACGTGACCACTGATGCCGACAAGCAAGAGCTGTTCCGCAAGGGTCTTGCGCCGCAGCTCCGCTATGAGTTACTGCCCTTCAAGTTCCAGACCTACCAGGAGCTGTTCAACCAGGCTCTTACTCTTGAGCAGGGAAGGAAGGAACTCGAGGCTTCCAAGAGGCCAGCACATGGGGACCACCAGAGTTCCTCGGGTTCTGAGAGCAAGAAGCGCAGGGTGTTTGTTCCCTACAGCGTTGTGCCGCGTGCTCCATTTATGCCGAGGGCCGCGGGATACAGGCCACCACCGCCGCACCCCACTACTTCGATATTTGGGTCGAGCGGAAGTGGGTATCGTCCTCAGCTACCTGCTCCACCTGGACTCACTTGCTACACCTGTGGCCAGGCTGGCCACTACTCCAGGGAGTGCCCCCAGAAGGCACCTATTTCGGGGACACCTACACAAGCCCCCGCCACACCAGCGGGCAAGGCTGGACCTATTGTGCGTGGTCGCCTGAACTACGTCTCTGATGAGCAAGCTGAAGAGGACCCCGGCGTCCTCATGGGTGAGTTACGAATCAACGGCAATTCAGCTACAGTTTTGTTTGACTCTGGAGCATCGCATTCATTCATATATATATAGCGTTTGCAAAAGACCACAACATACCGTTCGAGAAGATGAGCCATCCCTTGGTGATCTCCACACCTGGCTCTAAATGGCGAACCGATGGTGTTACTCCGGAGGTCCAGATTACTATCGGTTACTTGTCCTTCCCTTTCGCGTTGATAGCTCTGAAGTCAAATGGCATCGATGTCATACTGGGCATGAACTGGCTAGTAAAATACAGGGCTAATCTGTAACATCCCAAAAATTTGGAATGTTTTAAAAATCACTAAAAATTGAAACTTTTGTTTTGAATAAAATAATTTACTCGGAATTGAAGTTAAATCTAATATATTACTTTAAATTGCTTAACAAACCCTATTTACAAATTGTTTAAAGTTATTTTTAAACATACTCTATTTTCAAAAATTGTTTTGATCCATTCCTATGATTTTAAAATGAGTTTGTAGCTCCTCTTGAAAAATTGTATTTGTGGTATTCTAATTTGGGATTTATAAAGCCCATGATATGAATGAGTACTTGTAAATTTAAATAATTCCTTCCCTTCTATTTTCTAGATTTAAAGATTTGGAGTGAAATGTCTATTTTGGTATTTCAAATGGTTATTTGTATTTAAAATGATTTACCAAACTATTTGTAAAACAAAATGTTTTGTATCGAAGTATTTTTACTAAGTCTATCATATATAGTGATGTTACTCATATATTTTTCTGGATTTTAGTTTTGGTTCGAAAGGAATTTATAAAACCCCATTATATAAAATGAACACAAAGGTTCTAATAAACCTTTATGCATTATTTTGGATTTCTAAATTTAAAAAGGTTTGGAAAAGTATGTTTGTAAGATTCAAAAGAAAGGTTTTGATTTTTCGAATCTATAGAAATTGGTTTGAATGGATTTGGATTTTAAAAACAAAAGTTATAAAAGAAATAAGAAAAACAGAAAAGAAAA
Organism: Poa pratensis; assembly: GCA_947311845.1. Lineage (NCBI taxonomy): Eukaryota > Viridiplantae > Streptophyta > Magnoliopsida > Poales > Poaceae > Poa > Poa pratensis. The sequence continues at coordinate 17,249,367 of CAMZMU010000110.1, forward strand.
AGAAAAGAACAAAAACAAAGTAACTGGGCCGAGCCCGTCCTAACCTACCGCGCGAGCGACGCGTAGCAGCCCAGCCTAGCGCAGCCAGTCCACCCCGGCTCTCCCCCTCCCTCTCTGACCACCTGGCCCCACCCGTCAGGGTCGTCCCTGACCTCCAACCGCCCACCCACGACGCCCACGACCCGCCCCACTTCCCCCACTCGCCCCGCTCGCTCTCGCACGCCCCCGGCCGAGCCAATGCCCCCGTTAAGTGCCCACGTCGCCCTCCCTCTTTTCCCTCTCCCTCCCTCTAGAATAGCGCCCCCAGGCCACCGATTTCTTCCCCGGAGTTCACCACGGCCGCCGCCGTCTTCTCCTTTTTCCGGCCAAGGTAGCACACCCGCGCCACCCGTTTCTAGACCATCAGGTTCCCCTTGACCGCGCGCGTCCCTCTGACCCCTTCTTCGAATTTTTCGGCAGCCGGTTCGACGCGCACGACCTCGTCCGTCCTCGACAGGAGCTCGCCGTCGCTCCGAGCGTCTCCGGCCGCTCCTTCCTGCCGTTGGAGGATGAGATCGATGACGCCACCACCCCCATACTCTTCGCCGCGTCGCGCTGCACGCCGTCCTCGCCTCTCCACGCTCGGGGAACCACCGGAGCCGCCGCCACGTCCACGCCCGAGCCGCGTCGCCGTCGTCTCCCTCGCCTCCGGCCAACAGCACCGCCAGTTTTTGGTCAACTTGTCCCTACCGTCCGATCTGCTTTCTACGGTCCAGATTAGAATAACAAATCGAAGAGGTACCTTCTGATCTGAGCCGTTAGATCTAGATTCAGTGGCATAGATTAGACCACTTAACGAACAGTACTCAGCCAATCAAATCATGCCACGTGGTCCTGTCCATTTTCTGGAATTATGCCGAATTGTTTTAATTTAGCAGTTTTGCAGAAAAGCCCCTGTAACTTAGAACCTTTATAACTTTTTATCTATTTGTCCAAATTTTACAAACCTTATATTTTTGAAAAGCTATGGACTTGTAGAATCTTTTAGAACTGTTAGTTTGTAGTTTTGCCATAGTTTAAATAATTCAAATTTCAAATGAGGGATTTGAGTATATTTGGCATAACTTTAATTCTATAAGTCCAAAATTTGCAAATAAAATATTTTTGGAAATCTTAGGTTCTGAAGAATAACTTGGTCACTTTTAAAAATATTTTAGAAGACTTTCTAAATAATTAAAAAACCAGATACTCAACTGGAGTATTTTGGTTATAGTTTAAATCCTGGAAATTATTGCAATATGGTTTCTTTTTTAAAAGTGGCCCAAATAGTTGCCTCTGACCAGAGAGAACAAAACCCATATTTTAGAATCATTTGTCAACTCAAATTATTAAGGTTTGAGTTTAAGATCTTTCTAAAAATATTGTGTTGCAAAAATCCTCGTTTTTAAAATGTGTTAAACATTTTTCTAAAAATCCCTTGTGTGATCATTTTGATCAAGACCAACCTTTTAAAACCTTTGGAACCCCACAACAATTTATTTATGACATCCATGATGATCATACTTAAATTGCTTGACCAACCTTTAACCACAATAGAAAACCCTAAACCTAATCACATTAATTCTTTTTGCATATTGAGTTGTGTGATAATCCTCGACCAAAATTTTGTGAAGACCTTGATGTGCATGTTTGCTTTTGTATGCATTGATGTTGTTGAATTGTTTGTTTATTATTGTGTTATCTTTATGTTTAGATTGTACGGAGTGCTTTACGTGTTGTGAAGAGTGTAACTTCAACTCTTCAGTTGGCCAAGGCAAGTGACACCATAAAAGTCCCACTACTTTTACTACTATGCATTTAGTGTTTTCAGTAGTATGCATGATAGGCTTGTTACTGAATATTATACTATGCTATGCTCCTATTAGTGTGTAGCCATCCCCCACCCAGAACTTTGTAGTATGGAACTTAGTATAGTCATGCTATGAAAAATGTTTTGATTAGTTGGATAGTGATGAAAACTAATAACTAATCAATGAACTACCTGGGTGCTGGTTGGAGAACCATGGTGGGTGACTACTCAGGGGGTCCATGTCTATGGTTCATGTCTATGGTAATTTGCCCTTGGTGGAAGTGCACAACTGTGGAAAGTCACCCATGCTTAAAGAGATTGTAGACTCTCCTTGTTCAGTAGCTTCTAGTGCAGCCACATGTCATATGGGCTCTGTCTTGATGGAGTAAGTTGCGCGGACTCATCCCGGCTTGATAGGTGGTGGTAGAGGTTTATAGGTGAAGCGCGTCAGGCCATTGTGGTGTGGGAAAGTTCTTCCGAAATATCTCGTCCCAGTCTTCTCTTTTCCATTTCATAATTGGTTGCAATGGAGGAGGGAATGATTGGGTCTTGTGGTGAAAGTGCACACCCTCTCGAGAGTTAAAACTAAGTATACTTAGCCGTGTCCCCGGTTATGGACAATTTTGAGCAACTAGACCGGGAAGCTGTTGAAGATATCCTCATCCCAATTTCTAAATTAAAACTTGAGGGTGAACAAGGGATGGGAGCTCACTGTTTTCTATTAGTGGTGCTTGCCATGAGTAGTTGTCAAAGGTGTTCACTGATGTCTATCAGTGGTACTCTTTGTCTATGATGAAAATTGTTTTACAAATGATAGGATAAAACAGGCTTTATGCAAATTAGCCTCAAAACTCCACTTAGCCAAATATTCATGTAGAATATAGGTTGCCATTTATATCCACATAAGTGTCATCTTGCCATCACAATTCAATTGTGCTGACCCATATAGTTGGGCTGTAACTCACCGTTGCAGGTCCTTCAGACGATGAGTGAGGTTTCGACAGGGTTTCGAGTCTACAACCAACATGCTTGCCTGTGGCACATGGAGATGATGGGCTCACTGTATCATTTGCTTTCCGCTGTGTGTTTACTTTGGTTTGAGCTAGCCTTCGGCTATGCACCTTGTATCGAATCTTTTAAATTCTGGATCATCGTGTAATATACTTTGATACAATGTTATGGTATTGCATCTCAAACTGTGTGTGCTAGCAAGTCGATCCAGTGACTAGCACGTTACACGGGGAATCCCAACCTTCATTAAAAGGTGGGGGTTCTACAGATGGTATCAGAGCACTGTGTTGCCTGTAGATTCGTGACCCTAGGTTTGGATTAGATCATGGAAAAACCGTATGAAATAAAAGTCTATTTTGAACTTTTTCATACCAAAAACTTTACTATACATTTTTATTGATTTAAAAAAAATCTCCCTTGTAACACTTGTCTAATCATTTGCTACTCTCTTAAAACCCTTTATGTAGATGACCAACTTCATGGAGAAAGGACCTACTAGGACCATGAAGATGGAGAGTGAGACCGATTTTCCCATGGCATTAAGGAACATCATGAGAGGACTAGATCTTGAAGGGGATGCTATCTACAAAGGATATTCCTACATGATTGATGGACAAGAAGCATGGTATGTCCAAGCCCACTTGTATAAGAACAAGGAAGATGACATAAAGGAAAAGGGATACCACATCTTCTGCTCCACGATACACCATCCTAGCTTCTACGACTCTTGCAAGAGTGCTGCTTGGAACGCGATAGATACTCTCGAGGTGATCCTAAATGCGAGACTTCGTGTGACGCAAGACTGCTTGAAGGAAGTGGAAGAAGAGTTAGACGCCATGAAGAAGCGCAAGACGGGCAACAAGAAGCAGTATCTCGCTCAATTCAAGTAGTCGCACATCAGAGGTTTCCCAAGTAGTAGATTGACCACCAATTGTCCTTTAGTATTCGTTTCGGTTTGAGTGTTGACCATACCAACCTATGTGGTATGGCAATACAACTACGTTGCTTTCCAAAACCAGTTGTGGATTAGTTTGATAAACTCATTGGATGTTTTCTATATGTTTGAGTTGCCTTCTTTGTGTCTTTGAAAGGGTAGACCCTTACCTCTTAGGTCTTCTATCTTGAGTCTCATCTATGCTAAACCCACAGATGCCTCCTCGACGCAACAACCACAACAACAACAATGGGGAGAACAATGAGAACAACAACAATGGGCTGCAACAAGTCATGACCCAACTCATGCAAGTGATGACCCAGATCTTAGTGAACAACAACAATAACAACAACAACAACAACAACCCACCTTCACCACCACCCCCACAAGTGGACATGCTCACCCGATTCCTGAGGCTGAGGCCAACAACATTCACTAGCGCCTCAGAACCCGTTGTAGCTGATGACTGGCTACGCTCAGTGAATAAGAATCTGGTGACCATTGGATGCACTGATGAAGAGAAGGTTAGGTTTGCAGCACATCTTTTAGAAGGACCTGCAACCAGCTGGTGGGACAACTATCAGATCACTCACCCAATTGAGGAGGTCACTTGGGAGTCATTTCAGGAAGGTTTCCGCACTGCACACATATCCACCGGTGTGATGAGCTTGAAGAAGAGAGAATTTCGCAACCTGCGTCAGAGTAACCACACAGTGGCAGAGTACATAGAAGAATTCAACAATCTGGCACGCTATGCTCCAGATGACGTTGACACAAATGCCAAGAGAAGGGAGAAATTCTTGGATGGTCTGAATGATGAACTAGCTATTCAGTTGTCAGTTGTCTACACGCCCAACTATCAGTCCCTACTTGACAAGGCCACTATCTTGGAGAACAAACAAAAGCAGGCTGAAACCCGAAAAAGGAAGCACAACTTTGACAAGTACCACTCTGGACCACCTCAGAAGATGCGTAGTTTCCATGATGGCAGTAGTAATTCAGGATTTCACAAGCATGGTGGCAATGGACATCAACATGGAGACAATGTACATCCACATTTAAGCAACGGTCACCATAACCATGGCCACCACCATAATGGAGGATATAGAGTCGACAATAACAACGGAGAGAATAACCACAATGGGCAATATTGCCACATCCCTTCAGAGAGAAAGGATAACAGTCATGTGCAATGCTACTCATGTAAGAAAATGGGACACTACTCCAATGAGTGCCCAGAGAAGAAAGCAGATCAAGTTAAGCCAAACCCATTCAAGAAGGTACATGTGAATCATGTCAATGCGGAAGGAGTATACCATGGGCATGAAGATATGAACAGTAAGTCCAAGATCAATTAATTGTTCAAGCACTCATTCATTTGAAAATGTCAGTACATACTTTATGTGTGAACCCATGAGGATGAAGCATAACTGAGACAACTAAAGATATAGCTGACCTATAGAGTCACCTCGACACAAGAAACAAGAAAGTTAGACGACCCACAAAGTTTCTTTTAAGGGTGGTAGCCACCCAGATACCCCAAACCGATCCTTTTTGCTAGCCTCTCCGAATCTCGAGGACAAGATTCCTTTTAAGGGTGGTAGTCTGTAACATCCCAAAAATTTGGAATGTTTTAAAAATTACTAAAAATTGAAACTTTTGTTTTGAATAAAATAATTTACTCGGAATTGAAGTTAAATCTAATATATTACTTTAAATTGCTTAACAAACCCTATTTACAAATTGTTTAAAGTTATTTTTAAACATACTCTATTTTCAAAAATTGTTTTGATCCATTCCTATGATTTTAAAATGAGTTTGTAGCTCCTCTTGAAAAATTGTATTTGTGGTATTCTAATTTGGGATTTATAAAGCCCATGATATGAATGAGTACTTGTAAATTTAAATAATTCCTTCCCTTCTATTTTCTAGATTTAAAGATTTGGAGTGAAATGTCTATTTTGGTATTTCAAATGATTATTTGTATTTAAAATGATTTACCAAACTATTTTTAAAACAAAATGTTTTGTATCGAAGTATTTTTACTAAGTCTATCATATATAGTGATGTTACTCATATATTTTTCTAGATTTTAGTTTTGGTTCAAAAGGAATTTATAAAACCCCATTATATAAAATGAACACAAAGGTTCTAATAAACCTTTATGCATTATTTTGGATTTCTAAATTTAAAAAGGTTTGGAAAAGTATGTTTGTAAGATTCAAAAGAAAGGTTTTGATTTTTCAAATCTATAGAAATTGGATTGAATGGACTTGGATTTTAAAAACAAAAGTTATAAAAGAAATAAGAAAAACAGAAAAGAAAAAGGAAAGAAAAAAAAAGTAACTGGGCCGAGCCCGTCCTAACCTACCGCGCGAGCGACGCGTAGCAGCCCAGCCTAGCGCAGCCAGCCCACCCCGGCTCTCCCCCTCTCTCTCCTGACCACCTGGCCCCACCCGTCAGGGTCGTCCCTGACCTCCAACCGCCCACCCACGACGCCCACGGCCCGCCCCACTTCCCCCACTCGCCCCGCTCGCTCTCGCACGCCCCCGGCCGAGCCAATGCCCCCGTTAAGTGCCCACGTCGCCCTCCCTCTTTTCCCTCTCCCTCCCTCTAGAATAGCGCCCCAGGCCACCGATTTCTTCCCCAGAGTTCACCATGGCCGCCGCCGTCTTCTCCTTTTTCCGGCCAAGGTAGCACACCCGCGCCACCCGTTTCTAGACCATCGGGTTCCCCTTGACCTCGCGCGTCCCTCTGACCCCTTCTTCGAATTTTTCGGCAGCCGGTTCGACGCGCACGACCTCGTCCGTCCTCGACAGGAGCTCGCCGTCGCTCCGAGCATCTCCGGCCGCTCCTTCCCACCGTTGGAGGACGAGATCGACGACGCCACCACCCCCATACTCTTCGCCACGTCGCGCTGCACGCCGTCCTCGCCTCTCCACGCTCGGGAACCACCGGAGCTGCCGCCACGTCCACGCCCGAGCCGCGTCGCCGTCGTCTCCCTCGCCTCCGGCCAACAGCGCCGCCAGTTTTTGGTCAACCTGTCCCTGTCGTCCGATCTGCTTTCTACGGTCCAGATTAGAATAACAAATCGAAGATGTACCTTCTGATCTGAGCCGTTAGATCTAGATTCAGTGGCATAGATTAGATCACTTAACGAACAGTACTCAGCCAATCAAATCATGCCACGTGGTCATGTCCATTTTCTGGAATTATGCCGAATTGTTTTAATTTAGCAGTTTTGCAGAAAAGCCCCTGTAACTTAGAACCTTTATAACTTTTTATCTATTTGTCCAAATTTTACAAACCTTATATTTTGAAAAGCTATGGACTTGTAGAATCTTTTAGAACTGTTAGTTTGTAGTTTTGCCATAGTTTAAATAATTCAAATTTCAAATGAGGGAATTGAGTATATTTGGCATAACTTTAATTCTGTAAGTCCAAAATTTGCAAATAAAATATTTTTGGAAATCTTAGGTTCTGAAGAATAACTTGGTCACTTTTAAAAATATTTTAGAAGACTTTCTAAATAATTTAAAAACCAGATACTCAACTGGAGTATTTTGGTTATAGTTTAAATCCTGGAAATTATTGCAATATGGTTTCTTTTTGAAAAGTGGCCCAAATAGTTGCCTCTGACCAGAGAGAACAAAACCCATATTTTAGAATCATTTGTCAACTCAAATTATTAAGTTTTGAGTTTAAGATCTTTCTAAAAATATTGTGTTGCAAAAATCCTCGTTTTTAAAATGTGTTAAACATTTTTCTAAAAATCCCTTGTGTGATCATTTTGATCAATACCAACCTTTTAAAACCTTTGGAACCCCACAACTATTTATTTATGACATCCATGATGATCATACTTAAATGGCTAGACCAACCTTTAACCACAATGGAAAACCCTAAACCTAATCACATTAATTCTTTTTGCATATTGAGTTGTGTGATAATCCTCGACCAAAGTTTTGTGAAGACCTTGATGTGCATGTTTGCTTTTGTATGCATTGATGTTGTTGAATTGTTTGTTTATTATTGTGGTATCTTTATGTTTAGATTGTACGGAGTGCTTTACGTGTTGTGAAGAGTGTAACTTCAACTCTTCAGTTGGCCAAGGCAAGTGACACCATAAAAGTCCCACTACTTTTACTATTATGCATTTAGTGTTTTCAGTAGTATGCATGATAGACTTGTTACTGAATATATTATACTATGATATGCTCCTATTAATGTGTAGCCATCCCCCACCCAGAACTTTGTAGTATGGAACTTAGTATAGTCATGCTATGAAAAATGTTTTGATTAGTTGGATAGTGATGAAAACTAATAACTAATCAATGAACTACCTGGGTGCTGGTTGGAGAACCATGGTGGGTGACTACTCAGGGGGTCCATGTCTATGGTTCATGTCTATGGTAATTTGCCCTTGGTGGAAGTGCACAACTGTGGAAAGTCACCCAGGCTTAAAGAGATTGTAGACTCTCCTTGTTCAGTAGCTTCTAGTGCAGCCACATGTCATATGGGCTCTGTCTTGATGGAGTAAGTTGCGCGGACTCATCCCGGCTTGACAGGTGGTGGTAGAGGTTTATAGGTGAAGCGCGTCAGGCCATTGTGGGGTGGGAAAGTTCTTTCGAAATATCTCGTCCCAGTCTTCTCTTTTCCATTTCATAATTGGTTGCAATGGAGGAGGGAATGATTGGGTCTTTTGGTGAAAGTGCACACCCTCTCGAGAGTTAAAACTAAGTATACTTAGCCGTGTCCCCGGTTATGGACAATTTTGAGCAACTAGACCGGGAAGCTGTTGAAGATCTCCTCATCCCAATTTCTAAATTAAAACTTGAGGGTGAACAAGGGATGGGAGCTCACTGTTTTCTATCAGTGGTGCTTGCCATGAGTAGTTGTCAAAGGTGTTCACTGATGTCTATCAGTGGTACTCTTTGTCTATGATGAAAATTGTTTTACAAATGATAGGATAAAACTGGCTTTATGCAATTCAGCCTCAAAACTCCACTTAGCCAAATATTCATGTAGAATATAGGTTGCCATTTATATCCACATAAGTATCATCTTGCCATCACAATTCAATTGTGCTGACCCATATAGTTGGGCTGTAACTCACCGTTGAAGGTCCTTCAGACGATGAGTGAGGTTTCGACAGGGTTTCGAGTCTACAACCAACATGCTTGCCTGTGGCACATGGAGATGATGGGCTTACTGTATCATTTGCTTTCCGTTGTGTGTTTACTTTGGTTTGAGCTAGCCTTCGGCTATGCACCTTGTATCGAATCTTTTAAATTCTGGATCATCGTGTAATATACTTTGATACAATGTTATGGTATTGCATCTCAAACTGTGTGTGCTAGCAAGTCGATCCAGGGACTAGCACGTTACACGGGAATCCCAACCTTCATTAAAAGGTGGGGGTTCTACATAATCTCGACTGTGCTGCCAAGACCATCACCGTGACCACTTCCTCCGGCGACACTATTGAGTATTGGTCAGCACTATCAAGACCTCCATCTTCAATCATTCCCCTCTCCCCGAAGATTACCCTATGTTTTATGGAAGGCGAATCCCCTCCGGAAATACATGAAATACACGTGGTGTGTGACTTCCCGGATGTGTTCCCGGAAGAATTGCCTGGCATGCCACCTGATCGAAGTGTGGAGTTTGTCATAGATCTGCTTCCGGTACCGCTCCGATTTCCAAGAAGACCTACCGTATGCCGGTGGAAGAGTTGGCGCTGTTGAAAGAGCAAATCGATCAGCTGTTAGCGAAGGATTTCATTCAGCCTAGCAGTTCACCTTGGGGTTGTCCGGTACTCTTCGTCAAAAAGAGAGATTCTACTGTGCCTCGTTGTAACACCCCGGCCACCCCGGGCCGGGCCTGTCACCCCTGGCAGCTCTCTAGGATCTCTAGACTGGCCCCACGGATCAACACTAGTTTTTCTGCGCACTTTGTCCTCACTCGTGCGCACCGGGAACCAGTTCCCAGTCGGTCACCCATCCTTGGAGTGCTCCGGGCCAAGCACGCTTAACCTCGGAGTTACTTCCAGATGAGCTTCCGGAAAAAAGTTGCAACTTATTGATATGAGTATTCTATCAATCCTGTTAAGCCCTGAGCCAGGATCTCACATCCTTCCCCCCTTAGAAGACCGACGCCCTCGTCGGTCAGCCCCCAGTCCAGGAACTTCCCTCTTGGTACACGTCTGTGCGCCCAGTGCCGGCACATGCTCCATATGTCCGCGCCCCTGACCCGCACACGCCCGTGTTGCCGCGAGGGTCGGCTCTGATACCAAATGTAACACCCCGGACACCCCGGGCCAGGCCTGTCACCCCTGGCAGCTCTCTAGGATTTCTAGACTGGCCCCACAGATCAACACTAGTCTTTTCTGCGCACTTTGTCCTCACTCGTGCGCATCCGGGAACCAGTTCCCGGTCGGTCACCCATCCTTGGAGTGCTCCGGGCCAAGCACGCTTAACCTCGGAGTTACTTCCAAATGAGCTTCCGGAAAAAAGTTGCAACTTATTGATATGAGTATTCTATCAATCCTGTTAAGCCCTGAGCCAGGATCTCACACTCGTCTAGTCTCTGATTATAGGCCATTGAATGCGGTGACAATCAAGAACAAGTATCCTATTCCCCGGATTAATGATCTATTAGATCTGTTGGCTGGTGCAACAATATTCTCCAAGATGGATCTGAGGTCAGGATACCATCAGATCAAGATCAGAAAGGAGGATATCCCAAAGACGGCATTTGTTACTCGCTATGGCTCATATGAGTATACCGTCATGTCCTTTGGTCTCACTAATGCTCCAGCTACTTTCATGAGGCTCATGAACTCGATCTTCATGGATTATCTTGACAAGTTTGTCGTCATTTACATCGATGACATCCTCGTTTATTCCAAAACCGATGAAGAGCATGAGGAACATCTTCGGTTGGTTCTGACACGACTTCGAGAACACCGCCTCTATGCCAAGTTCTCCAAGTGTGAGTTCTGGTTGGATAAACTTGTCTTCCTTGGTCATGTGATATCCGCTAATGGTGTGGCTGTTATTCCCGACAAGATTCAGTCCATTTTGGATTGGAAAACTCCAATGTCAGTCAAGGACATTCGTAGCTTTCTCGGATTGGCAGGTTACTACTGTCGATTCATTGAAGGTTTCTCCAAAATAGCCAAGGCTCTGACTGACCTTCTCAAGAAGGATAGAAAGTTCGCATGGACGGACGAAGCTGAAGAGAGCTTCAAAACACTGAAATCCAAACTCACGTCTGCTCCTGTGCTTGTCCTGCCGGACACTAGCAAGGATTTCGTCATCTTCTGTGACGCCTCTCTGCAAGGCTTGGGCTGTGTGCTAATGCAAGATGGCCATGTGGTGGCATATGCTTCTCGCCAATTGAAGCCACATGAGCACAATTACCCAACTCATGATTTAGAACTTGCCGCGGTGGTCTATGCTTTGAAGCAGTGGAGACCATACCTGTTTGGTAACCGTTGCGAGATTTTCTCGGATCACAAGAGTCTGAAGTACCTCTTCACCCAGCCGGATTTAAATCTCAGGCAAAGGCGTTGGTTGGAGTTAATCAAGGACTATGATGTGAGCCTGAACTATCAACCCGGCAAAGCAAACGTCGTGGCTGACGCGCTAAGTCGGAAGTCTTATTGCAACAATATGATGATTGAAAAGGCCCAACCTGCCCTTCATGAAGAGTTCTCTCGTTTGAACTTAGAAATTGTTCCCTCTGGCTATCTAGCAAATCTGGAGATCAAGTCTACTCTTGAAGATCAGATAAAGGAAGCTCAAACCCGTGACAAGGGTATTCTAAAAATCAAGGAGAACATTGCTAGCGGGGAGGCCAAATGTTTTTCTATCAATGAATCTGGAGTTGTTTATTTTGGTGACCGCTTGGTAGTGCCAAAGAAACGAAAATTGAGGGAGTTAATCCTTCAGGAGGTTCATGATTCTCCTCTCTCTATTCATCCCGGGAGTACCAAAATGTACCAAGACCTTCGACAACAATTCTGGTGGACCCGGATGAAACGGAAATTGCCAAGTATGTTGCTGAATGCGACACATGTCGACGGGTAAAGGCTGAACATCAAAGGCCTGCCGGCACTCTTCGCCCTATTGCAGTCCCGGAGTGGAAATGGGATGAAATCGGTATGGACTTCATCACCGGGTTTCCCCGGTCCCCTAAGGGCAACAATGCAATCTGGGTAATCATTGATCGACTGTCCAAGGTTGCTCACTTCCTACCAGTCCGTGATGATATACGGGCAAGTCAACTTGCTGACTTATATATGGCTCGTATTGTTCCATTGCATGGGGTCCCTCTGAGGATCATATCGGACCGTGGAAGTATCTTTGTATCCAAGTTTTGGCAGAGTTTCCAAACTGCTATGGGGTCCCGTCTCAACTTCAGTACCGCCTACCACCCTCAAACTGATGGTCAGACTGAAAGAGTGAACCATGTTTTGGAAGACATGCTTAGGGCATGTGTAATCTCTTTTGGCAAGGGTTGGGAAAAGTATCTCCCTTTCGCGAAGTTCTCCTACAACAATAGCTATCAAGCTAGTCTGGGCATGGCTCCATTCGAGGTTCTGTATGGAGGAAAATGCCGCACTCCGCTAAATTGGTTCGAGACCGGAGAGAGGGCACTCTTTGGTCTGGATGTGATCAATGAAGCTGAGGAGAAGGTTAGAATCATACGAGAGAATCTGAAGATTGCTCAGTCTAGGCAGAAGAGCTACTATGATAAGCATCATCAGGAAATCCACTATGAAATTGGTGATAAAGCTTATCTCCGCATCTCTCCCCTTCGTGGTGTTCACCGCTTTGATATCAAAGGTAAATTGGCCCCTCGCTACGTTGGCCCTTTCACCGTTCTGGCCAAGCGAGTAGATCTTTCTTATAAATTGGAATTACCGGTCATCTTCTCAAATGTATATGATGTGTTTCATGTCTCCCAACTTCGCCGGTGTTTTAAAGATCCTATCCATGGAGTCAATCATGAGGAGCTGGATCTCCAGGAAGATCTCACTTATCGTGAGCACCCCATTCATGTCCTGGATGAAGCCGAAAGGAAGACCCGTAACAAGACTACCAAGTTCCTCAAAGTTCAGTGGTCTCACCATTCCGAGTAGGAAGCAACTTGGGAAAGAGAGTCTAGTCTTCGTGAGGAGTATCCCAACTTCTTTCCGCAATCTTAGAATCTCGGGACGAGATTCCTGTAAGGGGGCTAGAATTGTAACAGCCCAAAGTTTGAGAACCTAAAAACCTGAGTAAAATTTCCACTTTTGTGTTCATTGCATCATGACATCTATATTAATTTGCTAAACAACACACTAATTGGTTTGGCAACATTGAAAAACAAAATGCCAGACTTGCTTTAACAAATCTCAAAACAATGAAAGCACTCAAACTTGCAAAACAAAAATACTTTGACATCTAATCACTACTGCAAAAACCCTTACTAGTGATGGGCACTTTTAGTCCATTAGTGATGGGCAAGCTGTCTGTCACTAATATGCAGTCACTAGTATATAGTTACTAGTGACAGGCAGTTGCCCGTCACTAGTAGTGTATACTAGTGACAGGCGCATTATCATGCCCGTCACTAGTAACAGTATACTAGTGACAGGCCCATTATCATGCCCGTCACTGATATGAATTTTGGTATTAAAAAAATACGTTTTCCACGAATATGCATTAACAAGCAGGTACAATATAGCATCCAGCATGCAGAATCTCATATAAAATCCGACAAAAATACAGCACGGAACTTAATTAGCCATCTGATATGACATGAAACACATACACAGAATATAAGCAAAGTTCAGAATGGAAATAGTTCCCAATGAATGCAAATACTCCATTGGTTCTTTAAAAGATCTAAGTACATTATGTCTGTATAGTGAAACTATGTCCTCTAGGTGTGATCTCCAGTCCTGATATCTGCACACATCACGAAGAACTATATGCTCACAATGGGGTTAAACCTGACAATGTTCTCATAACTAGGAGGAAGGAGCAGCATCTTGCTATCTTGGTAGACTTTGAAAGTGCTTGCCCTGCAAGAAGAGCTATTAGATCACGGGTAGAAACTTTCGAGCTGCAGGTACCTTTCCCTTAAAAATTGTTATGTAGCTTACTTATTGATGATTGCTTGGTAAAGAATTGCATGTCGCTTGCGAAAAGATTGATTGCTCAATAACCAATAACATAATAATTTCATTGAGCATCAGCTTAATGCATCCATCTAACTAACATACTACAGCAATACTCCCTCCATTCCAAAATAGTCTACATTTTGGCTCCATATTAAGTTCCAAAATACTCTACATCTTGACTGGGTCCCACGCACTTAATTAAGAGGAGAGATAGAAAGGCTAAGCAATCACGCATGCGCATGGCGACCTCATCTCCATCCCCACCAATCTTTATTCTCATGCCCAATACATGCTTTGTTCCCTATGAATTGCATGGCTAACATTAATTAATTATGCTATGGGTAATTAGAATAATGCTTTGTTTCTTGTGATCAATTACTGCATTGCATGCTTGGTGTGTGGCAAAGTAGCACTAATAAATGCTTCGCTAATTTGTCAGAATTTTGCTAGGACGTAGACTATTTTGGAATGGAGGGAGTATCTTATAAATGTGACCTTGCAAAGAAAAAATTTCACCTTTGAGTTTGCAATATCTTCAAAAATTCTTATTCCTGGAAAAAGATAATAAAATAGTGTTCAATAAGATTGGAATAATATGGAAGATCAGTTGACCAATTGCCGCACCTCACCAGTTATGGAAGATAAGAAAAGAAAACTTATAAACACTACAAACTGAAGAAAACTTACAGAATAGATGATAAACTGAACTCAAACAAAACTGATGGATTTCAAACGCCCATTCAAAGTGAACATGCAAAGCTGACTTTCAGTATTTTTAGGATGGTCGTGGGTGTATGATCTGACCAGACACCAAGTTACATGCATTTGATCAATTTATCAGTGCAATATTGTCAGTGCTTGGCTGTTAGTATTTACAGTCAGTTATGATTGTAGTAAGCATTTTGGTTTTCAGCTCAATATAATGCACAATAGACGTCAGATTTATCAGTGCACGATTTATCAGTGCGATCTTATCAGCTTGCTATTGCTAGGCACCAGCTTCAAGAAACTAAACGGTAAATGCCAACACCAACAGTTCGCCACTGCTGTGTAAGTGCATTGTGCATACATTGGGCAACTAAACCATTTCCGTTATTAGTTCGTTAGGCAATCAGAATTTACATTTGCTAGTACTGACATTGGACAAAAAATCACCTAGTAGTACTAGTAGTCTAGTACTAGCAGCAACTGAACTGACAACAAACGAAAGTGGCCATGGTCCTACCTAACTTGCAAAGCCCTAATCCAACGTTATTATGTGAGAATAGCACCAATTTCTGTTTAACAGAACACCTAGATGACTGGATAGCTACTACGCACCTCTCTGAACTTCTGCAGATAGACCTTGAGGGGTTCGATGTACTCCTCAAAGCCCAGCGTGGCCATCGCCCAGAGAAGTCGTCGCCGTTGATGAATTGGGTTTCTCCCTAAGCACTGCCCTGCAGTCAGACAAAACAAAACACCAACATGTCAGCATCTAACCCACGTTTCTATTACTATTAAGCAAGACAGAGCAGAGCAGAGCAGCAGGGGAGGCACGCATACTTGCTGGTGATGAAGGAGATGAACTCGGAGACGCACTCCTACACGGTCTCCTTGGCGTCCTTGCATCTCATGTCAGGCAGTTTTGTAAAATCAGAGATGTGATTTCCCAAGACAACGAACATGAAAAACAGGTCGGATTTTGTGATCTATATGTAAAATAAGGAGGGAGAGGTGTAGTACCCACATCGTCGACGGCCTTTTCGTGCGCTGCTACTGGGACTGGTGGTCAGCGGCAGCAGCTCGGGGATGCGGTCGGTGAGGCCGACGGCGGTGGAGCTCTGGGTGAGCGCCGGTAGGAGATGCCTGGTCAGGTCACGAGCATGTCCACCTCCTCCGTGCCTCCCGCCTCCTGCGCTGCGGCGAGCTTCCCACGCCCGCGTCGCTCCCACCGTCGTCGAGCGTCATTGTCTAGGCGCCTTGCTCGTCCACGCTGGGCACTAAATCGACGCGTAGAGCTCCGGCGCCTCGCCTGGACTTGATATCGACGAGCACGAGGCCGGCCGGCGCGGATCCATTCGGTCATCAGGGGGTGGCGGCGCGAGGGGATCGCAGATGCGGTTGGGCTGATCGAGGGAAGTGGTGGAGTGGTGGCGGCGTTTGTGTTGGATGGATCGAGGAGAGATGCGTCTTGACCTATTAGAACCTGAGTGCGTTTGGTTGCGTTCTCGTCGTCGGATGTGTGGTTCTTGGACGGTTTGATGTGTGATCCGTGCGTAACAGTTTGGGGCGCTCTTATTGGCTGTAGTAATTTTGTCTATCATATTGTTACCAGTGACATGCATTGTAAAAGCCCGTCATTAACTATTTTCTCCTTTCTGCCGCCCTTACCAAAAAATACTAGCGACAGCCACTTTTATGAGCCCGTCAGTAGTGTTTCGTACTAGTGACGGGCTTATTCTTGCCCATCACTGGTAATACTTACTAGTGATAGGCATAATTTTGCCCGTCACTAATTACTTGGCGGCTATAAGCCTTTTTCTAGTAGTGAATATTTGTCAAGGAAGTTCCTGGACTGGGGGCTGACCGATGAGGGCGTCGGTCTTCTAAGGGGGGAAGGATGTGAGATCCTGGCTCAGGCTTAACAGGATTGATAGAATACTCATATCAACAAGTTGCAACTTTTTTTCCGGAAGCTCATCTGGAAGGAACTCTGAGGTTAAGCGTGCTTGGCCCGGAGCACTCCCAACGATGGGTGACTGACCGGGAAGTACTTCCCGGGTGCGCATGAGTGAGGACAAAGTGCGCAGAAAAGACCGGTGTTGATCTGTGGGGCCAGTCTAGAGATCCTAGAGAGCTGCCAGGGGTGACAGGCCTGACCCGGGATAGGCCGGGGTGTTACACTGCAACACCTCGCCGCCGCCGAGAGAACGCCACCACCGCGCGAGTTAGAAGGCCCCGCCGCCGCCATCGCTGCTCGGGCTTTGCCTGGCGAAACCTGTGGTGGCGGCGGGAGGGAGAGGGGCGAGGAGGTGAGGACTTGGAGGCCGGCGGCGTGGTCGCCCCTTGTGTCGCCTAGGGGCTAGGGCTGGCGACGCGGGGGCGTTTTTGGGAGAAACCTAAATTCAAACCACAGACTTTCATCTAATCCTTGTTTTTTTGTTTTTAGCTCTGAAAGTTTGTGCAGCTTCTCTCTCGGTAGTCTATTTGACATCGGAAATCCATAACGGGTAGTAGGTGCAGATGCACCCACTACCCAAGAAACAAATTTCAAAATGTCAAAAAATTCAAAATAATTTTTTTGGATATAATTCATAACATTTTATGTTAGCACTAAAAGTTACGTGAAGAAAAAACAATTTTTGTGACCTGTGCAAAAAAGACAAATCCTGACGCTCCAAAATGATTTTATACGAGACATTTTTTTTTTGCATAGGTCACAAAAAATATTTTTCTCCACGGCATTTTTTTGTGCTAAAACAAAATGTTCTAATGTATATCCGAATTTTTTCTGTAATTTTTTGACATTTTGAAAAAAATATTTTTTTTTCACCCACTAACCAAAACGCCGCCTCCATTTGACATGGTGTTCCCGAATTTGCTTTTCCAAAAAATTGGTGGACACAGGCCCGAGTGAGTCGGTTCTGTTTACCCGAACCTGCGTGCTCTTATTTACGTACCAGTGCCACCGCCTACTCCGTCAAGCGGTCAGACCCCGACCCGCTCCGGCTCCGCCGCCGTCCCGTGGTCCGACTGGACCGACTCCGCCCCGACGCGACGCCCAGGCCACCGCCGTCCGTGCTCCGGCTGCGCCCGACGCCCAGCTCTCCCTCAACGTCGCGCGGTCCGCCTCTTCAACGACTCCGGCCTCCGCCTGCGCGCACGAAGCCAACCCATGGATACCGGCGGCAGCGAGTCGGGGCGACCAGCCGGGTGTCACCCGCCGGAGGTTGGCCAGCGAATGCGTCGCCCTCTCCCCGCGCGGCCGAGGGAAGGGGAGGAGGAGGGGGCGATGGGGACCATGACGGTCGGTGTCAAGTACAGGACCAAGCTCAAGGGCCCCGGCACCAGCGGCGTCCTCCGCATGGTGCGTGCCATCCTCCTTCGCCCCCTCCGCGCCCGTCCGCACCCTCCCATCTCAAACCGTGCTGCTGCTTCGATCGAAGGATTGTGTGTGCCTGTGCCTTCATCGGAGGGTCAGTGCTTTCCAGATTGTTACATGTGTAGCTCATCCAACCTTGGGGTTAGCATTTGGCACGGTTGGAACAGAAGGTGTTCAATTTGCTTAATGGAACTGGGTGCTCAACTCATACTATACAAAATCTGCTTTTTTTTTTGAGGGAATACAAAATCTGCTGGAAGTAGTTGTTTGGTTGCTGGCTGCATTTTTCATGTACGATGTTACCCAGTGTCTTTGTATTTGGTGCTGATGCAGTGAGGCCCAACACTTCTCTGACTTAGTGGACATTAATTACTTTTGCAGTGTCATCTTTGTATGTTTCAACTGGCGTGAATCGTTCATTCCTGTCTTACGCACAGCTTGCAAGTGATAATAATAATGCGATTTTTTTAATCTAAATCCAATTATTTCTTGGTTCTTGTAATTGCAGAGTGAAGATGAGTTCACATTTACCCCTAATGATCCACCGTCACCATTGAAGCTCATTGTAGATTTCCGGAGCATCAAAGGTGCTTGCCCTTTGTCTGTATGTTGGTTTCAGGAAGATAACACGGATGTGTCATTGTCCAGATGTGTCAGTCGTCTCATTGTCCTGATGTGTTAGGAAACTATCTAACTGTAGATAGGTGGACATTTTCTGGATTTGGTTTGTGATTTTCTGTGGAGTTGTTTGAAAGGATTTAACAGATTGGAGATTAACTAGATACATACATCGAAGATTACATATTCCGCTGTGCCTGGGTTAGTTATGCATGTTGGTTGGTGAAACAGCTGAACTGATTCCATGGTCATTACAAATATGCCTGATGGTAACTTTGTAGCTTCTTCTTCCATGTGCTTCAGATCACAAGTGCAACAAAGTAGATGGCAACAAACCAGCAGAACCATTACTGAATCTTTTACAAAATTCTGACAAGGTATGATCATCAACTATAATCATTCTGTTTGGTTTTAGTTTATAGGCGCATGCTAAACATTTATTTTTGTGACCGACAAGATTGTGATGCGCATGGTTTATTTCAGGGAGGAGGCTTTATTTTTGAGTTTGACAATGTTGGTAACCGTGATTTGTGTCGCGACTTTGTAGGTAATGCTCATTAAATCTATCTACTTGATAGTATATCCTTTTCAGTCAGATTTAGGTTTAGCAAGCTGTTACATATAAAATAGATATCACGTACTGAACAGATACATCATCTGGGAACTGGTTATTCTTTTCATGTTGAGGATTATGTATTTTTGAAATATTACTATTGGTTCTTACTCACTTCAATCAATATTCTGATTTTGAGTCTCGCCTCTAGTCTATACACTTAGTGCCAGAAGAACATATATAAAACTGATGACATTGTCTTTTCAGCTAGAGTTTTTGCCAAACATCAAGGTACTGTGCCTCCTAGAACAAATGTACCTCCAAAATCAGTCGCGTCAACAGGTCCAGAACAACTCAGTTCTGATGAAATGGAGCGGCGGATGAAATTGCTGCGAGAAGACAGGTAATATCCTTATTTCAAACATCCCCATGTGTCTCTTCTGCTGATAGCAACCTGAGGTAGTGGTCATAATTTAATGCTAAACCGCAACAGGCTGAGCTGCCTTCCTCTCAGTATATTCTGAGCTCTTGCGTGTTTGTGTTTTTCAGTTTTCCGGATTCTAAGATTAACCTCTCTTGAAGTATGTTGGAGTAATCATGTGTGTCACCCTCTACACAACACTAGAAAGTTCTACCATAGTAGCTAGTATTGCTGTATCTTAGTAGCTAGTAGTAAGCTCTAGAAATATCTGCCATATTCACTGTTGTGACTTAGCAGCTAAGCTAGTACGTAGAAGAAGTCTCTAGAATACATGTGAGTTATAATCTGGTAGAAGGCACTAGAAGGTAGGAGCTGTTCCTAGCTAGGTCGGTATGAAGTCCTATAAATAGGCCATGTACCCAACGTTGTAAAGTAACCAGAATAGAAGAAGGAAAGATTGTAAGCCAAGATGTAGCCTCAAGCATATATATGAAATATAGAGCATATATGTGTCTGTCATATATGCATATGTGGATTTTCCGACCGCGATGCAACCAATCGCTCCGCAACTCCCGCCCTGGCGATCGTAACCTAGCCTCCACCAGCCCCGCCGCCGCCGACTCCCGCCGGCAGCCCTCCTCCCAAGCCTTCCCCAGCCCCTCCCAAGCCACCATGATGCCCTCCTCCCTCGGCGGCCGCTACTACGACTCCGAAGGTGGGAGCTCCACGCGCTCCTACAGCGAGATTGCGAGAACGCCTCCATGCCAACGGGATGCGCCCCCCGCGCCGGCGCCTCCGGGCCCCGCGGCGGCGGCTCCCCGTGGGCCAGTGGCGTCTCGCATCGGCCCGCGATCTGAGGTCCATCACATCTCCGGCGGCGCCGTGATCGATGCTGATGGCTTCCAGCAGCCACGTCGCAGGAACAGACGCCGTCCTCGCCGCGCCCCTGAGCCAAGCACCTCCGAGCTGCGTCCGCGCAGCCCCTCCCCCGAGGCGCTCGCCGGACTCTGTTTTCGCTGCCTTGACCATCGCCACCGTGTCCGTGAGTGCACCAGCGACATCCGCTGCCGCCGCTGCCTGATCTCTGGCCATGACTCCCGAGGCTGCGAGGCCTACCACCGCAGCGTCGGCCGCACCCCACCGCAGGCACATCCAGCCACCATCACCAGCGTCACGCCCACGCCTCCGCCTCCGCCCCCACCCCCGGCTGCGCCGGTGCCAGCCGCTGAACCAGCGCGCATCATCATGGCCCGCATAGTCGACGTGGAAGAGGCAGAGGAGGTGCTCTCCCACGCCATGGTAGCTACCATAACGGGCACGAGGCCGCGGGTGACTGCGGACGAGGTCGCCAGTGTCCTGTTCACCAAGTTCCACTTCGAGGAAGGCGATTTCTCCATCCACGTGCATCATCCAGAGGACTTCCTCATCATCTTCGGCTCTCAATCGTCCAAGGACCGCATGAACGGTGACCACTTCGTCAGCTGCCCGGGCTTCACCCTGTCGATCCGTCCTTGGTGCAAGCTCGCCCACGCCGGCTCCGGTGGGTTCGAACACCGCGTCGAGCTTGAGCTCCGCGGCATCCCCGCCCACGCCTGGCATGTCGCTACTGCGGAACACATCCTCGGGTCCAGCGTGTGGATTGAGCGCCTGCATCCGCGCACTCGCTCACGAGAAGATATGGCCACGTTTCGACTAGCCGGGCGCACACATGATCCTGCTGGCATCCCCCACGCCGCTGTGCTAGAAATCGTCGAGATCATCCCAGCTCGTTCTGGCTCCATTGCCCCGACAGTGCGCACGCTGACATACCCCGTCTCCATCTCTCTGGCGCGTACCGAGATCGACCGCGCCCGTGCCCGAGACAACCAGGCCACACCCGACAATGACGGCAACGCTGGCGCAGATGGTGGTCATGAACGCGGCGCAGGTCCGGATCCTACCCGCGGACGACGTCGTGGCCGCAAGCGTGGTCGCTCCGGCCAACCTGCTGGGCGAGCTGACGGCAAGGCGGTGGACGCCATAGGTTTGTTCACTGACCGCCGCGCTCCACGTGCTGACGGCGTCGCTGTTTCGAGCACTTGGGGCCCCCGGCGTGCTGTAGCGCCACCGTCTGTACACCAGCAACGAAGAGAGATGCTGCCATGGCCTGGGAAACATGGGACTCGCAATCCTCGACGCCGAGCCAAAAGAGGAAAAGCCAGGAAGGACCCGCAGCCCACGAAAATCTGGACACCCAAAGCCGCATGCAGAAAAGGCACTGAAAACAGCCAAGACTTGAACTCCGAGTCGCCTGGCGCACGGGAGAACATCTCCGCTGGATCCAACTCTGCTAGCGAGGTGCCAGAACCCAACATCCGAGATTTGAACTCCGAGTCGCCTTGCACGAGTGAGGACATCTCTGCTGGGACCAACTCTGTTAGCGAAGTGCCAGACTCCCAGCCTGCTAGTCCGATCCTACATGGCGATCAAATTCTGCTCTCAGATGATGAAGTGCCAGACTCCCAGCCTGCAAGCCCGACCCCAAACTCACCCATGGCTGCGTCTGATCCCATCTGGGAGCCTGCTACTAACGGTCAGACTGAAACCAGCAACGAGCAGAACACGTCAGCATTGGATGCACATGAGACTGAACATGCATCTGTCTCACCCAGTGCTCAGGAGAAAGGAACTGGGACAGCAACCTCAGCTGAGGTCCAGACGGACCAAGAAGAACCACAGAGACCCACGGTGGAGACCACGACCCAACGGGCCTCTCCCTTGCGGCCCATCTCCATCCTCCAACGGCCGTCCCCCATGTCACCAGACATGCTGCGCGCCGCTCCTGGCCGATTCGCGACGCCACCGGTCATCTATGCCGTGCCCGGCCACGCACGTCGTCCACCGTCGCATCACGGCCACCGCTGACGCTGAGAGATTTCCTCTCCGAGGCAACCAAGCATCTTGAAAATGTCATGCCAACCCCAGGGAAGCGTGGACGCCGGCCGTTGAGCTTCGCGCTGCCACGTCGAGGCCGTTCGGCCTCCGCCGCGCCGCCCTCCGCCCCGGCACCTCCCACTGCAGAACGCAGAGCCCAAGTGCAAATCTTGCGCACGCTGGGCATCGTCGGCATCGACCAAGTCATCACTGCGGCGGAGATGAAGGCTTATGACGGCATCTTTGCTGCACCCATCTCGCTCGCGATCCTCTCCACGATGGCAGCCTTGGTTGATAAACGGATCCCCACCGACGTCTCCGCCACGCTGCCCTTTGAAGCAGCCAGCGAGGTTGCCGCCGAAGCATAGCCGCGAGCTGCTTCTTCACGTCGACAATGTTCTCAATGAATATCGGCCTAAAGATAGTAATTTGGAACGTGCGTGGCCTTAACGCCCGCACGCGTCGCTATGCCATTCGATCTTTGATCGACACCTCGGGGGCTTCCATTGTTTGCTTCCAGGAAACGAAAATGGCCTTGATCTGCTCGCCGGTGATCCTCGACACACTAGGCTCGGAGTTTGACGAGTACGTCTACCTACCGGCGAACGGCACCAGGGGTGGCATCTTACTCGCGTGGAAGAGCAGGGACGTGACCATCACGGACCCGATGTTCTCCGCGAATGTGATTACCGCCAAGGTGCAGACCGGCACGAGCTCGCCATGGTGGATGTCCGTGGTCTACGGGCCACAGGAGGATGCGGAAAAAATAGAGTTCTTGCAGGAATTGCGCGACGCCCATGCAGATTGCACTGGACCGTGGATGGTTTGTGGGGACTTCAACCTCATCTTCCGCGACGAGGACAAGAACAACGGGAACTTGAACCGACGCATGATGGGCAAATTCCGCCGCCTGATCAATGACCTAGCACTCAAGGAGGTGTATTTGAACGGACGCCGCTACACGTGGTCCAACGAGCAATCACCTCCTACGCTTGTGCACCTCGACAGGGTACTTTGCACCTCGGACTGGGAAGACATCCATGGCGAATGCCACCTCCGATGCCTATCCTCGGTCGTCTCCGACCATAGTCCACTCCTCCTCGACTGTACGCCGGTGCCGCTCGCGCACCGACGCTTCCATTTCGAGGATGTCTGGCTGCGCATGGATGGATTCCACGAGACGGTGACCGCGGCCTGGACATCGGTACACGACACCGACCCTTTCCGCCGTCTGGTGACGCGGCTGCAAGTCACGGCACGGAACCTGACAAGCTGGAGCTCACGTACCATTGGGAATGTGAAGAACAAGATGGCGATCGCGCGTGAGCTAATCGCGCAATTTGACAAAGCGCAGGAGGACAGGATCCTCTCTGCCCACGAAGACTGGTTCCGCAAGCAACTTAAGATCACATACTTGGGCTTGGCGTCGATGGAACGCACGATTGTTCGGCAGCGGGCTAGGATCGCCAACCTGAAAGAAGGCGATGCCAACACCACGTTCTACCACCGACAGTGCTCCTATCGTCGTCAAAAGAACAGGATATTCAGTCTACAAGCTAATGGACACACAATCACCGATCGTGATCAGATGGCAGAGGCAGCCTTTGATCACTATGATGCACTGATGGGCACGGCTGCAACTCGTGATTGCACCATCGACCTAGCACATCTGATTGAGCCAAAGGACTTGGAGGATCTTGAGCTCCCCTTCTGTGCTGATGAAATCTGGGCCACGGTGAAGCAATTACCGGCTCGGAAGGCGCCGGGTCCCGACGGATTCACGGCCGAGTTTGTGCGCGCGTGCTGGAGAATCATCAAGCAGGATTTCGTGGACGTATTCCAGCAGTTATATGAGCTGCGTGGACGCGGGTTCTGCCGCTTGAATCAGGCGCTGCTCACCCTGCTCCCGAAGCGTGCCGACGCCTACCGCTAAGCGAGTACAGGCCAATTGGTCTAATCCACTTGGTGGCAAAGACGTTCGCCAAAACTCTTTCACTGCGCCTGGCACCGAAGCTCGACACATTGGTGAGCCGCACCCAGAATGCATTCATCTCCGGACGTAGCTTGCACGACAACTTCATCTTGGTCAAACAATCTGCTCGGCTATTGCATCAGCTCGGCGCCCCGAGGATGCTCCTTAAGCTGGACTTGGCACGCGCCTTCGACTCGCTCACCTGGCCCTTCCTCTTCGAGGTCCTGCGCCAGTACGGGTTTGGCGACCGATTCCTTGAGTGGATTGCCATACTCCTCACATCAGCGAGTACCCGAGTTCTGCTCAACGGCGTGCCAGGACCTCCTATTTGGCACCGCCGTGGCCTGCGCCAAGGAGACCCGCTATCGCCGCAGCTGTTTGTCCTCGCTGTCGACGTGCTAGGCCATCTGATCCGGCGTGCGGTCGACATGGGCATCTTGGCACGCTTACATCCCAGCCGCCCCATGCACTCTGTGTCCTTATACACAGATGGTTTGGTACTCTTCTGCCACGCCACCGCCAGCGACATCACCGCCGTGAAGGAGATCCTCCACCTGTTTGGCCGAGCCTCGGGACTGAACGTGAACTATGCCAAGAGTTCCGCATCATTGCTGCATTGCGACCTGGACGACGTCACCCCGCTCATTGCCCACCTTGGATGCCCAATTGTCGAGCTTCCGATCAAGTACTTGGGCATCCCGCTCACACTCCGTCGCCCCACTGCGGCGCAGCTGCAGCCCCTCGTCGACGCGATCGCCGCGAGGCTCCCAACCTGGAAAGCGGGTCTGATGAATAAAGTAGGACGGCTGGCTATGGTCAAGTATGTGCTCAGTGCCATCCCGATCCACCAGCTCCTTGCATATGCCCCTTCCAAGAAGACGCTCCGACAAATTGAGAAGATTGAGCGTGGCTTCCTCTGGGCTAGCCGCGCCGAGGCCAACGGAGGACACTGTCATGTCAACTGGGGACATGTTTGCCGCCCAACACACCTTGGCGGCCTGGGCGTCCAAGACTTGGAGCGTGCAGGGATTGCATTACGCCTACGCTGGCTATGGTTCTCCAAAACCGACAGCAATCGCGCATGGCAAGGACTAGACCTGCAGTTTTCTGCTAGCGAGCGCTCGCTTTTCTTCACCTCCACTACCATGGTGGTGGGAAACGGCACCACGGCGAGGTTCTGGGAAGACAAATGGATCGAAGGGAGATCAATCTGCGAGCTCGCCCCTGCCCTATATGCTTGCATTCCCAAGCGCCGCCGCAAGGTAAGGACCGTCGCCGATGGCCTAGACGGCAACAAATGGGCACGAGACATCCAGGGAACCATTGGCATTGCGGAGATCGGACAGTACTTGCAAATCTGGTTGGCGATTGAGCATTTCGCTCTCACGGACGAGCCCGACCAACTTTTGTGGAGGTGGACAGCGAATGGAACCTATACCGCCAGCTCGGCGTACCAGGCCACGTTCCACGGATCGATCTCATGCCCCTCCTGGAAGCTTACTTGGAAGACTTGGGCGCCGCCCAAAGTGAAATTCTTCCACTGGCTCGCCAACCTCGACCGTTGCTGGACTGCAGACAGATTGGCCCGACGAGGCCTGCAGCACCATCCGCGATGCCCTCTGTACGACCAGGTACCTGAGACCATACGACACCTCCTCATGGAGTGTCCTTTCTCTCGCCAGACCTGGCACGAGGTCCTCGCCTGGCTCCGTGTGCCAATTACGGCGCCCAACCAGGAGGAAACACTCACGACTTGGTGGCTTCAGGCCAAGACAGACACACCCAAGCCAATGCGTAAGGGCCTCGCCTCCATCACCCTCCTCGTACCATGGATGATCTGGAAATTGCGCAATGACTGTGTCTTCGAGCAAGCTCAGCCCATTGTGCATGACCTGGTGTCCAAGATCAAAGAGGAGGCAAGATCATGGGCTACAGCAGGCGCCTTAGGCCTAAGAGTCATCATGCCATCCACTTGGGATGTACACTAAGTCATATATTCTGAACTTTTGCCTCCTAGGAGGTGTGTAAACAACATTCTATCTTTTCAATATAATGAAACACAAAGGTCCTTTGCGTTTTCACGTATATATGCATATGTGTTGGTGTGTGTGAAGCACAACCTTGTTAGAAGGGAGCTAAGTGATTTAGCTTCCAACAATTGGTATCAGAGCCGCAAGGTTCGGGGCCATGGTGCGCGGCGGACGGAGGTTGCGGAGGCGCTGTGTGGTGGCGCAGCGGCCACGGCGGCGCGGCGAGAAGGCCGCGGAGGTCCTGTGTTGTGGCGCAGGAGCCACGGTGGCGTGGCATGGCGGCGGCGTGGAGGTGCTGCGCGGCCACGGAGGCCGTAGCGGCGCCATGCGACGGCCATGGAAGCAGCGACCAGCGTGAGCACGGTGGCGACCGGCGTGTGTGTGCGTTCCAGTTGTTTCGTGTGTCACCGGCGGAGAAGAAGCTTGGCGTGTCGCCGAGGAAGAAGACCGTGTCCTGGGCGCGCAGGGCTGGCCGTGTTGATCGCGTCAGCGCGCGGTCATGGTCACGAGCTGGGGCGTGTGGAGCGTGGCGACGAGCGAGTTAGGGGGAGGACCAGATCGAGCTGCTCGAGACGGCCGCATTGCCTGCGTCAGTGCGCGGCATGTGCGTGAGCTGAGGGCGTGCCGATCGTGGCGTAGTGGGTGCGTTGACGCGTTAGTGCGCGTCGTGGTCACGGTCGTGACGACGTATGTGCGAGCCACGACTATATATCTCCACCCCCTGTAACTCCGTTGAAACACCACGAGGTTGAGCTCGGGTGGAAGAAAGGCGTCAGTGCGCCGAAAAGAGAAGTTGCGGCATGTGTCGCCGGAGCTTGGCGTTTGTCGCCAAGGAAGAAGATGAAGTCCACGTCAAGCTTGGTGGTGGTCGTGATGGCGGCCACGACGACGACGATGGTGGAAGCAGCGTGGCCTCGGGCGTGAGGAGGAGGCGCGGAAAGTGCCACAACTGTGGCATTCGTGGTCACTTCGCCCGTGACTGCAGGAAGCCAAAGAAGGAGCAGGCGCTCCTAACCGAAGTTGACGATGAGACGGGCCTTTACTAGGTCCGTGGCGATGGCGACCGGCGTATATGAGCGCCAGGTTGTGTCCGTGGCGGTGGCGACCGGCGTATGTGAGCGCCAGGTTGTGTCTATGGCAGTGGCGACCGGCGTGTGTGCGCCAGGTCGAGTCCGTGACCGCTAGGCTTCACAAGTGAACGCATCAGGATTAGGGGGGAGATTGTTGGAGTAATCCTGTGCGTCACCCTCTACACAACACTAGAAAGTTCTACCATAGTAGCTAGTATTGTTGTATCTTAGTAGCTAGTAGTAAGCTCTAGAAATATCTGCCATATTCACTGCTGTGACTTAGCAGCTAAGCTAGTAGGTAGAAGAAGTCTCTAGAATACATGTGAGTTATAATCTGGTAGAAGGCACTAGAAGGTAGGAGCTGTTCCTAGCTAGGTCGGTATGAAGTCCTATAAATAGGCCATGTACCCAACGTTGTAAAGTAACCAGAACAGAAGAAGGAAAGATTGTAAGCCAAGATGTAGCCTCAAGCATATATATGAAATATAGAGCATATATGTGTCTGTCATATATGCATATGTGTTGGTGTGTGTGAAGCACAACCTTGTTAGAAGGGAGCTAAGTGATTTAGCTTCCAACAAAGTACACGTTTGTCTTAAATAAGTTTAGTTAGCTAAAGATGACATTAGAGCGTCCCCTTTCACTAGTCTTTACTTCTCTGTTTCACACAGCTTTGATGCAGACATGCGCCACATCACATAATGAAGCTGGTGGAATAGCTGCTAGATTGAACATGGTGTGTTTAACTGTAAATAGCCAAAATACTGTGATGTTTTCAGCTATCTATCTGTTATGTGGATGTCATTCAGATATATTTCTTCAATAGTTCACATCAGAAGCATGTTCATGCTGCTAGGGTGATGAGTATAACTGTACGGATTGACATTTAATCTTCATATGCTGTTTTAACAGAGAATGGTCCAAACAGATTTGCAAACTATCATAGCCAACCAAAAATACAATTATTTTGTATTATTCACCTATTTTTGTCTCATTGAGCTCTTTTCTGTCCAGTGAACTGCAGAAGCTACATAAGAACTTTGTTGTTTGCAATATTCTGCAAGAGTCTGAATTTTGGGCCATGAGAAAGGTAAAAAATGTACATAGATACAGTTCTGCTTGTTTTGTGTTACATTTGTGTCTTATAATTCAGTTTGAATCCAGTACTTATTTAAGTCATTCTGCAGAATTTACTTGATGATGAAGCAGACAAAGCATCAAAACAAAAGCCAGGTTTCAAAAGTGCGATGGCAGCTAATGTTAGGCCATCAGCTGATGAACAGGTATGCTAATGGGTCTTATTCGTGGCAAGCCCATAAATATGGTATATTATCATAGCTTCTGTGGTGCATGGTTGTATCAGATATTGACTTAAGCAGATACAAACTTTGCGAATGCTAGTGATCTTAATTTATTCAATAGTCTAAAAGTCAATATTTTCTTCTATATATTTGTTCAAAATTAGTAAGCTTTGAATGACCAAATCTATAGGCCTTATATTTGGGAACTGAGGTAATACGTTTATGTGATCTTTGGCCGGCAAGGTTACTATCAGTATGACTACAGAGATGGTCCATGAGGTACATTCTTTCTACTTTGATCACGATTCACCATCTAAATGCAGGTCTGCCTGCTAGCATCATGTGTTGTTCTTTTAACAGTGTTAGGTGCAGCTATACTTCATCCAAATGCAGGTCTGCTTGCGGGCGTCATTTACTATTTTTTCAACTATCATAAGTGCAGTGGTACGGTTTGAGGAAAAAGCTATGTCTACTTTGCTGGAAATGGAATTTCAACAATTCTGTTGTTTGTCTAGCTATACCGGATCAAAACCTGGGCCAGTGGCTACTCAAAAGCCTTCTTGCATGTAGGATTCTGGGCCATCCAAGCTATGGTCAGTATTGGCCTCTCTAGGCTATCGTATCAGGCATTGCAACCACGTTGTGGCCATAGTTTCCTGGGTTGCAGGTCACCCCGGCGATCCACGGAGCTGGATCGAGCCTCCTGTTCATCGCCTCATGGGTCGCATGTGATCTTGTTCTCCACCAGGACATCGTTGGTCAGTACGCATGTCTCTGTGCAATAGGAAGAGAGGGAAGAGGGGAAGAAAGGCAGAGTCAGAGAAAGTGAGCTAGTCCTAGCAGTTGATGTCTCGTTATGTTGTTGTGACCCCACTGATATTTTTCGTCGTTGCTGTCATGGCCTGCCGTTTCTATTCCCCCTTGTAGTTATTCTTGGCATCGGATGTGGGAAAACATGAGTGATGATGGGAGATTAGGAGAGGCAACCAACAGGGAGCAAGGAGGGAGAGGCGGTGCTAGGATGGGGACTAAGAAAGTGGGGAGGGGAAGTGAGAACACTACCCCCTTTTGACCTGGACGTTTATCCCCTTTTCCGTATACGTTTAAAATCATATCATGTATTATCTGACTTTTTGGGTCATCGACCCGGATAATTAGTTCCCCTACCCCTTTTGACCTGGACGTTTAGCTGCTCGTGTGGCCATGTTGTTGTGACCCTGTTTCTGAACGTGGTCGAACAGATTCCCTGTAACGATGGTCCTTGCCATAAACCGGTATTATTCTGGTTGTTGGGCTAGGCTACATCTGCTCAATAGTACTAGTGTACCTGGCATGCATTATTAACCATGTACTCCCTCCGTTCCAATTTAATTGACTTGCTATGTACCACATGTGGATGTATCTACTATGTAAATGCTAAACTACAAAAAAAATCATTCGATGTTGTAATACTTAAAAGTCCTGAACAAATCAGTTGTGCTGAACATGATATATTATCAAATGTTTTGCAG
Organism: Poa pratensis; assembly: GCA_947311845.1. Lineage (NCBI taxonomy): Eukaryota > Viridiplantae > Streptophyta > Magnoliopsida > Poales > Poaceae > Poa > Poa pratensis. Next base: position 17,279,787 of record CAMZMU010000110.1, read on the forward strand.
ATTTTTGTGGAAAAGCCAGCCGTGCATCGGGCATTCTTAGATTATGTCCCAAAGAAGGTAAGATAGTGCATATTTGTATATACTATTGTCATGCGCCTTAGCATAGGAAGTGTGGGCTTAAGTTGGAGTTAATTTACATTATATCTGTATCAGCATAAAGTGGATCTGGATTCTCATGCTGCTTTATTTTTCCTTCATCTCTCATGAAACTATATCCCAAAAGTTATCAGAAGAGGACTTTTGGAAAAAATATTTTAGAGCTGAGTATCTACTTAGGACAAAAGACACTTTAAGGGCAAAAGCTGAGGCTGCGGGAGATGAGGAATTAACCATGTTCCTAAAAGATGATGATATACTTGCGAAGAAGGCAAATCTCAAGGTATAATTTTACCTTTTTATTGTTGTAATCCTGCAAATTTTGTAATGCATTTTTCTTTGAGATTCTCCCTTCTTTTTACTGATTCAGTTTTTGGTTACAGATAAAACGAGTTGATCCAACACTAGACATGTTCTTAAAAGATGACTACCTCCATCTCGCGGTGTGTTTGTATTCTTGCTACTGTTTTTGCTATGTCTACAACTCCACAAAGAAGTGTTTATTTGTCTCTCATGATGAACAAGTTTATCTGCTACTTTGATCATAATCTCATGAAGTGCTTATCCTATCTTGATAGTGTTCATATCATTGTTCTTTTGGGAATGTAGGATCATGGGATTCTCCATGATGGCAGCGGAGAGACAACTGATACTGATTGTGAATTGGCTAGGAGAACACTTTCTCAGGATGTGAATCGTCATGCTGCTGTTGTTCTTGAGGGGAGATCAACAGGTAGAAGTTTGTACTCAACTCAAAAGTTTCCGTGCTGTTTCTTTTGAAAAAAAATGTACTGAAGTTATTGGTCAAGCATGCTGTTACTATTACGAGATGATACTGAGCCCAGGTATTTGGATATGCGAAGTTGCTAGCAGCCTAACAGTTCTTCTGCGACAACACTTTTTCCCTGGCTTCCTGTTCATCTGAATGATGTATCTGTGGCGGAGCCACGTTAGAGCTGGGTAGTCAGCTGACTACCCAGTTTTTTTGGCAATACAAGCAAAAAACATAATAAAAAAATTACAAATATGTGTATTTGACTACACAACTTCCTATTGACTACACAGACTTGAAACCCTGGCTCCGCCACTAGTATCTGGCTCTAATTTTTAACCAACCAAGTCCTAAAAAATAACGCACTGAGAATCGTACAAATCAAGTCCTATACTGCAGGTTTGTTGCAAACTTTAACGTTGTAGTACTTGTTGTGTGTTCGTATACTTTCCTCTTCACATCAGAGGAATTCCAACTTTAAGATGCATGTTCTAGCTCTGCATTTGCTTAGTGGTTGTTAATATTAACGCATTATATGCTTTCAGTTCGTAAAGTGATTATATATTTTGTGCGTCCTTTTGCAGATATCAAATCAACTGATACGAAGACTGTTGCTGAAGCACTTGCAAGGTCCAGGAAAGGTTAGAAATTCATATCGCAGTGTTTGCGTCTTATCTCACCCTAGTTCTCTGTTAAGCTGATGAGTTATAAACTGCAGAACCACCTTCTAGTTCTGTTGCTGATGATGCCAGTCATGAGAGATTGGTTAAGGTAGCCCGCACGACTGAGATAGACGACCTGCAAGCTCCAAGAAGTCTACTATATGAACCACTTTGCATAAAGGTAAAGTTGGTTCATATGGCTTATTAGTAGATATATGAACCACAATTATTTATTGCAAGGTTATGGATACTTATGCCTTATCTTAATAGGATCCTCGAGAATATTTTAAATCTCAGCAACCAAATGCTCTGAGATCTTTAGGTGGCAACTGTTAGACATGTAGTCTAGTTCACTGTATACGTGTACATATAGGCCTTTGGCCTCCTGGAATGTGATTGAGATCGTTCCATAACATGGTATCAGTGTCCCGCACATAGCTTGCCGTGCCGCCGTCATCTCCGGCCTGCCGCGCCGCCGCTGTCGTTCCCCGGCCTGCCGTCCAGCCGCCGCCCTCGCCCGGCCTGCCTCTCCGGCCGCCGTGGCTGCCGCCTGTCGCGGCCCTCGCGAGCTCCCGCGGCTTCATCGCGTGGGCGAGCTCGGGCGAGCTCCGGCCCGTCTCCGGCCGCAGCCTCCCGCAGCTCTGGCCCGTCTCCGGCCGCCGCCTCCCGCGGCTCCGGCCTGCACGCCGCCGTTCCGGCCCTGTCCGGTCGCCGCTGCTCCTCCCTCCAGCCTCGCCGCCCTGCTCCTCCGGCTTGCTGCGCTGCTGCTCGTCGTGCAGCCGTGACGCACGCCGCGGACGCACGAGCCATCGTGCCCCGTCGCGGCTGCTCCTCCCTGCTCCGGCCGACGTCGCTCCTCCCCGCCCCGGCCGACGCCGCCCCGCACCACCCCGGCCGCCGTCGGCCGCCGCCGTCCCACCCCCGGTCGCCGCCGCCCGTGGCCGGCTTCTCCTTGTCGCGGCTGCCCGTCGGCCTGCCATCGAGGCTGCACGACGCGTGAGATCTAAACTCTCTCTCCTGGTTTGACTTTCTAAAAAAAAAATTAGAGAACCCGCGATGTCCTCTTCGGGCTATGTTGTTGTTCCTCGGTGCTCTGTGATCTTTGATGGCACCAACTACGCCGAGTTTGTGGGCTTTATGCGCATCCACATGCGCGGCCTCCTGTTGTGGGGCGTTCTCTCTGGCGAGGTCTCCTGTCCGCCGTGCCCCGTTGCTCCTGTGGCTCCTACTCCACCGGTGCCACCCGCTCTTGCCGCTGATGCTTCTGAGGCTGATCGTGCTGCCGCCAAGGATGCTGATGATCTTGCAGTTGAAGCCTATGACCAGCAGGTATCGAATTACTCGGAGTCTCTCTCTTTATCGGGATGCTCTGTCTGTTTACACTCAGTGGTGCAATGATGATGCTCGTGCTGCTCTGTCCTCACTGCTAGTGTTCTACCTCAGTTTGCTTCTGAGTTTATGGGATTGGGCACTACTGCTGCGATGTGGACTTATCTTTGTCAGCGCTATCAGCCCTCTGGTGATGCTCTCTACCTGTCTGTGGTGCGTCAGGAGCATGATCTTCAGCAGGGTGACTCTACTGTTGATGAGTTCTACACACAGTGCTCTGCCATCTGGCGTCAGCTTGACTCTCTGAGGACTGTTGTTTGCGGTACTTGTCGATGCTGCCAGACAGTGAGGTCAGACTTGGAGTTTCAGCGTGTCCATGAGTTCTTGTCTCGCCTGCGTCCGAGTTTGAGCCTCGGCGTGCTCACTTGCTTGCCCGTGGTCGACGTGTTCCCATCTCAGAGGTACTTGCAGAGCTCGCGCTGAGGAGACTCGACTCCGTTCTGCTGGACTGCTTGTGGTTCCCACTGTGCTTGCTGCCCGCGCTCCGGTGTCGTCTGCTCCACCGCTGCTACCCACTCCTTCTCGGGGGGTGGGCGGCGGCCCTCTGCGGGGGGGTCGGCGCTCTCACATGTTCTGCGACTACTGCAAGAAGCCGGGCCACCCAGAGTCTGATTGTTTCAAGAAGCAGCGTGACATGGGTCGCTCCTCTCCTGCGGCTCGTGCGCCTCCGTCTGCACAGTCCTTCACTGCCCAGGACATTGCCCAGCTCAAGCGTATGCTGGCTTCCTCTGGCTCTTCTTCGACGGGCACCGTTGCCTCGCTGACTGCTTCCACTACTGCTACTTCACCACCACCGCCTACACAGTCAGGTACATCTCCGTGGGTTCTGGATTCTGGAGCTTCTTTCACATGTCTTCTGATGCTTCCGCTCTGTCTTCTCTTCGCCCTCTTGATTCTCCTGTCAATGTTCTTACTGCCGATGGCACACCTCTTCCTGTTGCTAGTCGTGGCATTCTTTCTACTCCATCTTTTTCTGTTCCTAGTGTTTCTCATGTTCCCGTCTTACCATGAATCTCTTTTCCGCTGCTCAACTTACTGATTCTGGCTGTCGTGTCATTCTTGATACCGACTCTTGCTCTGTTCAGGATCGTCGCACCCAGGTTCTAGTTGGAGCTGGCCCTCGGCGCCGTGAGGCTCAGGGCCTTTGGGAGGTTGACTGGCTTTGTGTTCCTTCCGCTGCCACCACACCCGCCAGCTCCATGCTCTTGCTGCCTCCTCCTCTGCGTCCTTCCAACAGTGGCATCATCGACTTGGTCATATATGTGGCTCTCGCTTGTCCTCGCTAGTGCATCAAGGTGTCTTAGGGTCTGTCTCTGGCGATGTATCTTTACATTGTAATGGTTGTAGACTTGGCAAACAGACTCAATTACCTTATCCTACGAGTGAGTCAGTCTCTCAGCGTCCTTTCGACTTAGTTCATTCTGATGTATGGGGTCCTGCTCCCTTCGATTCGAAAGGTGGTCATCGCTACTATGTTCTTTTATTGATGACTTCTCTCGCTACACTTGGCTCTATTTTATGAAATCTCGCAGCGAGGTTCTCCCTATATACAAGCGATTTGCTGCCATGGTACACACCCAGTTTTCCACGCCCATTCGTGTCTTTCGTGCTGACTCGGCTGGTGAGTATATCTCCCAGATGTTGCGTGGTTTTCTTGCCGAACAGGGTACTCTCGCCCAGTTCTCTTGTCCTGGTGCTCACGCTCAGAATGGCGTTGCTGAGCGCAAGCATCGCCACCTTCTTGAGACGGCTCGTGCGATGATGATCGCCGCCTCTCTTCCACCCCACTTTTGGGCTGAGGCTGTCTCCGCATCCACCTATCTCATCAATATCCAGCCTTCGGCTGCTTTGCAGGGTGGTATTCCTATGGAGCGTCTCTCTGGTCGTTCTCCTGACTACTCCGCTCTTCGCATGTTTGGGTGCGTGTGCTATGTTCTCCTTGCTCCCCGCGAACGCACCAAATTGACCGCTCAGTCGGTGGAGTGTGTTTTTCTTGGCTACAGTGATGAGCACAAGGGCTATCGATGTTGGGATCCTGTTAGTCGTCGGCTACGTATTTCCCGTGATGTGACGTTTGATGAGTCTCGTTCGTACTATCCGCGTCCTACTGCCTCGACCTTTTCGGTTGAGGATATCTCCTTCCTTATTCTTCCCGACACCTCTCCCTCTGTGCCTCATGTTCCTCCTCCACCCCTCCTCCGATGAGTCCCACTTCCTGATACACCACCGACGCCACCCTCCCCACCTTCCCTCATTCCTCGTCACCACCTCTCCACCTTCCTCTCCGATACATCGTCCCCTCTCTCCTTTCCTCTCCATACACTCGTCGCCCTCGTGTTGTGGATGATCCTTCTGACGTGCCCTCCACTTCCGGTGTGCCTCCTTCCCCGTCTACACCTGCTCACAACCTTCGTACTCGGCCTTCTTTACGGCCTCCTGATCGCTACTCTCCTTCCCAGTACGGTCTTTCTGCTGTTGCTGAGCCTACTTCCTATGGGATGCCATGGCTCGGCCTGAATGGCAGCTTGCGATGGCTGAGGAGATTGCTGCGCTTGAGCGCACTGGCACGTGGGATCTTGTTTCCCCTCCTCCTGGTATTCGTCCCATCACGTGCAAGTGGGTCTACAAAGTTAAGACTCGCTCCGATGGTTCTCTCGAGCGTTACAAAGCTCGTCTTGTGGCTCGTGGCTTTCAGCAGGAGCAGGGACGCGACTATGATGAGACATTCGCTCATGTGGCCCACATGACCACTGTTCGCACCTTCTCGCTGTGGCTTCTGTTCGTCATTGGTCTGTGTCTCAGCTTGATGTCCAGAATGCTTTCTCAATGGTGAGTTGCGTGAGGAAGTTTATATGCAGCCACCGCCGGGGTACTCTATTCCTGATGGCATGGTTTGCCGCCTTCGGCGCTCTCTCTATGGCCTTAAACAAGCCCCTCGCGCCTGGTTTGAGCGTTTCGCCTCTGTGGTGACTGCTGCTGGTTTCTCGCCTAGCGATCATGACCCTGCCTTGTTTGTCCACACCTCTCCTCGTGGTCGGACGCTTCTCCTTCTCTATGTTGATGACATGATCATCACTGGCGACGACTCTGAGTACATTGCCTTTGTTAAGGCCCGCCTCCGCGAGCAGTTCCTGATGTCTGACCTTGGTCCCCTTCGCTATTTTCTCGGGATTGAGGTTTCCTCCACCTCTGATGGTTTCTTCATCTCCCAAGAAAAATATATTCAGGATCTTCTTACTCGTGCAGCGCTTGGTGATGAGCGCACTGCTGAGACTCCTATGGACCTCAACGTTCAGCTTCGTGCTACTGATGATGATCCCCTCACTGACCCTACACGCTATCGCCATCTTGTTGGGAGCCTTGTCTATCTCGCTGTCACTCGTCCAGATATATCATATCCTGTTCACATTCTGAGTCAGTTCGTTTCAGCTCCCACCACTATCCACTATAGTCACCTCCTCCGTGTTCTACGATATCTTCGTGGCACGATCTCTCACCGTCTTTTCTTTCCCCGCTCCAGCTCGCTCCAGCTCCAGGCCTACTCTGATGCTACGTGGGCTAGTGATCCTTCTGATCGCTCATTGTCTGCATTGTGTCTTTCTTGGAGGCTCTCTCATTGCCTGGAAGACGAAGAAACAGACTGTTGTTTCCCGCTCGAGTGCAGAAGCTGAGTTGCGAGCGATGGCTATGTTGACGGCTGAGGTGACCTGGTTACGATGGTTACTCGAGGATTTTGGTGTGTCTGCTGCTGCACCCACTCCTCTATTGTCAGACAGTACAAGTGCTATCAGTATTGCGCGTGACCCGGTGAAGCATGAGCTCACAAGCATATCGGTGTGGATGCCTCATTTGTGCGTGCTGCTGTGCAGGATCAGACTCTCGCTCTTCACTATGTGCCCTCTGAGTTACAGTTGGCAGATTTCTTCACGAAGGCACAGACTAGAGCGCAGCATAGGTTGTTTCTCTCCAAACTCAGTGTTGTTGATCCACCATGAGTTTGAGGGGGGTGTTAGACATGTAGTCTAGTTCACTGTATACGTGTACATATAAGGCCTTTGGTCCCCTGGAATGTGATTGAGCTCGTTCCATAACAGCAACAATGATGTAAGAAAGGCTTGTAGCTGCAGCCTGAGCACGGATGACGCATTCCGTCATTTGATGGAGCAAATATCTTCTGTGAAATTGAACTGTCCGGTTGTTCAATCAGCTGTGGCTCTTAAGGTAAAGAGTTTTAGTTGATACCTAATTCCAGTCTTCTATAGTCAACTTTGTGTGGCGGCCCTGCCCAAATGAGATTGAGTACTAATTTCGAAACATAGTTTTGTGCATTGGTCTGTTACTCTCTCATTTCCGTTTTTTATCATTTGGTTACCTCATCCAATGTAGGTGAGTATTGTCGCCTATGTACGTAGATGAGATGGGATGCTGGTTCTTTGTATCAGTAGATATTTTATTGAAAATAATTTGCTCTTCCAAAGCTGGTGAAGAATAATGCCATAGAACAAACCAATCAGTTCTGGGAGCACATTAGTAGTCCTAGAATTCTACACGGTCCAAACCCTTATACTAAGGCATATGCGTTGGTATCACTAAATTGACGTTCGTGTAACTATTTATATCTTACTTACACCTGTTTGGTCCATAGTTTTGCATTTCCAAAAAGAAAAAAAAACAATATCTATTTTGCAAGGTGAACAAGTTTGTCTTCAGTTGTTTGGTTACAACTCTTAATGTGTACGATCTGTCCACCTGTCTTTAATAACTATGTTGGATCGTCATTTCATCAACATCCCAATACTCCCAAGTTTTCATGCACAAACACAAGGTCTGTATCATGTTGTATTGCTTTTAACGTGGCATCTCTATTCTTAATCTATGAAATTGCATGAGCAGGAAAAACCTAACTACCTACATGGCATGGTCCTAGGTTCTTAATGAATTGAATGGAGGAATTTCACGTTCAGGAGGCTTAATCTTAAGAATCCCCAAGACAGTCTCCTTGGTCGTCTTCCGTGCCGAACACGAGATGAACTTATGGATGTGAGATGCTATGCCTTTATTTACCTTTTATGCAGAACATGTACTGTACTTTCAATTTGTTTTAAATTATTTATTTTCCAAACTTTTTTCGAGAAAACACAAAAGACCTTTGCGTTTCATTTCATTGAAAAGATGTAGTTTGAGTTACAATCCTCCTAGGAGACAAGTTACATGAAAGCTTGTAAGCTTGGAGTTCTAGAATATTTATTCTCCAAACTTATCTGAATGTACCTTTATTTGTTTGTTTATGTATATTTTGTCCGACCATTCTAAAATCTTGTCCCTGTACTTGAAAGTTTTTTTTGTACATTTGTACTATTGTATTGATGGAGTTTCTTGTGAATCGTCTATTTTTTTAGCATTGGACGGCTATCCAAGAGTTGCTGCGCCAATTTTGGTCATCGTACCCAATAACAACCGTGGCCCTTTATAATAAGGTGTAATGTCACTCATATCTTATCTGCACTATATTTTGTGACCCACGGGTTGTAATTCAGTGGAAGCTAGTAAAAGTAGCGTAGTGGCTGGCTAATTTTTGGTTAATAAATGGTCACAGAAATGTTGCTTTCCTGCTTCAAGAATGAAAATAACTTCATTGCACATTATAAGCGCCATATAACTAGCTATATAACTAATACTAATGCGTATAAAAATAATCATTTTAATGATGTAGTTTGATGTGTTACCAAGATGGTTGTCTGTTTTCTCACCATCAGTAATTATAGTAGCAAGTGCGGTGTCTTACTGTCATGAACTCATGACCGAAATTTGACCACCACTAGGTTATTATTATTGTATTTTGGTTATCAAATGTTGTATTAACAGCCCAGTTTGTTGTTAGCTTTTCTCATGCTGCATTAATTCGGTTAAGAAAACAAATTATTTGAAAAATATTAGATTTTTTATATTCTGTTATTCATTCCAGTATTGGTATAGACGGTGTAACAGCAAGTCAAGAATGCCCAGATTGACCTCTTTTTATTCCCAATAAGGTTATGCCACCAATTATAGATAGCCTAGCTACTACTGTACATGGTAGGATTGCAATATATGTTATCCTTTCTTTCTAATATCAATTGCTTAGATGTTTAAGTATCTGTTTCATAGGTTCAAAGGGTTATGGATGCAATGACACAGATATATCAGAAGTTGCAGGTAAATCTTCCACGGCACAATTGATATTTGGAATCTAACTATAACTTGGTCTACTGAAACTGCTTATATATTTATGCATCATTCTGGAATTATTTTCCCTGTTGCTGAAAGATTGTTGATGCGATTCCGCCTACTTGGAATGGTGCATCTTGTGTGTACTCTTTGCACGTGCAGGATATAAAGGAATCAGCACAGCCTGATGTAAGACATGATGTATCTCGACTCGTAAAGCCCATGACCCAGGTTCATACTGTTCCTTGGTGTATTTCATTACCATCCACTAAGACTTTCCTTTGAACTTCATTTTGATGATCAGAGCAAACTATCCACCTTTTTCCTTTTTCATAAATTAACTGGTCTGGAAGCATTTCTATAGTTGCATTTTCAAAAACTGAGGCAAAAGCTTTGCCTATTTCATTACTAAAGCAGAAGTACGCTTCTCAGAACAAAAGTTTTGAATGCTTTTATTCGATGTTCTTTTGTGGTCATATCACCTAGTACTAAACAAACTGCTGCTACTGCCTGCTATGGATTCCTTAAAATGCATAAATCACCAAGGTCTTTTTCATGACTCCATTTTTCTTCAACACTTTTTGGCAACCTGATTTTATATAATTTCCAGGCGCTGGATGCTGCGTTCAACTTTCAACCATGATCTAGACCAGCAGCAGACTTCAAAGACTGGGAACAACCCCAAACGGGTTTTGAGCAGAGAACTTCACCCATGAGGATTTAACCCAAACTCGAGGGCTGCTACGCCTCTGATCTCTAGCGGGCAATGCTCTCCCGGTCCCGTTCAAGATGCATTCCTGGAGGCTTGATTTTTGCCCTGTATTTTTGTTTACACGTTCAACAAGAATCTTCAGGGTGTGTTTCAACTTTCAACAGCTGCCTAAATATAATGTCTTTCTGAGGGCTTATGTCGGCGTGTGATAAAGAAACATATGGTCATTTTTTTAATCACGAAACAAGAACTTAGCTACATTGTGGCAATGACATGTGCGGCATGCACATTTAGCAACATGAAAATTGGATAAAGAAAAAGGTTGGCGAGAATCAGATATGTGCAGTTGAGATGCAGAGGTGCTCAGTTCAGAGCCGATCTTGTGATCCGAAGAAGAGCGCGACGGTTCTGCAGATCTCGGAGGGCTCTGCCATGGCGCCGTTGCCGTAGTCCCCGCAGGCCAGGCGCTTGGTCACCGGAGGGATGAGGGAGACGCCTAGGTCGGCGAGCACGTCGAGGTGGCGCCTGGTGAAGGGGCTGTCCCACATGAAGGTGTTCATGACCGGCGCGACGTAGATGGGCTTGCCGTAGTCCCACGCCCGCACCACGCACGTCAGAAGGTTGTCGCACAGCCCGCCGGTGACCTGACCAAGGCGGCGGAGGTTTCATCAGATCGACAGAGAGAAAAATGTCAGATCATACAGAACAGTCACGTAAAGCTGGGTGTTCACACCTTGGCCAGTGTGTTGGCCGAGAGCGGCGCGATGACCATGGCGTCGGCCCACTTGCACAGCTCGATGTGCAGCACCTCGTCGCCGATCTTCCCCCAGGTGGACCACTCGTCGGCGTCGGTGAGCAGGGCGACGCCGCTCGAGGAGGACGCCCGGTCGATGAAGTGCAGGGAGGAGGCCGTCGCCACCGCCCTCACGTCGGCCCACTCGGCAAGGCCGCGGCAGAGGGTCTCGAACTTGATCGCCGCGACGCTGCCCGATGCGGCGACCAGGACGCGGGGCCTCCGACTCCGAGGCTGGGCGGCGGCCGGCGCCGTCTCCTGCGTAGCCATCGCGCTTGTGATGGCAGGCTCTCCGTGATGAAGATGATGAAACGAAAAGGGGCGATTCTCGCTGATAACTGGTACTGATACAACCACTACCAGAGAAAGAGAAGTAATAGCATTTTCGCCGAGTTAGCTGGAGAAACAAACAGCAGTGAATGGCGCCGGCTCCAGCGGTCCAGTTAACATCACAGGCAACCAAGGGCACCACACCATTTGATGATTTGAATATTGCCAGTTTAAATTTTATTCGAAGCCATAAATCAAGAGGACAGGATACAGGGGGCTCAATAGCTCGACAAGCGTGACCGCACCGTCCATGGTTTGATTTGGACACACTGGTTCTCCAAGGAACAAATTCAGCTTTTTAGTCCTAAAGTTCAGAGTACTTCAGACCGACGATGGCAGTGGTGTGGTCACCCTGTCTGCCGTCTTGCTTCCCTACATGCTGTCCGAGATTGACCTCAGCTTCCCGCCAGGCCACCAGAAAGCAGCGTCCTTCTTCTCCTCGGCCAGCAGCTCCTCGAATGTCATCTGGGTTCCTCGGCTGCAAGGGCTTGTTCAAGGGCTTCCTTCTCCTTCGCATAGTCGGCCTCCATCTGCCATGGTGAAAGGTTTGGTGTCACAACTTTAGTGCTTTATATCACAGGTCAGAGGTGCTCGCCAACAAAACACGAGTGTTTTACCCGTTTGTAGTGTACTGACAGCCGAAGCTGCTCTTGCAGAAGATCGTAAATGGCGGCATCTTTGATTAGTCTTTCATATTCTGATTCCAGTTTATCTACCTACAAACAACAATGCCCAAGGGTACAAACGAGGCGTCAAAAGCTCAAGTCAGCATAACTTTCACATCTTCAGCTGTTAAACGGCACTTCTGAGCTGATGTTGGTATGGATTTTTTTTTTCAGATGCCTCACCTGTTTAGATAGGCGAAGTTCATCATGTGAAGACCTGCAATTACGATTGTTGGATAACAGGGCCTTCTTTATTGTTAATTTTCTTCGGGCGTTCTCAGACCTTAGATCCACAAGTCGTTATTGAGAGTTTATAAACCATGGAGTAATGCATGTCTAAACTCTGAAGCTAAAATGGTAAAACTGAATGAATGCAAATAGTAACATACTTCTGAAGCAGCTCATTCCTCGCATCTACAATACTGTCAAGGAACTCGCGAACCTGAAAAAACAAGGTAGAGAGCATACATCTTGGTAAGCACATGGTGAAGTTGATAGAAGGTATGAAGCCATGAAGATAGCAAAAGATATAGTGTACAGCTGCAAACTTGCTATGGACGAATCCTTCAATGCAGGTATGGCTGTGATATAAGAACTAGCCCTTACAAACATTCAGGAGCACCAGAACTAGCTGCATCCCAAAACAGCAAAGGTGCAAAGTTTATGGTTGTAGTAGCTGCATTTGTTATTATTGTAGTCCATACCTACTTTTTTTTTCCTAACAATTTCTTGGCAGATAATATATTAACAGTGCATCCCTAAAGCACTGATGTGTCAACTGAAGCAACATTTTGTGAGCATAAATGAGAATAATATTTACAGGAACCAACGTGTAAATCTCACAGCACTTGATAACTTCTTTCAAAAAAACTAATGAAAGGCACCAAATTTTCCTCATAGTTAACACAAAATATTGTGACAATTCAAACATCTGCATCCAGATCATTAACAAAATCATGCAAAAGAAAAAGTTCAGAACTACAGAATCATGTTTTAGAAGAGGGGTCAATACTGCTTTGCTTTATGCTACTGGTTATGGGTTTATTCTACACCTAGCTGGTCAGGGGTGTTCAAGTAGAAAATCCACCCAACAACTAAACAATATAAGGTAAATAGTTAATCATGTTCATCTGCTGACAAATAAAGCACTAAACGCCTTAAATTCTCATGAATCACTGGCAGATGCACTCTACTATGCACCACTCGAACTGCACAACAACTCCAACCTATTGCACAGTTTAGCATCATAAATGTTTCACAGAACCACCAAAAGTGCATATTCCATTTTTGCATTATTCAAATACTCAAATCACACCAACCTCCCAACTAAAATCAAAGTAAACATCAATGGAAGTAAAGATGCATAACAGAACAGAGGCAAATCATATCAACCTGGTCAAACCTGACACGCTTAGCATGACAAAGCCACTCATAATACTGCTCGGTGACGGTGATCCTTCGTTTCAGTGCACCGCTCAACAGGGAGAGAGGCAAACGTAGTTTTTCCGGACCCTTTTTGTCCTGAACAGCCACTACCTTGTCTCTACCGTTCAAGCCCTTCTGCTTTTTCCTCGCCTTTCTTCTCTTCTTCCCACTGCTGCCAGCAAATGGCATCAATGGTTGGGATGATTGAGGAATCGGGCTGTTGGCGGCGGAGCTGAAGAAACAGGATGACGCTGATAGCGAGGAGGACCAGAGCGACGGAAATCTCCATGGTTGTAAATTTGTGGCGGAAGGTTGGAACGAAGGCCTGGATGGCGAGCCAGATCCAGATTTACTTTATGTCTAAGAAGTAAGAATCGTCTTATTTATTAGTTTTCTGGTGGAGCGTTAGGGGTTATCGCTTTGCCTAGAACGTGTGTGAAAGAAAGATAGGATTTCATGTCTGAAACTCCTTTAAATTCTGTGAACAGGTCGACAAAATTACCAGTGGCACAAGTAGCACTACTGAATTGCAACACTAGTTCACAAAGAAAACAGACATGTCATTCTCAACCAGTCTATGTGGCAATCTCTTCTAGTTCTAGCTAATATAGCATTCAAGAACATGGAATCAGGTCTGATCTACTACAGGGTGGGAAGAGGGCACTTGCCCCATTTCTCCTTTTCAGATCACAAATACGTACTGTGCTTTGGGGGAAAATGTGCATTTTACAGTAAATGCCCCTCTCTAAACTATATCGAGGTTCATCAAAATGGAGAAAATGCCATTTGTAGTTTCAACTACATTCAACCTCTAACATACATAACTCCTCCAGATTTAGTAAGGTAACATTATGCCCTTGAAACGGAATAGTTCCACATCCGAACACTGGTACAACAAGGAAATAATACACTCACTTTCAATTTGAGCATGTTTAAACTTTACATACTGGACCAACAAAACCACCGAGTCCTGTGTTTCCACAATCCTCTGTTTTGCACATACAATCCTCAAGTCGAAGCATTTGGCAAAACCAAAAGCGCATGGCATCCAGTTACAGGTGAAGCATCAAGCACGCGCCTGCTAGCAATTGAGCACATTTTGAACTCGAGTGCTACCAGTTTGTAATAAACACAAACACCAGTCGTACAGGGTAATAGGGGCTCTGTTTTCACAGTCTGGTGCGGCACCAAACGAATCGCACAAAGTTTTAGCACACTAAGGTGTTTAACGCTTCCTTTATCGGCAGGGATCCTAGGCTCCGCACGCTAGTGCAGTAGTAGGGCGCGAGGTCTGCGAGGAAGCAAAGGATGCCGAGGAGTACTGTATTTGCAATGCATGGGAGTATGGCACGGACCTGGTCAATGGTGAGGCACTGGTCCTGGCTGGCCCGCGCGAGGTCGTCGTACCGCGCGGTGATCCGGCGCTGCAACGCTCCGGCAACGGAAGCGAGCGGGAACCGCGGCCGCCGCGGCAGCGCGTCGTCCTCGTCGCCGCCCGCTGCCGCCGTCGCATCCCCGCCCTTCTCTTCCTCCTGCTGCTGCTGCTGCTGCTTCCGTCTCGCCCTCCGCCGCGGCCTCTTCTCCTCCGCGCCCTCGGCCGGCGCGCGCGGCTCGGCCGCCGGCTCGGAAGGCGTGAGCCGGCGGCGGTGGCGGTGGAGGTGGAGGGCAAGGAAGAGCGTGGCCGGCGGGGCGGCGAAGAGCACGAGGAGGAGGAAGAGAGCTGCGAGGGCTAGCGGCAGGTCCATCGCCGGCGAGGGCTCGTCATCCCCAGTCGGTCGAGACTTCGGCCGGCGTCGACTCACACACACAGACTCTCTCTCCTCTGTTCTTGTTTTACTTTTCTTCAGTGAGAGAGCGAGCGAGCCGAGGTCGAGGGCGCGGTTTGCGGGGTGGGAAATGGGAAGCGTGCGGTGCGAGGAAATGAAAATGGTGGTTTTGAAGTCTCCCCGCGGCAGAGCAGACCGCCTGCTCGCCCCGCTCTTCGAGTGCTCTATAGCCTAGCGCCCTAGCTGCAACCTGCAAGTGGTAGGGCTGCAAGGAGAGGAAACGGAGAGAGACGAGGGGCGTGGCTGCACGAGCCGCGAGGTGAGCAGTACGTGGTTGGACGCCAAGGATGACGAAACTCGCCAACACGGCAGGACACACACCAGAGGGCAACTTGGGATCTAAGAGCATCTGCAAACGGAGCCCTCAAATTCGGTCCCGGACGCGTCCGCGGACAGTGACCGGACGACCCTATAGTTGGGCTCCTACAACCACATCCCCTAAAATGTTGTCCCCAGACTCATGCAAGCCATGCAACGTCGATCCGATACATACCGGATCCGCATTACAAAACATAGTGGTTCAAATTCAAATGAAACAAAGTTCAAGTTGTCTGATACAAGGGGCGGAGTGATCTCTTCTTCTTCAAGGGGCGATTCCACCGGAGGCATCTAGGCCGAGGTCACGGTCGGAGATCCTCTTCTTTATCATAAGGATCCACTTTGCGCTAGGCTCATCCAAGAGGGAAGCGTCTTGGAACATGATTCTTTGTTCCTCGGTAATTCTTGCAACATTGACTTTCTCTTGCTCCATCGCATAGGCATCCGACATCTTCTTTTGCTCCAATTGGACCTTCATCCAAGCCTCCTCCTTCACCAATTCCAACCTCGCCCTCTCAATCACCATCCTCTCCTTGAGTCGGAGGCGATCAAACTACATTCTTTCCCTTTGCAAAGCCAAGAAGGCGTCATACCTCTCGGCCTTATTGTCCTCTCTTTCTTTCTCCAACTTGTGCATGGATTCATCCTTCTTTGAGAAGATGTCCTTCCATGTGGTGGACATCTTCGTGGCAGCGCCGTCTCGAGCCACCCGATCCTTCTCCCACCTCCTCCCCATCATCATCCTCTTGCGGCCACTTCCGGCTTCGGACGGCCCATCTTCTTCATCAAGTCCAATTGGGATGAAAGAGCTTGATCATCATTGGTCTTCCATTTTTTAGCCAGATTCTTGTGATCATCATATTGGGAGATCCACTTGGGCTTCCCGGTCAACTCTAGCCAACAATGTGCCATGGTGAAGGGTTTGCCCTCCGTTTGATGGTACAAAGTGGAGGCCAAACCGGTCTAGCAAGCAAAGAAGTAGAGCAATTAGAGCAATGAAATGTGATGAAATGAAGAGATGTCAATGAAACAAGTAGAAGAAATTGCTTACATGAGAATTCACGTTGACACCACTTTGATTCCGATTCACCACTTGTGCATGAAAATCACAAAACTTATTCACGCTTTCTTGGATCGAAGCCCACCTATGTTGGAGAGAACCGGCGTTGCGATCGGACACAATCGGGTGGGGTTGCACATATTCCTTTTGATGATGGAAGTGGACATGTATTTTCTCCCACAATCGGGTGCCCTTTTGCTCGGTTCCACATATAGCATCCATGCTTGTGGCTAACCAAGTTCGGCAAAGTAAAACATCTTCGAAAGTTGTGTACGAAGTGCCTCTTGGCATGTACACCTTCTTGGCCTTCGCCTTCTTCATCGTCGCAACGTCCGCCGGCTCGTCCTCACCCAAAGTGTAAAAGAGAGAAAGTGTGGATGACGACGGCTCCTGCGATGGCGGATCGACCCCATTTCGGATCAATTCCATCATATATTCATCCTAATCATGCTAACAATTACACTACGGATCTAAAATTGACTCGGAACTATGCAATTCAGATAGAAATTCATACCCCAAAGTCCAATTGACTTCCGTCGAACAGGTTGTGGGCGAGTTGGTTGTCGGTGACGCCGGAAGAAGCTCGCGTCCGCTGGAGCGGCGGAGACTCCCCCACCACCTCCTCGTCCTGCGTCGGTGGCACCTGCGACGGGTACTCATCCGCAATGAGGCGCGGCTCCTCCCGGTTCATCGTCGAGGACGGAGGCGGCGCCGGCGTAGGGCGCCGGACCACGGGCACTGGCGTGGTCATCACCGGCTCCTCCTCCTGCGTCTCCGCGTTCGCAATCCTCTCTGCTTCCTTCTTCTCCCGCTCGCGTTCGCGCTGCTTGCGGCGGCTTGTCGTCCGCGCCACGGCCTCCGGCTTCAGCGCCGAGTTCGTCGCCTGTTCTACGGTCTCGGAGGATGCACCCTTCTCCGCTGAATCGATGGCTCCTTCCGCCTCCATCCAAATTTGCAGGTGGACGCGGCGGGAGGAATGAAATGAAAGTGACCAGCGGGAGGTTGAGGCGGAGCAGAGGATAAATGAAATTGGCCGGCGCCGAAATTTGGTGTTTCAAATTTCGTGGAGCCGCCTTGCCAGATCCGACGTGGCGGACGCGTCCGGGCGGCCCAAACCCGCCCTACATATGGGCTGGCTTTGGTGTGTGCCGGACTGCCCGGACGTTTGTGGAGGCTTTGGGGGCCACGGTTGGGTGGCCGATTTCAGCCCAAACCGCGTCCGGGCTGTCTGCCCGGACGTTTAGGGAGGGTTTGCCAACCATGGTTGGAGATGCTCTAATATTAGATAGGATACATGAGATCAATTTTTTAAATAAACAAAACATGTTTAAATATTCTAAAAAAAGTTGAATATATGCAACGTCAAAAAATCACTGCTTCAAATTCGACATGAACTTGAGAGACAAAAAAGAGAAACTTCATTGTGAATGGTGTGATCACTATGCACAGTGTAATTTGGCTTTTTTCTCTAAATGTGATCGAATTTTGGGTTGAAACTTTTTTAGAGTTCTAGAAACAGCCCGTAGGTGCGTTGTAGATTTTTTAACAATTTCTAAATATGGTTTTGTGACTTGATCACCTAAAGGAGAGATCCTATACAAATCTTCGCCACAGACATACACGATGGTTATATTTAATTTTGTGAACTGTGAGACGACGGGTATATGTGGTTCGAACCCCAGCTAGGCCAACTGATTTTTCTTTCCACGACTACGCAAAGGCTTTGCATAAGGAAATGTCTATTTTAAAACCTGAAACTTGTAGAGCTCAGGCAAATTGAACCCCGTGTCCAAATCCCCGTCGTTTGCACCCTCAACTAACTAATCCTGGTCTAAATCGAACCCTGGAGTCGTTTTAGGCACACACAAAAAACGCTGGCGTGGCAAATTGAAGGAGATATGCCCTAGAGTCAAATAAATATTAAGTATTTATTGCATTATCTCGCTGAGTTTATAATATGTTTTATGCCATGCTATAACTATATGAATCGGAATTGTTAATACACGTGTGACATGTTAACAGACCAGAGTCCCTAGTAAGCCTCTATACAAACTAATTCATTAGTCAACAGATGATCGAGATTTTCCGATCATGGATATTTATAACAGTTGATAATGAAGTTATTTTATTAGTGGAATAAGATGATGGACATACCCAACAAAGTATTGCAAAAAGGATCGTATCACAAAATTCATTATTGCAATAGGAAAGTAATATGGTAGCTTATTCCTCAGATCGTGAGATCGTATTAATTGCTACTTCCAGAGGGTACTTTGACTGCATCAATCGTCAGTCCATAAATGGGTGACTAAAAAGGTGTACCTTGGTATTTCAAAAGGGTACGTTGAGGCAAATGGATCAAGAGCGGGATTTGTTCATCCGCGTGATGGAAAGATACTCTGGGCCCACTCGGTGAGATTACATCTATGAAGCTGCGTAGCATATGACTAGGTTATGGGGATGTAATATCACAGAACGAGTTAAGTAGCCCTTGTCAATAACGAGATAAAACAAAGCATAGGATGTTAACGATCGTATCTCGGACAAGGGTAGTATCGAATGAACAAAAGGAATGAATATTCATGTTAATGGTTCAACGACGATATTCGTGGAATGCACAGGGACCATCATAGGCATCCTGGTCTCCCTGACGGTCATTGGCGAACGAGGGGTCTCGGCCATGTCTGGAGTATTCTCGAACCGTAGGGTAACACACTTAAGGTCTTGACGACGCTCGGAGATCGTTTTGGAAACATCGGAATATTAGAAGTAGGGAGAGAGAATGAACCGGAAGGGTTCCGGTGGAATCAGAAGGGTTCCGGGGAAGACTGAAAAAAGTTCGGAATGGTCCGGAAGTTGTTATGGAGCCACGGGAGATTAAATAATATGTAAATATATTAATTAATGAATTATATATTTATTTATTTATTTATTTAATATTAAACAAAAAGAGAAAATAGGGGCAGCCCACCTAAATGGGCCAAACCCCGGAGGGAAGGCCCATGTGGGGGCCGAATCCCCTAGAGGGGATGGTGCGGCTGGGCCCATGGCCAGTTCGGCCGGCCTAGGGCTGGCCGCACCACCCCCTCCTCCTCCTTGTTTAGTCCCACATGGGAAATTGAGGGGAAGAGCACATCCCCTTCCTCATATATATACAGAGGCATATTAATTTTTTAAATTATACAGAAAATACAATTAATTATATGTCGGCCGAGGTTTGTCCCTCCGCCCACATCCTCTCTCTCCACCTCCCGTAGTGTGCGGTCCCTTGAAAGTACTACGCGCGTGAGACATCTATACCGCAGTGCGCCATCGTACTGCGGAATTCCACCCAAAAGATCTACTTCCGCTATCTCAGCTGGATCGGAGAGCTCGGGAGTAATCGTCAAGCTCCGTATGTGTGCGAGTACTCGGAGGTGTTGCACTTGCGGCGTCGGGGCATCATGATGTAGGCTTGCTGGTTATACAGAAAGTTGCTGGTTAAATAGGAGTAGGAGGTGCTATTTTTTATGATGAATGCTTGATGGTTATAGTTCAAATGCTATTCTTTATGATGAATGCTTGCTGGTTGTAGTTGAAAATGCTTTTTTGATGATGAATGCTTGCTGGTTAGACTTCAAATGCTATTCTTTATGATGAATGCTTGCTGGTTGTAGTTGAAAATGCTTTTTTACGATGAAAGTTTGCTGGTTAAATCGGAGGTGCTATTTTTTGATGATGTATGCTTGCTGATTATATATAAAGTGCTATTTTTTGTGATATATATGCTTGCTGAACTCATTTATGTTTGTTGCTTTATAGAGACATGACCTCTAGTCCTCGGGCTGGGAGCAGCATCCCGGCAGGATCATCTTCACAGCCGGTTGGAGGGCCAATACTTGTGAACATTGAGAGGGAGGAGATAAAAATATCTGATGATGAGGAGAAGTTGAATGAAGATGGCTCCGTTCGGTCAAACAGGAAGCTGACTTCAAAGGCTTGGCTTTCCTACAAGCGTGTGAAAATTGTTGGTCTAATCAAGGCAAAGTGCCTTAAATGTGGTGCTCTTCTTGGAGGAGAAACCAGGAATGGCACATCACATCTGCTATCCCATAATGAGACATGCGCATATAGCAAGGCCGAGTTGAAAGGCAAAATGATGGCTCAATCTTCCTTGAGGTTTGCTGCTAAGGATGGATGCAAGGTTTCATTGGAGAATTACATATTTGATCAGGAGTTTGCTAGGAAAGCACTTGTTTCCATGATCATTCTGCATGAGTATCCATTGTGTATGGTGGATCATGTTGGGTTCCGAAGGTTTGTTAGTGCATTCAGCCTAAATTCAAGATGGTGCATAGGAACACTATTAGGTATAGTTATACTATCTTTTTTGTATTCATGCACTGTTGTATGGTAGATAGCATTTGCAATATCTGGTTATGAACTTATGCTTGTTTATAGGAGTGATATCATCAAGTTTTACAAAGAAGAATCAGTAAAGGCTATCAAATACATGGCCTCCTGCAATTCGAGAGTGGCCATCACCACCAACATGTGGACTTCGGATAATCAAAAGAAGGGTTATATGGTGATAACAACCCATTTTATTGATGATTCTTGGAAGCTTAGAAGTGTTGTAATGAGGTATGCTTTCTGTTTTTATTGTATATGCTTGCTGGATTGTCATATATACTTCTGTTTTTATTGTGTATGCTTCTGTTTTTTATTGTATATGCTTTCTGACTCATTGTTCTTGGTTTGTAGGTTCATTTATGTACCAGCACCACATACTGCAGAAATTATAGCTGAAGAACTCGCCGAGGCTTTGGTTGAATGGAACCTGGATGAGAAACTGTCCACTGTCATAGTTGATAACTGCACCTCAAATTACAAGGCTATTGAGCTGCTGGTGAAGAAGCTGGGAGCAGATAAGCTCATGCTCCAAGGTACATTGCTTCACATGCATTGTTGCGCACATATCCTTAATTTGATAGTTAAGGATGGCTTAGATGTCATGAAGACTGCTATAGAAAATATACGTGAGAGTGTTGCATATTGGACTGCCACCCCAAAGAGAGTTGAAAAGTTTCTGGAGATTGCTAAGTTTCTTAAAGTCCCTATGCCCAAAAAAGTACAACTTGATTGTAAAACTAGATGGAATTTTGTCTATACAATGCTTAGTATTGCTTGTCCCTATAAAGCCGTTTTTGAGTGTGCTAAGAAGGTGGATAAGCAATATGATAGTCTGCCTACCGAAAGTGAGTGGATGTTTGCATTTGATGTGGTAGAGAGGTTGAAGTTGTTCTTTAAGATAACTGAGCTCTTTTCTAGAAAAAATTATGTTACTGCCAACATCTACTTTCCTCAAATATGTGAAATCAAAGCAAATATGAGGAAATGGTCTACCTCTAGCAATGAAATCATAAGAAAAATGACAGAAGCAATGACTCTTAAGTTTGATAAATACTAGACTGACATACAAGGCCTCATGGGAATTGCGACACTCTTAGATCCTAGATACAAGCATGACATGTTGAACACTTGCTTTGCTATGTTTCATGGTGTTAGTGAGGATGAGAGTGAGGTCTATGTTAGAGATGTCATTGACCTGTTAACCAAACTGCTTGAGGAGTACCATGTGGATCAAGATGTTCCAGAAACTTCAAAAACTGCAGAAGAAGTGCCAGCTGAACTTATGTCATTGTTTAGTGCCCGTGTGGCTAAAAAGAGGCCAGCAACAAGAAGGTTCTTCTCTGAGTTGGATAAGTACTTGGAGGGTGACTATGTTGCACTAGATACAAAGAATTTCAATGTCTTGGACTGGTGGAAAGTTGCTGGAACAAGATACCCAACTCTGAGATTGGTAGCAAGGGATATCTTTGCCATTCCAATCAGCACGGTTGTTTCAGAATCTGCCTTCTCTACAAGTGGTAGAATACTAAGTGAACATCGTAGTCGTCTTACCTCTGATTTGCTTGAAGCTCTAATGTGTTCACAGGACTGGATTAGGAATAGATACAAAGGTAAATGCATACAATACATGGTCTATTGTCATATTTCTTGTTTTCCTTTAATTCTGAAATGTTGTCTTTGTTGTTTGCTTATAGATGATGACAATGGAGTGGAGGCTAGCTTCTGGTGTGTTCTTGAAGACGTTGAAGAGGGGATGGAGGTTACCTTCTATCTGTTTGTTATTGTTGGCTGTTTGTTATCTTGTGTAGAATTATTTGTCAATCTAACTTTCAATCCTTTGCAGAACCTGAAGCTGTAATGTTGAGTGGCAGCCTGCACTTCGGCTCTTCTACAAGTCCCAAAGTCCAAAATTTATCATTTATGTTACATTCCATTTGAATTCTGAATGTTATGGCTTGTGTGCCTTTGTTGAACATTTGAACCATGTATTTGGGGCATGTGTGCCTTTGGGAACTCCCATTTATGTTTTGTAATGACCAAACTTAATCGTGGTCTAGATCTGTATGTTTGGTATTTGTGTTTAACACTTCTATTTCTGGCCGTGTGCCTTTGTGCTGTCAAATTTGATATATTATGCTGTTGTGATATATTTTGTGAACTGTTATTTATTTAGCTAGATCTGGGGACATGCTGTCCTTTTTTTAAATCAATGTCGTGAGTAACCGCTGGTTATTTGCTACCCGATGGGGGACGGTTATGGTATAACAGCTATCCCCATGACAGTTAACGGGGATGGGGATGGTAAGATTTTTGTTAGACGGGGATGGTTATGGTTGAGCAATAACCGGTGGTTAGTGTCCCCGTTGCCACATGGAGTGCTACCTCCTCTTAAGCTGAACCTTGAGCATCTGTTCTCGGACGACAACGACGACGACGGATCCCCGCTCCCCGGGCCCATCGCTCGCTTCCAATGCAAAGAGGGTTACGAGAACGTGGCCTGCGCCATGTCAGGCACCAATCCGTGAATTTTGGCGTCAGTCACTCTACAACACCACCATGATGTGGGCTCTATACGGCCCACCTGGCCCTCAGTATATACTACTTGTAGGCGCGTAGCTACGATGATCAAAGGGGGAGGTTCTATTCAGCGCCTTCAGCCGGCGAATCCTATACATCGCCTTATGGTGACGCTACAGGCGCGCGTCGCCATAAGAGATGCGGGACGCGTCGCTACGCGGGCCGACCCAGTTCGGTGTTTTTTCTCGTTTTCCTCTTTCTCATTTTCTTTTATTTTTTTTATTTTTTCTGTTGTATTTTTTTTCTTTTCTTTTCTTTTCTGTTTCTTTTTCGTTTGTTCTTTTTTTATTTTTTTCATATTTTTTAGAAATTGTTCAAAATAGGAAAAATTCAGATTTGAAATTTCATTCAGATTCAAATTTTTTCAGATTTGAAATTTTGTTCACACTCGAAAATTGTTCAGATTCGAAACTGTCTAGATTTGAAATTTTGTTCAGATTTGAAATTTGTCCAGATTTTAAAAATTGTTCGGATTTTATTTTTTTGTTCAAATTTGAAAATTGTTCAGCTTTGTAAAAATTGTTCAGTTTTGAAATTTGTTCGGATTTAATTTCTGTTCGGATTTGATTTTTGTTCAAATTTGAAAATTGTTCAGTTTTAAATTTTTGTTCATTTGATTTTTTGTTCAGATTTGAATTTTTTTTGGTTTTGAAATTTGTTTAGATTTGAAAATTTTCTAGATTTTAAAAATTGTTTGGTTTTGAAATTTGTTCGGATTTGTTTTTTGTTCAGATTTTGAAATTCGTTCACTTTTAAAATCGTTCAAAATAAATTTTTTTCACTCTTAAAATCGTTCAAAATAATTTTCATTCGGATTTTGAAATTCGTTCACTTTTAAAATCGTTCAAAATAATGTTCGTTCACTTTTCGTTCAAAATAATTTTCGTTCACATTTAAAAATTTGTTCTGATTCAAATTTTGTTCACATTTGAACTTTGTTCTGATTCGAATTTTGTTCAAATTCGAATTTTGTTCCGATTTGAAAAAATGTTCATATCTAAATTTTTTTTGGATTTGAATTTTTTTCGGATTTGAAAATTGTTCAGATTTTAAAACAGTTCGGATTTGAATTTTTGTTCGGATACAAATATGTTCGAATTTTAAATTTGTTTGAATCTTATTTATTAGATGGTTCCACTGAATTAGATTTGAACGAAATATTTCCGCGTTGTGAACGGAAAGGCGCTCGTAATCCAGTCAGGGAAATTTGGTCTTCATAATCCAGTATATGCGCGCTCTCGCGCTAAAGGAGTGAAAAAGTTGACAAAAGCTCGTCAGCCCGCGCGAAGTAGAGATCGAACCCAGGACGCTCAAGAAGGAGGGAAGCGTGAAAGTGCATGTGCCCTCATGTGTGGTTTTGGTAATTAATGACAATGTCTATGGACTAATGGTTGCATTGAGCTATCCTTGTAGGCCTTGTCCATTGGCAATGCTTGAACACCATGTGTTGGTATCAAGATCGAAAAAAGAAGATAAAGTGATGAGCAAAACAATATTCAAGTCATCATATATATTAAGAGAAGAAGATGAAGTGCAAGTTCAAGAGAAGCATCTCGAAGAAATCCTATGCTTGAATCTTGTCACCCATTTGGAGATAATGGTCAAGTGAAGATATGTCTAAGAGAGGCTCTCCCATAGTGATGTTTGAGGAGCGATATGTGAGTCTTCACCAAGCAAAGCGCAATCAAGAAAGGTAGTCCACTTGAAGAGATAAAAATCGTCATCATCTAGCTCAAGTGGAATGCGCAAGGCAAAGGTATGATCTTGATAGGGTTTCTATTTTACCGGTCTCGTGGTGTTGTGGGAGACCGGGTTATAGGATAGACGGCGTACTATCAAGAGAGGCTCTCAAGTGACTAACTTTATCGCCTCTTTGTGGGGAGCTCAAACCTTTGCATACTTGGCATCATCATCTTTCCTGGTTCTTATTTGCTTTTTTTCCTTGTTGGGTTTTAGTACCTTGTTGTGATTTTCATGATAAGACCAAGTTCACCGAAAATGGATTTCGTATGGAAAACTTGTTGCGTTTTCGGTTTTGGAGGTTTTGCCGGTTCATCTTTTTATAGAGAGGTTTTACCTTTCTATATTTGGCTTCCTTCTCACATGATGGACTATGATGTTTCTCTGCATAATCTTGAATAGCTCTTTGTTGCGATTCCAATGAGTCCAAGATCATCAAAATCGGAGTCCGGATGAAAAAGTTATTGCAATTTTCATTTTACTGTTTTTCTCAGTTTTCAGCAGGCCGGATATTCCGGGTTAAATTCAGACCGGAATATCCGGCCCCCAAGAAAATTGGCAAAATTCGTTTTTGCGTCGCATTCCGCAGCTCTTTGTAGTCCCCCGGATATTTTGGCCGGATATTTCGAAAGGGGGGGCAGATATTCTGGTCTAAGTGGCTATAACGACTATTTTCGTGGGAGGGGATATAAATACCCCTCCCCTTCTTCAACCAACAGTCAAGCACTTTTTTCCCTCTCTCTCCCACCATTGTTGACCTTGGAAAACTTGCCCCCTCTCAATTCCTCCCATGATTCTTGCATATCTTTGAGGGAAAAATGAGAGGAGATCTAGCTCTACATTTCCACCAATCCATCTCTCCTCTAAGTGAGGGGAACCTAGTAGATCTAGATCTTGGAGTTCTTGTGTGGTTCTCTTCTTTGTTCTTCCTCTCTTCTCCCCCATAAGTATTAGTTGTTTTTGGTGGGATTTGAGAGTGAAGGATTTGAGCACTTGTGCTCTTGCCATTGCTTTGTGCATCGGTTTGTGCTCTCCACGAGGATTCGTGAAAGTGAAAGTTTGTGAACTTGTTACTCTTGGGTCTTTGGACTCTAGACGCCTTTGTAGTGGTTGAGACCTTTGTGGTCACTTGTAGCCGTTCGGGAGCCCCCAATCCAGTTGTGGGTTATGCCTCGGATTGGATTCCGCCTTGAAGGATTCCGATAGTTGAAGGTTGTAACAGCCCAAAGTTGAGACCCTAAAAACCCGGGTAAAATTTTCGCTTTTGTGTTGCATCTCCTTCATGCATCATGGCATCATTTGTTAAGTGCTCAAGTTGAAACAAAGGTTTGGAAAACAAATTAAAACAACGGGAAACAAAAGCAATATTGTTTTCAAACAACTCAAACTAAGATGAGTTGTTGGTGACAAAACCCACTCAACTAAACTTCTAAATTGTCAAGGAAGTTCCAAGAGTTCCAAAAATAATATTGTGCAATTGCTATAAATTTTCCAAAGGAGCAATATTTTGAATTTAGCAAAATGCCTTACACGAACCCTATGAACAAAGGTTGCTCAAAACATTTTATTTCAACATGCCAATTTTTGTGGTGCTTCTACTTGTTAGTGGGGGGCTACAGGAATTTTCCCAGATTTTTATAAAATGCCTAGAGGCCTCAAATAAATCTCTAAAACCTGCTGGAATGTTAAAAGAAATGAAAAAGGACATTTTGGTAAATAGAGAAATGTAGCCAGGGGGTTATCCGTAAAGTCGTCTTCTTCCTCGTCGCTGTAGCGACCGAGCTCACGCTCGCGCCGGACCAGCCCTGCCGCACGCCGCGCCGGGCCCCGCACTGCCTCCACCTGCCGAAGAAGAGCATCACCAGGACCCCCTGCTCACTCGCCTGCTCCTCTGCTTCCCGTTCCCCACGCTCTCTTCTCTCTCCCCGCGAAGCGACCTAGCCGCCGTAGCTTCGCCGCTCATCGCCGCCGTTCGAGAGCATCCGCAGCGAATCGACGGCCACCATCAGCTCCGCCGCATCTTCTGTTCCTTCTCAGCCAGAGGAATTGACGCGGGACGTCGAGAATCGCCGCAGCCATCCTCTTATTCCCCGCGGCCGTCCGGAGCTCCGCCGCCTAATTTCGCCGCCGTCACGCCTCCTCCGGCCACCCCGTCCTCCCCAACGCGTCCGTGGTGAGCTTCTGGCCCTTGCTGGCCCTTCCCCTCTCCTCCTAACCCCTCGAGCCGTGCTGCTCGCCGTAGACACCGTAGACGTGCTCGCCGTCGCCTGGAATCCTCGGTTACAAATCCCTTTCTCTCATCGCTCGGAATTGGTTCGGAACACATCCGGAATTCCGGATGGCCGGAAAATTCCGGCTATCTACTTACTCCATTCCGACATGATCCAGTAGCGATCTGCGTTTCCCGGATTGAACTCGGAACCAGTTCGGATTATTCCGAGTGGTTCGGAATTCCGGATGAATTTCGAAATTATCCATTACCAAATATATTCCTGTTTAACTTTTTGTATTTCTATTTTGTTTAAGTAAACCTAGTGTTGATTAGAAATAACTTATTAAAGGCACATATTGAAAAAGAGGAATTATAAAATGTAACAACTTTTTATCGGTGCATTAGAAAAATGTGTGTGATTTACCAAAATGTCCAGAAAAATGTGAGTTAACCCGTAAACTAAAGATCATGCATATTTGAGCACCGATAAAGGATGGCACCTTTTACACGTTAGTAGAATCATTAAGTGAAATATGGGGTGTTGTCCTTATTTAATTAAGTAATCCTCTTCACACCCCATTTAAAATTGCTAGATAGCTCAAATAAATTCGGTACGTTAAAATGCCATATCATCATGTTTGTGCATTGCACCCTTTGTGTTGTGGTATTTATTTGTTCCATTCCGGTGTTGTTTGTGCATCGGTAGATCAAGGAGTGGAAGTGCCCCCACCGTATCGTGACGATCCGTCTTACCAGCCGTATCAACAAGGCAAGCGTAATCCCCCTCTGAGCATATCTTATCTTATGTTTCCGCAACTATTTTCTCCACTATAATATTGCATGCGGTTCCAAATGTCAATTTTATTGGATTAGAGCATCCTATAGTTGCATTAAGTTTCCGATGCCATTACCTGTTTCCCTCCTATTATCCATAGGTTTGTTTTGTTGGCCTGAACTACTTAACTATGCGATGTTGATGCTTAGCCATGCTTAGTTAAATGTTATTCGTCCGATGGATGTATCATGTTGGGAACAGGTGTTAAATGTTCAGGTGATGGTGGAGAATTGTGGTAACAGGTAATAAGATGCTAAAAGGTGGGGATGAGAGGCCACTGTGGTTGTGGTGCTTTGTCTCGTTCTCGCCGCCTAGGTGCGAGTTATTTACCTCTTGAACCAAGACTGAGCGTGCAACCATGCGTGAGGCCTATGCATTCGCAGTGCAGGAACCCTCATAGACTAAATAACTCGGGCGGGGCTAGCCAGGGTCCTCTAGTTCGGGCTTCCATTTGCGCGTGCGTGATGATGGTGGTTGAACTGGGATGAGGATTGTGGTGTTAGGAAAATAAGTGGCCGTGGGGCAGGGTGTTGAAGGCATGAGCGTGCCCTGCCGCCACTGATGATCCTGGAAGGTCCTTAACGAGGGAGAAGTCGACACCGCTCCCACCCAGCCGGCTTTCCAAGGCAGAGAGCTAATTGTACAGGTAATGGGCCGGACGATACGCGTGGCAAACATTGTACACCCCTGCAGGGTAAATCTTTTCGAAAAGCCGTGTCCACGGTTACAGACGACTTGGGAAAGGACGATAAGACCATAGAAAAACTTGAACAGAATGATTAAAATCTGGGTACTAAAGGTACCACTCAAGATTGCAAGGTTTGTTTCCTCGAGGGTGATTCGAGGGGGGGTGCCTTTGAAGAACAGGTACAGTGGTTGATGATGGTTGATGTTGAGAAAGGTGATCAAATGGAAAGAGTTACCTCTTACCCCTTTTAAAAAACTCTGAATAGTCGATGCCATTGAGTTATGTTTTCATAAATAAAATCAGCTTTATGCAAAACAGCCATAAAACTTTGAAAGCCTCATCGAGCTAAAGCTCTATATAATCTTGCGAGTTCGTCGAACTCAACGTCGTTTGTTTTGTTTCAGAGGAGGACTTCACCGACCTCGAAGGTGGGTTCTTTGTGGACGTCGACGAGTAGTCTGGGGTTCCCAGGTGGCAGCTTGGGACATCCCGAATCAGCTGGCGCTGGATGTTTATTTGTAGGCCTCTTAGGCCATAATTTGGGTCTTGTTGTTTAGAACAACTTAATTCGATTCCGCATGTTGTACTGTTGGGTCTGTGACCTCTGGTTGTAAATTGCTATCTTTCTCTATTATAAGAGTTGAACTATAATGATTTGTGTCGTAGAGTCTGTGATGTGCCAGTTGTTCCACAAGTCTTGATCTTTCTATTATACATTGAGGGTTGTGCCTGTGTTAAGGCATCAATCGGTGTGTTGCGTTGCCGATGATCCATTCCGAGCAACGCCTGCCAAAGGTTTTGGCCGGGGATTGGTAAACCCGTAACCTCCGGTTGTATCGCTTAACCGGCGACACACAACATCACTGTATAACTGTCGGGTCAGGGCGCCACAAGTTGGTATCAGAGCAGTACTGCCTGTAGGAAACCCTTCTACTGGTCGACGTTGAGTCTAGTGTTTGTGAAAATATTTTTAACCTAAAAATGAGTTGTGAAAACCATCTTAGGATTCTTTTTACTCCTTACCTGGTTACACTCTAATCTCTGAGCAATCTTACCTCGATTTGAGTTAAAGGTTTTACTTCTCATCTGTTACCTCAAAACTCTAAGAAATGTGGGTGGGTTCTACCTTAGCGTTACGTGTCCAGTTGCTCCCGCTGCGTTGCAAACTAAAATCAACTCAGATGTTTGAACCCTGTTATTCTTACCGAGTCTAATCATTTGATCCTTTCTTTGGGTTTAACCCAAGGACTTGAACAGAAGGTCCCAGATTGTGCCAACTAGAGTGTGTTGAGTCATATGGTTCCTTAACCATTGCATCTCTCGCTAGTAGCACATGATGCTGATCTTTGACCCAAGTCCTATCTTGTTGATTCCTTGTTAATTGTTACACAAAGTATTATCGTCCCGAGTCTCTATACTTGAGTAGATGCTAATGCTATTGTTTCAACCATTCGGAGGTGGATACTAACTGCGTCCTTGTCAAATCTACAGAATGGCACAAAATCCTCCGCTCCCTCAAATCGAAGCCACCCCAGGAACCCACTCGACACCCTTTGATCGGGAGAAATCCCATACATCTAAAGATTTGCCCAAGAAAGCTATCGACAAACGCAGGTGTTACACTTGTAGGGAACACGGACATCCATACTGGAAGTGCCCCCTTAAGTACCCCAGAAAGTGGGGACCACCACAAGGAAAGGCATGTAGTCAGTGCGGAAGGGGTGGACATCAGGCGAGTCAATGCCCCGGCAGTTGCCTGCACTGTTTCAACGCGCATCCGCTTGGCAAGTGCCCAACCGCTAGCGCCACTTGCTACCTATGCGAAGGAAATGATCATTTTCGGCTGATTATTCTATGGAGTTCATAGTAGACGCAGTAAAGGATGCCCATGAGAAGATTGCTCAGCACGCCACCACGCACCCCACTACTTCAACCTCTGGGTCGAGCGGAAGTGGGTATCGTCCTCAGCTACCTGCTCCACCTGGACTCACTAGCTACACCTGTGGCCAGGATGGTCACTACTCCAGGGAGTGCCCCAGCGGAAGTGGGTACCGTCCCATGCTACCTGCTCCACCTGGACTCACCTGCTACACCTGTGGACATGCTGGTCACTACTCCAGGGAGTGCCCCCAGAAGGCACCTATCACGGGAACTCCTGCACGAGCCTCTGCCACTCCAGCTAGCAAGGCTGGACCTATTGTGCGCGGTCGCCTGAACCACGTCTCTGCTGAGCAAGCTGAAGAGAACCCCGGCGTCCTTATGGGTGAGCTACGAATCAACAACAATCATGCTACAGTTTTGTTTGACTTTGCTGCATCTCTCCTTTTTGGGCATGGTTATCACAACCGAGTAATAACCGGTGCATCTTCAACATCCTAAGATCTCCCCTGAGCATGTCCCATACTGTGATCTGCTTTCCAACCTCTGTCTGTCTGTGGACAGTAAAGACTTATCGTGCGTTGGTATGTTCCGATGTAAGTCACTCTCCTAACACGTCAAGACTCTCCACTTCATCTTGTTAGGAGAAACAAACTCCAGTACCTGTCCATTTCTTGGGCTAGGTCAAAGTTTTGTAGTCCACGGAATAAGAGGTTTATTTTAGTCTCTGTTTCTGTGCCATCTTAGAATAGCACGACATCTTGGTATAAAGAGTGTGCACTCGTGCTAAGTATCATGATCCTCTTGATGAAGTGATGCTCTTACACTCTGTTACTCTCGTTCTCCGAGTGACTTGTTACTCCCAATGTTAAGACGTGAGCAATGATGTGGTTATCGGATATTCTCAGCAGTTCTTACTGCGCTGAAATCCAAGGAAATTCATTGTCCTCCTTATCATGATTGGTTAGCCGATCAATAAAGTGAATTGGACTGTGTTACCAAGTTCGTTTACTCTGGTGCCCTTCCTCGGTCAAAGAGCTAGGTTCGTGCCGAAGCTCCCAAGACCACCTCGTTTTGCCTTGAAAGGCGTGATTCTCTCTCGAACTCAAGACATACCGGTGGATCGTGATATTCTGTGGGTCTTTCCAGAAGTATCGCCAGGTTGTCACCTGACCGTGATGTTGAGCTTATGAATAAGCTGGTTCTCTGAACAACTCCCTTCTCCAAGAAAATCGTGCTGGATGTCCTGAATTATTCGGTTGAGCTTAAACAACTTGGAGAGTTAAAAGATAAAAGCTCTATCCGAAATAGTTCCTTCCAAAAGGGATGTCTAGTCTGTACGTGTCGAAGCAAGGTGGTATCTCCTTTGTGGGTATGCTAACCTACAAATCTTGGATTTGAATTGGGCTATCGTCAAATCAAACTCAGACCGACCTACCTGAATGTGTTAGTCTGACCAATACTTACGCCCCGTTCTGGTGAAATATGAGTCTACCGTCTTGGAGTATCTGGATAAGTTCGTTGTTGAGTCCATCAACTACCTTCTTATCTTCTCCATGTTTGAGGAGATTCATATGGGATAATGGGCGTTAGCATTGGAAACTTGTGGGAACTAACTTTGTGTCGTTCCAAGGTATGTGTTCTGAAGTGAGGAGTGATTCCCTCTGGTTCACGTGCAATTGTCGAAAGATGTCGCCGTGGATCTGACTGAATTGTCTGGTTCCCTCGGAATCATTTCAACTCGATCCTGCATATGTAAAATATTCCGGGAATGGTTTGTTTACCTCCATTCCTCAAGAATTTCATCTATGCATCCAAGCCACTGTTTGAATTGTTCCAGAAAGAGAGGAGGTCCGAGGACTTCTTTTGTCTTCGTTGGTGTTTCCCCAGCAGAGACTCAATGGTGTATGGTCGCAAGTAATCCCAGCAGGTGCTGATGCCCTCTGACAAGTTGCTGCCACGTGAATGCCGCAATATCATTCCTTCTTTGAGACTGGACATTGTAGTCCAACTCTTGGGGTCCTAGCAATTGTAACCCGTTGGTATGCTTTGCAAAGACTTCCTATTCATACATGTGGAGTCTGAAGTATCTCTACACCTGACCAGATCTAAATCTCAATCAGAAACGATAGTTGGTGATCCTTAAGAAGCTTGAACCGATGTCTGGAAAATCAAGAAGTGTTCCCAATACTAACGTTTGCGGAGTTTATAATGTTCTCTCGGTCCATCTTCCCGACCCTTCTCCTATGATCCGAAATGCTCCTCCGTGAGGAAAGTTCTACTCAAGCTGTTTGGTAGAAGTTGCCTCTTCATATGTGGGAATCTTGTTTAAAATTCGTCTTCAGAAATTTAGGCCTTGTGCAAAGTTCATATTCTGAATCTTTGAGAAACAGTTGTCTGCCAACCGGAGACTTCTTATCAATCTCCCGTCAACCGCATGTGTCTCCCAACTGTCAATTCAAGGGATGCTTGAAGTCCCTAAGATTCTACTAGGAGGTACTCGGTTGTTGTATATTCACCAAGATCCATCCTCCCGGTGAGGTTCCCTTCTTTTCCTATGGTGTACGTTGATAGGAACCTCGAAGTGAAATTGAGGAAGATCTTCAGGATGCGCTGAATCAATCTACACCGAGAAGATCATTGAAGACCGTCATAACCTTTCCCTCTTTCCTACTCTAAGAATCTCGGGACGAGATTCCTGTAAGGGGGGTAGAATTGTAACAGCCCAAAGTTGAGACCCTAAAAACCCGGGTAAAATTTTCGCTTTTGTGTTGCATCTCCTTCATGCATCATGGCATCATTTGTTAAGTGCTCAAGTTGAAACAAAGGTTTGGAAAACAAATTAAAACAACGGGAAACAAAAGCAATATTGTTTTCAAACAATTCAAACTAAGATGACTTGTTGGTGACAAAACCCACTCAACTAAACTTCTATATTGTCAAGGAAGTTCCAAGAGTTCCAAAAATAATATTGTGCAATTGCTATAAATTTTCCAAAGGAGCAATATTTTGAATTTAGCAAAATGCCTTACACGAACCCTATGAACAAAGGTTGCTCAAAACATTTTATTTCAACATGCCAATTTTTGTGGTGCTTCTACTTGTTAGTGGGGGGCTACAGGAATTTTCCCAGATTTTTATAAAATGCCTAGAGGCCTCAAATAAATCTCTAAAACCTGCTAGAATGTCAAAAGAAATGAAAAAGGACCTTTTGGTAAATAAAGAAATGTAGCCAGGGGTTATCCATAAAGTCGTCTTCTTCCTCGTCGTTGTAGCGACCGAGCTCACGCTCGCGCCGGATCAGCCCTGCCGCACGCCGCGCCGGGCCCCGCACTGCCTCCACCTGCTGAAGAAGAGCATCACCAGGACCCCCTGGTCACTCGCCTGCTCCTCTGCTTCCCGTTCCCCACGCTCTCTTCTCTCTCCTCGCGATGCGACCTAGCCGCCGTAGCTTCGCCGCTCGTCGCCGTCGTTCGAGAGCTTCCGCAGCGAATCGACGGCCACCATCAGCTCCGCCGCATCTTCTGCTCCTTCTCAGCCAGAGGAATTGACGCGGGACGTCGAGAATCGCCGCAGCCATCCTCTTATTCCCCGCGGCCGTCCAAAGCTCCGCCACCAGATTTCGCCGCCGTCACGCCTCCTCCGGCCACCCCGTCCTCCCCAACGCGTCCGTGGTGAGCTTCTGGCCCTTGCTGGCCCTTCCCCTCTCCTCCTAGCCCCTCGAGCCGTGCTGCTCGCCGTAGACACCGTAGACGTGCTCGCCGTCGCCTGGAATCCTCGGTTACAACACATCCGGAATTCCGGATGGCCGGAAAATTCCGGCTATCTACTTACTCCATTCCGACAGGATCCAATAGCGATCTGCGTTTCCCGGATTGAACTCGGAACCAGTTCGAATTATTCCGAGTGGTTCGGAATTCCGGATGAATTCCGAAATTATCCATTACCAAATATATTCCTGTTTAACTTTTTGTATTTCTATTTTGGTTAAGTAAACCTAGTGTTGATTAGAAATAACTTATTAAAGGCACATATTGAAAAAGAGGAATTATAAAATGTAACAACTTTTTATCGGTGCATTAGAAAAATGTGTGTGATTTACCAAAATGTCCAGAAAAATGTGAGTTAACCCGTAAACTAAAGATCATGCATATTTGAGCACCGATAAAGGATGGCACCTTTTACACGTTAGTAGAATCATTAAGTGAAATATGGGGTGTTGTCCTTATTTAATTAAGTAATCCTCTTCACACCCCATTTGAAATTGCTAGATAGCTCAAATAAATTCGGTACTTTAAAATGCCATATCATCATGTTTGTGCATTGCACCCTTTGTGTTGTGATATTTATTTGTTCCTTTCCGGTGTTGTTTGTGCATCGGTAGATCAAGGAGTGGAAGTGCCCCCACCGTATCGTGATGATCCGTATTTCCAGCCGCATCAACAAGGCAAGCGTAATCCCCCTCTGAGCATATCTTATCCTATGTTTCCGCAACTATTTTCTCCACTATAATATTGCATGCGGTTCCAAATGTCAATTTTATTGGATTAGAGTATCCTATAGTTGCATTAAGTTTCCGATGCCATTACCTGTTTCCCTCCTATTATCCATAGGTTTGTTTTGTTGGCTTGAACTACTTAACTATGCGATGTTGATGCTTAGCCATGCTTAGTTAAATGTTATTCGTCCGATGGATGTATCATGTTGGGAACAGGTGTTAAATGTTCAGGTGATGGTGGAGAATTGTGGTAACAGGTAATAAGATGCTAAAAGGTGGGGATGAGAGGCCACTGTGGTTGTAGTGCTTTGTCTCGTTCTCGCCGCCTAGGTGCGAGTTATTTACCTCTAGAACCAAGACTGAGCGTGCAACCATGCGTGAGGCCTATGCATTCGCAGTGCAGGAACCCTTTTAGACTAAATAACTCGGGCGGGGCTAGCCAGGGTCCTCTAGTTCGGGCTTCCATTTGCGCGTGCGTGATGATGGTGGTTGAACTGGGATGAGGATTGTGGTGTTAGGAAAATAAGTGGCCGTGGGGCAGGGTGTTGAAGGCATGAGCGTGCCATGCCGCCACTGATGATCCTGGAAGGTCCTTAACGAGGGAGAAGTCGACACCGCTCCCACCCAGCCGGCTTTCCAAGGCAGAGAGCTAATTGTACAGGTAATGAGCCGGACGGTACGCGTGCCAAACATTGTACACCCTGCAGGGTAAATCTTTTCGAAAAGCCGTGTCCACGGTTACGGATGACTTGGGAAAGGACGATAAGACCATAGAAAAACTTGAACGGAATGATTAAAAACTGGGTACTAAAGGTACCACTCAAGATTGCAAGGTTAGCTTCCTCGAGGGTGATTCGAGGGGGGGTGCCTTTGAAGAACATGTACAGTGGTTGATGATGGTTGATGTTGAGAAAGGTGATCAGATGGAAAGAGTTACTTCTTACCCTTTTAAAAAATACTCTGAATAGTCGATGCCATTGAGTTATGTTTTCATAAATAAAATCAGCTTTATGCAAACAGGCATAAAACTTTGAAAGCCTCATCGAGCTAAAGCTCTATATAATCTTGCGAGTTCGTCGAACTCAACATCGTTTGTTTTGTTTCAGAGGAAGACTTCACCGACCTCGAAGGTGGGTTTTTTGTGGACATCGACGAGTAGTCTGGGGTTCCCAGGTGGCAGCTTGGGACATCCCGGATCAGCTGGCGCTGGATGTTTATTTGTAGGCCTCTTAGGCCATAATTTGGTTCTTGTTGTTTAGAACAACTTAATTCGCTTCCGCGTGTTGTACTGTTGGGTCTGTGACCTCTGGTTGTAAATTGCTATCTTTCTCTATTATAAGAGTTGAACTATAATGATTTGTGTCGTAGAGTCTGCGATATGTTAGTTGTTCCACAAGTCTTGATCTTTCTATTATACATTGAGGGTTGTGCCTGTGTTAAGGCATCAATCGGGGTTTTGCGTTGCCGATGATCCATTCCGAGCAACGCCTGCAAAGGTTTTGGCCGGGGATTGGTAAACCCGTAACCTCCGGTTGTATCGCTTAACCGGTGACACACAGCATCACTGTATAACAGTCGGGTCAGGGCGCCACAAAGGTGAACCAAACCTTTGTGGTGCGGTTTATCGGAGAAGAAGGTGAAGCCTTTGTGGCTGTTGAGTCATTGTGTTGACTCACACCTCTCCAACAAGACGTACTCTCCTAAAAAGGAGGAACTCAGAAATTCATCCTCGTCTCCGCGTGCCTCGGTTATTTCTATACCCGACCTCTTTACTTATGCACTTTACATTATGATAACCTTCGTGTTTGAAGTATTCTATATTGCTATCAGCTTGTTGCTTGTCTTCCTTAGCATAAGTTGTTGGTGCACATAGGTGAGCCTAGTATATTTAGGTTGTTGGCTTGTTAATTTAAACACCTAGTTTTATTCCGCAATTATCAAGCCTAAACCGGAAAAGTTTTAATCGCCTATTCACCCCCTCTAGGCGACATCCTTGTCCTTTCAAATCGAAGAAGCAGTCGAGGAACGAGGCGCGCGAAATTGGGCCGGCCCATTTAGAAGTCCTAGCAGGCGACGACGCGTCGAACGGTCGCCGTAAGGCGACCTGAAGGAGCTCCCCCTTCAGCCCCAGCGATGCGAGCGACGCTGCAGGAGAGGAACGTGGGCCGGCCCATCAACATCATCTTCCCCATCGCCTTCTTCTTCCTCATCCCGACCAGGTCTAGTCCACCTCCTCCATCCCCTGCCACCAACGCCGGCCAGACCGCCTGCTTCCGCCACCCGCGGCTGGTGCCGCTGCCGCGGTGCCTCGCTGCCTCGCTCTCCCCAACTGTAGCCCACCGTTGGTCCGCCGCCGCCCCCGGCATCCCTCTGAAACCCCCTCCGGTGAACCCCCAGCACCTCGAACCCTAACCTCATCGTCGGCGAGCTCGCCGCACCGCACCCCCACCCCCCTCATTAAGTTACTTCTGATCCTCCACCTGCGTCGCCGCCGGCTACGGCTCGGTCTAGTCCTAGCCCAGGGGCGGAGCTGGAGTAAAAGTAACCCTGATGCCCTTGAAGCTACTACTTATTAAATTACCTTGTGGATTGTAGAAAATGGAATGCCTGATGCACACATGGTGGCCTAACCTGATACAAAATTCCCTTTTACATAGTATGTTAGGCTAAATTTTTTTTGGACCATGATGCTTGTGCATCAGGGTCAGCCCATGCAGCTACGCCCCTATCCTCGCCTGCACCGTCACCGTCGTAGGCTCGGTCGTCGCGACATCGTCATCTCCGGTGGTCGCCGACTCGCCCCACCTCGCGACATCACCATCTCCGACGCCGTTGCCATCGACAACGGGCCGAGGCCCAATACTCGACCTCCTCGTAGCGAGCTCGCTGCAGGGTACGCGTTGCGCCCGTAACGGGCGTAACGGGTGTCAAATAGGGTTCGCCTATCAAAGGGACCAGGAGATGCAGCTGCTATTCGCTGCTAAGGGCCAGGTATGTTCTGTTCGTTGCTGGGCCTGTCCTCGGATACTGTACTCTGTTCATCTACCTCTCCTGGTTTGTCGGAAAAAAAATCTACCTCTCGTTGATCATGTTTGGCAGCTCACAAGATCTAAACATGGAGGTACAAGGTGGAGAGACAACCATGTAGCTACTGCTATGGACCCATAGTCCAAGGATGAACTACTCACGCATCACTCCGGAGGCAGGCATGGCGGTGTAGAGGCCTCCGGTGAGGATCTCCCCTCCGGCAGGGTGCCGGGAAGAGCTTCAGAACCCTCCCGATCTAGGGTTGACGACGGCGGCGGCGACGGAACTTTTCGTGGAATATGATCGGTGTTTTTAGGGTTTTCGGGACATCGGGAATATATAGGCGAAAGGGCGGCGTCGGAGGGCACCGAGGCGGCCACGCCAGGGCAGGGCGTGGGCCCACCCCCAGCCGCGCCCTAGGGTGGCGTGGCTGCCTCGTGGCCCCACTCCGTCTCCCCTTCTGGCTTCTGGAGTCTTCCGATGAGATATTTGCACACGTTGATTTTCGTCCAATTCCGAGAATATTTTGCGACTAGCTTTTCTGAAAGAGAAAAACAGCAGAAAACAGGAACTGGCACTTCGGCATCTTGTTAATAGGTTAGTCCCAGAAAATGCATAAAAATGCTATGAAGTGTAAATAAAACATGTAGCAATTGGTATAATAACAGCATGGAACATCAAAAATTATAGATACGTTTGAGACGTATCAAGCATCCCCAAGCTTAGTTCCTGCTCGTCCTCGAGTAGGTAAACGATAAAAACAACATAATTTTTGAAGTGACATGCTACCAACATAATCTTGATCAAATAGTAATGCAAAGCACATGAACTGAATGAAGTGATCCAAGTCAATGGTCTATAGTTTGCTAACAAGTAAACAAGGAGTAAACAAAATGAATCATACAAGTGCAAACTTTCATGAATAATACTTTGGAGACAATGGAGCTATAAGAGTTTGCATAAAAGTTAGCTCACAAAGCAATAGATTCTAAATGAAAGTGTTTGACTAACACAAAGGAAGATTTAGTTTCAGCACTGGCTTCAACTTTAACATATTTATCTCATGGATATTGTCAAGGCAAAGTAATGCAATAAGTCAAACATATCATTATATAACAACTGTTGTACCAAAGTTGACACTAGTGTTTGCTTGTGGAGATAGAAAGAAGTAGGAAAACTGACTCAACAATAAAGTAAAAGAAAGGCCCTTCGCAGAGGGAAGCAGGGATTAAATCATGTGCTAGAGCTTTTTAAGTTTTTGAAAGCATATAGAGAGTATAAAAATATATTTTGAGAGGTGTGTGTTAGTGGTCAACGAATCAGTAAATAGACAATACTTTAAGTCACAAGTTAACCAGACCTTACAAGAGCGGCTCCCATGAAGGACGTTATTTCTACCAGCGGGTAGATCATCCCTCGTTCTCTTTTGTTTACACACTTATGAACATTGCTTGACTGATTTCTCAGGGGCAAAAAGATGTGAAGAGAATTAATGGTTAAAGTTGTAATTAATTGGGACTGGGCACCCCGTTGCCAGCTCTTTTTGCAAAATTATTGGATAAGCGGATGTATATGCCACTAGTCCAGGTGTAAAGTCTGATCAACAAGTGAAATAAAGACCATCTACCACATCCTCATGAGCTTGTAAACAGTGACACAAAAAGGAGTTGTAACAGTTTTGAATATTTTAAAGGTAGCACATGAAAATTTACTTGGAATGGCAGGAAAATACCACATAATAGGTAGTTATGGTGGACACAGATGGCATGGATTTTGGCTCAAGGGTTTTGGATGCACAAGCAGCATTCCCGCTTAGTACAGAGTTTAGGCTAGCAAGGTTATTTAAGCAAACACAGACTGTCAACCGGTACAGCAAGAACTCATATAAAAAACATGCTTGAAAAATTACAAGACTCCACATTGTCTTCCTTGTTAACCAAAACCTTTCACTAGAAAATATCTAGACTTTGGAACTACCAATGATACAAATCAAATATCAACAAGCTTTACAGTAGTTCTTCACTAATAGCCTTTACTTACATGATGCACAAGTCTAAACATTACTTACTTGGTAACTCAAAACAATTGACAAGTATCAAATTACTCAAGACAGTGATCTACAAGACTTATGTAAGCATTTTATACCACTACCACATGCATAGCATTTTCTGTTCCAACCAAACACCAATCAACTTATTTGAACAACTCTCCAAACAAATATAAGTGAAGCAAGAGAGTACTTTCTTCAAAAGAAACTAATAGCTCTGACAAGAGATATATGAAAACAGAGAGCTAGAAGCTTTAGCAGTAGCTAGACAAGAATACTCAACAAATATAAGTGAAGAACAAGAGTATTCCAATGAAAAAGCGGAGCGTGTCTCTCTCCCAAACAAGAGTGCTAGGATCCAACAAGTATAGAGCAGCAAACAAAACAAAAACAAACTGAAAACAAAAGCACACTGACGCTCCAAGAAAAGTACATATAATGTGAAGAAATAAAAATATAGTCTCACTAGAGATGACCTGATAGTTTGTTGATGAAGAAGGGGATGCCCAAGACGCTTGAGTCTTCTTGAATATATTGGGGAGATCCATGGGAGCTTCCCCAAGCTTAAGCTTTTCACTCTTCTTGATCTTATAATATCATCCTCCTCTCTTAACACTTGAAAACTTCCTTCACACAAAACTCAACATTTTTCTCATTAGCGGGTTAGTGCATCAAAACAAATAATCTCACTTGTTCTGTAAGGACACAAATTCATAAGCAATCATTTTCAAACATTAGCTACTGTTACTAGGCTTAAGTGATGCTCTTTCACCTTAAAAGAAACCACTCAACACTTGTAAAAGATAGAATGCAAAACAAAGACAGAATCTGTCAAAACCAGAACAGTCCGTAAAGATGATTTTTTCGGGACACTTACGTCGCTCAAATCGAAAAACTTTAGTCGTACGAAAGTTGCGTACATATCTCAGGAACACGCACAAAAATTGGCAGATTTTTCAAATTTTCTGATTTTCTACGGCGAGAAACGGTGACGTTCCAGAAATCTGTTCCTGTGCAGTAATCCAAATATAGGTACCATCTTGTCATAAGAGACTTTTCTTGGCACAACAAAACAGCAAATAAAAGATACAAAGGAGTTGTTACAGAAGTAAACATGCTCCTTGACTCAAAAAAAAAATAACAGAAAGTAAAAACAATGGGTTGCCTCCCATAAGCGCTTCTCTTTAATGCCTTTTAGCTAGGCATGAAACATGAATCAAGTATTGTCAAGACTAGAAACATCAACATCATCAAAAGCTTCATCAAAAACACAGCTTGTATTTTTAAGTTTAGGGATTCTTGAGAAGAAAATTTAAACAAACCATTGCATGATTCATTAACTAATCCACGAAATTCTTTCTCAGTTTCAAACAAATCAACAAATGTTGGTTTCGGTTTAGGCACTTTGGGCACATATATGAATTTCTTCCCCTTGTCTAATAGATGCTCTTGCTTTTTAGTTTTAAGTGAGGAAAAAGTAGAACTCAAAGTATCAATAACCTCCTCTAATTCTCCAATCCTAGAATTTTGATTATCATGGATAGCACTAGTTTCTAAAACAGTAACCCTTCTGTTAATTTTTCCAAAAGATTCACCAAGTTTACTAGTACTATCATGGAGCTTTTCTATCTCATTGATCTTATCAATACTTGGAAGGCTTTTCTCTATAGATTCTAGTTTTTTCATGACATCCTCAAGAGAAATTTCAATTTTAAATTCATTAACAGGTGGTATCCCAACTAGACTTTCAATGATGTAACTAGCTTCTAAAGCAGGGGTACCTAGGAAGTTCCCTCCTGTTAAAGTGTCCAAAACATACCTATACCAATTGGTGATGCCAACATAAAAATTCCTAAGAAGGATTGTAGTGGAATGTTTCTTAGCACACCTATGATGAGCATTACTAATTCTATACCAAGCATCTTTCAAACTTTCTCCCCCTTGTTGCTTAAAAGTACGAACCTCAACCTCAGGAGATGAAGCATAATACGCAGAACCAGACATGATGACTAAAAAGATAACAACTCAAAATTAACTAAGTGCAGGAATTTTTTTTTGTGTTTTTGGGTTTTAACAGCAAACAAGATAAAATAAAATAAACTAAGCAAGACAAAAACAAAGTAATGAGATTGGAAGTGTGAGACTCCCCTATCTGGAGATTCCAGTGTCCCCGGCAACGGCGCCAGAAAAATGTCTTGATGGCGTGTTAACGGTAGAGTGTTTTATTACTTCCCAGCAACAGCACCAGAAGATCTGCTTGTTGACCGTGACAACACACGTTCGTTGGGAGACCCCAAGAGGAAGGTATGATGTAGTGCAGCAGCAGTTTTCCCTTGAAATATGACCAAGGTTTATCGAACCAGGAGGACACGGAGGTTCTTCAGAAGGTTGTCAGCGGCGCAACTGACGTGGAACCTGCACACAACACAAGCAAACTACTTTGCCCCAACGAAACAGAGAGGTTGTCAATCTCTCCGGCTTGCTGAAAACAAAGGATTAAACGTATTGTGTGGAAAACAGTAATGAGTGCAGAAAGTAACAGAGAACAAATGATTGCAGTTGGTGGTTTTATCAGTATGAGGAAATGGACCGGGGTCCACAGTTCACTAGTGGTGTCTCTCCATAAAAGATAACTAACATGTTGGGTAAACAAATTACAGCTGGGCAATTGACAAATAATGAGCGCATGACAATGCAATATATGACAAGATGATTATTATGAGATTTAATTGGGCATTACAACAAAGTACATAGACTTGCTATCCAACGCATCTATGCCTAAATAATCCACCTTCCGGTTAGCATCCGCACCCCTTCCGGTATTGAGTTGCAAACAACAGATTATTGCATGAAGTAAAGTGTGTAATGTAAACAATGCAAATGACACGTAGACAATGCATCATTGTTTTATCCCTAGTGGCAACAGCACATCCACAACCTTAGTCGTTTCTGTCATCTCGAGCCCAGATTACTGGAGGCATGAACCCACTATCTAGCATAAATACTCCCTCTTGGAGTTACAAGCATCTACTTGGCCAAAGCATCTACTAGCAACGGAGAGCATGCAAGATCATAAACAACATAAATAGATAGATTGATAAACAACTTGCTCATAGTATCAATATTCATCGGATCCCAGCAAACACAACATGTAGCATTACAATAAGATGATCTTGATCATGTTAGGCAGCTCACAAGATCTAAACATGGAGGTACAAGGTGGAGAGACAACCATCTAGCTACTGCTATGGACCCGTAGTCCAAGGATGAACTACTCACGCATCACTCCGGAGGCAGGCATGGCGGTGTAGAGGCCTCCGGTGAGGATCTCCCCTCCGGCAGGGTGCCGGGAAGAGCTTCAGAACCCTCCCGATCTAGGGTTGACGACGGCGGCGGCGACGGAACTTTTCGTGGAATATGATCGGTGTTTTTAGGGTTTTCGGGACATCGGGAATATATAGGCGAAAGGGCGGCGTCGGAGGCACCGAGGCGGCCACGCCAGGGCAGGGCGTGGGCCCACCCCTGCCGCCCTAGGGTGGCGTGGCTGCCTCGTGGCCCCACTCCGTCTCCCCTTCTGGCTTCTGGAGTCTTCCGATGAGATA
Source organism: Poa pratensis (assembly GCA_947311845.1). NCBI lineage: Eukaryota > Viridiplantae > Streptophyta > Magnoliopsida > Poales > Poaceae > Poa > Poa pratensis. The sequence goes on from CAMZMU010000110.1 coordinate 17,323,538, forward strand.
TTTGCACACGTTGATTTTCGTCCAATTCCGAGAATATTTTGCGACTAGCTTTCTGAAGAGAAAAACAGCAGAAAACAGGAACTGGCACTTCGGCATCTTGTTAATAGGTTAGTCCCAGAAAATGCATAAAAATGCTATGAAGTGTAAATAAAACATGTAGCAATTGGTATAATAACAGCATGGAACATCAAAAATTATAGATACGTTTGAGACGTATCAGCACACATGTAGGGGGAGCTTCTCTAATCTTTTATGGAACATGTCGATTTTATTGTTTATGCTATGTTGCAAATCCTAGTGTTGTCATCTAACACCAAACATGGGGAGATTGAAAGGACATATTTTATGCCCCCCATGTTTTGTGTGTTAGGCAACAACACTAGGAATTATTTAATATGATGTTAAGTGGTGCAGGAATGAAAAGAAATGATTACACTTTGCATCGAAACAATTGTCGAAGAAAAAGGGAGTTTGCAGTTTGTCTGCCCAGTCCGGAGTCTCCGGCCTGAGGGTGCTCAGGGGCCGGAGTCTCCGGTCCATCAGGATTTGCAGCCAAACGAACGAAGCGTTGGCACTCTCTATAGTGACCCCAGAGTGACCCCGGAGTCACCCCGGAGTTTCCGGACCGAGGCCGGAGTTTCCGCCCTCAGGGATCCGGAGTCTCTGCCCTGGCCGAAGTCTCCGGCCCTCCTGGACCGGAAACTCTGATCTAAGTGGACTTCAACGGCTCATTTTCTGGGAGGGGTATAAATACCCCTCCACCTCCAGCCAAGGAGCTCGTCCAGAATGGAAGTCCACCATTATTGCAAGCTCAAGAATCACTAGATCTCCCAATCCCTCCACCTAAACTCGTTGATCTCTGGAGGATTGAAGGAGAAGGCCCGGATCTACTACTTCACCAAGCCGTTCTTCATTTCCCCCTCATTCACTTGAGTGATTTGAGCCTACGGTTTCCACTAGGAAAACCTAGGCATTTTGTTGTACTTACGTGCTTGTTACTTTTGTGTAGCAGGTGTTGTGGTGCTTGGGAGCCCCCAATCCTTTTGTGGGTTGAGCCTCAAGTTTGTTGTAAGGGCTCCGAATTCCGCCTTGAATGATTCTGATAGTGGAAGGTGAACCGAGCTTTTGGGCAAGGTTCATCGGAGAATAGGGTGAGGCCATTTGTGGCGTTTGAGTTTGAAACTCACACCCCTCCAACGAGATGTACTCCCCTAAAAAGGAGGAACTCGGGAATACATTCTTGTCTCTGCGTGCTTCCCGTTCAGTTACTCCTTTCTTTCTAGCTCTTTCTTGTATCGTGCTTAGCTTAGTGTTAACTTGTCATATAGGTAAATTCACCGTAGTTGCATATCTAGGGAATTTACCTTTGTGTCAAGCCTAAATTCGAAAAAGAGCTAAAAATTGAGTAGCACCAATTCACCCCCTTCCTCTAGGTGGCCATATCGATCCTTTCACTCTCCACCTTGTGTTATCATATTTAGATCTTGTGAGCTGCCTAACATGATCAAGATCATCTTTATGTAATGCTACATGTTGTGTTTGCTAGGATTTGATAAATTGTGAAGTTATGATCAAGTTTGTTCATCTATCTATATTATGTTTTATCTATGTTCCTGCATGCTTTCCGTTGTTAGTAGATGTTTTGTCCAAGTAGATGCTAATGACTTCAAGAGAGGGTATTTATGCTAGACAGTGGGTTCATGCCTCTAGAATCCTAGGCTTGATAGACAGAAACAACTAAGGCTGTAGATGTGCTGTTGCCACTAGGGATAAAATAACCGATGCTTAGCTTAAGAGTACTGTTGTTAAGTTTAATGCGTTTGTTTACATTACACACTTTGCTTAATGCTATAATCTGTTGCTTGCAACTTAATACTCATGGGAGACCCGGAAGCTATCTTGTGAGTGGATTATGAGTCATAATGCAGCTAGTAAGCGGTCTATGTATATTGTTGTAATGCCCAATAGATATAACAATGAACATGTGCTTGTTATATATTGCATTGTCATGCGTTTGCAATTTGTCAATTACCCAGCTGTAATTCGTCCACCCAACATGTATGTTTATTTGTCTTATGGAGAGACACCACTAGTGAACTGTGGACCCCGGTCCTTTATTCCACACTGATACAAACACCGTTTTCACCACGCTCTACGTTACTTCCTGCTGCTACTTTTGTGTTCATCATCATATTCTACACCATACGTTTAATCCTTTGTATTCAGCAAGCCGGGGAGATTGACAACCTTCATGTTTCGTTGGGGCAAAGTACTTTGATTGTGTGTGTGCAGGTCCACGTCAGTGATTGGGTAACGGCGCCGCTGACACCTTTCTGAAGCTCTTCCAATTCCTACTGGATCTGACAACCTTGGTTTTATAATCAAGGGAAAACTTTGCTGCAGACTACATCATACCTCCTCTTGGGGTTTTCCAGCGAACGTGCATTCCACGTCATCATAGTGCTAGTTAGAATTTCCCAGTTTGTTTTCATGTTTTATGAAAGGATATAGTAGGTTGACTAGAGAGGGAAGGGGGGTGAGTAGGCAACTACAATTTTTCTTTTTCTTTAAACAAATTAAGGCTTTGCTCAAATCTAAATTCTCTAGATATGCAACAAACCTATATGATGAGCAAGATACAAGCTAGCAAGATAATCTAAATAAGATAAGCTAGCAAAACAAGTAAAGGAAGGTTAATTAAGAGATAACCACACAATGACGCGGAGATTTTATGCCGAAGTTCCTTCACAATGAAAGTAGTCTCCGTTAAAGCGGTGCGGAGTCACAAAATGATCCCCGAGTAGCCGTGATATGGCACACCGTATCTCCTTCGTGCTTCCCCCAATGAGTAGTGACACGAGTCACTATATGATGCCCTTGAGGTTGGCAACCAAACCTGTACAAGATGAGGCACACTCCACAACTTAATTGGAGTCTCCCACCAAATTCTCGTGGCTCCCAAAGCCACAAGAATCACAAGGCCGAGGCAGAACTCCACAATTCAATTGGAGGCTCCCAGCTAGTTCCCACGACTTCCAAAGCCACAAAGACGAACACGACCGTCTAGGGTTCCAATGAATCCAAGAGTAACAAGTTTCTCAATGGAATGGATGGGGAAATCAAATCGATTTAGTGAAAGTGTAGATCTAGGTCAACTCTCCCAAGTCCTAGAAGGACAAGGTGTTTGAGTTGGTAGGGAGAGAGAACTAAGAAGTTTGAGCTTGCAACAATGGTGGGCAAATATATTCTAGTCGGGTGCCTCTCTTGGAGAAGAAGAGGTGACTTAAATAGATCCACTTAAAAAGTGACCGTTTGGGACAGATTCGTGCGATTCAGAATGGATCCAGAATTCCCGACGTCTACCAACTAGGTTCTGAACGGATCCAGTACCCGAAGGCACTAGTTCAGAACCAGTTCGGATTCAGTCCGGAATTTTCCGACTCGTTCGGAATTCTAGATGAATTCCGACTCACTCGGAAGCTCCCAGTTTGGCCTCTTTTTAAGCAAATCTATTTCCTGTCTTTTTCCACCAATGTTGTAGGAAGGCTGTGGGGGTGCAAATATGGTTTTTATGCATGAATATGATTTCCCCAAACCATCCAAAGAGTAACCCCTTTGATAGTATGGCTTCCCTACGATTTAATAAATTAAATCTTCGTGGCACCGACTTCGATCCGATCTTTTCTCCTTTTTGAGTGGACAGCCATCACCATGTGCATTTTATCAATTATAGTACTTTAGCACACGGTAAGATCTCACTTATGTTGTTAACAAACACCCAAGACTTTTTTCGAACACCAAGACTATATTAGGAGACGCATGTCCTTTCATTTTATTTACTATTTAGTACTATAAATATCAATATTTTTTGTTCTATAAATCAAATCAAAGTGACTTTAGTTTTTGAATAGATCTTATAACAAGAAGAGGGAAGTATTAGTTCACAACAAACAATTAGCATGATAATAATGCATAGTTACCATGTAATAATTTATATGTTTTTGACATGATAAACTTTTAAGAAAACGACAATAACTTGACAATTACTAATGCAAAAAATATGAATATGGTATTTACTTTAGAAAATCTCATCACAATAAACCCAACAATGAAAACATATCGGCAATCAGGTACAAGGTCTGAGAGATAAAAGTCTAAGAAGACTACAATGCGTCGCCACATTGCTGTCAGGGAATATCAAGAGCTCTAATTATATTTGCAAGAATTAGTTCCACAGATCCCACTAACAATATTTTGCCATCATAAACAAATAATACGAAACCCACACAAAGCTCGGGTGTCAATGGCACTCATGACCCAGATGTCACATACTGGTCCTCCTGAAATTAGCCATTTCTCTTGCACAGCCTGCATGATGCATACATACATTTATATGTTCCTGAACTCACTCAAACTTGCTGACATGCAAATATCATTCAACAATCTTTCGTTCAAGTCCACTTTCGATCGCATATGCTACAACCCATGCATGCTCATGTCCATCGCTGCTTCATCATAAGAACTTCTGTTCATATCAGACTATGGTCACTGCATTCCAAAACTACTCATCGCTTTGCGGGTTGCTTAGACTGTACAGGAGTGGTGTTTGTTTCCCTGAAAGAGGTTATACACTTGTAAGCCCTAGATGAAAATCAGAATCACAGGAATAAAAGTCAAGGATGCTTTACTGGAAGCTGGAGCGCAGCTCATCTGCAATTTTCTGTGATGAAGCACCACTTGTGAATCCTAATTGAAACATCATTTGCTCCAATCGCTTGAAATTCGTGAGATAAAGATAACCGACCTAATAGAGAAACATCCAACAGTGTGAGGATTAGTATTCTAAAAACAATGCGAGACTGGTCTTTTCAGTGCTATTTTTAGTAATATGAAAAATTCACAAATGTTTAGTTGAGAGGGAAGAATCAAGATATTTGGTGCACATAACTATTTAATTATTTGGAGTAGAACTAACCAGTGTTTCAAGTGAAGATGCTCTATTGTAGACTGCAATCCCTGCACGTTTTCTCGTACGAGTTTTGCTGCTAACGATGTTCCTTCCCCATCGAAGTATGTCCCTGTGGCACATGATTGTGTAAGTAACTCGGAATACTTGCACAATAGATGTTTCATATAGGTCCAAGGCATTTGATAGATGAGAGAACATCATATTTGTTCATAATGTGCACTATAATGCAGAGAAAAGACACATATTTGGTACCACATAACTGAATAGATGCCACCACATACTATTTGCTGCGAGTCAATAAAAGGCAAGAGACATTGCTTTACCTTTCTTCCTGAGTTAGAAAATCCTCTCCAAGAAGTTTATTCAGCAACAGATCCTGAAGGAAGGAAACAAATAACAGTTTATGTGAAAATATGGCTGACCCCTATGCTACAAACCATTCTCTTATATGCAGCGTCATGAGCAAAGAAAAGGCAAACAAAACGACTGTGATTAGAGGATAAAGACGAGCCAAATGCAGACCTGTGCTTCACATTTCACGACATCCATCACACGCTTATTGTACTCATTGATGCTTAGTGGTGGAAAGAAGAAGTGTCTCCGAGCATAAAGCTGTATCATAAAGAGCAAGAATCAGATTAGCCCACAACAAACAAGCTTGAAGTTGACAACTAGTACACTCAATAAATCAACATCATCAGGAGCATCAGATAGATATCGTACATACTAATTCAGAACAAAGAGCTATATGTAACATATGATTCTTGCTCATGAAAACTAGGTTTAGCTATATGTAACATGGTAAACAAAATGACAACAACAGTAAGTGTAAGTGTGTAAATACCAAAAATTCAAATGACCAATTCTCACTTCATATATGCAGTCTCCCAAGTACGCTAGCGATGCCGCGTTGTAGAGTGAACGGGGCTTCTTAACCTCCGGCGCAGGTGGCAACCACCACTTCTCAAACCCCATATATGTGCTCTTCTTTGATACTACAAAACAATAACAGTTAACACTTAACAAGGTATTGATCAGACTACAGACTTCTTCAGAGTAAATAGTGTAAACTAACTACACAATACTTAGCATTAGAGCAGGCCCATCAAATACTTAACATTAGATCAGGCGATAGTTCTCATCAAATGAAGTTGATATCACTTCTCAATGACCCCATTTTTCTACTGCATTTGCATTACATAGTCAAAATCTCTATGTGATTGCTCAATGCGCATGGGCAATTGCTCGGGATGGCATAAACTGAGGGACGATAGATACCTTTTGATTCGCTGCTGCGCGCGAAGAGGTCGGCGTGCGTGGGAGGCGGCGCGCGGGGCGGGGTGGTCGCCGTCGCCGGAGACTGCCCCCGGGCGGGCTTGGGCTTGGCCTTGGATGTCTTAGGCACGGCGAGGGTGGCGGCGCCCTTGTTCATGTCCCAGGCGGCGCGCACGCGGAACCGATGGTGGCGCGCCGGCGTCGCCATGGGACTCGCCGCGACGGTGCCGGTGGCCATCATCTCCGGGCAAAAAAAAACTCGCGCCGTCGCGGATACAAATGGATAAAACAACCTCCTGCCGTAGATATTTCCCTTTCCCTTCTCTCAGCAGTGGGCCCCACGCGTCAGTGCTGTCAGTCTGCTATTACGCTTTCAGCTTCCCGCTATCTACGAAGCGAAACGTATACAGGTTTTATGTATTCCACCCACAAGCGGACGAGCGTCATCTCTCTTCTGTTGAGCTCGCCGCCGGTTGGTTCGCTTCCAGTTCGAATCGCCTCCGCCGTTTGCGTTGCTCGCCGCCTCTAGAATTTCTCGGCGAGAAACCTCGCGCGCCGAATCGAACCCACCAGCCAGACGCCGCCGCACCGGCGCTTCCCAACCCGAGCCGAGACCACTGCGCCTCCCGCACCTAAACCCTAGCCGTCGCCGGCGAGCGCCGCCATGAGCCGCTTCGACGGCCGTGCGGCGGACCCCGCCTCCTACCGCGACCGCCGCAGGTAACCTGCTCCGCTCTAAACCCTAGGCCTAACAGCAACCCTAATAGTTCCGGTGGGTGGTTTACTTATTCTGCTTGTGTTGCAGTGAGGGGGCGTTCGGGGGCGGGACGAGGGCGTTCGCGCCGCCGACCAAACCGGACGCTGCCGCTGCGGCGGCCGCGGCGGAGCTGGATGGGCTCCCGCGGTTCGAGAAGAACTTCTACGTGGAGGTGCCCACGGTGGCCGGCATGACGGCGGAGGAGGTTGAGGCCTACCGCCGCCGCCGGGAGATCACCGTCGAGGGCAACGACGTGCCCAAGCCGGTGCGCGACTTCCGCGACGTCGGCTTCCCAGGTTAAACGGCTCTCTTCTTCTTAGATAATCAGAATCAGGAGACAACGTAATTGGTTCTTCTGCTTTGTAGCACCTGTGTTGAATTAATTCGAATCAAATAATGGGAATGCCTTCATTTAGCCCTTCCGGCCTCGTTATCTCGCATGATTTTGTGTGATATGCGGATATGCCATGTTCTGTTTCTAGCATATGTACTCGGCAAACTTAATTCTTAAGCACCCATATGCAATTCAAGAAAATACTCATGTCACTTCGCTGATTGCCTGAGTTGTTACCTGTTAGCTGATTTGAAAAGGGTTGCCTTGGCCCATGTGGAGCAGTGATTGTCGTTACTGCTAAATTTTAGCTAGTTCCTTCTTCCATTGAAGGATGACCACTAGTGAGATGACTTTGAGTCCTTAGTCGCAAAGAAGATATAAACATGGTACTGAAATGGAAACTGTTATTGCATTGCTCAAAGCAGGATGTATGCCACACATCACACATTGATTTTAATGGCACCCCCACCCCCCTCCCACTCCAACTTACGTGCACAGAATGTTTGCTTACCTTACAAGAACTGAAGCAAGGTTTTTTATTAGTTCATTCAGTTTTTATAACGTAAATTTAATGAGATAAAATAAAGCTTAAACTGCACTTTAGTCTTTAGATAAGCTGCAAAAAGGGGGATTCTAACGGAAAAAATCTAGGGAGGGAAAAGATTGGTTTGACGCTTTTTTGAGTTGAGTTGACTATGCTTACTGGCACTGGTGTTAGTGCCTCACAAATGTTAATTATCTTGTGTGATTTTCTTTCGTGTATTAATTCTAGTATGTAAGGGATGACATATGTGAGAATAATCAACAATAGGATATTAGGGTCTATTATCGCTGGCTGCGCTACTCTTGCATGTACTAGTCATTGTACTTATTTGCAGAATTTTGTATTTTTTTTTATTCATCAAACATATCTGTTGTGGTCAGCTTTTCATATATATACATATAAATCAAGTATCTGTATCTTCACAGCAAACAACAACAACAAAGCCTTTCATTCCCCAAGAAAGTTGGGGTAGGCTAGAGTTGAAACCCATAAGATCTCGAAACCAAGTCATGGTTCTGGCACATGGATAGCTAACTTCCACGCACCCCTGTCCATGGCTAGTTCTTTGGTGATGTTCCAATCCTTTAGATCTCTCTTAACAGACTCCTCCCATGTTAAGTTTGGTCTACCACGACCCCTCTTAACATTCTCATCACGCTTTATCCGTCCATGCACTGGCGCTTCAGGAGGCATGCGTTGTACATGCCCAAACCATCTTAAACGGTGTTGGACAAGCTTCTCTTCAATTGGTCCCCAACTCTCTCACGTATATCATCATTCCCTGAGACCTACGCGCTAGCCAACTGCGCGACCACCCCTTTGGTAAAAGAATCTGTTACTTCTTTTTCCAACTAGAGTTTTTCTATTCCTCACATTGCATCACATTATCATCTGAACGCTAATTCTTCAGGAGGAAATGGTATCATTGTATCATGATGCCCTTTGATTTCTGCCTTAAAGCTGTTTTTTCTCCACTATTCTTGAAATTGAACACTTTTTAATAAATCGGTGCTCTTTTTTTTGTTTAAAACGATGCTGTTCAGAGGTACATGATTTACTATTATGTTCGTGCTTCCTTACCTTCAAGGCTTCAACATCTTATAACCTTCTATTCCATTTGCTTACCTAAGATCCTTCATTTCCGTTCTGCAGAATATGTGTTGCAAGAAATCACAAAAGCTGGGTTTACCGAACCTACCCCTATCCAGTCACAAGGTTGGCCAATGGCACTGAAGGGACGTGATCTTATTGGCATTGCTGAAACAGGATCTGGGAAAACACTTGCTTACCTTTTACCTGCCATTGTTCATGTTAACGCTCAGCCTATTCTAGGTGCGAATATGCTGATTATATTTCTTGACTGACTTTTCTCATCCTCAGTATAATAGTCTAAAAACTGATATTGCTGATATATCTTTTGTTATTCAGCTCCTGGTGATGGCCCTATTGTTCTTGTGTTGGCCCCTACACGTGAGCTTGCCGTCCAGATACAGCAGGAGACAACAAAATTTGGTGCATCATCAAAGATAAAAAGCACATGCATATATGGTGGTGTCCCAAAAGGTCCTCAAGTTCGTGATCTTCAAAAAGGTTCTCTCCTCTCCCCAATCCTTCGTCGCTCACGTGTGTGTGCCTGTTGGTCTGTACTCAAATGATAACAGCGACATGCTGTTTGTGTGGGTTTTTTCCAGGATAAATATGGCTGTTGGGAGCATTGTTCTTATTGATTTGTTCCTATGGTTTTCATGTCAGGTGTTGAAATTATTATAGCCACGCCAGGAAGACTAATTGATATGATTGAATCACATCATACAAATCTGCGGAGGGTCACTTACCTTGTTTTAGACGAGGCAGATCGAATGCTAGACATGGGTTTTGAACCTCAGATTAAGAAAATAGTTTCTCAGGTACACCTCTTCCTTTTGCAATTTGCCACTACATGATTTATTACAGTCATGGTTATTCCCCCTTCCCTCCTGAATCATGGTCTGATCTTCTCCCTTTGAAGTGTCTGACTTGCACGCTGTCATTCTCACTCAGAAGTGTAAAAAAAATATGACGTCAAAATTTTGTTTTTTGTTTCAGATTCGTCCAGATCGCCAAACGCTTTATTGGAGTGCTACCTGGCCAAAGGAAGTTGAGCTGCTAGCAAGGAATTTTCTTTTTGACCCATACAAGGTGAACATTGTAGCCCATAAATCATTTTATTAGTGGATTCGTTACATACTAGCATACTGCCATATGTGTTCTGTGTGAGAAAATTGCAATTTGACATGATGCAGGTTATAATTGGTTCTGAAGAACTAAAGGCTAATCATGCAATTTGTCAGCACGTAGAGATATTGTCTGAGAGTCAGAAGTATAACAAGTAGGATTCCTGTTACATTTTCCATTATGTAATATGTACTCAAAATGCAAATACGGCGCCTTAATTGTGAATTATTGTGATATAAGGTTGGTCAATCTACTGGAGGATATAATGGATGGCAGCCGAATTTTAATATTTATGGACACCAAGAAAGGGTGTGATCAGATCACCAGACAGCTTCGAATGGATGGTTGGCCTGCTCTATCCATCCATGGTGACAAGAGCCAAGCAGAAAGAGATTGGGTTCTTTCTGAATTTAAATCTGGGAAAAGCCCTATCATGACAGCTACTGATGTAGCAGCTCGAGGCTTAGGTATTCACAAATTCTCTCAGATACAGTATGTTTAAATTATGTACTACATGGAAACTGATATGTGTGCTGTCTACCTCGAAACAGATGTTAAGGATGTCAAATATGTCATTAACTATGACTTTCCGGGATCACTGGAGGATTATGTCCATCGCATTGGTCGAACTGGCAGAGCTGGAGCAACAGGAACAGCTTACACCTTTTTCACGGCTGCTAACGCCAGATTTGCCAAGGATCTTATCAGCATTTTAGTTGAAGCTGGACAAAAGGTCAGCCCTGAATTAGCTAATATGGGCCGTGGTGCACCACCCCTTCTTTAGGTAAGTTTCCTGATGGATTACTCTTTTTCATTATACATAGATTTGCTGATTATTTATTCTACGCACTTTATCATTTTGTCCCAAAATACTTTTAAAACCATCTTATTTTGTTTGATCTGATTATGATCACACTTTGCAGGTGGTTATCGTGATAGATATAGAGGACATGGAGGTGGCCGGTCATGGAGCTGACATTAAGATATGAATTTGTTGCAGAGATCAGTATTTGACCTTTCTTTGTGGATGGTTATGTATTTCCGGCTCACTGAATCTTTTCGCCACTGTACGGTAAAGGTGGATTATATACTTTTGAATACCATGTTGTCGACGGAAACATTTTCACCCATTTTGTCTAGTAGCTAGAAATGTGACATAATCTTGCAATTTCATTATGAAATAGTTCAGATGTCAGTTTATCAGTGACAGCGTAATTCATATTTTGGCTCCATCAATGTCAATAGAAAACCTTATTTATTTGCACAATACCCCCTTCACCTAAAATTGGATGAAGTCCACAGTATCAAATATCATTGCATCTTTAGTTTCATTCAGTTTCTCCTCCCCACCTTTTGGGTATTTGAACACTAATGGCAAAAACCTGGAATGAGGTTTCTTCTGGTTGGGACTGTAGGATAATTTTTCCCTTGTGATTGTCAAGCCAACAGCTTAGGCTCACCTTGTGATAATAAATGTAGATTGTATTGTGTGGCCACAACTCTCTGTAAAGAAGATTGTGGTAGCATTGGTCGAATTAGACGGCCATAATAGGTGTACTGATCAACTCTCTGCTCAGCATAGGATGCTTTGGATATTTATGTATGTACCATACATAAATATAAGAAACACATTTGTCTGCAAGTACTGCCACTTCAAGAGTTTTGTCCCCTTTTTTTTGCTTAGATTTTGTATGGGTGCATGACAAGTCAGTGCCCCTACATGAAATTGCAGTGTAAACTTAATGACTGCTGGGCAGTGGTTCCCTCTGTAGTGGTTGCTGCTGATATATCGACATCTTTGTTAGTACTATCTTCAGCTTCTCACCAGCTTTGCTTTACTGGTCCAAGATCTAGTGGTAAATAAGGATCTGCCAGAACAATGGATTTGTGGTCCTTGCTGCTGTTGCATATCTAATACTACATCTGTCATTTGTAGTTATCTATAATGATGCCTGAAAACTGAATTTTGTTTCTACGAAGCGACTCCTTTGTTGCAGTCTGGTCCATGATTACTTTGTGGCAACTGCCAGTGTATCTTATCGCCGTTTGTACATAAAAAATGCTGTTCCTCATGTTACTAATTTGGTTATGTTTCTCCTACTTCCCCGTTTAAAATTATAAGATGTTTTAGCTTTTTCGAAATACGGATATATATAGACGTATTTTGTGTGCAAATTCACTCATTTCGGTCCGTATGTAGTCCACGTTAAAAAGTCTAAAACATCTTATATTATAAAATGGAGGGAGTAGTATACTTCCATGGCAACTGCCAGTGTATCTTATCTGCTTAAATCTGCGATGTGGATTTCATGGCATCAGCTAGAATAATGGAAATTAAATTGGCCTATTTGCGCCCGCAAATCTCCGCGATGTTTCTCTGTGTTTGTTTCAGCTCATGGTCTGACTTTGCACGTATTATATCACCATTGATCAGGCTCAAACTTCTGCAGTTTGCTACTCCCTGTGGTAAGTAGCTAAAACGTCTTACTTTTTGACACGGAGGGAGTATTTCACTTTCTGTTCGTATTCTAGTGTCCATGTCGCACATTATTTGCCATCTTTATTTTCCAAGTGTATATATTTGTTGGGGTTGCATCCTGCTATTTCACTCTCTGTTGGTACTACAGTGCCAATTTCGCACACTACCTGTCCTCTTTGTATTGTCACAGAATTGTTGCGCAATGTAACGAGTCGCCAGGTATGGATCTTGTGGTCCAGTTTTGCAGGGCATCAAATTTATCCACATAAGCTGAAGCCTGAAGGAGAAGGCAAGAAAGTAAATTCTTGGGCATGTGCTAGTAGAGATGAAGCATCTTTTTTAGAACAATGGAGATGATGCATCTAGCCGAAAATACGTTTCGGCTCGTATGTTCAGATGCTCTCATCTTCTTAGCCAATCACGTTGCCCCTAGTCCAGGTATGTCTGTGTATTTCTTCACGTATCTTCTTTTGTGAATAGTGCACGGGCCCCATTGGCTCAGATATATTTAATGCATACAACCGTGTTTAGCAACGATGGTACATGACGGAAGGAAGTTTCCTGTACCGACATCTTACAAACTGGACCATAGGCATCACAAATATTACAAAATCACACCTAAAAGTAAAACTATAAGAGCATCTCTAATAGATTCGGAAAAACTAGCCCCGGAAAATCAGTTTGGCGTGACCCAAAAACTGGTTTGCGGTATGGTGAATGCTCGGGTAGAACGGATCCGCTAAATTCGTAATTGAAATTTAAATAAAAGACTTTGCGTGATATTTCAACTAACATTTTCAAGTTCATCAAGCTTTTTTACATGTTTTCACCGGAATTGCTCACTCACAACTCAGTATTGTTGGAAATCCGAGTTGCGCAGCGCCCACGCGAGCTCGTGTTCTGTGTTGCCGACATCAAAGCAGATTAGAGCACCGGAATCGCCGTTCGCCATCTCTTTCGTAGCGGCAGCAAATTCCTCATCGGTGTGGTCGGTCCGCTAGAAGTGTGACATGAGCACCTCGAGTCTAACCACTGTGATTCGCCTGTTGCTAATGGAGATCACCACCTCGTCCTTTGCCTCTTCCGACACCTCATCCGACGCTACGTGGGAGCTACTGGCCTCCGTGTCGTGCGAATGGGGACGCAGCGGTACGTCCTAATCACAGGTACTACCTGAAGGGGGCAGCTCGACCCACCTGAGCCCTGGTAGGCGGCGTCAGTAGCTCGAGGCGGTGAGTGGCGGAGGCAGCGCTCCTCCTCCTCGCCCGGAGGCGCGCAGCCTCTGTCGCACATGGGCGATCCCGTCATCAGTCTACGAGAGCATGTTATGAACTAGGCAAAGACTAGTGCCTATTTGCTCATCGGAGCTATCTAACACTTGCGGCGGGGAAAATTAAACCGCGACAGAGAGAACCGGGGGTAACCCTAAATCCCCCTAGTACCTTTCATATAGTGCAGAAGAGGATGCTTATCCAGATCACCAGATAAAATTTTGTAGGTCGGGTCGAGTCAATATGTGGTGCTTGTTCGGGCCGTAAATATGGCTCAAACCGCATATGGGCCGGAATTTTCGGACCAGGGCCTTATTCAGGATCTTCTAGAGATGCTCTAAGCTATTATAAGCTAGTTTTAGACGAAAAAAAATACTAAGAACATTATGTAGGATGTGATCTTAATTCCAGTTTCACAATCCAACACACCGACTAAGATGCACGTCACTACTTCACCGCCGACAACTTGTTGCATGTGTTCTTTCGGTGCGTGGCGACTCCACAGTCTGTGCATTTCTTTATCTTTCTCGGTTGCTTCGACGTGTCCAAACGCTTTGGACATGTAGTTAGAGATGTAAGTGGAATCTTGCCAAAATATAACTTACAGTTCATTTTACAATTTGTAGTTTAAATTTTGTAAAAATTGAACTAGAAATCGTAAAATGAACTAGAAGTGAGATTTTGTCGGGATTCCGCTTGACACCTTACATGTAATCTTCCTATCTTCTTCCTCGTGGAAAACCTCGTACACTCGTTCATCTCTATATTTCCCTTAAATTGATGTTCGTTTAGGCAATGTCTGGACAAATGGGTGTGGGTGCCCCCAAACGGCCGGATAAGTGTCCGTTTTGCCCATTTTAACCATCTCCTATTTTCCATTTTGTATTGTATTACAAAAAATATTGTTGACACATCTAAATCCATACAATAACTATTCAAATTTCCGAACGATACAACTTAATTTGGAATTTGGATAAAAATCCTTAAATTCATAAATTGTGCACACACACACCCTCTATCTTATCTCTTCGTGAAATCTATAAAAAATCGGGTATCGAACATTTTGTGTTGTGCAAACATTTTCTGGAAAAAAACTTATTTCGTGGCATGCGTAAAAAAGAATTATTTTGTTGTCCCATCTTAAGTTTTAACGACATTTTCCCCAAATCCTTGTGTGGGAGTATAGAATGTCTGCATGTGCATCCAAAAATTTGTTATTAGATATTTATTATCTCTTTACGCAAGGCATGAGAATATTTTTTCACAAAAAATTGTGTGCGAACATAAAATGTACGGACCGTTATCCCAAAACTAATTCATAACGTTTTGATATTTTAAAATGTGTTTTTGGCGATTAGGTTATTGCTCTATGAGCCTAAGTAAATTTTCACGATGTATCGTATAGTAAGCTACTTCCTCTGTTTGAATTTGGAGTAGTTAGCATCATTTTTCAAGACTTAATCTGGCCGGAGGACATACCTGCTGGTGCGGAGGTAGTGTACTGATGTAGGTCTGCGAAAATTGATCAAGGCGATGAAATGTACCAGTAGTACAAATGAATGGCTTCTCGTACCGACGGTACAAAAATACGTCGTCAAGGCAACGGAAAGGTCTGTTCTGAAACTGCACTAAATGCATACGTACGAAGCAAAACTACACGCGCAGCTCTGTATAGCGCTATTTCCACAAACCGTAACAGCTGACATATTCTGACAGGCACACATCCAGAGGCTCCATTGGACAGTCCAGATAGTATGACCACCTAGCAGTACGACCTACTCCCTCCGTTCCATATTAATTGACTCACATATATCTAGATATGGATGTACCTAACACTAAAACATGTCTAGATGCATCCATGTGTAGATATATGTGAGTCAATTAATATGGAACGGAGGGAGTAAAAACGCTACCTCCCTGCATCTAGCATCATTCTTCTTGCTGTCATTTCTCTGAAACCATCTTTTGGTCATACGAAAACCCCGGCAGTTTTTCCGAATTGTGGGACGCTCTGGCCTTTGCGACGTGCTATTTTTGCAGCGAGCAAACATTGCCACATGTGTCTGGGCCAGAGAAAAGAAATGTGGTAATGGACCATTAGGCCCGACAGAGTTACATGCACATTCAGCAGGAGCAAGCTTGTGCGCATGCTCTGCCTTTCGGGTGGAGCCAGGCACACAGGGAAGGGAAGTATAGGGCCCAGGTCAGACAGATGTTGTATTAGAGCATCTCTAACGGCTGCCCTATAAAACGCATGTCCTATAAAACCTAATTTATAGGGCATGAAACGGCAAAAAAATCCCTCTAGCGACTGTCTTATTATACTCCGTGCTCTAAAAAAATATAGGGCAGAGGCCCCCCGTGTTGCAAATATACAACACCAGTGGGCCTGCCCTATTTCGCATGCAGCGAGCGCGTAGTCCAACTGCCATCCGGAAGTTTCACCCGGGCAGGGCAAAATCGATCCCCTTTCGGCCGCCGCCGCCGCCGCCGGCCAAATTCCGACGAGCTCCGGCCTCTCCCCGCGCTGCCGCCCACCGGGACGGCTTCCCCTTGACGTGGCCTTCCGATTTCTCGGGTCGCCAGCCGCCTCCGCCGCTCCAGTGAGTCCCACTGCCCCAGCGAGCTCCACGCCGCCGCCACCCACGCATCTCCGCTCGGACATGGCGGTGTCGCGCGCGCAAATCCTCCGCATCCGCATGGGAGCTGGGTCGCTGGTCTTCCACCGCGCGATGGTGCCGCGACCCGTTGTCCCACCGCCGGTCCACCTAGCCGTCGCTCCCCACTCCTCTCCCCGCGCCGCTAGTCGTCGCCTTCTCGCTGTTCCCCAAGCCCTTCCTCCTCTCCGCGTGTCGCCGCCAGCTCGGGTTCCACCTCCGCGGCCTCCGTCGCCGCGCCACCGACATCGCCTTGTTTCAGGCTTTGGACAGAATCTGTAGTATATGTCAATTACTCGAATCTTTGACTTCAAATTCTGGGTTGTTGTGTCAAAATTTCGGGTTAGAGTCTGAATAAAAGTTGTGAAAGGACACGGATGTCGCCTAGAGGGGGGTGAATAGGCGATTAAAATTCTTTTACGGTTTAGGTTTGAATAAATGCAGAATAAAACTAGCGGTTAATTTATCAAGCACAAAACCTAAACAAAGCTAGGTTTACCTATGTGCACCAACAACTTATGCTAATCAAGATGAACAACTATGTGATAGCAAGATATATTACTTCAAGCTCGATGACTATCACAAAGTAAATTGCATAAGTAAGAAGCTCGGGTATAGAAATACCGAGGCACTTGGAGACGATGATTTATCCCGAAGTTCACTTCCCAATGGAAGCTACGTCTCCGTTGGAGCGGTGCGGAGTCACAAAGTGATCCCCGAATAGCCGTCAAATGGCACACCGTAATCTCCTTCGTGCCTCTACCAATGTAGAGTACCACGAACCACTATGGGACACTCGAGGGTGGTCACCGAACCCGTACAAGGATGAGGCACACTCCACAACTTAATTGGAGGCTCTCACCGATTTCCCGCGGCTCCCAAAGCCACAAGAAACACAAAGTTGAGGCACACTCCACAACTCAATTGGAGGCTCTCAACTATCCCGCGAGCCACCAAAACTCCGAGATCAACAAGGGCCATCTAGGACACTCCAAGTACCCAAGAGGACAAGCTCTAGGGCACCCCAAGTACCCAAGAGAAACAAGCTTCTCAACTTCACTTTCCACGTATCACCGTGGAGAACTCAAACCGATGCAACCGATGCAATGGGCAAGAACACAAGAAGTGCTCAAGTCCTTCTCTCTCAAATCCCACCAAAGCAACTAATGCTTATGGGGGGAGAAGAGAGGAAGAACAAGGAAGAACACAAAATCCCAACAAGATCTAGATCCAAAAGCTTCCCCTCACTTAGAGGAGAGATTGATTGGTGGAATGGTAGATCTAGATCTCCTCTCTCTTTTCCCTCTAATTGGAGGCAAGAATCAAAGCAAACCGTGCTTCAAAGAGCCAACAATGGAGGGAAAACCGTGCTCTAGAGTTAGGGAACCTTTGGGGAAGAAGACCCCATTTTATAGGTCCCTGAAAAACTAGCCGTTTTGGACAGAAAACGTGCAGTCCGGAATGGATATGTTTTTCACCCGGAATTCCGAACCATCCAGAATATTACGGATGTCTACCAATCTGATTCCGGACCGATGCAGTACCGAATCGAGCTGTCCCGGAAATAGTTCGGAATGAGTTCGGAATATTCTGAGTCACCCGGATTTCCAGAAACACACATACGAAAAATGTGATATCTTTTACATACGAACTCCGTTTTCGATGTTCCTGGACTCGTTGGAATCACCGCAATGAGCATTACAAGATCATGTAGAGAAACATCATAGTACAACATGGGAGGATAAAACCAAATGTAGAAAGGTAAAACCTCTCTATAAATGAACAATCGGTCAAACCTCCAACATAAAAAACTCAACAAGTTTTTCATACGAAATCCGTTTTTGATGAACTTGAGCTTGTTACGAAGATCACAACAAGCTCCAAAATCCCACACAGAGAAAAGCCAAATAAGAACCAAGAAAGATGATGAAGACAAGTATGCAAAGGTCTGAGCTCTCTCCAACTGATACGCTAAAGCTCAATGAGAGCCCCTCTTGATAGTACGGTATCTATCTAATAACCCGGTCTCCTACCTAGCATCATGTGACCGGTAAAATAGAAACCCTATCAAGTTCATACCTTTGTCTTGCGTATTTCACTTGAGCTAGATGATGTCGACCTTGATCTCTCCAAGTGGAACACCTTTCTTGATTGCGCTTCGCTTAGTGAAGACTCACATATTGCTCCCCCATACTCCACTATGGAAGAGCCTCTCATATACACATCTTCACTTGACCATTATCTCCAAGAGGGTGGCAAGCATCAAACATATGATATCTTCAAGATACTTCTCTTGAACACTTGCACTTCTCAAGCTTGATGACGATCACCACTTGACGTCATCCTTCATGGGCTATATGAAATCTTCATTTGATGCAAGCCCATAGAAAGATACCTAACCACACATAGAAATGTCACACACATAGCATGGGTTAGTTCATAAAGCTATATGGACAATTGCTTACCATACCAAGAGATACATGATCCCCCTTGGTACATCTTGTAGCTTTGTGTGTTGATCAATATCTTGATCAACCTTGTATCTTTTCTTCTCTTTTGAATAGATGATGTCTTGAAGATAACCATGAATGATCACACAATATTTTTCTTCAAGACATACTTGCAATATGCTCAACTCACATATGACCAATCATCGGATAACTACTCGAATATTAACTTGGTCATCACATACTCTTCTTCTTGATCATATCAAATATATATCCATACACGTCGATGATCTTGATGCCAAATACTTCACTATATCAATATATTCATGGCATCAACCTTGAATCCAACATATGGAGTTCAAGCATTGCTTATGGACAAACACTACAAATATAACTCAATGCAACAATTAGTCCATAGGGATTGTCATTAATTACCAAAACCACACATGGGGGCGCCATGCCCTTTCAATCTCCCCCATTTTGGTAATTGATGACAATCTCTTTTACGAGGGTTTATATAATGAATTTTAAGCAACCATGCAATGAAACAAGCAAGGATGCATGAGCATGAGAGGAAAATGTTTAAGGACAAATCAAAAGCATAAAACCAAATTCCCTTAAACCCTCTAAAACTTCTCCCCCATTGGCATCCATTTCCAAAATGGGCGAAAAATGTTAGAAGGTCAACATAGTAAGAGCTCCCCCATAATGTGTGCATTTCTCAAAATGTGAGTGAAATCAAATACACATATCCAATGAAGAATAGTTGGAGGGAGATCACACTATATTGAGGATCTAAAGATTGCAAAAAAAATGATATGGAAAACTTTTTCAATTCTCCAAATAAAAGGAAGCAACCAAAAGATCCAACAAACCAAGTGAACAAAAGATATTATGATTTGAGCAAAAAAGTGCTTTAAAGAAAATAGAGGAGCTCCCCAATATTTGTACACAATTTAGAATTTTTGTATTTGAATACAAGGTGTACAAAAATGGAATCCTCACTCACCCAGTATCCTTTAAAACACAAAATTTACATGGATTCACAAGCTCAAAAATATGCAAATAAAAATCAAAGCTTTTGTCTTATCCCATGGTGAAGGTAATAGGCTCATCAAGACAAGCATGAGGTCAAGAATATTCACCAAGTTGAGTGTACCAAGATGTGATAAAATAGGACATTCACTCATAAGATAAATTATTTTTGGGGCCACAAAGAATAAAAAGTAATAAAGAGGTGACACCAAAGAATTAAGATATCAAGTAAAGATGTAACTCTTCTCATGTATATAAGTTTCTACGTAGACAACAATCATGATGATATACATCCACGAAGAAATATGTATACACAAAATTAGTTAGTAAAGAAAAGAACAAGATATCCAAAAGGAAGTCATATAATATACACATAGCTCAATATTTTCATATTGTATAATAATGAACTTCAAATTCAACCATAACCAAGGCATCACAAATATCACTAAGGGAAAAAGAGATAGTTGGGATGCATTGAGTAAAGCAACAAGTATCATAAGAACCGAGTAGAATTGCACATTCGTCAAGGTTGCACATGAGAGTATTTTGAGAAAAAAATATACCATAGAATTGTTAGACTGGCAAATTTGGGATAGGTGAATCATGAATATGTTTTTAAATAGTCCCTTACTTAAGCAATCAACACAAAATACTCTTATTTGCACTATGGAAGTTTATTTAAGATTGCAAAGACCACAACAAGGGTAAATAGATAAAAGGCATGCCATGATACAACCTACACAAGGTTGATTGCTAGAAAAGTATGCATGCCGATTGATACTTGTTACCGAGATGACATTGGGTTGATGTAGTAGGTAAGAGTTCATCAATCATCTTTGCTTGGCTCCAATAAGCATGTGGTGAAGACACCTTCATTGTAAATGAGACAAGCATCCAATGCATCTCCCATGTACCTAAAACACATTCAAGTACAAATTGTTCCCAAACTAATTGGGTACAAAGTAGTTAGTCAAACTACAATATATAGAAGGAACTCAACATAAATATGTGCATATAGATATGAAATTGAATTTTTTGCACATCTTAGCCGATTTAGAATTTCGTGGAGTTTCACCTATATATTGACACAAAGAAGGAAAGCATGCCATAAAATAAACATGTAATAGATATGCATGCCTATTAACTTTAATAACCAAACGGAGATACAATTTGGACAAATATCAAGAAATCAAAGAAGGTCCAAATTATATCAAAGATCCAAATCAAAAATATATTTTAGAGAAACCAATTGAAACTAAAAACAAACCAACCTATGATTGATGAGATACCAATTGGACGAAGATACCAAAAAGGAAATAAGATACCAATTAATCATTAAATAAAAAGGAATAGATATCAAATTTCCAAAAGAGATATCAAAAAGAGATATATCAATGAATGCTATAACCCACTCCCAAAGAGAGATGCCAATTGAGACAAACTCTCAAAAAGAAAGAGCAGGGTTCCAACAAATAAACCTCACCCTCTACACTTTTCATGATGGCACAAGTACCAAGCCGAAAAGGTTTGTCTACCATGAGACATGTCATCGGGATCAAATTAATACCAATGGAAAGGATCAAATACCAATATAATATCAATAATGTTTAAAAGGATACATGATAGCTCTCCCAATAAAAGTGTATTTGTTTATGATCTTGCATTTGAGTATAAAATGCACACACATGGAAAAGGAGTATATGTAGAAATTTCTTAGTGGTGTATTGGATTGATATTCAAGATCATCTTCACAACCAATAAGCACATGGTGAAGGATAAGACTTTAAGCGCGATGCTTATGTAGATAAATGTTCGTGATAGCTTCAAATATTCACGCGATCATGCAAAGCAACTACAAAGAGTAGATTGAAGCAATCGGTTTCCCAAAGAGATATATGTGAATATATTAGAGGAAAACTGTACCAAGAACTTCCTTCACAAACGAGATCCAAATATAAGAAAACAAAATCATATAACCAAATTGGAACTTGTTTGAGCAATATGCCACATAGGAACAAGATAATTGGCAATATCAATTCTAAATAGCAATACCTCATATGTTCACATTTTTTAGGATTGTAATATGCACAAAGCTTATTATTCCCCCATAATGTGATTATCCATTTTATAGTAATAAGAGACAATATATAATTCAACAAGATATAACTAATGGACATTATAGAATTTGAATTTCTCATGAGCATGACATACCACATAGAGACTAGATAATATTGATATATCAACACTAAGTGGTATTCCTCATGTACACACATTTTTAGGATTGTGAAGAGCCAGAGCTATCACTCCCCAAAAATGGGATAGTCCATTAATCTCTCAACAGAACCAATTCAGATAAAAACAAGTTGATATAAAGGCTCAACATCACATATACATGGTGTGCAAACCAACATACATATACTTGATTACTCAAGATAAGTAAGTAGAGAGCACAACATATACTAACACATGCAAGGATGCAAGCAACTTTCAATGTATATATGATTTAAATACAAGTTACCGCAAGGAGAAACATTGGATATGAGATAGAACAATATAATCCAAATGACTTGGCTTGAGAGAATATAATTGATGAAGATCCCTTAATTCTTCATGATGTAGCCAAGTCTCCAATGCCCTCCTCAACACCTATTGATCCAGTTTTAGCTTGTTGGTCCTCAACCATGTTGGGTCCTAAGAGGTTAATCACAATAGGCTTGGCAACCCAAATGGTTCATTTCTTGACACCACTTTGAGTACCAACATATTTGGCAAACACATTGCCAACCTTATCCTTCCTAGGAGAATAAACATTATCAATCTCAACTTGAGATGGAATAGCTTGATTCTTCTTGGGAAGTGGCCGTTCTTCAACTTGGGGAACTTTAGTTTGAACTTGAGGCATCTTCCTTTGTTGCTTCTCACTAAGAGACTTCTTCTTCAAAGGGCAAGATCTAACATGGTGCCCTTCAACTTTGCACTTGAAGCAAACAATCTTGGCCGGATTCTTGACTTGTTCTTGGCCCTTCCTTTCTTTGTTATCCTTGGACTTGTTCTTGTTATTGAAGTTGAATCCAAGTCCACTTTTGTCATTGGGGCGTCTTTGCACACTAAACATGTTGTCAAGTGTGGACTTCCCATCATGACGCTTTTCCAAGTCTTTCTTCAAGGAAGTGACTTGGGCCTTGAGCTCTTTTAATTCCTCTACATGGTTAGTATCAACAAAAACACTAGAGGAAGTAGAAGCTTTATTGTTAGAGCAAAAAGGCATGGAAAGTAATTCATCACAAGATATAGAAATATTATGAGTGGATGAATTACTAGGACTAGCACATGGCAATAAAGCATGTTGAGTAGAAGTTGTGCCATTATGCACATAAGCCTCACAAGATTTCACCTTTGTAATAATAGCCTCATGAGCTAACTTTAGCTTATCATAGGAGACTAGAAGATCCTCATGAGAGCTCGAGAGCTTTTCATGGCTTTCTTCCAATTTACCATATTTGCTAGATAGCAAATCAAGTTGATCCCTTAGCTCAACATTCTCCTTCACTATTGGTGCTTCACAAGAAATAAAGTTAGTAGCACAAGCATTATCATTAGTAGCAATAGGAGAAGATAACTTGGTAAGCTCTTTTGAATATGAAGCTTGGAGTTGTACATGAGGCTCGGTGAGTTTGATGAGCTCACTCTTAATGACCCTAGAGTCATTTTTGAGGTGCACAAAATCTCCAAGGAGTCTAGCATGAGCATCCACAAGCTCACCATTCTTTATTTTGAATTCATTAACCACCCCAATAGCTTTATCATGGGATTCCTTTACCATAGAGAGTTCTAGAGTAAAAGTCTCCTCAAGAGACTCTTTAGTGGATTGTTCTTCTTCAAGAGCTTCCTTGAGATCGGCGATCTCATCCGCGTACTTATATTCGCGGCTAAAGCATTCATCAATGCCTGCTTCCAAATCCACTATGGTAAGCTTGCGCTCAACAAAAGAAGCCATGATTTCTAAGAATTTAGCACGAGCATCTTTATTCTTAGCAATAGCATGAAGAACCATTTGACCCTTCTCAATAAGGGAAGCATCATTATCATCTTCTTCATTATCAACATTATTCTCATTTTGAGATATATTGGGAGGCAAGGTAGAAATTACCGTTGATCCCCTTGCCATAAGGCAAAAGTGCGAAGTGGTTGATGATGATGTAGCAAAACTTGAAGCCCATTCAAGTCCATGTCTTGTTCCATGGAGTGTTCGGTTTCCTCTACATGGTTAGCTAAACAAATACTAGAGGAAATAAAGTATTTTTATCAAGGGAACAAGACATAGAGAGCATATCATCACGAGGATTAGTCAAGCAATTTGCACATGATATGCAAGGACCATCAACACAAGCATGTGAATCATTTTTGGTGCTAGATATGTTTAAGTCCAAAGATAAATCATTGCAATAAGATAGAGGTGAAAGATCATCAATTATAAGCTCACTATCATCATTGCAATGTTTATCACTACTCACTATTGCATTACTTTGTGGCTTGCCACATGTAGGTGAAGTAGGAGAAGTTGAGAACTCATCACAACCGGAGGTGGAGGGAGAACAATCATCTCCACAAATCTTGGACATATCATATTTATCTTGAAGCTTGGTCCAAAACTCATGAGCATTCCGAAATGGAGTGACCGACATAATAACTACATCGCTCAAAGCATTGAAAATCATATTAGAAGCTTGAGCATCTAGATAGGAATTATTCTTATCCAATAAAGATAATCTTTTGGGATTCTTTGGAGGAGAATAACCCCTATCTAGAATTCGCTCTATGTATGGGTCCATTACCCGAAAACTATCAAGCATGCGAATTTTTCAAACATCATAATTTGTACCATCAAATATAAAAGAAGCATTGTGCACTAGTTCACTAGACGACATCTTTACTCTCGAGGCGGTGAAGCCAAAAACGAGAGAACCCGTTCTGATACCAATTGAAAGGACACGGATGTCGCCTAGAGGGGGGGAGTGAATAGGCGATTAAAATTCTTTTATGGTTTAGGCTTGAATAAATGCAGAATAAAACTAGCGGTTAATTTATCAAGCACAAAACCTAAACAAAGCTAGGTTTACCTATGTGCACCAACAACCTATGCTAATCCAGATAAGCAACTATGTGATAGCAAGATATATTACTGCAAGCTCGATGGTTATCACAAAGTAAATTGCATAAGTAAGAAGCTCGGGTATAGAAATACCGAGGCACTTGGAGACGATGATTTATCCCGAAGTTCACTTCCCAATGGAAGCTACGTCTCCGTTGGAGCGGTGCGGAGTCACAAAGTGATCCCCGAATAGCCGTCAAATGCCACACCGTAATCTCCTTCGTGCCTCTACCAATGTAGAGTACCACGAACCACTATAGGACACTCGAGGGTGGTCACCGAACCCGTACAAGGATGAGGCACACTCCACAACTTAATTGGAGGCTCTCACCAATTTCCCGCGGCTCCCAAAGCCACAAGAAACACAAGGTTGAGGCACACTCCACAACTCAATTGGAGGCTCTCAACTATCCCGCGAGCCACCAAAACTCCGAGATCAACAAGGACTGTCTAGGGGACTCCAAGTACCCAAGAGGACAAGCTCTAGGGCACCCCAAGTACCCAAGAGAAACAAGCTTCTCAACTTCACTTTCCACGTATCACCGTGGAGAACTCAAACCGATGTAATGGGCAAGAACACAAGAAGTGCTCAAGTCCTTTTCTCTCAAATCCCACCAAAGCAACTAATGCTTATGGGGGGAGAAGAGAGGAAGAACAAGGAAGAACACAAAATCCCTCCAAGATCTAGATCCAAAAGCTTCCCCTCACTTAGAGAAGAGATTGATTGGTGGAATGGTAGATCTAGATCTCCTCTCTCTTTTCCCTCTAATTGGAGGCAAGAATCATGGAGGAATAGAGAGAAAGCAAAGCTTCAAAGAGTCAACAATGGAGGGCAAAACCGTGCTCTAGAGTTAGGGAACCTTTGGGGAAGAAGGCCCCGTTTTATAGGTCCCTGAAAAACTAGCCGTTTTGGACAGAAAACGTGTAGTCCGGAATGGATCTGTTTTACACCCGGAATTCCGAACCGTCCAGAATATTCTAGACGTCTACCAATCTGATTCTGGACCAATGCAGTACCGAATCGAGCTGTCCCGGAATCAGTTCGGAATGAGTTCGGAATATTCTGAGTCAC
Source organism: Poa pratensis (assembly GCA_947311845.1). NCBI lineage: Eukaryota > Viridiplantae > Streptophyta > Magnoliopsida > Poales > Poaceae > Poa > Poa pratensis. Next base: position 17,349,744 of record CAMZMU010000110.1, read on the forward strand.
CCGGATTTACAGAAACACACATATGAAAAACGTGATATCTTTTACATACGAACTCCGTTTTCGATGTTTTTGGACTCGTTGAAATCACCGCAACGAGCATTACAAGATCATGCAGAGAAACATCATAGTCCAACATGGGAGGATAAAACCAAATGTAGAAAGGTAAAACCTCTCTATAAATGAACAACCAGTCAAACCTCCAACATCAAAACTCAACAAGTTTTTCATACGAAATCCGTTTTTGATGAACTTGAGCTTGTTACGAAGATCACAACAAGCTCCAAAATTCCACACAGAGAAAAGCCAAATAAGAACCAAGAAAGATGATGAAGACAAGTATGCAAAGGTTTGAGCTCTCTCCAACTGATACGCTAAAGCTCAATGAGAGCCCCTCTTGATAGTACGGTATCTATCCTATAACCCGGTCTCCCACCTAACACCATGTGACCGGTAAAATAAAAACCCTATCAAGTTCATACCTTGACCTTGCGCATTCCACTTGAGCTAGATGATGTCGACCTTGATCTCTCCAAATGGAACACCTTTCTTGATTGCGCTTCGCTTAGTGAAGACTCACATATTGCTCCCCCATACTCCACTATGGAAGAGCCTCTCATATACACATCTTCACTTGACCATTATCTCCAAAAGGGTGGCAAGCATCAAGCATATGATATCTTCAAGATACTTCTCTTGAATACTTGCACTTCTCAAGCTTGATGACGATCACCACTTGACGTCATCCTTCATGGGCTATATGAAATCTTTATTTGATGCAAGCCCATAGAAAGATACCTAACCACACATAGAAATACCACACACATAGCATGGGTTAGTTCATAAAGCTATATGGACAATTACTTACCATATCAAGAGATACATGATCCCACTTGGTACATCTTGTAGCTTTGTGTGTTGATCAATATCTTGATCAACCTTGTATCTTTTCTTCTCTTTTCAATAGATGATGTCTTGAAGATAACCATGAATGATCACACAATCCTTTTCTTCAAGACATACTTGCAATATGCTTAACTCACATATGACCAATCATCGGATAACTACTCGAATATTTACTTGGTCATCACATACTCTTCTTCTTGATCATATCAAATATATATCCACACACGTCGATGATCTTGATGCCAAATACTTCACTATATCAATATATTCATGGCATCAACCTTGAATCCAACATATGGAGTTCAAGCATTGCTTATGGACAAACACTATAAGTATAACTCAATGCAACCATTAGTCCATAGGGATTATCATTAATTATCAAAACCACACATGGGGCGCCATGCCCTTTCAAGTTGTAGCCCTTGTTTCAGGCTTTTCATAAATTATTTATTTGCGCAATTTGGTCGAATGGTTTGCTCGCAACGATCTGTTTAGAACTGAACATTTTTTTGTCCAAACTGAACATTTTCTGCATGCAGTAGTTTTCCAGAACTGAATCGGTTTGTGGGGCAGCCGTGCCCTATTTTTGGGCAGCCGGTAAAGCAGCGACGGTCGTTTTCGTGCCCTAAAAGTAAAAACTAGTGCCTATAATGCAAAAATGGTCCCCTATTAATCTATTATAGGGTAGCCATTAGAGATGCTCTTAGATTTTAGTACCAGCCTTTCACCGCCTTGCCCTTGGACACCAATCGATGCAGTGTGCATTTACAGTGCACTTGCTTCATGCTAAAATACATCGCTTCCTTATCTGAGCACACTTGCATCGCACACGGCCGGCTTATTTCGCTGTGCCGCCTTCTTAATGAACATAAATTTATGCTCAAAGATAATGAACACAAGAGAAGGACAAGAAAAAAATGAAACATTTGGATTTGAGATACTAGGGGCGTGTTTGGTTGCCCCATCACCTCTAACCAGGCCTAGTGGGTGTTAGATTTTGTTGTTCGGTTACTCGCACGAGAGCTTGGCTTGGCTTGGCTCGGCATGCACTGTAGAGCCTGCCAAAGAGGAACATCCGACGACCATTTTCTTAGAGCTAAGCGCGTCACGTGCAGAGAGGTGGAACACGATACTGAGCTCGTATGAGCGTGAAGAAGGCGTGAGCTTGCGAGTGTCCACAAAAAGGGTGTGTGAGAAATTACTTCACCACATGTCACTGGTAGAAAAAAAGGCCTGTGGTCCCGGTTCGGCTGGGCCATCAGTCCCGGTTGCCCAACCGGGACTGGCCAATCGGGACAAATGTTAGTCCCGGTTGGGCCACGAACCGGGACCAATGGGTGCCCACGTGGCCAGTTCTGGCTAGGCGTGGGGGGAGACTCATTGGTCCCGGTTCTTGTTAAGAACCGGGACCAATGGGTGCCCACGTGGCTAGTTCTGGCTGGGCGTGGGGGGAGACTCATTGGTCCCGGTTCTTGTTAAGAACCGGGACCAATGAGTGATTTTTTTGTATTTAGGGTTTAGGGTCTCCCTCTCGCGGTGCCCCTCTCCCTCTCGCCGGTGCCCCCTCTCCCTCTCGCCGGTGCCTCCGTCGTCTCCCCCTTCTTCGCATCGCCGACGTGCTCTCCATCTCTCACTCGCCGGCATATCGAGGCCAAGCTTCGATATTTCTGTGCAGGTACTACTCGCCGGCTCATCTCTCACTCGCCGGCTCTCCATCTCGCACTCAATTCGATGCATGGTACTACATACAGCAATGAAGGAACCACTATTACACATCATCGTCATGAATATATTACACACAGCTCATTCGTCGTGCTTGGTCGAACATATTAAATGTACACACGAGTTTCATGCATATATACATCTCTTTTACACTCCCATTTTAACCGGCCATAGTATTCTCCTTTGGATCTAGGACCTCTGCATCTAAGAATCCCGCAATTTCCTCTTGAATTGCGCGTACGCGATCTTGTGGTAGAAGACCGTCCCGCACCGTTCGATCTAATTTAAAGAAGGGGTCAATATATATGAATGAAACTAAACACAATTGATGGCAATAAACTAAAATTGTGAATATTGTTTACGTACTTCAAGTTGTTCTAAGAACCGGCTCTTGGATCGCTCTTGGGTCGTCTGGCGAATGAACTCGCAAACGTAGTATCCACATAAATTATTCCCATGTTCCTGCCTCAAGCACTTTACGAGAACAGAGTTCAATCAAAATAATAATCAAGCATGATAATGGTATTGAAACTAAAATCAAAGAGATGCGCGGAATAATCAAGCATGATAACTTACACTTATTTGTTCAAATGTAAGCTTCGGCGCCCAAATACCCCTAGCCTTGGCGGTGAACCGTTTCCAAGCCCTGTCCGGCAAAGAAAATGAATAAAGGAGTTATATATTAATTGCTTGCTACCAGGGAATGAACGGAAAGTTGCCGATATAGTGCCATAATGATTGAAATTACCCTTGGAGGCATTCCTGCATGTCCGCCCACTCCTCAAGGGGTTTACGTTTCGAGTCCATGACAAGTACTACTCCTTTGTCAGGTTTAATGATTAGCAGAATAAAGTGGAAGCTGCGCACGCATAAGTCATCAATTATACACTTAACATCGAGTAAGCGAAATAGAATGTGTACAAGACAGTAACACTCACCCGTAGTTGTAAGGAAATAGTATTTCCCTTTTGGTTTCGTTAAACCTTAACGCCCTTACCAAGTTATCCTCTGTGTCGTTGTAATGACGTTTGAGAGATACTTGATGAATGTAGTATGGGTCAATGAACCCAATGTCATAGATTTGTCCTCTTTTGCATTGGAGAATCTTCATTCTGCATAATTAATATAGTGATGAGTAAGATTATACATGCAATGAACGAGCTGAGCTAGCTAGAGACTTAATTACAGAAATAATACTTACAGACAATAGGCACTGAGGATAGCTTTGTCGATGGCGTCTTGTTGGTATAACTGAAATAATTCAGGAAATTCAATCATTACCACGCCATTTCCATGCCCGTAATGCTCGTTTCTATAGGCCACGTAGATCCAGTTTGCCCCTTCCTCACAGGCTCGCATGTACCACTTATGCAATCTGCGCATTTTTGTTGGTAGATCGTTGACTAGCTCAGGTTTGACGAGACTATTCCCGTACCGGTATTGGTATGCTACTTCCTGGAACACTTCTAATTGTGCTAAGTAGTCCTGAATAGACATGCCATGAGCAGCGGCCGCTTCTCCGTATATTGCAACAAACTCAGGATCGATAGCGACATCACCTGTGCTCGACCCCTCGGCGGTATTGGAAAACACTTTGAGCGGGGGGCACGACTGGTTTTTCTGTTCTCCGAGCTGGGGAACTGATTTCCCTTTCCCGCTTGCACTACTACTCTTCGACCGCTCCTTATTTGCCTGAACCGACTTGCGAATCTGGCGGTCATAGTCTGGTGTCAGCCTTGGCGGGGGTTGTTCAAGGGTCTTCAGCATTTTGAAGACGGCGGCTTTTTCTTCTGGGGTGGAGGGGAACTCTGCCGCTTTCGGCTTCTTCAGGCTAGCCAACCACTCTTGATGTTGGGCATTTACGACCGCGGCATTTTCCTCCACCGTACGTCATAAGGTCTATGGGAAGATTCTTATGAGGTACTTTTGGGAGGGGCGACCTTTTACGTTTCGGTGATCGCTTACCCCTCATAGTACCAGCGGTGGGCGGAGACGGCTGACGCGGCGGCGGAGACGGCTGCGCGGCGGCGGAGAGGTGTTGCGCTGGAGACTGCTGAGGCGGTGAAGAGGACTGTTGCGCTGGAGACTGGTGAGGAGTCGATGGCCTTGGCTGCCAGTTCGGAAGCACGATGAATTCCTTTGGCCATAGAATGGTCGCTTTCTTGGCTTCTCCAAGTTCAAGCACCTCCCCATCTTCACCTGCAGGGTGTTCCAGCTTCAGCTCCTCAAAATCTTTCATCACTTCATCCACCCCGACAACAGCGTAGCCATGTGGAACCGGAGAGAAATGGTAAGTTGGATTAGGTCCAATTGGTACGGCATAGCCGACCGCCACCTTCATGGTTAAGTTAAAAACTTTCACATGCAGCTCACAAGGTGTGCTCTCCGTGATATCATCCACTGGGTAGCGACGAAGAGGAGCCACCGTCACTGCATCATCAGTACCATCCTGGAGCTCCGTGGAAGCCACGCTGCTTTTCCGATTCGATGGGCCGCCGGTACCATCGCATGCAGCTTCTACCATGTGCCGCTGAGATTGGCCGCTAGTACCTTGCTGGCTAAGTGCGGCAATTTGATCCTTCTGCCGCTTTAATTCTTCTTCTATATTACGCAGCCGGTCTGCAGCAGCGCGTGCTTCCATTGCCTCCCTTTCCTTTCTCCTCTGATGGCTTCTATCAGGAAATTTCTTCCTGTGCTCGGGAATCGCAATTGTCTTGGGCTTGGAGCCTGGTACGCCTCGTGTTCGTCCGTCGTGTTCCTCATTCCCAAGGGCGCGTGTGAGCTCGTCATCCTCTCTATCGGGAATGAACCGTCCCTCTGCAACATCCTTTACTGCATTTCTAATGCCTTCGATGGGTAGTAGGGGCTTATCTTTGTGTCTTCTGTTATATATGCACTTCCCTTCTGCGTCCAACGTGCCCCCATGCCCGTAAAACCAATTTCTTGCCCGTTCGATCCATGCGAGTGGCTCTGGAGTGATCCCTTTAGCCAGCAGGTCCGCCTCAAGTTTCTCCACCAGGCCCCATAGTATGGTGGTAGATCTTTTTAGCAGCATTTGCCTTATTTTTTGCAGACTTTTCCTGAGCTTCCTCCGATTTCTTGTACGCCACAAATTCTTCCCAGTCGTCCCTTATCTTCTCATACCCTTTATCGAAGTCCGGAGTCTTATTTTTCGACAAACTCGTGTTCAATCTTTTCTTCCAGTTCTTGAATAGCTCGGCCATCTTCTTAAGAGCCCAGTCCTTGACTTTTTGCTCCATGTTTTTCCGGGCAATCTTTTCTGCCTCATTTGGATCCTCCTCATCTGGATCCACCTCTGGCGCCGGCAGGGTGAAATTAAGCATGAGCTTTCTCCAAAGTCTTTCTTTGCCCACCTCGCCGACATATCTTACTCCTCCCTCCTTTGGCTCATGCCATTCTCGAACGGTGATCGGGATGTAGTCCCTAACAAGAACTCCGCATTGCTTTACCATTTTATTTTTAACATCAGGGGGAGCAGTCGGTGTGCCGTCTTCAGCGACTTTTTCGATCCTGTACCTTTCTTGGTCGCCCAACTTTTTGGCTGGGCCTCGTTTTGTCCTTACAGAAGATTTGCTCGATCCGGAGGGCTAAAAGAAGAAAGAGCGTTAATATATGTATATAGACAGCAGAGGCTTAATTAATACAATCTTCGGCTTCATTAATATATGTATATGCACCTCGCCGGAGTTTGCAACATTTAATGTTCCACCGGAGCCTTCGGCTTCTCCCTCGTCGGCTTCTCCCTCGCCGACTTCTCCCTCACCCCAGCCGTCGGGTTCTACCTCACCGGAGCCGTCTCTTCGGTTGAGAGACTCATCTCCCTCACCGGAGTTGTTCAGAAACTGCGAGGTGACATCGCCAACATCTTCCGGCCCGCGGATTATATCCTCGAGGATGTTTTCCTGATTTTCGTCTCGTTCCATAGTTTCTGCAAATTAAGAACAATGCACAAAACTTTAGTTGGGTAACTTGTTCCATATGTCAAGATACATCTACACAATTTTTGACTTGCCCAAAAACCTAAAATAAAATTCTCTTATATTTATTTTCACAAAATCCCCTTTTCTTAGGTTTACAAAGGAGCTACCTTTTTCATACCTCAGAAAATTCACTAAAAATTAGGGAATGATCCTCATTACTTGTAGAACCCAAATAATTTGGACATTTTTGCCCATTTGTTTTCAGTACAAAAACTAAGAAAATAAGAAAAGGCCATAAAATATAATGCAAACACTTGGCAACCTTTTTATTCAGTGCCTAGGACCATATGTGCACACACACTAGGGAGATAAGCCACAGGAAAATTCAACTTTAATTAGGACAAGCACAAATTAGAAACTTCACAATTTGATTTTTGTGTGTAACATACACAATATCATCTCATTTGCAAGAACAAATTAGAAACTTCATATGCTGCCTTATAATCTCATTTGCAAGAGCACCTCGGGCGGGGAGCGGCAGAGCACCTCGGGCGGGGATTCTTGGGCGCGACGGCGAACTCAGAGACTCTAAACCCTAAACCATCAAGAAATTAAAGCCATTAAGCTCAAGAACATAAGACTCAAGCTAAAATATACTGAAAAGCATGTATTACCACTTCAAAATCATTTGCAAAGCTAAAATTAAAATTAACATCAATATATAGCAAAACTAAAATTAACATCATAGCAAAACTAAAACTAACACTAACAAAACTAATTCTAGAAAATGGCTAACAAAAAATAGCTAAAACCTAGCAACTAACCTAGCAACTAACACTAACAAATGGCCAACAAAAAATCATCTACAACTAACCTAGCAATTTCTATAACCTAACAATTTCTATAACCTAACAATTTCTATATCTAACAAATTTCTAAACATATTAATCATTTTAATCTACAATGCTACAATTTTAATCTAATTACTTCTAAGCTTGAGTAGCAAAATTATGAACACTTTAATCTACAATCTACAATGTTAGCAAAATTATGAACACTTTAATCTACACATTTTAATCTACAATCGACAATCTACAATGCTATAAATTTCTAAACATTTTAATCTACAATTTTAATCTACAATGCAAAATTTCTAAACATTTTAATCAAAAATTTTAATCTACAATGCAAAATTTCTAAATATTTTAATCTACAATCTACAATGCAAAATTATGAATCTACACATTTTAATCTACAATCTACAATGCTATAAATTTCTAAACATTTTAATCTACAATGCAAAATTTCTAAACATTTTAATCTACAATTTTAATCTACAATTTTAATCTACAATCTACAATGCAAAATTATGAACAAAAAAGCACTCACCTTGAGTAGCTACGGCCGGCGGTGGTGGAGCGCGCCGGTGCAGGGTGGCGGCGTCTGGACGGCCGGATTAGCCGCGACGGTGAGCAGGGGCGAGCGTCGGGCCGGCGAGCAAGAGGGAGGCACGGCGGCGGCTCCATGGCCGGTCAATCCGCGCGGCGGAGGAGGTGGAGGGCGGGGCCGCGCCGGAGCAGGGTGGCGGCAGAGGTGGAGGGCGGGGCCGCGCCGGAGATCGAAAAATCGCCGGAGCAGGGCTTCGCCAGAGCGCTTCTCTCGTCGGGGGAACTGCGGCAGAGGTGGAAGAAGAGGAAAGGCACGGGCGGTTATAAACAAAAGACCTTTGGTCCCGGTTGTTCTTACCAACCGGGACGAAAGGGTCTTTGGTCCCGGTTTGTAAGAACAACCGGGACCAAAGGTCAAATTTTGGGCCGCTTGAAGTTCGCGCAATTTTGGGCCGTTTTTAGTCCCGGTTCGAGGTTGGAACCGGGACTAAATGGGCTTTTTGAAATTTTTTTGTTTTCTTTTATATAATTTCCAGGAAATGATTTAAACTTGTAAAATCAATAACTTTTAATCTGTTTATCAGAAAATTATGATTAATATATAAAAATGCTAAGAAAAATGAACCCCATCTATTTATATGTCTATTATTATAAATTCAAATAATAAAATAATATGTTTATTATTATCAGAAAAAATAAGGAATCTGAATATATTATCTATACATCTGTTTGCATCATGTATCAACTGTGCCATTTTCAATTCAAAAATGCATTAACTCATATCTTTTGCATACTTTATTATTGTCATTTTCAATTTGAATCTCACTAAACTTTCAAACTATTAACCATTTTGCCATTTTGACGAGAAGCCAGCCGGGACCTTGATACTGCTCAGGCATTCAAAAAAGATTTCTTTCTCTGCTTTGCTAAGAGCGTAGCTGCTTAAGTATTGACGCCCTTTATCCGTCTGCTTGTTGTATGGGTCTTTCATACGTTGCTGGTCCTCCTGTGCTTCTGGTGTATCTTTTATCTTCCCATACACGCCCAGGAAGCCTAGCAGGTTCACGCAAAGATTCTTCGTCACGTGTATCACGTCGATTGAAGACCGGACCTCTAGGACTTTCCAATAGGGTAGCTCCCAAAATATAGATTTCTTCTTCCATATGGGTACGTGGTTGTCAGCGTCATTCGGAACAGATAGACTGGCAGGACCCTTTCCAAAGATTACTTCTAAATCCTTGACCATGTCATATATAACATCACCATGAGAGAGGTTAGGCTTCTTCCGGCGATCTGCCTCACCGTTGAAATGCTTGCCTTTCTTTCTTACGGCATGACTGTTCGGAAGAAATCGACGATGCCCCAGGTACACGTTCTTGTTTCCCAAATGTATACTTTCAGTCTTATCTAAACAGTGCGTGCATGCATTGTATCCCTTGTTTGACTGTCCTGAAATGTTACTAAGAGCAGGCCAATCATTGATGGTTACGAACAACAACGCTCGTAGTTCAAATTCCTGTTGTTTATGCTCATCCCACACACGTACACCTGGATCGGACCACAACTGCAAAAGTTTATCAACTAATGGTCTTAGGTACACATCAATGTCGTTGCCGGGTTGCTTCGGGCCTTGGATGAGCACTGGCATCATAATGAACTTCCGCTTCATGCACAACCAAGGAAGAAGGTTGTAAATACATAGAGTCACGGGCCAAGTGCTATGACTGGAGCTCTGCTCCCCAAAAGGATTAAAGCCATCTGTACTTAGACCAAATCTTAAGTTCCTTGCGTCATCTGAAAATGTCGGGAACTCTCTGTCGATTTTTCTCCACTGGGACCCATCGGTGGGGTGTCTCAACTTCCCGTCTTTCTTACGCTCTTCTTTGTGCCATCGCAACAACCTGGCATGCTCTTTGTTTCTGAACAGACGTTTAAACCGTGGTATTATAGGAGCATACTACATCACCTTAGCAGGAACCTGTAACAACCCAAAGTCGAAAACCTAAAAACCTGAGTAAAATTTTCGCTTCTGTGTTGTATTGCATCATGACATCCATATTCATTTGTTAAACATCACACAAATGGGTTTCGCAACTTTGAAAAACCTCAAATGCCAACTTGCTCTAACAACTTCCAAAACAATGGAGGCACCCAAACTTGCAAAACAAAATACTTTGGCATTTTATATTTGTCAAGGAAGTTCCAAGAGTTTGGAAATAATATTTCTCAATTGCTATAAAGTTTTCCATATGAGCAACATTTTTAATTTTGCAAAATACCATCCCTAAACCCTATGAACAAAGTGGTACCAAACTATTTTATTTGGAGGCGCCAATTTTTGTGGAGCTTCCCCATGATATAAAAAGGCTACACAAATTATTTCCTAATTTTCTAAAATGTATAAGTGCCTTAATTAATTCAATGGAATGATGCTGGATTTTAAAAGGTTTTAGAAAGAAAACTGCGAAGGACCTATCCGTGATGGCAGCAAGTTTTCCAGGGGCTTCTTTGTAAAATCTTCATCTCCTTCCTCGTCGCTGTAGCGACCGCGCGCGCTCCCGCCGGACCAGCTCGACCCCGTGGTCGCCGTGCACGCCGCCGGTGCCCCCTCTGCCCCCACCGCAGGAAGACAAGCACGCCGGGGCCCCCTCTGCCCCCACCGCAGAAGACAAGCACGCCGGGCCCTCTGCTCGCCAACTCTCACTCGCTCCCCGCTCCCGTGCTTCCCCTTCTTCTTCTCCCTGAGCTCCCGGAGCCGCGCCATGGCCGCCGCCTAGCGCCGAGGCTACGGTCCACGCCGAGCACCGCCGTGTGGGGCAAAAGCTCCGCCTTGGAGTCCTCCCCCGCCTAGCCGAACGAATCGATCCCGGACGCCGCGAATCGGCGCTGCCGACCTCGTCTTCGCCGCGGCCATTCCAGCTCCGCCGCCCGAATCTCCGTCGCCACCGAGCCGTCCCTGACCTCTCTGCGTGCTCGAGGGTGAGTACCTGGCCTGCTGGCCCTTCTCCCCTTCCCCTCCCGCGCTGGTTCGTGCTCGCGCCGTAGAAACCGCCGTCGCCGAAATTTCCGTCGCCGCCGCTCACGTTTCTCCTCTTCGCTCGGAATGAGGCCGGAACACATCCGGAATTCCGGTCGATCGGAAAATTCCGGGTATCTAACAAGTTGATTCCGACACAATCCAGTACCTAATCTGCATATTCCGGATTCAATTCGGAATCGGCCGGATTATTCCGAGTTCTTCGGAATTCTGAGAGAATTCCGAAATGTCCAGTGCCTTTTTCTTTCTCTTCTGTTAACTTATTCTTTCTTTCTATTTTGGTTTAAATACTTATCCATGTTGGATTAAATGATAACCAGACATTAATTCAAAGAGAGTTTGTAAATGAAATAACTTGTTATCGGTGATTCCGAGAAATGCGTGTGCTTATCAAAATGCCCGAAAAAATGTGTTTTATTCATTAAGATAAATATCATGCTCATGTCATTTCATCCACAATTTAAATCCTAGGGTTGTCAACTACATTGTTCAACAAGTAAATCTGCCGCTTTACTTAAATCCACGGTATATTCGAGATGTGCCCCTTGCGTGTCCGAACTCCGTTTAAATTGAGTAGATGAATCATCCTCCTCCCTGGGACTTAACATGTCATGTCATCATGTGTTTGCGCATAGCATTTTGTAAAGCATGTGTGGTGATTGATTGCTCTTCCGTTGCTATGCTTCGATAGACCAAGCAGCCGGGGTTACTCCACAATACCCCGAAGAGCCGTACTACCAGCACGTTGATCAAGGCAAGCGTAATCCCCCCTCTGAGCATATTTTATCCTATGTTTTCGCAAATATTTTCTCCACTATAATATTGCATGCGGTTCCAAATGTCAATTTTATTGGACTAGAGTATCCTATAGTTGCATTAAGTTGCCGATGCCATTACATGTTTCCCCTCCTATTATCCATAGGTTTGTATTGTTGGCCTGAAATACTTAACTATGCAATGTTGATGCTTAGCCATGCTTAGTTAAATGTTATTCATCCGCTGGATGTATCGTGTTGGGAACATGTGTTAAATGTTCAGATGATGGTGGAGAATGGTGGTAACAGGTAATAAGATGCTAAAAGGTGGGGATGAGAGGCCACTGTGGTTGTGGTGCCTTGTCTCGTTCTCGCCGCCTAGGTGCGAGTTCTTTACCTCTGTTGGGAACCAAGACTGAGCGTACAACCATGCGTGAGGCCTATGCATTCGCAGTGCAGGAACCCTCATAGACTAAATAACTCGGGCGGGACTAGCCAGGGTCCTCTAGTTCGGGCTTCCATTTGCGCGTGCGTGATGATGGTGGTATGAACTGGTGAGGATGGTGGTGTTAGGAAAATGAGTGGCCGTGGGGCAGGGTGTTGGAACTCGTGTCCTGCCGCCACTGATGATCCTGGAAAGTCCTTAACGAGGGAGAAGTCGACACCGCTCCCACCCAGCCGGCTTTCCAAGGAAGAGAGCTAATTGTACAGGCAATGGGCCGGACGGTACGCGTGGCAAACATTGTACACCCCTGCAGGGTAAATCTTTTCGAAAAGCCGTGTCCGAGGTTATGGACGACTTGGGAAAGGACGATAAGATCATAGAATAACTTTAACGGAATGATTAAAAACTGGGTACTAAAGGTACCACTCAAGAATGCAAGGTTGACTTCTTCGAGGGTGATTCGGGGAGGTGCCCTTGATGAACATGTACAGTGGTTGATGATGGTTGATGATGAGAAAAGTGATCAAGAAAAGAGTCACTTCTTACCCCTTTTTGAAAATACTCTGAATAGTCGATGCCATTGAGTTATGTTTTATTAAATGAAATCAGCTTTATGCAAAACAGCCCTAAAACTTTGAAAGCCTCATCGAGCTAAAGCTCTATGTATAATCTTGCGAGTTCGTCGAACTCAACGTCGTTTGTTTTGTTTCAGAGGAGGACTTCACCGACCTCGAAGGTGGGTTCTTTGTGGACGTCGACGAGTAGTCTGGGGTTCCCAGGTGGCAGCTTGGGATATCCCGGATCAGCTAGCGCTGGATGTTTATTTGTAGGCCTCTTAGGCCATAATTTGGATCTTGTTGTTTAGACAACCTAATTCGCTTCCGCTTGTTGTAATGTTGGGTCCGTGACCTCTGTTGTCTTTTGCTATCTTTCTCTATTATAAGAGTTGAACTATAATGATTTGTGTCGTAGAGTCTGTGATGTGCAAGTTGTTCCACAAGTCTTGGTCTCTCTATTATGCATTGAGGGTTGTGCCTGTGTTAAGACATCAATCGGGGTGTTGTGTTGCCAATGATCCATTCTGAGCAACACCTGCCAAAGGTTTTGGCCGGGGATTGGTAAACCCGTAACATCCGGTTGTATCGCTTAACCGGTGACACACAGCATCACTGTATAACAGTCAGGTCAGGGCGCCACAGAACCCTCTTCCGGGGGGCTCGTCATCGCCCTCAACATCAACAGGGTCATCTTGTCTGATTTTGTACCGCAGTGCATTGCATACCGGGCATTTATCCATATTCTCGTACTCCTCACCGCGGTACAGGATGCAGTCATTAATGCATGCATGTATCTTCTGCACATCTAATCCTAGAGGGCAGATAGCCTTCTTTGCTTCGTATGTAGTCTCGGGCAATTCGTTATCCTTTGGAAGATTCGGCTTCATTATTTTCAGTAACTTCTCAAATCCCTTGTCAGAACAACCAGTCTCTTCCTTCCATTTCAGCAGTTCCAGTGTGGTACCGAGCTTTGTGCTGCCATCTTCGCAATTTGGTACAGCAACTTTTTGTGATCCTCTAGCATGGCCTCCAACTTTAGCTTCTCCTTTCTGTATCGCATTCTCGCTTTGCATCAGAAATGACCCCACCAAGACCATCAGCGGGCTCATCTGATGCCCAATGTTCACCTCCTTCTTCTTCAGCGTTTTCCATTACAGTATCACCGCATTCCTCAGGTAACATAGGATAGTTGTCATCATCCTCCTCTTCTTCATTGTCTTCCATCCTAACCCCTCTTTCTCCGTGCTTGGTCCAACAATTATAGCTGGGCATGAAACCTCTCCGAATCACGTGGTCTTGAATGGTTTTCGGGTTAGAGTACTCCCTGACGTTCCGACACTTCTCACATGGACAAGACATAAAATTATCCACTTTGTTTGCCTCAGCCACTTCGAGAAATTTATGTAGGCCTGCAATAAACTCGGAACTGCGTCGTTCGCCGTACATCCATCGCATCCGTGCATCCATCTGCATCATATAATTAAGTTTATCAAATACCTTTACAATAACATCTTCAATAGTGAAATGACCACCGTACATCGACACGTGCAATATTTCTGTATCAATTACAGATGAAAAGGATAAAGTTGCTAACCTCGGCCGAGGATATCATCTTGTGTGAACTTAAGTGTGGCTCGGGCATTTCATCGAACACATCTTGTGCGTGGCAAAGGAAAAAAAAAAAAACTAGCACCCAATTCCCACCAATCCAACCAGAAAAAAAAAGAGGAGAGAAGAGAGGGGTGGGTTATTTATAGGCAAGGGATGGGTATTGGTCCCGGTTCGTGCCACGAACCGGGACCAAAGCTCCGCGGCACGCCACGTGTCCGGCACTGGAGCATTGGTCCCGGTTCGTGGCACGAACCGGGACCAATGTCCCCAACCGAACCAGGACCAATGCCCTGGCAGCTCGAACCGGGACCAGTGCCAGGCATTGGTCCCGGTTTTTCACTGAACCGGGATTAATGGCCGATTCGGCTCTGGACGAAAGGTAGTTTTTCTACTAGTGATGGTGAAAGCCCTCGCCCTATTTACCCCCTTCGACTCTCTCCCCCCCCCCCCCCCCCCCCCCCCCCCCCTCGAGCTCTTTGTCACTGCAAGGTTGAACACGGACCAGCATGTAAGTTGCGCCATCTTGTCAAGTCGGCGCTGATCAGTGCGGCAATGCTTCCTCATCTTCTTCTCTGCCTCCTCCGCTGCTTTGATGGGTGCAAGTAATATCAAACCCTATCTCTTGTAGCTTAGATCTTCAATGAGCTCCTGAGCATTATATGATTCATATGTAACATGTAATGACATCAGTAGTAAGCCGTTAAACTCCACATTTGGGTCGAATTTGTGAAACCAAAGGCAACGACTTGCATGAACCCTAACCAAAAAACTGAAATGCGAGCAACTAAATGGTTTGTTGGGGGGGGGGGGGGGGGGGGGGTCGTCCGTGCCCTCATGCAGATCAAGCCATTGCGAGCGGCACAACATGACTCAAAAACTACATACGCCCGTCCGGCTCACGTAGTCAAGTGCCGGAACCGCCACAAAATGGCGCGAGCAACCAAACCCTAGTATTGATCTGTGCTTGGCAACTTGAACTGGCTGCTCATCGATCCAGTTCCTTTGCGCCTCATCAAAGCAACCCAAAAAGGATCCAGTTCGTTTGCCCGTTCTTGCATTGAGGTGACAGCGTTTCCGTTCAGATGCAGCTGAACATGTTATAGCAAAGTTGAACTCACCGCTGTCCATCGATCTATCAATTCATCTGTCTCTCTCTAGGCCCTATACATTTCCGTCTCTCTGCCTCTTCGTCCGCTCCCAAGCAGGCAGATGCAGGTGCAGTGCACGCCCACAATGTCCCAGCTTTGTACTACTGCTCGAAGTCCTGTCAGCTTGGTCGTATCTCGTATGGCATGGTTTTTGGACTGGATAAGCAAGTGGCGAATACATCCATGTACAAACATGGCAGTTTCTGTATCTCCTCTTCTTAGCTCGATCGTGACTTGTTTGCTTCCAAACTTAAGTTCCTTGTGGCATAACATAAGTATACTAGTACTATATTCTACTATAATACCATCACCAAAGTCGTAAGTCCTCGGCTATAGTTAGCCAGTGATATAGTGACCAGTAAGTACTCTACTACTTCATATTGGCTAATCAACCTCGCCAACTCTCCCTGCAGCACGCTAATTAAGCTCGCCAACTTCTCCCTACAGCACTTACACACTTAGATATTTCTATATACACATCTGTGATCTAACTAGGGCAGATAGATCACTAGTCTTTGCTGGTGACCCTGATGGGCATACCCCCTTTGAGGCGCACGGTCGGGAAGTTGACGATGTGGTCCTCCTCGGCCACCCACCTGCATGCAAGCGACCATTCCAGCGTCATTGTCAGGCAACAAGATGTATGTATATATGGATATGGATCTCGCCATCAGCCACACGATCCATGCGCATCGATCTTAAGCTGTTTTCGATCATTCTAGCGCCCACTTGCCTAGAATTTATGGGTGGGTGCAACTATCTGGGCAGCCGATGCATGCACATCGATGCAACGCGTCCGTGAAATTTGCATCGTACGTCTTGTATATCACAGAGATAATATGGCAAAGACCAAGGTGGACCATGCAAGGTGAAAGATGCAAAATGGCGATTATATTATTCTACGTAGGACTGTCGTGTTTCTTTTTCCAGAGGGATGATTCTCTTCTCTCTGTGTAGGGGCAGGGAAGGAGTATAAAACTAGACAAAAAACAATGGTACGTGCTGCGCAGCGGCGCCATGCCATGCCCTGTTGGTTCGCCAACAAGCGCATGCGCGCGCATATCTTATTGGGTGTTTCAGCTCCATCACGGACAGGACCGGCACAGAGCCCATTTTGAGTTGGGAGGCCATGAGGCGAGGACCGTCACATCACATTCATGTCGACCAACTTTTTCACTACGTGCGAGCTCCACTCATGCATGTTGCCACCACAGGCTCGGTCAACTTTGGTGTGCACCATTGCATACCTTTCGATCTATGGCCAGGGCTACTCCGCACGAGCCGTCGCGCGCGGTTTTCATACCTCTAAATGACAAGGGGCTGGGAGGAAGAAAATCCCCACTACGACCGCCGTCTCAACTGCTTGCCACCGTCCGCCTCGCCGTCCTGCCCTACTCGAATCATGGCCTCCGCCGCTCGATCGGCTGCTAGTCTAGCTACTATGCCGACGGGGCGAAGCGTGCAGGCTCTGTGAGCCCGGCCGCCTGGGCAGCGGCTGAGTGGCACGTGCGGCTGCCCTCTCACACGTGCTGGTGGGGGTGCGCATACAGGCGTGTACTCCATCTCATTCTCCATTCTCCCAACTGCATGCTTCTGAACGCCGCACACGTGCGGCCGGCTTGGAGCACCGCACTGCCGTTCTTCCCGATCCCACACGTACGCACGCGTGCGGCCGCTAGCTACGACTAGATATATATATATAGCCCTAGCAGCCCCTATGGCTATTAGCTAGGGCTACTGCACGTATGAGTCGGTGGTACTTGACTTGGGCGAGGGTAGTGTAGTGTAGGGGTCCCTTGGCTTGGATTGGCATGCCATGCTTGGACCTCACTAGCTAGGTTTCTTTCATATGCCTGTACTGGCATAGATCGAATTGAAGATCCAAATCTCCCTCCACAAATTATTGGTGCGCCAATTCCATCTCACTTTAGTGAATACTTTTGTTTTACTTTTTCAGGTGACGGAGAGTGCGTGGCGTAATTAATACTCACTCTGTCAATATTAGTTGTCGCTGTTATACTTTTGTTTTACTTTTTCAGGTGACGGAGAGTGCGTGGCGTAATTAATACTCACTCCGTCAATATTAGTTGTCGCTGTTTGAGTTCGTATTTTGTACTCAAACAACGACAACGAATATGGAACGGAGGGAGTCAAATTTCTGAAAGGGGAAGTGTGGTGAATTCGAGCCTGAGAGGTGCGAGGTTGTATATCTGCATCATACTATAGTAATTCGAGCCGAGAGGTGCAATCCGCATCATACTAGTTGTTAATTAACAATGGTTGATATATACTTAAACTGCCAAAACGTCTTGTATTAACGAAGTGAGGTAGTAGTACTAGTTAATCCAGTTTTAAAAATCTTTTATACTCGGAAATATTTGAGTCATATGTGCATTCTTGAATTGCAAAGAAAAACGAAACCTAGCTAGGCTCGAACGATGGGGAGGTGAGACATGCTTGTGTGAATGATCTTGGCCATTTATATGCAAGGAAACATGAAGGAATGTGAAGGATCGTATACTATGTGGTGTGGTGTTGCATGCATGGGGCGAGAATCGAATGAGAGAAAGTGATCCATACCTGAAGCTGGTGACCAAGTGGTGGAGAAAGATGGAAGCTTCCAGCCTGGCCAGATCCAGGCCTGGGCACAGCCTCTGCCCACCACCAAAAGGGGTGAAGCTGCTAGTGCTCATGTCCTTCTCCTGTTGATTCGTTCATATGTTCACCGATTTACACATTATTAGGTTTCCCAAAATCAAATCGCAATGATCGATGATAAGCTTCACAAGTACTAGTGCCCCACAGTTTTTCATAGCTATCTTCTTAGTAATTAGGTTATTGTATCATCATAATTCACACAACATTTGAAGCATTACACTTGTGTAAAGTACTAGTGGAAATGTTCACATTCAGGTCCTCAACTTAAGATTTAGACGAGGCACATGCATATGGATGTCGTGATTCAACTAATTTTGGGAATGAACTGATTTTTCCCCCAACAATTGAAAGAATTGGAACTTTGAGTTACAAGAAGTCTTAATTAATTAATTTATTTATTTCTGGCAGAAGTACTAGCAATATGTACTATGGAAATTCTATCATGAGCTTATAATATATAGGAGAAAACCCATATGTTAGGAGTCCCACAAGCCCCACTCATCAAACCCCTATTATCATGTTGGTGTTGCCTAAAGGTGTAGCAATGGGATGAACATCTCTACCAAATGTGGGGTTCGTTCTTACCTTCCACCTCCATGGGTTGAACTTGCAGGGATCCTCGTAGAGCGTGTCGTTGAGGTGGACCGACCGGAAGTACACGAAGACGCACCACCCCTTGGGGATGAGATGTCCCTTCACCTCGACATCCCGGACCGCCTTGCGCATGATCCCACTGATGATGTTCCCCAGACGCAGCGTTTCCGTTATCACCTATATACGTACCCACAAAATTGTTCCGTTATCAGCATTGTGTTGCTAGAACAGAAACGGAGAAATGAGCATCATGCATGGTGCTAATTTTTCTTTGCTTACATGTTGTGTGAACGACAGGGACATGTAGTCTGTCCATTGCAAGGTTTCACCCACGTCGGTTTTTCTCATCTTCAGCTGCATGTTCTCCTCCTGGAACCGTCAAAATGTGGTAATTGGTGTCACCAATCATTGTTGCATCAAATGAGTACTGAAATCAAAGTTCCATTTTTTCTACCGCAGGAAAATCAAAATAATGAGCAGCTACCTAGCTAGGCATGTTCTGTAATAGTAGTAGCTGGCACGCAGAGGTTTCAATGAGTTCAGTGTTCACATGGCATCAAAATAGAAACAGGGTCGACACATGAGTAATTTCTATCCACTGTAGTGCTGTAAATGGAAACTAGTGAATAAAATGATGTTGCTTGTGTAATAGGACGTGCTAGCTAGGGAATGTTCAATGTTCACAACCCTATCTTTCACCAACTGATGAAACCCTATCTCAGAAACATGTGTGTCTTCAAGAACAAAACGAAATTATTGACTTGCCATGCTGTTTTGTGCAACTAAGTCTTTTCATGGGGTAGAAATTCAAAGTGGTAGCTCATTGTAAAATGCGTAGATATTTAGTTGCATGTGGATCGGCATCAGATGCACTAGCTGGACAAATTAGCCTTTTGCCATCATACCATCAGGTGTCAAAAGTTAACAATTAGGTGGCATGACAGTGCCCTAATAAAGTGAGTGCATAGGTAACAACATGCTAATGAATCGACCGAGTAGATGGCACATCATGATACTAAACTTTTTCTGAGTGAGAAGATGCCCAATTTTGATGGGATGTGTGCGCCTGATATTAACAATGTTTTTTCTTAGAATCTGATGTTAACAATGTTGTGTGCATGTCTTGCTGCAGAGTTGGGCAAGCTACACTTCTTTAGGCACATAGATAGCAGCAATAATTAATGCTTAGTGGCCAACAAGAAAGGCATGGACCAATATTGGCACGATCCTTATGTGATGGATGATCCCAAAATATTCTTCAGTGCTATACTGCAGGCTCTTATAAGCACTTCCAGTTTGTTCGAGACACAAATGAACTGTGTAGATTGTACTAGGGGACTATGCGCAGGCTCCGCCGCGCCCGTGGACTTCAACGAATTGTAGTTTTTTTAGAAGGATTTAATTTGAAATTTGGTGGAATTATTCGGATTTGAATTCTGTTAAGTCTCGCAAAAATGGGCGTATTCGAAGAGAATTTGGAAATTTGTAGTTTTTGAATTTAAATTTGATCGTATGGCGTAATCAGTGAATTATTCGGATTTGAAGTATTCCAGTGCTCGCAAAAATGGTCGAATTTAGAGGAAATTTTAAAATTTGAGGTATTCAAATTGTAAGTTTGATCATACGGCGTAATTAGCTAGAATTTTTTTTAACTGTTTTGATATATTTTAATATTTTTCTGCCGAATATATTTGAAGTTATTGAATTTGCAATTTTTAAAATTTTGAACTCTCGCAAAAATGGGCGTATTAAAAGAGAATTTGAAAATTTATAGTATTTGAATTTAAATTTTGATTGTATGGCGTAATCAGTGAATTATTCGGATTTGAATTCTTCTACTGCTCGCAAAAATGGTCGAATTTGGAGGGAATTTTAAAATTTGAGGTATTTAAATTTTAATTTTGATCGTACGGCGTAATTAGCTAGTATTTTTTTTACCGTTTAGATATATTTTAATATTTTTCTGCGGAATATATTTGAAGTTATTGAATTTGCAATTTTTAAATTTTTTGAAGAGTTGTCTAAATAATCTGGAGGGGGAAAAGAAAAAGGGGTAAAAAAAATGGAAAAGCAAAAAAAAAAAATCTGACAGGTGGGCCCCTATGACGTCGTGCTGACGTCACAGGGCAGTTCTGGCTGGGACGGCCGCGGCGGCGCCGTGGTCGCCGGCGACGCTCCGGCGCGTTCCAGGACGCTCGCGTGGGCTCGGCGGACGCGCCTCGTCGCGGCGCGGCTGGAGGTGGCGCCGCCGCCGCCGTTTGGTCGCCGGAGCGGCGCCGGTGGCCAGTGGACGTTGCGGAAGGCAGCGGCGCGGCGGCGTCGATTCCGGCGGCGGTGGGACGTATCGGCGGCCGATTAGCGGCGGGGAGGTAGATCCGCCGACGGCGCACCCAACCGTGGTCGGGGATCCGGCCGGGAAGCGGCGGAGCGGCGGGGCCGCGCGGTGGCGACGGCGGCGACCGCGGCGTCGCGCGGAGGAGAGGGGAGCTCGCGGGATGTTTTGCAGATAAGTCCCTAAACTTTTGGCAAATTACTTGTAGGTCCTTCCGCAGTGAAAAACATGAAATCCATGCGAATATCGTAAAACGGACGGGTTTTTTTGCAAAATGGTCCGACGACCGGGTGGGCGACCGGCTGGGAACCGTGCGACCGGCGAGTTACCGGATGACGTGTCGCGTTCTAATTGGACAAAAATCAACTGCTACAGTAGATCGCGCGAATTGGGGCGATGTGGCTTCATCAGGACCGTTCGTCGCTCCGATCGGATGGTCGTGGTTCGCCGGCAACGTGGAGGGCTAGAGAAGGCTGGGATCCTTCCGTCTTTTATATATAGTGTAATACATGCATCTGGCTAAAAATGAAAATCTGGAATATATATATATAGATCCTACTCAAATGAGTTATTGACAGGAATGTTGTTCAGGTGAGACAATAAAAGAGCCAGTTCATGCCTGTCTTCAATTGGACTGGTTGCAGTGTCCATGCACCTTCACGCAATTGCTCGAGCAAGACTAGTCATAGTGGGAAGTATCATACACTAGCATCATGTATAGTATGATACTAGTCTATGTTACTACCTTCATAGTGGGTAGTAACATATGTGTGGTATTATATAATCATGCATTTATTAGGCTATAGACTCATCTTGTCTCGAAATCCGTTATGTTACGGTATCTACTTATGATACCACCATCATCTCTCTTTTTATTAATTGTAGTGACACGTCAGCTTTTTGCCAACATGGTATGCATGATACTACCTATGATACTCCCACTATGGCTAGTCTAACAACAGTGCATTGTAGCTTGTTGGGCTTAAGAAGTCAGTCTCAGGGTTTTGCGAATCGGAATTTAGAAACAACTCCTTCCGTTTCAAATTATAAGATGTTTTAGATATTTCGAAGTGGCCTACTTAGAGACTAAAATGAATGAACATTAAAACGCGTCAATGTAAATACGATTAAGAAAAAGATAGAACATCTCATAATTTGGAACGAAGAAGAGAGTAACTACTAATAGTACCTCAAGCTGTTGCAGGGCGAGGGGGCACTCGCTAAGGAACTTGACGGCGAGTGTGATGAGCACCGGAACGGAGTCCTCGGCGGGGATCATGAGGTCGATCATGTTGTCCGATATGAGTTCGTCGGTGAGCTCCTCGCTGCCGTCGGCCATGAGCACGTCGATGGCGTCTCGCGGCGGCCCGCAGAGGATCCCTCTCCTCCTCTTCTGCTGTATGATCCTCTGTATCAGCCTGGCCATCCTCTTCTTGGCCTGGTGGCGATCAATGCAAGGGTGCACCCAGAGAAAGAGAGCAGAGCAACGCAGAGGCGTGTCAAACAGAAGGAACAACGAAAGGTAAATAAATCTTGGCAGAGATACTGATGCTTTCGCTGCCATATTGGCAGTGTGTGGGTGTGCATGGCGAGAGGGTACCTGGAGGGATCTGTAGAGCCTAGTCCCTGGCAGCTTAATGGGAAGGGACATGAGTCCGACAATAAATTCCTGGAATTCCTGCTTGAGCTGCCGCATCTCCGGTCCTGCCTCCAGCCCGATCAGACCCCTCACCAGGATTTGGAACACCATCTGCGCCATGCATTATGCATTGGCTCAGTACAAATTCATGTAAATTTGAAGTTTCATTAAGATTTTTCTTGAAATGCAAGCTATTCGTTTCAGGCAGAGACTGTTCGTATTTACTTCACACAGAAATCTCATACCAGCAGTACTATCACTGTACATTTTGACAGGATGAATGATTTATTTTTTCTGCTCGCCGGACGCCGGTAATCCAATCCTGGATGTGGGCTCTACACGGGGGTGTGGGGTGGAATTGAATGAATGGGGAGAGAAGAGAAGAGAAGAGAAGGCAGGCAGCAGCTCCCCACAATCTCATAAAGATACCGCACCCGCACCCGCACAGTCACAGTCTTCCCCCTCTAGCTCTCTCTCTCTGTGTCAAGCACACGAATGAAGAAGAGGCATGGCATGGCATGGCATGGCGAGCAGAGAGAAAGGGACGGCCCCCACTCCTTCCATGTGGTGACACGGCGCCGCACGTGTGCACGCCGGTGCGTGCGCCATACGACCCCTACTTGTAGCAATCCACTTCAATCCATCCCGATTCTCTCTCTCTTTTTATTTCTCTCTTCTCTGACGCACGTACAGACACGTCGTCGTCGTCGGGGTACTAGGCTACGCTAGTAGAGGGACATGTGAAATCAAGAAACCGGCAATGGGGGTCGACCAGCTAGCGATCGAGCAGAGAATGGGACGTACCGTCTTGGCGTGGTCCTGGATGCGGAGGCGCGCGCCGGGGCCCTGGGCGCGCCAGGCGGCGAGCGCGGGGGCGAGGCGGCGCTGCATGTCGGCGGTGATCTGCGCCTTGAGCTGCGGCGACTTGAAGAAGGCGCCGACGAGGCCGTGGACGCGGCGCTGCAGTCTGCCGTTGATGAGCAGGATGGAGGACTTGCCCATGAGCTCCGTCAGCGACCGCGGGTACCACGGCACGAAGGACCGCGCGTCGCTCTGCAGCACCGACCGGCTCACCTCCGCGTCCGCCGTCACCACCGTCGCCGACCCGAACAGGTGCGACCGGAACACCGCGCTGCCGTACCTGCATGCCGACTCGTGCCAGGCCGTGTGTGTCAGTACCGCGCACGTGCATGCGAGCGGGCTGGCATGGCATGGCATCGATCGATGCCACGCGCACGCGTGCAACCACTGTGCTGTGCCAGTCTACCAGAGAGAAAAAAGATTTTAATTTTGCTTACCGGAGGCGGCGCTTCTCGACGAAGGCCTCGGGGCGGGGGGAGTAGGCGCAGGACACGAAGTCCAGCGTCTCGCCGACGACCGGCCACCCGAAGCTGCCCGGCGGGAGCTGCGCTTTCATCGGCTGCCTTCTCGGCCTCGCCACGACGGCCGGCAGCAGCCTGAAACACAGCAGCCACACGGCGGCGGCCAGGATGGCGCCGCCGGCCGCGCACGTCGACGGCGCCGGCCAAGAAACGGACATCGCGCGCCCAAGGTGTAAACTTGCTGGCTGTTACGGTGTGTGCCTGCAAGGAAGACTGCACCGTCCCAGCCGGCTTTGTGATGGTGGTGGTGTAGTGGAGGTGGAGCTTGGCGACTACGAGAGGACGAGAGCGACCACTTATATGTAGCGAGTGGGGAGGCATGGAATTGGCAAGCGCACAAGGACGGGGGAAGGAAGACGAGAGATTTTCTTAAGAAACAATTGGGTTTTGATATGTTTTCGTTTCCTATAGTCCCCACATCTATCTATCATTGTGTATCGGGGCAGAGTGGTGGTGGTACTACGGACGGAGTAGTGCGTAGAATATATATTTTTCTATATATTTTTTTGTTTATTTGACTCTTGCTCCGAGCGGGTTGAAATGGAGAGTCCCGAGCAGAACCGATGCTGCTGAGTGATGGGTCATGCTCACTTGCTCGCGCGCACGTGCGGGCCCCTAAATTATCTCTACATTTTTATTCATGCATGGTTTTTAAATCCCTCGATCACAGCTTATTTATGTGTCATCTTGTTTCCTTTTTACTTGGGAGATTAATTAAGATTATATGAGGTTTTCAAAAAGAGTTAACACTTTTCTTAATCCACGTGTTTTGGCTCTCCACCCCTACATTTCCGAACGGAGGGAGTAGTCGTGAACCGGAAATTTAAACATAACTCAGAACACATACGCCCATCAAATGTAAAGAAAAATCTATCCAACAAGTAAATTTGTAGGAAATTTCTTTTTGCGACATGTATAAAAACAAATTTGGCGTTCACCATTTCTTCTGCCTAGGATACAGGGTATGTCTTTTATTCATGAAACTTGCAAGAGACAAATATGTAAACTGTATATAGGACATATTCATGCTACTCTCGGGTGTAGTTACTCACATGTGTGTTTCACACAACGTATGAAGTATCTATCATACCGGGGAGTATGTACATGTAGTATATAGTATATAAAACTATTTTAGTACTATAGATACTACTTTTTAGGTAGTATGTAATTTTTTTAACATGCTTCTCTCTTATATACAAATATGACGGTATTTCGAATATATAGTGTAAAATATGAGCGCACTTCCAAATTTTTCATGGAACTTGCTTTGAGATATCTTAGATATAGTATATGAACATACTCAAACCGATAAAGTATTAGAAATACTTCCGCATGGTGGTATATGAGACGTGGGTATAGTTACGCCCAGTAGTATGAAGCATTTAACCTATATATATAATCTGATTTTCATTTTAGATGGATTTTGTGGTTCATTCTAGAGCATGCCCCCCACCCCACCCACCCACACACACACACAATATGTGCAAAGCGAGTAAGTGAATCTGATTTTCTACATATATAAGGCCACTAACCTTTTTCGAGAGAATTTTCTCTCTCCAATGTTTTGAACCGTGTGCGATGTAATGCCCTTGGATGCACTTGAGAGTTGGATCACCACACATTGAAGACGAACATAAACAGAAATCGCCGTCTTCCGTCTCTCTCTCTCTCTCTCTCTCTCTCTCTCTCAACTCTTCTCTCACGGATCATCTTCTACACCTTTTGCGACAAGCCGGGACTTATGGATGGTTATGTTACCATCCACGTCTGTTATGCTCTTGAAGATCCA
This sequence comes from Poa pratensis, assembly GCA_947311845.1. Classification (NCBI taxonomy): domain Eukaryota; kingdom Viridiplantae; phylum Streptophyta; class Magnoliopsida; order Poales; family Poaceae; genus Poa; species Poa pratensis. The sequence goes on from CAMZMU010000110.1 coordinate 17,375,645, forward strand.
TTTGCACTCAACCGGCTTAGCCTCCTCAAGAGGAACCACCAAGTTTCAAACTTTATTGTTGTGCATGGATTTCATCTGGATTTCCTGGCTCCAAGCCATTCGTTGGAACTAGCATCCATCATAGTTTTTTTGTAATTCGCATGTTCATGGCCCTCAAGGAGGAATACCTCGTTCTCAAACCATTGGGGTGGTTCTCGAGATAGGGTGACCTGCGCGGTTTAATGACTTCCCTGACCGGAGTTCTTGCCACCGGTGCAAGAACTTTCGGTTTGTCTATAGGGATGATAACCGTAATTACTTCCAGTTGGAATTGAAAGGATCGGTATGGCCACCTATAGGGGGGGGTGAATAGGTGCTACTCAATTTTTAGCTCTTTTTCAAATTAAGGCTTGACAGAAAGGTAAATTATCTAGATATGCAACTACGGTGAATTTACCTATATGACAAGTTAACACTAACTAAGCAACGATACAAGTAAGAGCTAGCGAGTAAGGAGTAACCGAACGGGAAGCACGCGGAGACAATGATGTATTCCTGAGTTCCTCCTTTTTAGGGGAGTACGTCTCGTTGGAGGGGTGTGAGTTTCAAACTCAAACGTCACAAATGGTCTCACCCTATTCTCCGATGAACCTTGCCCAAAAGCTCGGTTCACCTTCCACTATCGGAATCCTTCAAGGCGGAATCTAGAGCCCTTACAACAAACTTGAGGCTCAACCCACAAAAGGATTGGGGGCTCCCAAGCACCACAACACCTGCTACACAAAAGTAACAAGCAAGTAAGTACAACAAGATGCCTAGGTTTTCCTAGTGGAAACCCTAGGCTTAAATCCCTCAAGTGAATGAGGGGAAAATGAAGAACGCTTTGGTGAAGTAGTAGATCTGGGCCTTCTCCTTCAATCCTTCAAACATCGACGAGTTTAGGTGGAGGAATTGGGAGATCTAGTGATTCTTGAGCTTGCAACAATGGTGTACTTGAATGCAGGGCGAGCTAGCTGACTGGAGGTAGGTGAAGGGGTATTTATACCCCTCCCAAAATTGTAGCCGTTGCAGTCCACTTACACCGGAGACTCCGGTCCAGGAGGGCCGGAGACTCCGGCCAGGGCGGAGACTCCGGACCCGGAGGGGGCGGAGATTCCGGCCCCAGGCGGAGATTCCGGGGTTCCTCTGGACCGACTCCGGACCCATAACAGAGAGCGCCGTCTTGTGGAGCTCTTCGCTCCAAAACTTGATGGGCCGGAGACTCTGGTCAGGACATACATGTTGCATTCTCCTTTTTCCTTGACAAGTGTTTCGATGCAAAGTATAAATATTTCTTTTAATTCCTGCACCACTTAACATCAAATTAGATATGCCCTAGTGTTGTTGCCTAACACACAAAACACATAGGGGATATAAAATATGTCCTTTCAGGAATTACTTCCAGTTGTCACTTAGCTACCGGTTTGTTACGTAAACCCTACCAGCCACGTAAAAGTGCAAAGACAATGTTAGAAGCGTGTAACTTGGTTTTGCAGAACATCTGATGTGGCATAGCCTTCGTCATTTAATGTTATATAACATGCTATCCAATGTAATTTATTTGCATTACCTGCGTGTCATGACGCCGATGGAGATGTTCTTAAGAAGAAAAGACCTAAGCTGCAAGTACGCTAGTGGTCGTCTGGTCGGCCGCGCCGTGACCCACAGGGACATGTCGGCTTGGTCGTGGCCGAGGGTGTATTATTTCTGCAAATTCATAAAAACGTGTATTATTTCTAAAAATTATTAAAATAAATGTATTATTTTAAAAAATGAGCATTACAAGAATCTATGCTGAGAGGTTATTAATTTCAATTATTTCTCATACCTCCATATAAATAGTAAAAAGATCCCAAACGCTAAAGCATGATGTGTAATCATGCACCGTGGTAGCTTGGTGCGTTTGTGATTTGATTTGAGTTGGCATACCAAACTTGTTGTATCTTTTTAATTTTGTGGGGAACTCGTTGCATCTTTGAACTGTAATACATAAAGTAAACGAAGCTAGTCGTCCCTATGAAGAATCTCATGCAATAAAACTACACCTTAATAGATAAAGAGAACGCCACAGTGGTAAATAAACGATGGCAGCATACTGGGCTGAATCATTGCACAATTTGATTGAACTCCTTTCGGCAGGAACTTTTTTTCTTAAAAACTTTAAGTGGGCCTTCTTACTTGAATACATGCAATTCAACTAATCGAGGGAACTTTGTTAGAACTTGTTGCCATACTTCCAAACAATCAGGTGAATTACTGGATGTAAGTGCATCCGCTTGTGTCTTAACTCTAAAGAGTACAGTGTAAATGTGAGCACGCAAATTTGAAGCTAAGTGGGTGGGGGCCATAAACCATTTAAAAATCCACCAAGTGGTGGTTTTCCTGTTGACCTCTTCTCAGTTTGTTGCTACATTTTTTAGATAAAGGGAGTTTTTATTACTTAAAAGAATTAAGTATTATATCCGGCCTCTGCATAGTTAGGATGCGCACAACCACTAGTTCACCAGTTCACGAGTCTCCATGCAGAAAATGAAAAAGCGAATTACATATCATAATGAGAAATTGTAAAGACGCCTAAGATGGTGGTAGGTCGATCCGGAGATTATGTTGCCATCCATGCCGGGATAAAAAATCCCTGGCTGCTGCCTCCAAACGGGATGCCGCCTCCATAAACAAATCCTGGTGCTCCACTCGTTGCAGGGCCGACCAAGCTCGTAGCAATGCTGTACAGCGATAGATAACCTGCATATAAGAAGCATTTTTATCGTTAAAAATCTTGTCATTTCTACATAGCCATAGCGACCAAATAACGGCAATCGCTCCCATCCTACTGAATAGTTTAAACCTAGGATCAACCCCGTTTAACCAGTTGCCAAACAAGTTTGCAACATTACGCGGGGATGTAAGATAGAACCTATCTGGACGGCTGACCATATAGACCTAGCGAACTCGCACTGAAAGAATAAGTGTGTAATAGTCTCGTCGTGATGACAGAAGACACACTTTTTGCTTCCGTGCCAATTGCGTTTGGCAAGATTATCTTTTGTAAGAATTACACCTCGGCGGAGATACCACACAAACACTCTAGTTTTTAGCGGGATCTTCATCTTCCAAATTTTGTTATTAAACTTACTATCGACTGGTACATCGGGTAAAACTAACGCTCTATATATAGAATCTACCGAGAATTGACCATTCTTCGTAAGATTCCATCGAAATTTATCTCGACCTTCCGATAAATGGATGGACTCCAACCGGGTAGACAAAGCATTCCATGATGCTAGTCTAGGTCCAAGTAAACTTCTCCTGAACGAAACATTTGGAGGGGATGTACCCAGCACCTTAGCGATCGTGTCGCTCTTGTTTCGTACAATAGCATATAGGGCCGGATATTGTACACGAAGGGAAGTTTGGCCTAGCCATATATCCTCCCATAAGCGAATTTCTGACCCATCCCCGATTAAGAAAGATCCATGTGGGAAAAAGAACTTCTTAGTGGCCATCAGGCCAGCCCAGAAGTGCGAATCCCTAGGTTTCCAAAGAACCTGAGAGACGGCTTGAGAACCCACATACTTCCTCCTAAGGAGGGTTTGCCAAACTCCTTCTTCAGAAAGTAGTCTGAAGAGCCATTTACCTAGCAAAGCCCTGTTCTTGACCTCAAGGTCATGAACACCGAGCCCTCCTTGGTCTTTAGGGCAGCAAACCACACTCTATTTAGTCAGCCGATATTTTTTCTTCTCACTATCCCCTTGCCAAAAGAATCTATATCGGAAATAATCCAATCGTTTCATGACTCCTTTGGGAATTTGGAAGAATGCAATCATATACAGTACCATATTCGTAAGTACTGAATTTATGAGAACCAATCTTCCGCCCAGGGATAAGAGCTTGCCTTTCCAGCTATTTAAACGAATTTGAAGTCTTTCCTCCACCTTTTTCCACTCAGCATTTGTAAGTGTCCGATAATGAATCGAAATACCCAAATAGTTGATAGGAAATTGACCTTGCACACAGCCAAAAAGCTCAGCATACAAGGCGGCGTTATCCTGAGCCTCGCCAAAACAGAACAATTCGCTTTTATGGAAATTAATCTTAAGATCCGAAAGTTGCTCAAATGCCGACAAGATCAGCTTTAGGTTACGAGCTTTTTCGATGTCATGGTCCATAAAAAGAATTGTGTCGTCAGCGTATTGGAGAATCGATAACCCACCATCTACTAGATGTGGAATTAATCCTTCAATTTGGCCATCAGTTTTAGCGCGTTCGATCAAGATAGCCAACATATCAGCCACTATATTAAATAGTATTGGCGATAATGGGTCACCCTGTCTTAGGCCTTTTTTCGTTTGGAAGAAATTGCCTGTATCATCATTAACTTTGATGGCAACACTTCCGCCCGAAACAAAGCTATCTATTAACGCTCTCCACTTAGTAGAAAAACCTTTCATTCTGAGTGTTTGTTGAAGAAAAGACCAATTCAATTTATCGTAAGCTTTCTCAAAATCAATTTTCAGAATTACTCCATTCAATTTTTTTCTATGTAGTTCGTGGACTATTTCATGCAGGATCGTCACCCCATCGAGGATGTTGCGACCTTGCATAAAAGCTGTCTGAGATGGTCGAACCATATGATCTGCCACACTATTCAGCCGAATCGTAGCAACTTTGGTAAAAAAATTAAAACTAACATTAAGGAGGCATATATGTCTATATTGTTGGATCCTCTCTGCCTCATTAAGCTTAGGTAATAAAATTATTTCACCAAAATCTAACGAGAAAGCAAGATTCAGATTGCAACAGCTTTCGTCTCAATTATAGGCCTGTGGGCAGCTGATACTGATCAGTCGTAGTTATTGAATCCAGCTACATAATGGATTCAGATTGCAACAGCTTCGTCTTGTCTTGGTGTTGGGAGTATTTTTGGCACGCGTTACTAACTCATTTTTGCAACGAAAACGACAATCCTGTACTAACAGTCGTTGTTGTAGTCTGATCATGACCTCTTGGGTGTGGCAGTAACGAAATACCCCGAGATAAACAAACAAACAAACAAGCACGCATCGCATCACGAACGAGAGAGAAGAATGAGGATGATGACCCAACAACATTAGCAGACCGCACGGCAGACCACACCAATCAAGAGCTGCACGTCCTCGTCGCTCGCTGGTACCAGAGTTTCCAGTACTCTCTACACATGGATCACTCCTCTCCCCCCATTCCGGCACGGATTGGCGCTATGTATCAGTAGTTCAGTACTACTATACTCTATGCTCCCGGTTAGATTGTATGAAGTCAAGGAGAGCCGAAAGCGAGATCCACTTGGAAATGCACGTCCATCACTCGCTCACCCGTCGCCTGTTGCATTGTTCTTTTCCCAGTTTCCACCTCATCCTTATGCGATGCACACGGCCAAACCATATCGGAGACACGCCTTAATTTGGTTCGAAAATAAGAGAACGTTAGTATTCTGGCAGAGTTGCAAATTATAGGAGAGGAGAGACCAGTTTAAGGACGTCTGACATTGGGCCTGTTGCAGAGTTGAACTGCTAAGATGAGCCTGTAAAACCATTATAGAGCCCGAAAATTCACTGGTGCGTGTCCTCCCTTGCGTTGCTCTCCTAGGTTACCTTTGCACCAGTGATTTGATGGGCTACCAGAGCCACACACTAAACTTTAATGTCTAGTTGGGTCATGGGATTGACGCCTATGGTTCTGTTTTAACGCAACGAGTGATGAGCTCATTAGTCAGTCAAACCTTGAATAAAATATTAGTCCACATTCATTTGTCAGCAATCTCAACCTGATCTAGCTAGGACTCCAAGTTCAATATTAGGCTAGGTAAACATATACAGTTGGAACCCAAGCATCATATAAGGACAAGGCAAAGGTCAAAGAGAACGACAAAGGATAAACCACCTTGTGTGTTAGATGGAGTTTTCATTGAATATTATTAGCCAAATCCATTATGCTTTGAACCTTGCATTTGGTGTTACGCTTTGATAGTCAATTATGTTAAGATAGCTAAACCTGATTTTTAGACTTTGCTTATTTAGTTTCTTCAAATTCATGTCTCTGGTGAGTGGCAAGACACGATATTCATAAGAAATAATTGAAAGCTAGAAATAAGCAACATAACTCCTCACATGAATTTGAAGCTCAGTGATGAGGAGGAAGTTCAGATTTGAAGATGACTCTGTGACATGGTTCCACAAAACAACAGTTCGCTGAGGAAACTTCGCAACAACTGCTGGGAGCACAAGCCTTTAAATTCAATGTATGCATCGCCCACTTGACAGCAAAAACTATGAGAATTTGAAGTTTTGGTTCATGCACATAGCAACGATCAGATGGAGGTGGAATGGTGGCTGTGGCCCATTTAGGGATCGATGGATACTGATCAACCATGCTTCCCAGGAATTTCCTGGTTAAAAGTGATGGCAAGTACCATCTTCACTATACCTCAATATTCTGCTAAACTGAAGTTAGCAAATCCCAAAAGAAACAAACAGAACAAGATACAGGCTAACCATAAGGAATTAAGGCATTATGAAATTTGAGGTATCGATTTGACAACGACCTCAGCGGTATTTTTCTGAAACATGGCATTGGCAGTGTTAGTGGAAGAATACAGGAAAGTCAAGATAGATGCAAAAACAAAAGAGGCCGTGCTGCATGCACAGATGGGCAGCATCACATTGGGATTGACAAGGCAGGAAATCAACAAGGACAGTCAATCGCTGGAACAATATTTCCGGGCAGTAACCATCAGCGAGCCGAAGGGGGTTCTCAATAGTGACCTTGCACAGCACAGAGCCGTGCTCCTATTTGCATGACGAGGACACTGGTGAGTCGCAGTTTAGAGCTCTACGAGCGTGGGTACAAGGGGCATGAACAGGGCCAAGATGGGCTCGGAGGTTGATGGATCGAGGCCAGGAGGAAAGGATCTCTGTACTTTATGGGTCAACAGAAGCCAAGTACATGCTCGTTCTCGGTCCTTGGAATGAGTGCCAACAGATTATCATGCAATCTTGCATCATCATGCACTCCTTGGGTGTTTTCCTGTTACCATGGAGATGCGCCTAAACGGCAAAGATCAAGATGCTATCTGACAGCATTTCGTGCAATTATGCGAGTGTCCCCCTCAAAACAAAGTTATGCTGAATGGCAACGGTAAAAGGGAATGATAGTTAAGGTGACTCTGTAATTCAGTAGAAGCAATTACTCACCAAGGGATCAATAGAGCAACAGGAGGCTTGGCCCCTTTGGCCATGGGAATTATTGCCTATAGGTTAATCTGCTGGTAGTTCCTGCAGCCGATGGCAGTACATCTGTTTCTCCTGGCAGACCCCACATATTATCACAGCATCTCCTCTGTCCTGTGAATAGCACGCACATTATATAGGGAGCTCTGCAAGAGGAATGGTAATGGTGAAAAAAACGAGGAACCAGCGGAACCAGATAAACCAGGATAATCTGTAGAGCACAAGCACTACCTTTCTTTTGCAGAAGTAGCAAGAAAGGAGTCATTGATTTAGGATAAAATTAAGACATACAGCGGTTCTTTGTCCTGGCAAACCATGCAAGGCAATTATGAATAGAGGTCTGAATAATACTAACAGAGAAATGGAAGAATCCTACTTAGTAGACTTCTGCAAACGATTGAACAGTGGAAGTGGTAGAGAAAAGGCCTATAGTTCTATTTGACACATCTGGTCTGTACAGTGAATCATTTCTAAGGTGAAATAAAGCATAAATATGCACGTAGATATGGATTAAACAAATAACTAGACAACAACTATGTACATGACCTGCATTGCAGAGCCAATAATACAGCCTATTATAAAACTAACAACTTGGGTGGCAACTGGACCCTCATTATTTATGGACCCTATTACCGTGTAACCGGTCCCTCCAAGGTGCATCATATAATAAGGTCATGTTTGCTAGTGTTCGGTATTTACCTCCATCTGTTCATTGTACAGTTTAGGAGACCAGATTATGGCAGCTCTTGCATGCAGGACACTGTCTAACTATGCTCAAAGGTCCACTGGGCTCATGTCCATCGTGCTCGTGCCGGGTTGCATTTACCACGGGCCTGGAGAGTTTATTTTACAAAACACAGACCCACTTATTATGAGTACTGTTATGAACAGACAAAACAATGAGGTAGAGTTAAAACCTAGATAAACAAGCGTTCCTTTATCAGACAGCAACTGTTCACAAGTATATATGACTTTTAAAAAGGGGTAGACAAGGGACAGATTTAACGCTACCATTTGAACCGCTGGTTGATTTTGAGCAGTTATGCATGTATGTGCGACAGAATCCATACCACTCATCAAGATCACCTTGGACGCTATGGCACTCAGTGCCAGTGTTCTGTAGGGCATTTGCAATATCTCTTGTCCAGCCTGCACAGAGGAAAAATATCAGAAACACAACAACCCAAATTGAACATAGAAAAGGACCAAAAATAGTACTACCACTTAGCACATCGTATTGATGGATCTGCCAAACTTTTTCACTGGTTGTTTCTTTCGTTAACAACATGCTAAACCAATTCAAGTATGTTCAATTGAACGGTGTACAAGAGGAGATGTCTGCTAAAATGTGGATGTCTAACTACTTGCTATGAAACTACTTTGCCTGCTACGGCCTTTCACTGGTAGCATACGTATATACAGAACCCAGCACATGCAGTTGAGAAGGAGCCATTAGTCCACAACAAGCATCGCCATCACTCCTCTGCAGAATATACTGTGACCATTATCTTTTGATTAAAGAGCAGATCAGTTCATAAGAATATCTTGCAAGCAAGCCCAAAAGTCTCATAAACAATGAACTCTAACAAAATCTGTAGTTAACAAAATTGTAGGTTTAGCAGAGGCCTTTTACATGGCAGCTAGGCAACTGGAAGTGCATCCTTTCTTGACTGAACTACAAATGTATATAAGAAGATACTGTGATCACTTGCAAGTTACTAGCGTGCCAAGACAAGACAGCAGTTACAACCATGAAGCCTGACTAACAAATGAACCAACTCGCCTTTCGCAACTTACTTTTTGCAGCTTAGGTGTAAATTTTAAAAAATAACCTTAGAGAAATAACACAAGAAATAGTACTACATTGTGTTAATGGCTCAAGAGGCCACTGAATTTCGTGTGTTTCAGCAGAGTAAAATCCTTGAACAACTCAGAGTCTCAGACTATATCAATCCAAAAATACTTTGAGTCTAGATCAGAAAGAACCCACATGTATCCATTTCCTTTCAAGTAAGCACTACAGAGTTTGCAGATGAAACACCTGACAGCTGGCCAAATGGACAAGAACAACAAACAACAACTAAGCCTTTTGTCCCAAGCAAGTTTGGGGTAGGCTAGATATGAAACGCAATAGAAACATAAGAAACTAGCCTATGCCTTTTTAGGAATAGCCGTTCTCAAGCCTCTCAAGCCTCGGTAAAGGAGGAGGGTTGTGATAGGCTTGGCGAGCAAACGTAAGAACCAGCCATTCCCATGGATATGAAAAGGCAAACAGCTGGCCAAATGGACAATCTAAGAAAATTATATCACAAGATCTTTAACTACAAGTAAAAAATAAAACATTGTGTGACTTAACCGTATGGAGATCTTAATTATAACATTAATAATAAGTTGGACATAAAATGCTTCAGGACAGAGACATCAGTAGCCCGTGACAAATACCGGTATATTCAAGAAAGCACAAGAGCCTTTTCAACCTTGAAGAGCTTATGCCTTTCCATGATTACATCAATAAGACAAACAAACTTCTAGCCACCCACAGATAAAGGAAAGGTGGGCAAATATCCCCTCCACGAAAACTTGGCAAAAACCACGTGTAGAAGTTCTCAAAAGGTTCTAAAAACATACCATATGTAGTGGATGCCATATTCTATAAACCTGAAATTTTCAAGATCAAATTCAACATATCTGGAAAATATGCCATTAAGGAGCAAAATAAGAGTACTAAACAGTGAGAAACACTATTCGTTTTTTCCTTCTCCATATTGTATAGATGCCGTTGAGTTTGATCTTCAAATTTTACAGATATATAAAATGTCACCACAACTACATATGGTAATTATTTGAGATCTTTTTCAACTTCACACGTTGTTACCATGGAGTTTTCACGGGCACCTGACAATTAGCCACAAAAGGTGGCACAAATTGAACAATAATATAGCTTAAATATTCACAATAGGTAGTAAACAACAGAAATAGAGCTTACATATGCACCCACGCTGGCTCATGTGCACACAAAAACAGTAGGTACATAACAAATTGTTTTTCACAGCAAGAAGCAAATTATTGACAGTATTTCTTCGGCTTTTCAACTATGTACTGAAAGCGGCAGCCACAGCGAAGCAAACATGCTGTTATAATGCTTTTAAGACAGCCAGTTAAACATAACTGTATGTCGTAGTTCTTACATAGTTTTGCAGACTTGCAAATCCTGATCTCAAGAATTTGAACGACAATATTTTTCTTGTGGCCATGTAACAATACATATATAGACATATTTAGATATGAAGGAGAAACGAGGCAACAAACAGTCTTAGAAACCCAAGGAGATGAATGTTATTCACTGCTCAGTTAAATATTATGCAACATGCCAACTATACGATTTGCTGTCGAATTTTTTATGTTAGCGCGAACAGATTACAACACATAATTGAAACTACATGTCTTAAAGAACACAAACTCAATGCTTTTGTGCATGCCCAGATAGAAGGAGATGAATTTCCTTTTGAAATAAAGTTACATGAGACTAAGAGCACTGCATTTCTTTTCAATATGATCAACAAGCAGCTGATCCAAGTTTATACTCTGAGAGGTGAGTTATGACTCAATTTTCTGTAATGTGATTTCTTCTAAATCTTTGGGGGTTGCATGGGCCTATAAATAATTATACAAAGAACACATGCTCTTCTTCTTTTGCAAAAAGAACATTTGGGTTCAGAAGACCACAAATGTTACACACGCACCAAGCACTGGAATGGATATCATCATCATCAACTCAAACAGAACATAGAAGTTAAAGGAACTCACGTAATACATTTAGCTTAAAGTGATTCACATTACCAAATGACATTCTTACGGAAAAGATACTCTACTAGCAGCATCAGCAATGGTGAATTGCTGCACATGGCAGAAGTCTAAATTAAGAAGTGTACAAATACAAATACCATCGGCGTGGCTTTCCTCCTCCAAATCCACAGCCCTCATGTGCATCCACGATCACTCACTCGGCAAAAGAACCGTTCCAGCGAAAGAAGTCGAGCCATTGTTTGAAGCTGGCCTCAAGTTGAGAATGGAAGCAATAACATTGTATATCTCCACATTCTCAAAGGAAGGTACCGTTTTAGCCGCCTGAAAACGAGGTCCGTGTGCGACAAACATGGTCCTCATTGAGAAGAAGGCATTGTCATACCCGTGCGCCCCTCCACACTCCTTTGTGTCTGATCGTTTTTTCTCCACCTTATAACCTTCATTTACCAGCCCAATAATTGGTGGTATCCTGTAATTTTCTGCGTAATGCAGGCGAGAAGGCAAATCCTCCTTCAAGTAAACCTTGAGATGTTCCCCATTCTTCACCTTCCCTGACCCCAGCCCTTCATTCATCTTGGCCACGACCTCAGCTGGTGACACGCCATCTGGAGGCCTGATTGCCAGCAATGGCGTCGTGGATAGAACCCAATCAGATTCCACTGCGATCCACGGAGTCAATTCCTCGAGAAACACTAGCTTCTGGTCGCAGGTCCCAACCATGCCGTGATCCCCGACCCATATAATGTTGACATCCTCAAACACACCCCTGGCTTCCAAACCAGCGATGAGTCTCCCGATGACCGCATCCATGTGCTCCACCGCCTCCGTGATGGCGGGGTCATCAGGGCCAACCTGGTGCCCCTGGTGATCTGGATCCTCAAAGTAGAGTGTCAGAAACTGCGGCATCTCGTCGGCCGGGAGATCGAAGTAACCAAGGACGGTGTCGACCCTCTCCTCGAACGGCACAGAGCCATTGTAGTGTTGGCAGTACTTGTCGGGGCAGTCCCAGGAGCCCTTCTTGACCTCGGAGCCCGGCCAGAAGAAGGTGGAGGCCCGGACCCCCTGGTCGGCGGCGGTGACCCAGAGCGGCTCCCCGAGCCACCAGTGGGGCTCGTGGGAGGCCATGGTGAACTGGGCCCCCGAGATGGGGTCGGGGAAGAAGTTGTTGATGATGCCGTGGGAGGAGGGGTAGAGGCCGGTGACGATGGAGTAGTGGTTGGGGAAGGTGAGCGTGGGGAAGACGGGGATGAGGCCCTCGAGGGCGGAGGTGCCGTTGGCGATGAGGCGGCGGAGGTGCGGGTTGGGGGCCTTGTACTGGTAGCCGAAGCGGAAGCCGTCGGTGGATATTAGGAGGACCACCGGCTTCTGGAGCTTGGAGAGGGGTCGCGCGGCGGAGACGGAGACGGCGGAGTGGGCGTGGGCGGACACGGAGGGGAAGGGCGAGCCGAGGAGGAGGAGGTAGGAGGTGGAGACGGCGAGGGCGGCCGTGAGGAAGATGAGGAGGCGGGAGGAGGCGGCGGGCTGGGGCGCGGGGGTGGAAGGGGAGGGGGAGTGGGCGAGGAGGGCGGCGGTGGGGAGCGGCATGTCGGCGGAGGCGGGGAGATGGACGGCGAATGGCACGGGGCTGCCATTGGGAGTTGCCTTGGGTTTGCTTTGATTGGCTTGGGGGCTTTTGTGGTGAGTAGGTGGGGAAAATCGGATCTGTTTGAGCTGTCGCCACGACGTGCGTTCCTTGATCGCAGATCCGTTTTGATTAAATGGCCTGTCTTCTGTATGGGCTCTGGTTAAATGGCCAACTACCCACGAGGCCCGTTTTTATTCTCTGACAGACATCCACTGTACCCTTCAGAGGCTCATTTCAAAAAACAAAAAAAAAACGCGTCTTTCATCAGCTCTAAAAAGGAAAACAAAGCTCACGTGGTTCATCCTCGTGCATCACGAGTCTCGACGTTGCTTGCGTGTCTGCATGTGCAGTTCAGCGGACTTCTTTGCTCACATCACATGCATTAGCCTTCCTGGCCACGATAGTTGCCATATTTGTTAGGAAATCGATTAAAATCTGCCCGACGATAGCTTTTACTAAGCGTGGGACTCCTCGCTAGGCTGCCACGTGCCCCCCGAGCACACGTTATCTTCTCCCTAGGCCTAGTCCTTTCTACACACTAGTAATCGTGCACGTGTCACACACGTGTAATCTTATAAATTTATTTGCCACCCTCTGTCACCTCAGTGTTCTGAATTGTTTTTTTATCACGGGCGTATAATGCAAATACCGCAGAAAAATATTCCAGGCATCAGAAATTTTATAATTCACAATACAATTTTATTATTCAATCATTAAGAAGTCTAGTTTCATTTATCAAAGCGAAACAAATTATTTAGAGGTTTGTATAAATAGAAGAAGTTGTTTAATTTCAAGACCAAAATAGATATTTACATAGCAATCCATAATCAAACTGACATTAAAAATATCACAAAGTTTCACAAGCAAAGACACACGTAAACATGTTCTATAGTTAAAAAACGTAGCTGGGACCTTGCTGACAATAGTTGCTTGCTGGGCATAAACTACACTGAGCGCCAAAAATGTAATGCATCCCCTATGACAATAATTGTCTGAAAAAACAAAGTTAAGATGATGTATATATTAGGATAGATATCTAGCTGGGCTTAATCTTGCGGTGATGCATCCCCTGCCCTCTGCAAATATGAAGGCATATATTTGCAGGCATAAACTACAAATAGTGGCTTGCAGAAACTGTATCAATATATAGCATTCTTGCATACAGCTGCACCATAAGTACATTATCACAAAATAAGACCAGGATATTCTTCCAAGAAGCAAAAAAGACCACCATCACAGTGGGTCATTTTACTTTGGTAGCCTCACCATTAGGCACAAATCCTTTTACATTTTACTATAATAATGGTTCTAATCACTGGCTTGTATGGTCAATTATCCTAGGTGGAAAATAAAAGAAAAGCTGTGAGAGAAGCAACCTCCACCACAATCACATACACATAAGTATCTGCAAATATAAAGCATGATAAAGATTAGGGAATTTCAAAATAATTAAATATAGGAAATGAAATCCAATTGCCTTGCCTACATTTCTTTGCATTGATAATGAGCTGTGATACTGTGAAGTAAATATAGGAGGTACGTGCATGATGCTGCAGTGAAATTTTGGCATATATTTCAGAACCAAGTGAAGGGAAAAACCTGCATTAATGCGCGTAATCCAAAATGTTGGACCATAGTTTTAGTAATGCTAGCCCTAACAACACAGTTGATATATTTACTGGTGCAAGCCTCCTTCACATAGTTGCCTTCTTTTTCTGCAACGCCTCCACGACCGCTACAAGAAATCCATTAATCCCTTCACATGGAAAAAGTAAGAATATTGTTGAACAAATAAAAATGCACGTGCAATGCACGTCTTGACAAATATAAAGTCCAATAACTATATTACACTATACAAAATTTTCCTTTCAATAAATTTTCCTTTAAATTTTTGGAGGCAGGTAAACTTGGAACAAGAAATGGATATATATGGAGGTGAAATTGCATTAGACTCTATGCTAGCACTAAAATGACCACCGGTTCCTTGCAATGAATTTCAACCTTGCTTGTAAAAAAGCTGTCGATACAAGATTTCATGCTCACAAGCATTGTAACAGATGGTGTGTAATAAGCTACTTTGCATTCTCCCATTAGAGAAGTACCTTTTGATCCTTGAAATCTTACAGTGAACCGAGTTCACTAATAATATGCAGAGCAAAGATAATTGTGTTGATAGAAGAATAATTGGATAAAACTGCATCAGATCGGAGGTAATGGAAGTACAGTGTAACTAAAGGGGCTACCAAACACAAGTGGATAACTGACACTAAATTCTAGAGTACAGCTTTGCCCTGTGTAGTCCTGAAAGATTGACCACGTACCAACAACAACAGTAGACAAAGGAAAGGGAAAGGTGAGTGTTTAGAGGTCTACCTTTCAAACTCTTGTTGAGCAATGACAACTTTCATATTCAGAATGACCTGGCCGTAAAATAACAGATTATTTTCAATCTGCATTTGATCTTATAGTAAGTAACTCCTTATATTGCTCTATAACAAACAAATTATTAACAACATCAATGTACAAAAGAAAAGATACAAGTTCGAGACTGCTTTTGTATTAAAAAATCACTGCTGTCATGTAGATTGCCTTCCACTACAAAATGCCTAAGAGATATAATAAAATGGGAAGTGCTGATGTTCCAGTTGCTCTTAACCTCTCCATTATTGGTGCTCTGTTTCCGAATAATGGAATGGAAAGCGAGGTAATTCTCTAATATAAAATGGGAAGGGATGTCCATTCAGTTTTCTGAAAATCAAGCAACTGGAACTCCTATTTCAATTGAATCTGCGTGCAATTATTTTTCTTTCTACCGTTGCACTCCTATTTCAATTGAATCGATCGGAAACTTATGGACATGCAGTTAGCAGCAAATTGCAAATTCTAGTATAAATAAGCTAATCCTAGTTTCCAATATTAATGAGCTACCAAAATTTCTGTCGTGAAAAAAAGAAGGATGTATGAGATTTGTTAGTTCCATTTGTGGCAACTACCTCGGATCTGACTCTTTATATAATAAACACATTTAGGTGCGCACTAAATTACACCAGCGGTGGAGAATGTTTGCACAACAACAGTGTTACTTCTAGGTGCTCCTTATCATCTCCTGGCAAAAGAACAAAACAACCCAATATTAAGGAAGAGCCTACAAAGTGAGGACTGACTGCAATATAAGCAAACATTTCAATTATTAACATAGATTGGTCATTGATGTAATCACCTTCCTGTCAAGGCAATTGTAGTAATTAGTTCCTTTTTTATGCACAACCAAACCCATAGAAAGCATATATGATGATCTTGAAGCTGAATATATGTACATGTCTCGCAATGAAATCCCATCAGGCAAATTTGAGTGAAGATGACATTCTAATAATTCATATGCGAAATATGTTTGTCTTCACTGGGGTCATAGCTGATGCTAATGAGTTATTGGTGGTGGCACCAGGTGAAGACCTGTACACTTCTGCTACATGGTTTCTCTGCTGGACTGAGCATTTTGAAGCATCTCCATTGGTCGTGCATGTCGAGGATCTGTTGCAACACAACAAAACAATGTCAGCTGTTACTCCACCTACTTGTGTTTCGCTCCTTCGATGAAGAATCAGAACCACACCTGCAGCCCGAGGGAGAGAAGTGGCGGGTGCGGACTGACCATTAACGCCAAGGTCGTCAGCGCAACACCTAGAACAAGTCTTCTGGGCGTCCGACTCGTCCTCACCGTGACGGTTCCTGCTTCGGTGCGGCCAGGAGCCCAGGACAGTCATCCTTGCCAGCGGCGGCAAGAGAGCTCATCAATAGTCTGATTCAATCATGCTTTGGTGCGGCCAGGACAATCACCCTCGCCATCAAGATGTGTCCTCACAGAATCTATGACTAAAACCAAAGTGCAAGGAAGAGAGACAAACCAAGACGAATCGGCGGTGGTGATAGATTTCTGAACCTGGCCGAGGCGATTTCGGGCGAAGGAGCTGAGGAGGCGGCGCGGGGGCTCGAGTGGCGCAGCCGTGAGGGATGCACTCGTGCGGCGAGTCGCCTCGACAACCCTCTCTCGCCGGCGGGTGGCCACCTCGCCGGGCTCCGCGATGCGCAGGTGTGCTGCGCCCCTATCTTCAGGCACCTCGCAGTGGAACAACGTCGGCTGCGGGCGCGTCCGCAGCGGCCGTGCTGGTCGAGTTCGTCCTCGCCCGATCGAGGCAATCGCGCGACGGCGGGTTGATGGATGCGAGGAGATCGATTTAGCGGGACGGTTTTGATACTGTTCCGTGATTTGGGGATACTGGGGTCGTGGGAGCGGGCCTGGGAGACTAATCGGGGAGAAAGTCACGGCTTGTAGGCCGACTCGTTTCTTTCGGCGGTGGCGTGGGAGATGGCCTGGGAAATTTTACTCATCATTAGGCAAATCTGGGTCGTTAGATTAAGCAGATGAATGGTTTTGATTAGGGGGGTACGACTTATAATTGATACATCATTGGACAAATCTGGAGCATTGGCTGATGACAATCGTGCGGCTCATGTTATTTGGATCAGCCAGTCTAGGTCTTTTAATATTAGTGGAGATGTGTCCCTGTTTTTCTTGGATACAAAAGTTTTGAATGTTGATTGTGTGAGTTTCGCAAAAAAAAAGAATGTTGATTGTATGATCTTAACCCATATAACCCCTCCACAATATCTAGCCCTAGTTTCCAAATCACGATTGCCAACGTTGACAAGTGGTTGCGGCGGTTCGACATGACAATGGCGACGGCGAGCAGTGTAATGGGGTTGTCTCTCGGCTGCGTCCTTTGGAGACGAGTTTGGTGTTGGTTATGAGCGTGGCGACGACATTCTCAATGGCGAGGCATGAGCTAATTAATGTCACTCGGGTCGTGTATTACGACATTGAATCAGTGGCGGATGTGTGTGTAAGCTATGGGGTCCACATCTTTTCAAGATAACACCTACATTCTGTGAATTTTACATACATATACCTCATATCTTAGAAGGCTAGCCCACATGTTTTTCCTGATGGCTTCGCCACTGTCTTGAATCATCTACACAAGTGAGCAGTCAACCTCTTTTGTCTCTATTTTTTCTGGCATTTATATGATCACTGTTTGGCTGAAATTAATTCATTTGGAATAAATGAAGTTGAATGTCAATGTCCACGAAAATGTGATGCATTTGGAGGATAATGGGAAGTGTGATTGTGTTTGGAAGAAGTAGTGCAGGGCTAAAAGAATTGTGACAGAGTTAGGATCAGAAAATATGAAGTTGTGGCAGAAAGTTCATGATTTAGAAGTTGTGGTGTAATGGTGGAAACAAGAGAGGAAAATCGGGACAAGGATTTACAAGGAAGATATGAGGGAAAGGTAAAAAACTAACTTTGTAACTTTAGTTGTTGAATGTTGCATTATATATGTTGTATGTGCAATAATTATTAGGGGTTTTGTCTGGATTTTATTTCAGCTGACTATAGTTGTATCCGAAGAGCATTGTGTTTGAATAAATGAAGCAAGTTTTAATTTGATATGTCACTTTTTGTTCTATAAGAAGTGAAAATATTCAACTCAAATTCTTCCTCACAAGTTTGAATCTGACATAAGTGAATAATTAGTAGTGCTTGCTTCATGAAAAATACATTTTTGAGACAAATATGCTAACACATTCAGCTGAAATGACGACTCGAGCGTGACTCAGAGCACAAGATACAAATATCTGCACCTAAGCGCCTTGAAGGGATCCTCAATGAAGTGTCTACCACAGAAGTTGGGTGTACCGTCTAGACATGCGACTTTTATTTTATAGTCATCGTGATCCAGGTTAAGTTACAACCTACAAAACATGACAGAGAATGGATAACTCAGGCTGCCGCCTGATGGGTTCTGACCTGATGCTAAAGACGGGCTTGCAAAGTCATCAAAACGGCCTTAGATGGAAAAGTTTCCCATGTTGACTTATTCACCTAGTCGAGGCGGAGAAGTGTGATGTTGGGCCATCTTCATCCGAATTCGTATGCGAATTCTACGGCCACGTCAAGGAGCATAACCGGAGGGTACTGCAAGGAAAGGCTTGGAGGTTTAGGACATGATTTGATGTACTTTTCTTATAATGAAAACCTTGACGAGTCATATGATTGTACAAGAAGACCAGTCGCCCATTATATATGTGAGAGGTGATGACCGATTGACAACAGTAATCGAACAAATCAATCTACTACTTTTTCATATTCATCTACTTTTATCCCTCTCCCTTGTATCTCCATTCTCATTCTTCGTTGTTATTCAATGACATGGGAGAGAGGATGCCGTCTAGATACTGCTATGGACCCATAATTCAAGGGTGGATTACTCACGCGTTATCACGGAGGCGTCAGTGGTGGTGCAATTGACTTTGGCGATGATTTCCCCCTAGGACATAGTACTGTAATAGGACTCCAGATTCATCTTCGCGGCGACGACGACTTTGTATCAAAAACTCGTTAAACGACTCTCTCCCTCGACTCGTCAAGGGCAATATAAGCGAAGAGGCAACACGATGGGGTGCGCGAAGTGACCGCACGGCCACGTGGCGCAGCCACCCCCAGCAAGGGCTATGGGCTCCGCCTGCCCCCTCCTCCGGTGATGTACGTTTTCGCCTTGAATAATTATCATGTTTTCCATTTTTCTGTATTTTTCCGTCAATTTTCTAGGTATTACCCCGATGCAAAAACAGGAAGAAAAACAACAACTTGCACTTGGCACAGGGTTAATAGGTTAGTCCAACAAAAATAATGTAAAAATATATAAAATAGTAGCAAAAGTATGTGGCAATGATATAATAATAGCATGGATCAATCAAAAATTATTAATATGTTTCAGATGTATCATGCAAGCACACGAACACAAAATCAACTTGTCCCAATGTCTAGCAAGGTTATCAAGCTTTGAATCCTGCTAGTTAAACGAATTAAATGAACGGTGTGGACTGAAGGGATGAATAACAGTAAATGAAATAATGTACCAGCCGAGGAAATAATATGATAACAAGTAAAAAGAGTGTAAACAATATTAAAATATAGATTAGGGTCCATAAATTCACTAGAGACATCTCTCCAAATAAACATCACAATTGTGGATAAAATAATTACAGTTAGACAATGATTACATTGTACTTATCTTTAATATATGACTATGATCATTCATGACATTATTCATATATAGGCATTATGTTCAAAATATATAGACAGTTGCTGAACCACATATATATGAAATGGTAGTTAAAGAACTTGATTACCTGGGCGCGTGGGGTGGACGACGCGAGGGCAACGGCTCTGAATCGAGAGCGCGTGGGGTGGATAACTTGATTACCTTGGTATCTCCGCACTGATATTTTCACCGCTAATGCCACCTCAGTTTCGGAGATCGTTTTCAATATTACTAATCTCAGGCACCCTCAAGCCTCTTTGCACAATATATTCACTTTTTTGTGGTGCTTGTGGAAGTCCAGGAATGAATTTCTTTTCTGCGGAAAGTCGGATGGCCGTACCAGGTGAATATTGCAGCTCAAGCTTTTCTTCCCAGAGTGGACACGGCCTCTACTGCTGATCCTTCATCGTCACACTCATCGCAGTCTCAACAAAACCGACCAAGCCAGCTTCAAATTCATGGGGTGGATGCTCCTCTGGTTCAAGGCGGTATGGCAAAATCTGATATTCTGTTTGCAGGTCCAAAACTCTATACAGATGCAGCGTGAAAGCAAAGAACTAGATCGACCAATCCTCATGAAAAGGCTGGTTTGGGTGTCTACTGCCACTTCAAGGAGCAAGGATACGATCTCGACATTTTCATCCTACCTACTGCCACGGAGGTTTCTTCTGCATTGCAGCCTGAAGCGGCAGCCCTTGAACTAGCGGCGCGTGTGGCGTCATTGCTCAAGATAAAGGAGCCCACGTTCATATCAGATTGCCTAGCTCTTACTCATGCAGCTCCAGCAAAGTCTCTTACGGATGGCTTTTTTTCGATAAAGGGAATTTTATTACTTAAAAGTTTTAAGCATAACACCCGGGCTCTGCATAAGTAGGATGCACACAGCCAACCGTACCCAAGGTCTCAAGACTAAAATAAAAAGGTGAATTACAAATCATCACGAGAAATTGTAAAGACGCCTAAGGAGATGGAGGACCAATTCGTAGATTATGCTGCCACCCATGTTGGATAAAAAAATCCCTCGCCGTATCCTCCAACCGCGTAGACACCTCCGTGAACAGGGTGTAGTGCTCCGTACGCTGCAACGGCGCACATGAACGGATCAAAGCTGTGCACCGGTAGATGACCTGCATAAGAGACGAAAATTTATTATTAAAAACTTTGTCATTTCTACATAGTCATAGCGACCAAATAACGGCAATCGCTCCCACCCTACAAAAAAGTTTAAACCTAGAATCCACACCATTGAGCCAATTGCCGAAGATATTGGCAACAATTCGAGGTAGGTGTAAGGTTGAGGCTAACTGGATGGCTGACCATATAGATCTAGCAAAATTATAATGGAAGAAAATGTGTTGTATACTCTCATCATGCTGACAAAAGACACACGTTTTGCCTCCCTGCCAATTCTGCCTTGCAAAGTTATCTTTAGTAATAATTACGCCTCGACGAAGATACCACGCGGACACTTAGTTTTCAGTGAATCTTCATCTTCCAAATTTTCTTGTTATTATCAACTGGAACAGCAGGATGGACTAAAGCTGTGTACATGAAATCCACCGAGAATAAACCGTTCTCATTGAGATTCCATCGAAATTTATCAGTCCCTTGCGTCAATTGCACGGAGGCAAGACGTTGTAACAAGGCATTCCAAGATGGTTGTCTAGGACCAAACAGACGTCTTCTGAACGACACATTTGGTGGGGACATTGCCATCACCTTGGCGAGAGTATCGCTTTTATGTCGAACAATGATGTACGAGGCCGAAAATTGTTCACAAAGAGTGGCATTACCCAGCCATTTATCCTCCCAGAATCTAATTTCAGATCCATCCTTAATAGAGAAAGACCCATATGGAAAGAAGAATTTTTTCGTGGCCATTAGCCCAGACCAGAAGTGAGAATCACCCGGTTTCCAGTAAACCTGGGATAACGCCTGTGAACCCACATACTTTCTTCTTAGAAGGGTTTGCCAAACCCCTTCTTCAAACAGAAGCTTGAAAATCCACTTGCCAAGGAGGGCTTTGTTCTTGACCTCAAGGTCATGAATACCCAGTCTACCTTGGTCTTTAGGTCGACAAACCACACTCCACTTAGCCAATCGGTACTTTTCTTCTCACTATCCCCTTGCCAGAAGAATCTTGATAAAAAATAATCCAGTCTTTTCAAGACACTTTTTGGCAATTGGAAGAATGATATCATATACAGTACCATATTACTGAGTACTGAATTAATGAGTACCAGTCTGCCTCCCAAGGATAGCAATTTCCCTTTCTAGATATGTAATCTAGCATGCAGACACTCTTCTACAAGTTTCCATTCAGCATTTGTGAGTCTCTGATAATGAATCAGAATTCCCAAATACTTAATAGGAAATTGGCCCTGCTCACAGCCAAAAAGCTCGGCATACTGAGAGACATCATTTTGAGCCTCGCCAAAACAAAACAACTCGCTCTTATGGAAGTTAATCTTTAACCCCGACAAATGCTCGAATGCTGAGAGGATTAACTACAGGTTCCTAGCCTTTTCGATGTCATGATCCATAAAAAGAATTGTATCATCAGCATATTGAAGAATGGACAAACCACCATCCACTAGATGAGGAATGCCACCTTCAATTTGGCCATCAGACTTTGTGCGTTCAATCAAAATAGCAAGCATATCAGCCACTATATTAAATAGCATTGGCAATAATGGGTCCCCTTGTCGTAGCCCCTTTTTGGTCTGGAAGTATTTGCCTATGTCATCATTGACTTTAATGGTAACACTTCCTCCCGAAATGAAGCTATGAATTAGAGCCCGCCATTCATCAGAAAAGCTTTTCATTCTAAGAGTCTGCTGTAAGAAAGGCCACTTAACCTTGTCATACGCTTTCTCAAAATCAAGCTTTAAAATAACCCCATTTAACTTTTTCCTATGCAGCTCGTGGACTGTTTCATGAAGGGTAAGAACTCCATCCAGGATGTTATGACCTTGCATAAAAGCAGTATGAGAGGGACGAACCACATGGTCAGCCACAGTGTTCAGCCTTATCGTAGCTACTTTGGTAAAAAAATTAAAACTAACATTAAGAAGGCAAATTGGTCGATATTGTTGGATCCTCTCTGCCTCATTAATCTTAGGTAGTAAAATAATTTCACCAAAGTTCAGGCGAAACAACTCCAATTGTCCACTATGAAGGCAGCAGAACAAATTGAGGAGATCTGGCTTGATAACATCCCAAAAGGTTTGATAGAATTCAGTCGGGAAGCCATCGGGGCCAGGGGCTTTGTTGTGTTCCATTTGGAAAACCGCTTTTCTCACTTCTTCCTCAGAATAAGGTGCAGTTAGAGGACTATTTTCCTCATGAGAAACCTGGGGAATATCGTCTATTTGGGACTCGTCCAAGGAGAAGTTGCCTTCCTCCGGAGCTCCAAACAAACATTTATAATAATTAGTGATATACGACTTTAGTTGCTCATGACCTTCAATCGTTCCCTCATCCTGTACAAGTGAGTAAATATGTTTCTTCCATTGTCTGCCATTGGCAACACTATGGAAATATCTCGTATTCGACTCCCCTTCCAGAATGAACTGAGCTTTCGAACGTTGATACCATTTAAGCTCCTCTTCGCGCAGTAACCCAGCAATCTTAGCATTTGATTGGCTTTTTAGCTCAATCTCCTGCACAGATAGTGGGCAAACTTCTGCTAAGGCCTCGAGGTCATCGATAAGTGATGAAAGTCGTTGTTTTTCTTTCTTAAGTAAACCCGTTGTGTGTCTAG
Source organism: Poa pratensis (assembly GCA_947311845.1). Lineage (NCBI taxonomy): Eukaryota > Viridiplantae > Streptophyta > Magnoliopsida > Poales > Poaceae > Poa > Poa pratensis. Next base: position 17,399,282 of record CAMZMU010000110.1, read on the forward strand.
CCCAGCCAACAAGGTAGTTACGTAAAGCACGTATTTTTTATTCCACCTCTGAATTGGAGTAGCTCCAACAACGGTCTTTCCCAAATCTTTTTGACCATGTCCTGGAAGCCCTCACGGTTTAGCCATCCAAGTTCAAACTTGAACCGACGAGTACATGGCGGCCGAGGCAATCCAGTAGTCAATAAGATGGGAGCATGGTCTGACAGAGCCTCAATACACTCTAGAGCCCGTACCGATACGAGAGGAAATTTCAATTCCCAATCAGTATCCATAAGTACATGGTCTAGCTTCTCGTATGTCGGTTCCGGTAAACTATTTGCCCAAGTAAATTGTCTGCCAATCATGGACACCTCTCTCAAATCCAAGCTGTCAATGACTGCGTTGAACAAAAGAGGCCAGTGATTGTCAAACCGTCCTTTACTTTTCTCGAAAGGAAACCTAAGTAAGTTAAAATCCCCCCAATGATCAAGGGATGAGGATTATCTTTTACCAGGTTAACCACCTCCGTAAGAAAAGCGCCCTTAAGGTTCTCCTGGGCAGGTCCATACACAGTGACGAGACTCCATATGAAATTATCAGCTTTGTTTCGGATGTGGAGTTTAATGTGGAACTCCCCTTCCGAAACCGCTAACACATCCATAGTATCAGTCCTTACTCCGAGTAAAATCCCCTAGAACGTCCTCGAGGCGGGTGACAATACCAAGCAAAGTCCATACCTCCCGAAAGTTGGTTTAATGTACTTTGCGAGAACTCACGCCTACCCGTCTCAGAATTACCCAAAAAATCCAAATTATAATCCCGAACGCAATCAACAAAGTGCAAGACCTCTGCAATTTGCAAACATGGCATTCATTTGGAAACAGTGGGGGATTTGGATAGTTTTGATCTCTTCCGAGGTTTCTTGTTAGAAGAAGATTTGGATTTTCGACATGAAGCTTTTAGCTCATATAAGGGACTGCCGACATCCAAACCTACCTCCGACACTTCACCCACTAAATGAGAGAGAAGCTGACCATCTGATGTGGCATTCGCTTCCTCATCATCTATATAGGTGGCGTTCAACCCGGTCGAAACTTTAGGAATAACCGTTAGACGGTCAAATTCCATATGTCTCAAGACACGAGTGGAAACAGAAATTTGCGAACTATCATTACCAAGCTTAACACCTACTTTGCCAAGTTTTGACGAAATAGAAGAAGACGAAAAAGAAAGAAAAGACTTAGAGGCGGTGTCCATACCATGCGAATTCAAGTTGTACTCCGCCTTGCGGCGCATAGCCTTCTGTTGGAAATATGCCCTAGAGGCAATAATAAAAATGTTATTATCATATTTCCGTGTTCATGATATATGTTTATTTTCCATGCTACAAGTGTATTAACCGGAAACATAATACATGTGTGGTTGCATAAACAACACCGCGTCCCTAGTAAGCCTCTACTAGACTAGCTCGTTAATTAATGATGGTTATGGTTTCCTAACCATGAACATGAGTTTTTAATTAACTAACGGGATCATGTCATTAGAAGAATGACGTGATGGACCGACCCAACTAAGCATAACAATATTGATCCTTTCATTAAGTTTATATTGTCATGCCTTTAATTGTCAAGTATCTTGTTTCTTAGACCATGAGATCATGTTATTCCTGGATACCGGAAGAATACTTTGGGGACATCAACCATCGCTTCATGACAGGGTGATCATAAAGGTGTCTTACGGGTATCTCTGAAAGTACTTGTTGAATTACATGAATCAAGACTGGGATTTGTCCCTCCGTGTTTCGAAGAGATATACTTTGGGCCCACTCGGTAGTGCACATTCGGTAACGCTTGCAAGTACATGACTAATGAGTTAGTCACAGAGAATGTTGTATTATGGAACGAGTAAAGAGTACTTATCGGTAATGAGATTGAACTAGGTATAGTGATACCGACGATCAAATCTCGGGTAAGTAAAATATCGTGTGACAAAGGAAATTGTATACGGATTATAGTAGTCCACGACATAGTGGTTCAACCGATAAGACTTGGAGTTTTTTTACTCCCGTATATATATAAAATCCTAACCGTAGGGGCCTCCCCTGCGGTAATTGCTCTAAAAAAAGATCTTCGTTGAATGTGCGGGAGTCATTATAGATATCCTGGTCCCTCTAATGGTTATTGATCGAGAGGTGTCTCGATCATGTCTGCATGTTCTCGAACCCGTAGGGTCACACACTTAACGTTCGGTAATGCTAGAGTAGCTTTGGGATAATTTTATTAATGGTGTCCGAATATTGTTCGGAGTCTCGGATGAGATCCTAGACATCACGAGGAGCTCCGAAAGAGTTCAGGATTTTTTCGGCCGAGTGTCGGAATGTTCTAGAAGGTTTCGGAGGGTCCCACGGTGGGCCCACCTGTCCCGGACAACCAAGGGTGGCCCACTGGTCCATTTGACCAGCCCTCCTTGGTCCATGTGGTCAATCAATGGGCAGCCCTTAAATGGGGGGGGGTTTACCACTCTTGAAAGAGGGGTTCCCACCTTTTAAAGCAAAAGGGGTTACCACTCTTTAAAGAGGGGGTTACTACCTTGGGAATTAAGTGGCAGCAGCTCCCTTGCCTATATAAGAGAGGAGAGAGGCACACCATGGGTGTCCAATCGCTGCCGCATCTCCTCCTCCCTCCCACGCACCGCTTGGCGAAGCCCTGCCCGCGGGAAACTCTCCACCATATCCACCACCATGCCGTCGTGCTACTGGAATCGATCCCACCTACTTCTCCCTCTCGCTTGCTCGATCAAGAAGAGGGAGACATCATCGAGCTGTACGTGTGCAAGCCTCCGGAGGTGCTGTTCGTTTGCGGTGCTGATCGGATCGAACCTCATCAACAACTTCACCAAGCTACGTTGAAATAAACGTTCAACGCGCGTGTTCTTCGAGGGTATGATGAACTACTCTCCCCGTTGCTAGCATCTTCTAGATTGGATCTTGAGTGTTGCTTCCGCATGTGAGAGAATTTTTTTGTTTTCTATCGCGCAAACTCCTACAGTGGTATCAGAGCCGGATCTATGCGTAGATGTTTTGGTACGGGTAGAACACATATGTTTGTGGGCGTTGATAATCATGTTATTGCTTCCTTTGTGTATTTTGAATCTTAGTGGCATAGTGGGATGAAGCGGACCAGACTAACTTTACATGTCCGCGTACATGAGACTTGTTCCACGACTGACATGCAACTTGTATTGCATAAGTGGCTTTGCGGGTGTCTGTATCTCCCACTATAGTTAAGATTTAATCTACAACAGGTTGTTAATAATTTGTTTATCACCGTTGTGGTTTCATGTTCGTAGGTAAGAACGGTTCTTTCTTCGAAAGCCCTAAGCCACGTAAAATTTGCAAAGAATAAGGGAGAGGCGTCTAACTTGTTTTTGCAGGGCATGTGATGTGATATGGTCAGTGTTACAAACTTGTTGTATGAGATGACACTTTTTGTAAGTTATGACAAACCGGCAGGAGCCTAATGGTTGTCTTTAATTTTATGGCCTGCGTGCCGAATATCATATCCATGTGATATGTTGTAATTTTGGAGGACAACCAAGGAGGAGGCGCCATGGACCTTGGTGCCACGCCGGTGGAATGATGGAGATCATGCCAAGATGCACAAGATGGAGATCAAGTGCAAGAAGGACCATATCATATCACATTATCCATGCATGTGATGTTAATCCTTTTATGCATCTTATTTTGCTTAGATCGCGACGGTAGCATTATAAGATGATCCCTCACAATTAATATCAAGATAATAATGTGTTCTTCCTTAGTATGCACCGTTAAGAAAGTTCGTCGTTTCGAAGCACCACGTGATGATCGGGTGTGATAGACTCAACGTTCGCATACAACGGGTGTAAGCCAGATTTACACACGCAAATACTACGGTTCTACTTGGCGAGCCTAGCATGTGCAGACATGGCCTCGGAACACGTAACCGAAAGGTAAAGCATGAGTCATATGGATGATATGATGAACATGTTGATGTTCGCCTTTGCAGCTGCACCATCTCACGTGATGATCGGTTATCGGTGTAGTGAATTTGGTTTGTGTAATCACTGAAACGACTAGAGGGATGTTGTTTTGAGTGGGAGTTCACGTAGTAATTTTTGAATTAACTTGAACAAAATTTATCATGAACCACCTATCATAGTGTATTTGCATAATTTGTAGTAGACTTTGGCATCCACGAACTACCTTACACTTAGATTGTTAATTGAGATAAAACTGTTTTGATCTGGCAAAACCATTATGGACTGGTACCGTATTAGGTGAAATTAATAAGAGTCCTATTGTAAATTTTCGGTAATACCTACCTAGCTCCATGTGATTAATGATTGATTGATCTAAAGAGCAAATGATTCCGACTTAGTATCTAGTGTCATGCTTGCTTCCATGATACCTGATCTTCAAAAGAATGTTTTGAGAATCAGGTGATCTAGGAGCTGAAAAGAATTGTTTTCAGAAACAAGCGAGGAGTGAAAGATATATTGATATCTAGAACCCTGTTTGTCGCAACATGACTGAGTGTAATTTATTGTGACAATGTGTGCTTATATTATTTGAATATATGCAAGGATTGAAGACGCTAGGCGTTTGAATCATCCAAGAAGTTGGGCACTGACATTATCCTCTAAATTCCTTCCTTCGAGCTATAGTAGCTTCATCACAAAATTGTTATGATGGGATGGATTAAAAGTGTGGGTAAAAATCGTTTACTATGCTTGAAGATTGCTAAGAGTGGAATATGGAAGAATGCTAATAATATGGTGATATTAGTGAAACAATCAACTTCAAAGTATGGCTCCATGGGTGATAGTATATGACTAACACGCCAAGGAAAATGTGCTAGTTCGACTGGCATTGTTTGATGTTGAATGATTCTTCTGTAAAGGAAAGGGAATACTGAAAATAGAATTGCAAAATTATATGGCAGAAAAGAAAAGACTGGAAAAGTCCAGCTCAGGAGTATATGCATGATATACAGGTTATAGATGTATTACTAGTTAACAAAGTATTTTTTGGGTATTTTGATACTAGATTGGTTGGTATGAATTGTCATAGCAACACAATGCAAGAAATACAAGAGCCTGAAAGAACTAGTAATAGATGTCAAATCGATCACGACAAGAACGAAAATAAAGTGTTATTGTGTTCACTGTCGCATCGAAACAAACCTTCAAGATTTATTTTAAGAACTTAATAAGTTGTTATTTTGTTCCTGCTTATGGTGAGAACAAATGAGTTGTTCAACTATGACCATGTTCCATAATTGATGGATGAGTAAATATAAATCGTGTTGGTAAAATAAACATCTATAAGACTAAATGCTAAACGTCGCAAGACGTAAAATTAAAGAATTTCACTTAAGTTGTGACACCGCCGTTTTAGTTCATAATGGAAAGGAAAACATGAAGGAACTCCATGTTGATGGACTTTCGGAGTCATTTTTGTTTTTGAATGAATTGACGCTTGTGAGATCTCTTCCAAAAGATGACTAAAACTCCGTTCATAGGCCAAAGTAGAACGGACGACTAAATTAGTGGAGATTGTACATATTGATGTACATGGTCCATTATGAATAGCCGTGTGTGGTGGATTAATTTTTCTTCATATTCCACCGATGATTTGAGTAGATACATGAGTATATCTATTTAATGAGAAGGGAATTTGACATTTTTGAATTAGTTCAATGTATTGTTAGTATGAAGTGAAAAATCATCGTAACAAGAGAATCAAGTATTTATGATTGGATCATAAAGAATAAAGTTTGAGTTACGAGTTTAGCGAAACATCTGAGGAGTTGCAGAATTGTTCCACAACTTATCCTTCTCGAAAACCCCACAGAAGTATGGAGTGTTAGAGAGACATTATCGAACTTTGTAAGACATGGTAAGATAAATAAAATGCCATTATATTTTTGTAGTTTATGCTTTAGAGACTACCACTTTTACACTGAAAAGAGCGCCATCATGATCCGTTGAAAATGACACCATACGCGTTATGGCTTGGGTAGTGACCCGAATTGTCTTTTCTTAAATTTTGGTATGCATAGCATGTGTAAAATGTTTACAACCAAAATCGGATAAATATATGTTTATAAGGTTATCCCAAAGAATCCGTTGGGTATTTCTCCTATCACCAAACCTAAGACAAATGTTGTTTGTCAGAAAGGGTAGATTTCTCGAGAAAATTGTTCTTGCGAAAGAAGTGAGTGGGAGGACAGTGCAACTCGATGAGATTAGAGAATCATCATTATCATGTCAAGAGTAGCGCAGCACTAGAAGTTGTTCTAGAGTCTCCTAATTTGACTAAGTGGAAGACACTACATGTGTTGTAGTAACTTCGAAAGAGTTTGCAAACTGAACCACGAAGGTCGTAAAACTTTGTACTTAGACCAACTTGTGGTTTGAGAATGAAGTGTTGTTTTGACAACAAAGGACCTGCAAATTATAAAGGAAGCGAATGATGGGCCCTGACTTCGTAAATTGGCTATGAGTCATTATATCCGAGATAGTATCCTGTATGAATGTCAAGTATGTGACTTGGTAATCCTTTCGGAAGGCGTGAATCCTCACGATTGCAAACGGATCTATATAGCAACAAGACGTGGATGTTTACATCCATTGAAAGTTTAACTTGTCGAAAAGGTGTTTGCGACAAAGTTCAAGAGTTGACTACGAAAAGATTTTGATCTTCCGTAGTGATACTTTCGTCTTTACGGATAGTTCTAGAAAAAGTTACATATTCTGATATGGCAGTTGAATAACAAAACAACTTTCCTCTCAAGGAAGGCTGATTAAGGATGTGTACGTGACACAGTCTATGAGTTTTGTAAAATTCAAAAGGTTTCTAGAAAAGTATGCAAACTTCAATGGTTGAAATGAGCATAACGAAGTTGGAATCTTTACTTTAATGAAGCTATCAAAAGAGTTTGATTCCATCATGAATAGTGAAGATACTTGTAGAGTTACAAGAAATTAAGTGGGAGTGCTAAGACATATTTCTAATACTTTATGTAGATGACATATAGTTGATTGGAAAATATGTATTTTAAAACACGGTTAAGATTTCATATTGATGAAAGGCTTAGGCTAAACATTATATTGGGCATCAATATCTATAGATGGATTGAAGCGCCTGATATGATTGAGCCAAAGTACATAGATGAAGTATTGAAGTAGTCAATATTAAAACGACAAGAAAGTGTTCTTGCTGCATGAAAAGAATTGAGCAATATCAAGTGTTTTGACACATGATGAGCAAAATTGAGATTTCTAAGTCATGTGTTCCATGATATGTACACAACCAGATAAGTCCTATGCTATAAAGTGTTATACCAGGATAATTCATATGATGATTGGACAACAGTAGGAAAGATCCTTAAGTAGTTTTAGAAAACCTAAGGATGTGTTTTCATAGTAATGACAAATATTCGTTGTAATATGTTACACTAATAGTCTTGTCATTGATCCAAATAAATCTATCTCAATTAAAATGTGTTGAAGGGTGGCACAATAGGCTGGAAGAAAGTTCCATGCTGGTTTTGAATGAATTTCAAAATTAAAGTATTGTGATAAATACTACAACAAAGGCTAAGTATATAGCGTTGTGTTGACAACAAATAAGAGAGTATTTTTGTGTCAAGAGTTCTTTTTGAACTTGGTGAATTTCCAAGAATGCTGACACTATGAAGCAACATTTTCACAAATGTTGGTAACATTAGTTTAAGCTGAGGAATTAAGGTCTCACCGGTTGACCAAATATATACAAAGCCATCTCATTAGAGAATGAGTGATGCGTGTAGACGCTAAGATGCAAATACAAACGGACCTGAACATGTCAGATCTTTTGATGGAGTTTACCACATGCGAAGCATAGTAATAACACTTGAATGCCATAGGTGTTAAATGCTTACTTATTGACTGGATTATTGACTCTAGTGCAAGTGGGAGACTGTTGGAAATATGCCCTAGAGGCAATAATAAAAATGTTATTATCATATTTCCGTGTTCATGATATATGTTTATTTTCCATGCTATAATGTATTAACCGGAAACATAATACATGTGTGGTTGCATAAACAACACCGCGTCCCTAGTAAGCCTCTACTAGACTAGCTCGTTAATTAATGATGGTTATGGTTTCCTAACCATGAACATGAGTTGTTAATTAATTAACGGGATCATGTCATTAGAAGAATGACGTGATGGACAGACCCAACTAAGCATAACAATATTGATCGTTTCATTAAGTTTATATTGTCATGCCTTTTATTGTCAAGTATCTATTTCTTAGACCATGAGATCATGTTATTCCCGGGTACTGGAAGAATACTTTGGGGACATCAACCATCGCTTCGTGACAGGGTGATCATAAAGGTGTCTTACGGGTATCTCGGAAAGTACTTGTTGAATTACATGAATCAAGACTGGGATTTGTCCCTCCGTGTTTCGGAGAGATATACTCTGGGCCCACTCGGTAGTGCACATTCGGTAAAGCTTGCAAGCACATGACTAATGAGTTAGTCACAGAAATGTTGTATTACGGAACGAGTAAAGAGTACTTACCGGTAACGAGATTGAACTAGGTATAGTGATACCGACGATCAAATCTCGGGTAAGTAAAATATCGCGTGACAAAGGAAATTGTATACGGATTATAGTAGTCCACGACATAGTGGTTCAACCGATAAAGATCTTCGTTGAATGTGTGGGAGTCATTATGGATATCCTGGTCCCTCTAATGGTTATTGATCGGAGAGGTGTCTCGATCATGTCTGCACGTTCTCGAACCCGTAGGGTCACACACTTAACGTTCGGTAACGCTAGAGTAGCTCTGGGATAATTTTATTAATGGTGTCCGAATATTGTTCGGAGTCTCGGATGAGATCCTAGACATCACGAGGAGCTCCGAAAGAGTCCGGAGGTAAAGATTTATATGGCAAGTTGATTTCAGGGTTCCGGAAAAGTTCGATTTTTTTGCAGAGTGTCGGAATGTTCTAGAAGGTTCCGGAGGGTCCCACTGTGGGGCCCACCTGTCCCACGACCAAGGGTGGCCCACTGGTCCATTTGACCAGCCCTCCTTGGTCCATGTGGTCAATCAATGGGCAGCCCTTAAATGGGGGGGGGGGTTACTACCTTTTAAAGGAAGGGGTTACCACTCTTTAAAGAGGGGTTACTACCTTGGAATTAAGTGGCTGCAACTCCCTTGCCTATATAAGAGAGGAGAGAGGCACACCATGGTGTCCAATCGCTGCTGCATCTCCTCCTCCCTCCCGCGCACCGCTTGGCGAAGCCCTGCCCACGGGAAACTCTCCACCATATCCACGACCATGCCGTCGTGCTGCTGGAATCGATCCCACCTACTTCTCCCTCTCGCTTGCTCAATCAAGAAGAGGGAGACATCATCGAGTTGTACGTGTGCAAGCCTCTGGAGGTGCTGCTCGTTTGCGGTGCTGATCGGATCGAACCTCATCAACAACTTCACCGAGCTACGTTGAAATAAACGTTCAACGCGCGTGTTCTTCGAGGTTATGATGAACTACTCTCCCCATTACTAGCATCTTCTAGATTGGATCTTGAGTGTTGCTTCCGCATGTGAGAGAATTTTTTTGTTTTCTATCACGCAAACTCCTATACCTTCACCATGGAGTCCTCGTCAGTAGCATTAGCTCCATCCATCGCCGATCCAAACCTCCCACTATGACGTGGCGTCGCGTTAGGAGGAGGTGTGCATGGCGAGATGAGGCCAACCTCGTCGAGCTCGGACCCCACAAAAGGGACAACCTGGGTCAGCATTGTTGATGTAGCAGCTGACCCGGCTGTAGGCGCGTCCTGGAACGTCGCTGCCTGGGACGGCGAGGACAGAGGCGAGGTCGAGACCTCACCCATCCCACCCGTCGAAGCGAAGCTAGCAGCAACCGGAGCGACCAGGGAGGCGAGGTCGAAGTAGCAGCCTCCCCCAGGATCGGCCCAGCCCGGCTAAGACGACGGCCTCCAGCACCGGCTTGCTAGCCACGACCCAAGGCAGCACATGGGTCGTAGCCTCGGCCGCAGCCAGCGGGCTGCCAGTGCCAGGCCGCAGCGACACAGGCTCCCCGCCCAGGCCACCAACCTCCAGCGAGAACGAGACTGCATCCCGCCCAGCCAACGGAAACGGCCCTGGAGACCCAGCTGTAGCCTGTGACCCAGACGGGCGATCAAACCAGGCGAAGATCTTCGAACAAACTCCACAATCTCAATTCCCCTGGGCGTGCGCGGGTTGGGATTATACGTAGTAATTGCCCCGAGCGGCACCATAGTAGCCAGAACCTCAGAGACCACCAATTTGCCATGGTTGGTTGCCTCCGACGGTTTGCTTGCATCAACATCCATACTAGTAATCACTACAAGGAAACAGCTAATAGCCGGCTTGTAATCACCGGCGGGCCACCTAAACCCCACGCCGGTGATCTACTGGACCAAATTCCGCAGCTAATCACCGACATGGGAATTTTTCCGCGCCGGTGATACGGTGGAATCAGCGGCGTGGACATCTTAGAGCCACGCCGGTGATTTGTGGGCCCAGAAATCGAACCACGGTGAAACATGTTACCGGCGTGGGACTACCAAGACACGCCGGTAACTTCATGTGTAATCACCGGCGTGGCTAGTAGAGCACATGCCGGTAATTGTGTATGGTCTGCCGCGTGATACGGACCCAACAAATGACTGGCGTGGCTTTTTTCCACACGCCGATAATTAGTTTGAGGATACTGGCTTGGCTTTTGTCCACCACGCCGGTAATTTGCGACGTGAAAATTCTGTAGCCATGTGACCACCTTTCCCCACCACTCACTTTACTCTTTACCTCTTTGGATCTATCTTCTTCCTCCTTGGTTCCTCTTCTTTTTTACTCTCTCCTCCCACACTCCAAGCAAGGTAAATTATTCTCTCTCCTCCACTCACACTCTCTCTCCCCCCCCCCACTTACTCTCCTCTCTCTCTCCACCAATCACTTTCTTAATTACTTGGCTCTATCTCACTAACTCTCTAATTAATTGAACTCCCCCTCTCTAGGTTTACTAATGGAAGATACAATGGATCGGAGCTAGCTTGGGTGTTCTACTACTTGTGGTAACATCTCTATCTCTGACTCGATCATTACTATCGCATATATATTTGGGTTGGAGCCATATTTAATTTCGGCCACACATTTATTATCTTGTTCATGTGTGGTTGGAACTGAATTCGGCCATGCATTTATGGTCATGAAGATGTATATTCAGTGGTGTGTGTGTTGTTTCTCATGCAGGAAAATGAGTGCCAATGTTTTGACGAAACGACGTTTCGTCAAATTTCTGTCACTCAATATGTCCCATTTTTAGCAAAGGTCATTCCGAATTTTTCTATTTTGGTATAATTCATGTACATATTTGTGTAGGCATCGATGGCGGTGAACATGGACAATCGAGGTGTAGCCGTAGCTGCATATTTGGAGACGGCGGTGAATAAAATGTATGATAGGGACGAAAGCGTTATTCCATGTCCTTGTCGTAAATGCGAGAACACACTCATGTTTGACCCTTTCAGAGGAACTTTGTTGTCGCATTTGCTCAAAAGTGGTTTCATGGAAGGCTATGAGTTGGTGCCAGATGATCAGGGTGATGATGAAATCAATGAGAATATGCCCGATGTTGAGGAATGGTCATCGTCGACGATGATGAAGAAGGGGGAAACATTGACATCGATGATGATCATGATGATGATGTTGGTCCTTAAGAAGATGAGATGGGCACGGAAAGCTCGTTAGCAACAAAGTTGGCTGACCCATATCTTCAAGAGTTGCTTCGTAAGAAGACGACTAATGAACATGCTGCGTGTAGGGAGGCAAAGAAGCTGGAGAAACTGTCGATAGACTCAAAAACTCCTTTGTACGAAGGTAGCAGTCCGAGTACAACTATCTAGACGTGACGCTTAAACTTCTTGACATCAAGGCGAAAACAAAAGCCACCGATAAATGCCTCGACTTGATTTTAAAGTATGTGCACGAATTTTTACTCAAAGGGAACAAATTGCCTCAGAATGTCGAAGAGGCTAAGAAAGTTGTGTGCCCTCTTGATTTGCCGCACACTAGATATCACGCGTGCATCAATGATTGCATCATCTATCGGAACGAGCACGCGAATAGTTTAGTGTGTCCAGTGTGCGGTCACTCCCGTTACAAGCGTGGAAAGAAGAGTCCTCAGAAGGTTGTATGGTACTTTCCTCTCATTCCTCGTTTGCAACGCTATTACCAGGACAAGAAAGAAGCAAAGCTAATGTGTTGGCACAAGGAAAGGACAAAGGAAAAAGTAAGTGATAACATGCTGAGACACCCAGCGGATGGTTTGCAGTGGAAAAAGGTTGACTATATGAACAAAGAGTTCGCGGATGAGGTAAGGAACTTGAGGTTGGGCCTTAGTACGGATGGACTAAATCCGTTTGGGAACCAGAGCACAAATCACAACACGTGGCCATGTTTATATGGATGTACAACTTGGCCCCTTGGTTGTGCATGAAGAGAAAATACATACACATGGTTATGCTAATCCAAGGGTTAACACAACCAGGTAGCGATATGTCGTGTCTCTGGTGACGGACACCGGGAGTAGACGATACCCCCATTTTTAGGTTCGGCACGGGGCGCGAAGGAGGCTGGAAGACGTCTTACCCGGGAACAAGGACGCCAAGTTCTTCGTCGAGAGGAGAGATCGAACAACACAACAGGAGACACAGAGTTACCCAGGTTCAGGCCGCCCGGAGGCTAAAAGCCCTACTCTTGCATGTCTGGATTGAGAGGTTCATCATGGTGGGGTGTACAAGGGTGATCTGGGGTGAACCCGGCAGAGTTTCGGCCGGAGGTAGACGAAGAGCAGATCCTGCCCTGGGGAGATCACCTCTCTCTCTACCTTTCGAACCCTAGTCTAGTCTTGCCTGAGCTCTAGCTTGCTTCTATCTCGTTTCGTCCTCTTCCTCTCTTCGGTGCCATGGTCCTCCTTTATAGGCCAAGGGAATCCGACATGGGCACGCGAGAGGTGTGAGGGGTCTTGGCGGAAAACCCCCTCGGCGGTCCTTGGAGGAGACGTGGCACTCTCTCCTCCAAGCGTTCTGAGGAGGGCGGCGCGGTCGTCCGCCCTTGGAAAAGGTGGGACGGACAAAGCCTGTCCGCCCCACCAACTACGCTCGTGGCAACGTCACCAGGGCGCGGCCTTCATCTTGGCGCCCAAGTCTTCCACCAGCTTCCGGCGAGCTGGCGATCTTATCCTCTCGATGGTACGGATGGATACCTGGGGGCGCGCCTAGCCTCCTGCGGGAAGCACGGACCCGCGGGTGTCTTGCCTGGTTCTCCGGACGAGGGGGTGACCCGGAAGGTCACCTGGTCCTTAGCCGCAGAGACTTGTTGTCGAACTTGTTGGGTGTCCTTGAGGCAGATGGGCTAACCCATCTGCTGTACTTGACTCCTTGCCTTGTCCATCTTCTTGGTGGGCCCCAGCGGAGGACCCACTTTGGCAGCATCAGGGGAACCCCATGTTCCACTGCTGCGACATGATATTAACATGTACATGCAGCTGGTAAAGGAGGAGCTAGACACGTTATGGGATAAGAAAGGTGTCAGTAAATGGGAACCCCATGTTCCACTGCTGCGACAGTAGCCCTCGGGCATGGTCCCGGCGGCTCTTGTTTCAGTTGCTGTCGGGGCTATGGCCAAAGTGTTGGCCAAAGTGGGTACCCGGCGCCTTGCCTGCTTTGCCCGGGGCTCGCCAGGGCGAAGTAGAGACGAGCCCCGAGTTTCTCTTGGACTTGGTCGTGGCGAATGTTGCGGTTCGCACGGACGGCCAACGTCTATGTTGAATCCAATGGGAGGGAGCGCTTGAAGCGGAACACCCCCTCGATCCCCGCATCAGTCGGAGTAATGGGGCCGCGACGTGATGCGTGGGCAGCCTTATGAGTCACACCTCGCAGTGCTGTGGCAGTTGTTCCCCAAATCTTTCGAAATCCCCAAATCGCCGCCTCCATTCCCATCTCCTTCTTCCAGTTTCGAGCCGCCGCCTCTGCCGTCTGCCGCTGCAGCTTTCCTTCTGCTTCAATGGGCGATTGAAGGTTGCGGCTCGGAAGAAGAGGGCCAGCAGGTCCTCACTCTTGAGGCAGGAGCTGTCTCCCAGATCTGTAAGGGCGCGGCGGAGGTCAGAGCGCAACACCGAACGGGCTGAGCTTCGTAGACAGCAGGCCTTATTCCCGAGCGATTATGCTGACAGCGCCGAGATGATGTGGAAAGCCAGGCACCTCGGAGTGATGGAGTCCGACAAGGCGCCTGGAGCTCCCGCCCGAGTGCCGACGAAGGTTTTCCCACCTTCAGAGACCAGGGCGCCTGGGCAGATCCCAATCTTTGATGGCTTCATGATGATGGGACTCGTTCCTCCCTTCTCGGATTTCTTTCTAGAGATCTTGCGCGCGTACGGGTTAAAGCTTCTGCATCTAACCCGGGCGCGATCTTGGATTTGACGGTTTTCGCCCATGCTTGCGAGGCATTCGTCGGGGTGATGCCATCCGTGGCTCAGTTTCGCTACTTCTTCTACCCCCGCATTGGAAAGGACGGCTGGATGGGGGGCGGTGTTACCTTCTGCTTTCGCCCGAAGGTCAAGCGGGACTACCCTTACTTGCCAATCAAGTCCAAGTGGGATGAGTGGTGGCAACACTGGTTCTTGGTTGAGGTGCCAGAAGCTCTGCCACTCCTGGAGGAAACGAAGGAACATCCGGTGAGCCTGGAGACCTGGAACTGCGTCAGCCTCCAGGATGACGATCTTTCGGCCGCGGTAGAGCGCTTCAAGCTCCTTCGTGATAAAGGGGTTTCCGGAGCTGCCATTGTTGCCCACTTCCTTCGCAATCGTCTGGCGCCTCTGCAGAAGCGGCCACACCCAGCTTGGGACTTCTAGGGTCCCCTGGACCCATCTTGCCTGAGGAATTCTGACATGGATCGCGCCCTCCTCCGGCGCAACATGACCGGGATGTTTACCCGGGACGTCAAATACGAGCTGCCGGCAGGATTCCGGCCCCTGTGCGACGACCCGGAGAAGGCAAAGATTCTGGAGTCGATGCCGACTTGCAATGCCCTCGGAATTGTGGGCCGCCCTGACCATGGGCCCAAACCGGCTAAGATGTCAACCCGGAAGGCCAAGGCTCCCTCCAGCTCTGACGAGGAAGGAGAACTCCTTGAGTTTGAAGAGGAGAGCGAAGAAGAGGATTCCGAGGAGGAATCCGCCGGCTCTGACGACGAAGATGGCGGCGACGACAACGAGGCTGCCACAGGCGATGATGACGGCAGCGACGATGAGGACGACGGTGAAGACGGGGATGGCGACGAAGATGATACTGGTGCTGAGGATGCAGAAGAGAAGAATCCTTCCCCGCACCGCCCCCAGAGACCACCGTGGTCCCCGACCCGGGGGCAAGCATCCTTTTCCCGCCCGCAGAGGTGGTAGGCGGCGAGGGCGACCTCATGGAAGCGGGGATCGCCGCAGCCGACTTTGTCTTGGCCCCACGGCCAAGGGTGTCCCCCCACCGTTTGCCTCCTGTGGCGGGACCAGACACTTCTCCGGGCAAGCATCAATAGAGCCCCCACGCCTCTTCTGCCGGGTCAGCGGATTTGCCGGTGCCTTTGGGGAGCAAGAGCGCCCGGGAGTAAGCCTTCCCCAAACTTTTTCCATTTCTCCGCATTTTTTCTCTCTCTCCAAGGAAAGTTACCGTGTGTCGGTGCAGGGGCTCACTCTCCCTGGAGGCCAGCAAGAGGCGGCGCGACGCAGCGGAAGATGACACCGCTACCAGCTTGGGAGCTTGTGGCGGAGGGATGTTCCCTCCCCCAATGGCGGAAGTCGACGGTCATCGCGGGAGCGGGGTGGGGAGCGCGACTGTGGCCTCCCCGGCCCACCCTAGAGAAGGTCCCGACGCTAGCCTGCCGGAACAAGTAGGTATACTCAGGTTCACGGGTCATGCCATCTTGTATCAAGTCTCCAATAGACCTGACGTTCTCTTGCTTCCAGAAGCTTCTGTGGCGAATGTCTTTTCCCCGGGTGACCTGTTGGGCATTGCCAGCCAAGAGAAACCACCCTCCTTTACTCCTTCGGATGGCCAAGAGGTGTCCAAAGGCGCACCCAGCTCTCGCGCAGCTGGGACCCAGACTATGACTCCTGCTCCTGGCCAAAGTCGCAATGATGCGCCGGGTACCGAGGTCTCCCTTGACTTGCTGGAGAGCTCGTTGATGACCGGGCAGGTTCTGAGGACGTTCACCAATTTCTCCACGGATTCTGGAGCCAGTGAAGAAATCGCCGAGTTGACGAGGATCAAGGAGGACCTTGCTGCCAAGCGCTCGAAAGCTGCCAGGGTCCCAGGGAGTTCGTTAGAGGTGGCTCCCCAGATCATTATCAGTGGAGAGAACGCCATGGACGCCATTCTCCATGAGATGCGTCAGTTGGAAGAGGAGTTCAGAGGTCGCGAGGCGGCCATCGTGGAGGTGATTGGAAAAGCCGAAGATCTGATCCAAAGGGGAATGGGTAAACTCAACCGCCTCGCGGTTCAAGTCTCTAGCCTACGTGAGGCCCTTGAGCAGAAAGGTGCCGAGCGAAAGCTGAGTACAACCGACGCGAGCGGGTTGTGGCGGAGAAGGAACAACAATTGGCGTCCCGGGAGAGCGAGCTGGCAGAGAAGATCAAATCTTTGGAAAACCAGAAGCTGCAGCTAGAGCAGGACATGGAACGGCGTCTGAAAGAAGCCGCTGACCTCCATCGGGAGGCGCTCGAGGCCAAGGACCAGGAGATCAAGAGCCGCCAGCATAAGGAGGAGGAAGACCACCAGATAATCGAGGATATCAAGAAATCCCTCCACCAGGAGCAAGAGTCCGTCCGTGCTTTGCAGCAGCAGGTCGAGAAAGATGACCGGAAGATATCTGAGCTCGGGGAGTGTATGAAGACGCGGAGTGATGAGCTTGCGAGGCTGAAAGCGAACAACCAGGAGCTGGCCCAGGCCAACTCCCAGGCGTCAACTAAACTGTCGGAGCTTTGCCGCTCCAACCAGGAAGGTCTTGCCAAGATTGCAGAGGCCTGCCGAGAAGCTACGCTCCGGGTAGAGCGGCTGAAACTGGGCACTGAACTTCCAGAATTGGAGCCGAACTGCCAGAGCTTGCCCCTTGTCGCAGAGTTCATCGCGAAGGTTGTTGCCGACGTTCGATCCTTCAAGAACAAGATGGCCAACCAATTGGCTTGCGACAAGCATGAGGCGAGCAAGCTGACAGCAACTTCAGTGATGGCGGCATTCCGGGAGGCCAACCCGGGTGTCGTCATGCCGAATTTCGTGGCATCATCCCCTTCCGAAGACTCCCGCCAGGTGATGAACGCTCCCGCGACCGCGATTGCCACGAAGATGTTCCCGCGCCGTTACATTTCCTGCAAGACATTCGAGCACCTCGTGCCCCAAATGTAATAAAACTCTGAGTCAGATTTCATGCTTCGACTCCAGAACTTGGATGTAATATGCTAGAACTTGCTTTGCTACTCTACTTTGCGAGTATTTTCACTGAGCTTAGCATGTTTTTACTGTCTCCATGTCTTTCTGAGGGATCCTTCGGGGATGTAAGCTTACTGTGAGGCCCTGACCGATCAGGAATGCGCTCACAAGCCCTACCGATTCCCAGAAGGCCGCTCACTCTGTTGGCACGCACGTCCCCGGGAGGTATCAGGTTTCGCACCGCTTTTTACCCCCGGGAGAGTCGCTACCCCATGAGTGCTCGCTCGACGGTCGAGCCACGTTCCCGATTTTTTACACATGTTTTATACCCACGAAATAGAAGTCTTGTACACAGAGAGGATTTGCTCAAGGAGCACTTATCTTTTATTGATCTCAGGAGCTCTTGGATTGGTAATGTGATTCTTCCGGGTACATCTTGCAATGACACGTTTCAGCGAGCCTGGCGGGGAGGAAGGTTGAGAGCTTCGTCTTCCCTGGCACATCGGTCAGCCATGCTCCACAGGTCCTCCAACGTGTCCACGGCGTGGAGGCTCAGTTTGTCGTGCATCTTCAGGTTGCGGACGTTAACGTGGAAGACAGCGATTACGGAGACTTTTCTGAGATCAGCCGGGGGAATGCAGTCGACGACACCCCGGAACCTCCAGATGTAATGACGCAGGGTCTCCCCCGTTTCTTGTTCCAGGTGATAGAGGTCGAGGACGGTCGCCGGGTACGGTGTGCAGCAGGTTCGGAGGTGCGGGCCCTCCCGACCCTCCATTTCTTCCCGGGAATGCCGCTGGGGATTGGAGCTCTGACCAGTGCCTTCGCGGAGAGACTCCATGGGCCTCTTGCCATGAGGATCTTCAGGACGCACTTCCTCCAGCGGCGCCGGTGCAGGGATGGTGGTGCCGGCATCGATGGTTGGTGCAGAACTCGCGGGAGGGTGGCATTGGTGAGCATAGTTCAACAGACTTTCCAATCTAGCGATCCATGCCTTCGCACGAGGATCGTCCTTGCACTGATCTGGTGGGAAAAAGAGAAGCGCTCGGGCTGCACCCAAAGCCTCCCCTAGCCCCCAGCTATTCCGGCTTGACTGACTGGCTGGCTCACCAAGGACCTCCCGTGCTCCTGACATTTTTCCTGCTTGCTGATGAGGCGACCGTCTACCTTGGCCGGATGGTGCGGATGACCTTGCTGGAGAAGAAGAGTTCAGGGCAACTTCCGTCGCGGACGAGAAAAAGGTTGTTGAATCTGCCGCGAGCGCAGAGCTCGATGAAGGTCCTGAGACGGTCGGAGAGCTCGATTCAGATCTGGCCTCGGACGAAGTGCACGATGTAGAACTTGACGATGAACTTGACGCTGAACTTAAGGTCGATGAAGAAGAAAATGAATCCAGCGCTTGCACCCCCTACCTGGCGCGCCAGATGTCGTGTCTCGGGTGACGGACACCGGGAGTAGATGATACCCCCTTTTTAGGTTCGGCACGGGGTGCGAAGGAGGCTGGAAGACGTCTTACCTAGGAGTAAGGACGCCAAGTTCTTCGTTGAGAGGGAGAGATCGAACAACACAGCAGGAGACACAGAGTTACCCAGGTTCAGGCCGCCCGGAAGCTAAAAGCCCTACTCCTGCATGTCTAGATTGAGAGGTTCATCATGGTGGGGTGTACAAGGGTGATCTGGGGTGAACCCGGCAGAGCTTCGGCCGGAGGTAGACGAAGAGCAGATCCTGCCCTAGGGAGATCACCTCTCTCTCTACCTTCCGAACCCTAGTCTAGTCTTTCCTGAGCTCTAGCTTGCTTCTATCTCATTTCGTCCTCTTCCTCTCTTCGGTGCCATGGTCCTCCTTTTATAGGCCAAGGGGATCCGACATGGGCACGCGAGAGGTGTGAGGGGTCTTGGCGGGAAAAACCCCTCGGCGGTCCTTGGAGGAGACGTGGCACTCTCTCCTCCAAGTGTTCTGAGGAGGGCGGCGCGGTCGTCCGCCCTTGGAAAAGGTGGGACGGACAAAGCCTGTCCGCCCCACCAACTACGCTCGTGGCAACGTCACCAGGGCGCGGCCTTCATCTTGGCGCCCAATTCTTCCACCAGCTTCCGGCGAGCTGGCGATCTTATCCTCTCGATGGTACGGATGGATACCCGGGGGCGTGCCTAGCCTCCTGCCGGGAGCACGGACCCGCGGGTGTCTTGCCTGGTTCTCCGGGCGGGGGGGGGGGGTGACCCGGAAGGTCACCTGGTCCTTAGTCGCAGAGACTTGTTGTCGAACTTGTCGGGTGTCCTTGAGGCAGATGGGCTAACCCATCTGCTGTACTTGACTCCTTGCCTTGTCCATCTTCTTGGTGGGCCCCACCAGAGGACCCACTTTGGCAGCATCAGGGGAACCCCATGTTCCACTGCTGTGACACGATATTAACATGTACATGCAGCTGGTAAATGAGGAGCTAGACACGTTATGGGATAA
The DNA here is from genome assembly GCA_947311845.1 of Poa pratensis. NCBI lineage: Eukaryota > Viridiplantae > Streptophyta > Magnoliopsida > Poales > Poaceae > Poa > Poa pratensis. The sequence goes on from CAMZMU010000110.1 coordinate 17,419,283, forward strand.
GAAAGGTGTCAGTAAATGGGACGCCTACAAAGAACAATATTTCAATATGAGAGTCGTCTTGATGACAACGGTACAAGACTTTCCGGGGTTAGGGTATGTGTCTTGCCAGGTGTGCCACGGACACTACACATGTGTCAAATGAATGGACAAGACAGCTTACCGCCAGCTATCAAAATTGGGGTCCTCTAAAACCGTGTACCAGGGTCATCGGAGGTGGCTTGACCCAAATGACGAGTGGAGAAAAAGAAAAGACCTGTTCAACAATACAGTAGAGACCCGAGAACCGCCACGTCCGAGAAAAAGAACAGAGATTCTTGAAATGTTGAACAATTGGAAGGAGTGCTCTTTGCCGAGAAAGAAATGAAAGGCACCCGAGCAGCTTTGCAGAACATGGAAAAGGAAGTCTGTTTTTTGGGACTTGCCCTACTGGCCACTTCTTGATACGCCACATTCTCTTGATTCAATGCATATCATTAAGAACGTGACCGAGAGTATGTTGGGCACATTGTTCATGATGCCGGAAAAGGGTAAAGATGGACCAAGGGCAAGAATAGATTTGGAAGAACTAGGCATCAGGAAGGACCTACATGTATCAAAGAAGAAGAAATTAGATCACGAGACACAGGAGACAGCTGTCACAAGCCAAGAGGGCACGAAAACCAAAGAGCATATTCCCCCCGCTTGCTTCATTCTTACTCCAGCAGAGTTGAAACAAGTTTTTGAGTGTCTTTACGACATCAAAGTAACAACCGGCTACTCGGGCTCCATACACAGATTTCTAGACATGAAGAAACACAGGTTCAGTGGGATGAAGTCTCATGACTGTCACGTGATGATGACACAATTACTTCCAGTTGCACTTAGAGGTGTAATGGACAATCACGTCCGTGACACAGTTCTTGACCTGTGTAATGTGTTGGACGTTATATCTCGAAAGTGTATCAGTAAGAAGCGTCTCAAAAGGCTACAAGAAGAGATCGTGACTATACTATGTGAGTTTGAGATATACTTCCCGCCTTCAATGTTCGACGTGATGTTGCATCTGCTTGTCCATATTGTTTCTGAGATCGAAGATCTCGGGCCTGCTTTTTGCGCACCATGTTCCCGTTTGAAAGGCTGAATGGGTGGGTGAAGGGCTTCGTTCATAACAGGGCACATCCGGATGGAAGCATTATTTAGGGATATCTAACTGAGGAGTGCATCTCTTTCTGCAACAACTACATGGAAGTCAATAATCCTATTGGTGTGCCCGCCAATAAGCACTTTTACAAGCTCTGTGGGGCTTGTCACTCGACTCTAAAGAAGGCGTTGCATGTGGGCCATATAAACTGATGCGACGACTTTGAACGAGCGCACACGGTTTACTTACAACACGTGAACGTGTTGGATGATTGGTTGGAGAAGCATAAAATGACAATAATTGAAAAGTATGCACTTCTTGGGCAGACGAAGACGGAAGACCAGATTAGTAAAGAGCATAACCAGACCTTCGCGGCTTGGTTAAAGAAGACCGTCAGGAACAATCCGTTGCCAGTGAATGATGAAAATGCAGAGATCATATACACCTTATCACAAGGCCCCGCACACAATGTCATGTCTTATCAAGCATATGATATGAATGGATTCACATACTATACGGAGGCCAAAGACAAAAATAGTGTGTACCAGAACTCTCGGGTAACTATGGAATCAGAGATCGGTGGTGTGAACCGAAGATACTACGGAAGGATCAAAGAAATTTGGGAACTTGACTACGTGGGAGACTATAAGGTGGCGATGTTCCGCATCAGATGGGCAAAGAATATCGACTATGAAGATCATGATTTCGTTACCATGACTATACCCAAAGCGCAACCCATTGGTACACAGAGCAATGTGAAGGGAATCACCGCAGAAAACGAGCCCTGGGTTATGGCTAAGGATGTGGCCCAATGTTTTTTCATAAAAGACCCGACAAGGCCGAGCCATGTAGACGTGAGGAGTGGCAAAAAGAGTATCATCGGGCTTGATGAAGTCGAGACCGAGGAATATTTTCACCAATTCGACGATCCTAAAGAAGAAGACGACTTCCAGAAGCCATACACCACAAGAAGAAGCAGAACCACATTACCTTCTTCCAAAAAAACCAATCCTTTCATAAGATCAAGTACTACTAATACGAAGAAGAGAAAGAAGACCGTGAAGAAGACCTGAATCCATGTTGTAGATCAACTACTACCTATCTATTTTATTATCTTTTTTTATGAACCAATCAGTGTAATATTGAGACTTTACTCCAATTGTATTGGGACTTTAATCCATTTTATTGTCTATTTTTATTAATTTTATTTTTACTACCTACCTATTTCAGTCTCCTCTTAAACCCTAACCTCTCTCATCTGCATCGCCGCCGCCTCCTTTCACACCGCATCGCGCCCCGTCTCTCTCGCGCTCTGCCGTCGCCTCCCCTCTCGCGCCGTCCCTATCGCTCCCCGCCGCCACCTCGCCTCGCTGACCCCGACCCGCGCCTCGCCTCGCCATCCCCGATCCGCGCCTCGCCTCGTCGTCCCCCGCCTCGCCGTCCCCTGCCTCGCCGTCCCCGACCCGCGCCTCACCTCGCCGTCCCCTGCCTCGCCGTCCCCCGCCTCGCCTTCCCCGACCCGCGCCTCGCCTCGCCATCCCTGCCTCGTCGGTGAGTCCAATTTCATGTGTAGTTAGTTGATTGATTTACATTTTAGTGTAGTTAGTTGATTTACATGTGTAGTGTTAGATGTGTACTTAGTTTATTTAGATATGTAGTATTAGTTATAGTTTTAGTGTAGTTAGTTTATTTTAGATGTTACATGTGTAGTATTAGATGTAGTATTAATTTGATATTTGTGTTACAATGCCAATGATTAAAATCTTGTGGCACTATGTGATCATGGGATGGTGCAAGTGAGCCTTGTGATATGCACAAATACACATCTTGTGCATCTAACTTGGCTCACTCACACCATCCCTGGATTTGTGTGTGTCCAATATAGCTATGTGGCACAAATTCAATATACTTGTTACATGCCGGTGATTAAAATATTGCGACACTATTTTGGGGGTGGTGCAAGTGATATGATATGAGGCATGATTTCTCGTTCATGTATATTTTGCAACTTGCTGTATTCTAGTTCATTTTAGACTATTTCTTGTGTAATGCACTCTCCTAATGTTTGTTGTATATATAATAAGCAGTAAAATGAATCCGTGTGGGGTTTGTGGCCATCTCTACTGCATGGATGCGAAGTTTGGCGTTGTTCTTCCATGGGATGTTGAAACTCATCTGGTATATTAAACTTCAACATGTTATGAGCCTACCTTTCTTGTTGATTTGGAGCATCTAGATAACACTAATCTCTAATTGTTGTTTTACGCAGAACATCCCATGCAAGGTTAGACGTGACTTCTTGGAGCATCTGGGTGTTGCCTTCACCGACCACACGACATTTGAGGTCAACTTGGTACAGATGACGGTGCCCACTCGGAGTTTTAGAGTTCTGTGTACAAACACGATGGACCGCACTTACTTCAATGGTGCTACTTGGACACTGCTTGTTAATGCATACGGCATGCAACCTACTGAGAGGTGCACCTTCTTTCTCGGTCATGAACACAACGAGACGTACTTCATGTACAGGGCACCACAAGACTCCTCCAGTTCCGAGTCCGAGGATCATGACCCTAGAGAAGATAATGACTACATGCCTGAGTCTGAGGTTGTCGAGAGGCTAAGTGACTAGCTAGCTCTACCTAGTATAGTTACAAATAAGTTGACTAGTAAGAACTTTGTTGAGTCTAGCAGCTCTTCCCAGTACTATTTCTGTTAATTTTCATGATTTGTGTTTCCGTGTATTATGCTGGTAATTGTACTATGTTGGTAATTGCAATATATTAAATTCATTTTTTTAATTTACGAAATTTAATCACTAGCGCGATCTCACACGCCAGTAATGCCAGTACGTCATCGGCGGGACCTCTCACGCCAGTGATCCCAATACGTCACCGGCGTGGCCTCGCGCACGCCGATGATTAGCAACTGATCACCGGCGTGGCCTCGCACTCGCCGGTGATCTCAGATAGCACTGGCGTGAGGTTACCAGCGTGGGCGTTTCTCGCCGGTGATCCCAAAATCGCCACGCCGGTGATTAGCTGATTCCTTGTAGTGAATGTGTGTGTTTTGTGTGTCAGTCGACCCCAAGGAGCCATCCAAGCCTTTCGCGTTACCTTCATCATCATCAACATCATCCCCTTTACGCCGCCAAAAGTAAGGGATGAAGTTGGGGTCAGGAACGAAATCCGCAGCCTCACGACGGAAAAAGAAAGCATACTCACGAAGCTTTACCACACAAGCCGCTCCAATGTAAGGTCCATTAGAGTTCACACTCTTCTCAAGTGCATATGGGTTGAGCATGCCCACCATAATACGCACAATACCACGGCTCCGATAGGTAGCAAGGTCCTTGGGTGATCAGGAAGCGTGTTTCGGACTTCAGAAACCTGACAGCGCACCTTCATCCCAATATCTTTCACATATCCGGGGAAATCAATGGTGTTGCTCACAACTGCGCCCATCAGGCAATACGATCAACTCGATCTGAGCCTAATCTTAGTTGCAGGAATTCAACTCATAGAAACTCTGTCTTTCCAACGCTAACAGCTCTTGCAAACATCTCTATGCCAGGCATTGTAACACATGTTGTATACTCTTTTTGAGCTGAATATATTTGGCTCCTCCGACGCCTCTTGCTTTTTAAATTTTTTATTAGTAAAAATCATACTCTCTTCGTTTTAAGAGTAATACATATAAACTTAATCAAAAGCCAACGTCTTCGAAGTTTGTAAGTTCGAACATTTACAATATCAAATCAGTATCAATAGATCCAAGTTACAATGTATTTTAGCGTATTTATTCAGTATTTTAGATGTTTATAATGTTAATATTATTTATATGTTACGACTTAAGTTTTAACTTTTGTGTAAATTTGAACACGCCTTGTTTTCACGTGAGAGTATGAAACATTTAAAAGTTCACGTTGCAAAGTATGAGACGGCTGCCATGGATATATTATATTTTCGTAGATCTTTCAGTCGGTCTTTCCCACCTGCCTCCCGTGTCACTCCTCTGGGGCGACACCGGAGGCGTCCCAAACCCTAGCCGCCGCAGCAGTTCCCATCCTCCTCCCCCTCGACGCCGCCTGAGTTGGCCGGCGGAAAGCTCGCTCTCCCTTCGAGGACGGCGGCGGCGAGGCCTCCTCCGCGTGCTCCCCTCGCTCGCGCGGGAAGCGCTCCCGCTCCGGTCTTCCTGGCGTCTGAAGAGGCTGGGCATCTCCGGGGCCCCGACGGCGCGAGCGCTCCTCTGCTGTCCTCCATGGGAGGCGTCCCCTGTGCTTCATGCCGCGGGTTGGTCCAGGATTCGCGCAGGGGTCTGGCTTGGATCTGGTCAGGGGACCTTCGATCCACCAGATCCGGGGTGAGGTGTGGAGGAGGACAGGGGTCCTTCCTCCCGACGCCGGTGTGCCTCCCTCCCCCATCTGCGCTGGTCTGGCCTGGCTCTGCGTGATCTTCTCCGGGTTGGGCGGTTGGTTGCGTGTTGCCGTCTGTTCCTGATTCCCGGTGGTCTTCAATGGTTTAGGAAGTTGGTTCGGGGGAGTTCGGATGCCGGGGCGGCGGCCCCGGGCGGATTGGACGGCGTCGATCTGGCGGCGGGTGGCGTCCGTGGTGCGTGCTGGCCTCTCCTTTGGCTGCGTGGGCAGCGAAGGTTTGGTGGGTCGAGGTTGCGGTGCAGGGTCGCTCCGCTGGCCTAGCTATGTTGGTGGAAGAAGCTGCCTCCTTTCTTGCCCTGCTCGTCTCCTGCCAGCTCGATCTCCGGTGTTCTCGCCGGATTTTGGTGCGGTGCAGTTCTGTTGGCGTTGGGGACTTACCGGGAGAAACCCTTGGCCGCGAAGCGGGCCACGACGATGACGATGTCCACGGGCGTCGTGCTCCCTCTCGAAGGCGTCTGTCGAGGTATCAGTCCCCTCCCAACCCTCCCCCCTTCTTCGGGCGAAAGCCGCATCCCCTTTCGGACGGCGGCGGCGCTGCTACGCCGTTCCCCTTCCTGGAGGCGCCGTTTGGGGGGATTGCAGGGGTGGAGGTCGAGCTTTGCGGTTTTGGTGGTAGCCGTGGTGGCTTCTCTTGTGTGGCGGCGACATCTATCGCGTTGATTGGCGGATGCCAGGTTTCGTGTACCTCTCAGCATTGCTGCCCCTGTTCGCCATCGGGTCGGCGCCCTCGAGCCTGGGCGAGAGGGGAATGGGTTCCCCTCTACGGCAACAGCGACAGCTCTGGCTGGTGAGCGTTCGAGCTTCGGAGGTTCTGCTCAGCCGCAATGGTGTAGTTGCCTTATCCTGCTTCTTCTTCTACTTGGCGACTTCGTCCGGCAGCTTGGGTCCGGTGGTGCTATCAAGTTCCTGCTTGTTAGTCTGTCGGGCTTTAGCATTAGCATCTCGAGCTGTTCTTTGATGTTTTATCTTTTGTTTGCTCTTGTTGCTTGTGGCTTGTAAACTGTGTATCAGCATGATGTATTTGCCGTTGGCAACTCTGGGGCTTTGTTAATTCAAAGCTGGGCATTTTATGCCTTTTTTTCTAAAAAAAAGACGGCTGCCATGCCATCGAGGATGCTCTCGAAGTTTACGTTGCGCTGTCGTGTACTCCAGCTCTGGTACGGCAGCGTTCCCCTTCCCCACCTCGTCGCATCCCTCCAAATCGTTAATCGCCTTCTCCGATCCGTCTCGAGTCTCCTCCCCGCTCTCGGATCCAACCCCCGCAGCCCGCCCCTCGCCGCCGGCTGCCATGTCCAAGTACGGGACCATCCCCACCTCCTCCTCCTCCGCCGCCCCCCACCTCGGGGGCGCCTCCCCGCTCGACTTCATCTCCCGCGCCAAGGCCCGCGGCGCGACGGCGCTAGCCACGCGCCGGCCGTGGCGCGAGCTGGCCGACGTGCACGCCCTCGGGCTGCCCCCGAGCCTCGCCGACGCCTACCTCCGCGTGCGCGCCAACCTCGCCCACTTCGCCATGAACTACGCCATCGTCGTCCTCGTCGTCGTCTTCCTCTCCCTCCTCTGGCACCCCGTCTCCCTCATCGTCTTCCTCGCGTGCATGGTCGGCTGGCTCGCCCTCTACTTCTTGCGCGACGAGCCCATCGTCCTCTTCGGCCGCGTCATCGGCGACGGCGTCGTCCTCGCCGTGCTCGCCGTCGTCACGCTCGGCCTCCTGCTGCTCACCGGCGCCACCACCAACATCCTCTCGTCGCTGCTCGTCGGGTTCGTGCTCGTCCTGGTGCACGCCGCTCTGCACAAGGCGGACGACAATGTGGACGAGGAGGTCGGCCGCTGGTACGCACCAGTGCCACAGCAACCGTCGCACTAATGTGAGATGCCCACAATCCCAATCTTGGTTTGTTGTCCGTTCATATTATTGTTCAGTGCTGTGTACGCATATATGTTATTCCTACTGCTGGATGCTGTATGTTTTGTTAATGTGTTTTTGTTATGCTATATTGTTGCTTCTGAACACGAATGCAATTTTCATGGTGTTACTTTGCTGTGGGTGACTTTAAATCCATGAATCCATGATGCCTCTCGTTTATTGTTCAGTGCTGTGTAAGCAGCTCTGTTCTTCTGGCTGCTGTATGTTTTGGTAATGTGTTTTTGTTATGCTATTGTTGCTTCTGAACACGGATGCAATTTTATTGGTGCTACTTTGCTACGGGTGACTTTAAATCCATGATGTTCTTGATATTACCTGTATAGTTGATAACATAGAGCAGTTAATTATGCAACTGGATCTCAGATTGTCGCAATCACGCCACTTGTTTTTTGGTTTGGGTAATCGAAATATTGCCTTTTTGAAAGTGAGATTGAGACGTCTTATGTTTTCACAGGCCTCTTGAGCTGAACTGTATCTGATTCGTCACTAACTTTTAACATACAAAACAAGAACCAAAATGTGACTAGTCTAGAAAATCTCTCTTGTGTCTGCACAGCATAAAGTGTTCTGTAAATGAAAACTGGTTGACAGCACACAGGTTTCAGAAGTCCATTAAACTGCAATGTATCAGATTTCTCAACAAAGAGGAAAACAAACCTCTACACAAAACCTCTACGCGTATGCAGATACCAGCGAATTGCAGAAAATATCGAGTAAAAAAGTTTGATTGGCAGCACATGTATTTTGTGGTACCTCAAGCAGTTGTTGCTATCAGGTTCTCCAAAATGATATAAAATGATATGCATTCAGAATAGTTCTAGCAATCATGCCATCTCTTTACAGCCTGTGACCATAGGGTATTTCCCTATTAATAGTTGCCAATTGGGTATCTATGTGCTTGTTCTTACATGCAGAGCAGAATTATTGTAAGTGCCAGCCACAAGGAGATGGATGTTATCCGACAAGTTAGGAAACAGTCTTAGAACAGGCGTGGTCCAGCAGGCACTTTACCAACAGTCAGTTTTGGAAGTAGTAGAGGCAATCCCTCCACTTGTGTTCGCATTAGAGAGGTACAGCTAGCCAACAATAGAATTAGCTTAGCGGTTTGTTGGGGACAGTCTAGAACTTCTTTTATTTGCGGAACGGGCTTTAAATTTTAGAGCACAATCATCACTTTCAGAATTCAGAAGCCTGTGTATTTTTCCAATTCCACTTTCCAGTTGATGGATATTTTTTTCTCGACTCAATAACCATTCTTTATCATTTTTTTCTAGATCCATCATGTGTAATTACAGTTTTATGCTTTTGCTTAATTGATGTCTGTGTGAGTGCATCCATCCGTTTGTTTCTCTAATCGATGACTGTTAATGGGATTTAATTTAGAGTAATGCCTTTCCTTTTGACAACAATCTGGTTGTCTACCGGTCTGGAAGACCACTAGCATTTAATTTGCACACTGTTATAGTTACCATATTCTTCACTTTCTGATCACAGCTTACATGCACAAGAATCGACTAAGCATATGCATTTCTTATTCTTGTATCAAACTTGAGGCCAAGAGTAGTTCTGTAGCAAAAATTGAACTTCTGTATATTGGCCATGTCTAATTCTTCTTTTGCTGAATGCTACAATTTCATGAAATATTGTATCAGTGATCTCATCTTACATGGGAGTTAAGCTGAATAAATAAGCAGTAATCTGCTAATTTCTTGGGTGTAGTCCGTGTGAAAACTAACTGGATACCTTCTGTTTTTGCAGGACATGAACATGCTTCCTACATCGATTCTCCTGGTCCTATCTTCTTTTCCAAGTATTCCAGGAGTGTAAGTTCAGCATTGGTATGGTCTCGGCCCAGTCATCATGAAGAACTTGTAGCTGGTGGTTTGTTCGTAATCCCCTGACACTGGTTTCTCAGAAGTTCTGGCTCCAGTGATGATGGAAGGATGTAAACTGTGATCGTTGCAGATACTTCAAAGCTTTTCCCTTGTTTACATATACCAAGTTTAGATGACAGGAAGACAAAACCGCTCTTCGAAGTTTGAGAATTCAGATTGTATGAGACTGGTATCGGTCACTCCGACATGTCATTTATGGTCTTCCCACCTGGTTTCATCTTCTACACGCCGACTTGTTTGTAAAAGGCTGTCCCTTTCGCGCTATCCTTGTGGTTACTAGACAAGCGAGTTGGACAAGTTTTGGAACCATTTCAATGTAGGAATTGTACTTATCCGTTTTGCGGCCTATAGTTTTGTCTTATTCGTAATATGAGACGTATATAAGGACTACTGTTTTTGTGACCTTGTTCCGAACTATGAGACATGTATGTGGAGCTGATAAACTCCTGTCTTGTTTTGTTCTAGTTTATCGCCTCTCCCCAATGTTTCTGGATCAACATCCGTCGTTCTTCTCAACAAAGAGATAGTGATGTTGGTAAGACATGGGTGGTCCCTTCTACAAGCCCCGAATTATTGTATAGTAGGGTGCTCAGAACCAAATATTTCAGTGATGGCAACCTCCTCCTTGCTCCACCGACGTTGGGAATGAGCTACATGTAGCGAAGTATCCTCAAAGGCCTTCAGGATCTGAAGGAAGGTTTGATCTGGAGGGTAGGAAATGGAGGTAACATAGATATCTGACAGGATCAATGGTGACTAGATATCTGACAGGATCAATGGTGACAACTATTCTTGAAGAAGATGCAGAAGTGATCCTTAGTACTCTAGTGTGTGAGCATGAAGATGATCATTTAGCATGGCACTACGATAAACGAGGCCTGTTTTCGGTGAAATCAGCTACAAGGTACACGTCCTGATGACCCATCCAGATCGCCTGAGCGGTACCTCTGATGGCCAAGTAGGCAGGCAATATGGAAACATGTTTGGAAAATAGAATGCCCTCCAAAATTCCAACGTTTCCTATGGTGGTTTGGTCATAATAGTCTCCCAATGCGCATGAACATCGAAGCAAACATGTTGATCTAAACACAAGGTGTGCAGTGTGCTCGGCTTACTTTGAGGATGGTAGCCATCTTTTCCTTCAGTGCATTGCTGTAAAGAAAATGTGTCGGGCCACAGCTTTGGACGATGTGCATAATACGCTTGATTGTGGGTCGGCTATGCATTTGCTAGAAGCAATTCGCTCCCTAACAGTAGACCAGAAGCTCTAAGCTTCTAGTGTTGGTGGGCTGAACGAAATAAAGCAAACAGTGGGAGGAGAGCAATTCATGACTGTGGACGAGTTTCGATTCCAGACTGAGATATTGTTCTGAATGGAAAGAAGTTTTTCAGTCCGAACCAGGCCCAAAGAAATTGCGTGATCTGAAGTGACAGCCACCTCCATCTGACTGAATTGCGATAAATGTGGATGGAGCTTTCCTCGCGGAGGCTCGGGTGCCGATTGGAAGAGACCACGAAGGACCAGGTGGTTTCGCTGCAGCTGGAACAATTCATGGGACTAGCGAGGCCTTGCATAGACAAGCGGAAGCTCTGATCTAGTCCATCAAGATTACGAAGAGCATGTGATCTGTTAGAGTATATTACGGTTAGGTATATTTGGTAGTTTTAGTATTGTAATCTAAATCTATCTCTAGGAGGCTTCTTGTCCTCCAAGTCTTGTACCCTTTATAAACAGCCCATCGCGGCTAAAACAATATAACAAATATTCCGCAATCTACATGGTATCAGAGTGTTTCGCTCCTCGGCCTAGCGTTTAGCCACCACCGCTCCCGCCGCCGCCCCTAGCGAGATCGACTCCATGATCTCCGCCGGGGGCACCGCATTGCATAGCTAGTTTGCAATAGATAGATCGGTTTCATAGTTTTAGCAATTTTCGTTTTTGTTTTCGGTTAGATCCTTTTCTCTAGCTACCAAATATTCGATTAGCCATTTCGCCGGTGCACTTCAGAAATCGATTCGTGAACAGGACAACTTCACGTGCATGCGTGCTGTGCATATGGAGCAAGGATCGATCAGCTCCATCTGCCTCCAGCTGCACCGCTGCAAGTCTACGCCACCAGATCGTCATGAAGCCAACCGAGCCATCGACTTCAACGACCCTCGTAGTCATCATCGCCTCGCCGACAATTCTCTACATCAACAACGTCTCCGGCATCTACTACCTCTACATCGCCGACAACAATCTACGCCAACAACGTCCCGACATCAACTACTTCTACAAGCTCAAACGTCTTCAACAACCACCACGCCGTCTTCGTCCACCACAAACCGAGCCGCCAGAGTTGCAGTCTATTTTTATTTTTGCTCAATTTACGTTTTGCAACCTTTTCGCCTACTCCGGCAATAACGGCAGAAAATCTGCTCTACGCACCGACCGATCGGAGATCTCCTTTGCTTCTTCATCCGGCTCTGCCTCGCAAGGTTCATGGTGGTCCCTGTCTTCGCATGTCCGGTATTGGCAACACCGGCGCATGCCTTCGTCCCCGACGTGCTCCCGAGTTTGGCAAGCTCGGCATGGCGTGCCGCCTACCTCGTCTACACCAACTCCACCAACGTCTACCTCAACAGCGGCAACATCGACTACGACTACGGCGCACACACCTTGGCTACATCGACATCGGCATTAAGGGCTATCACCTCGGCTCCCTCTCCAGTTCGCAAACTTCGGCTTGTACTCCAGTCAGACCGTCCGCGATGCTCCAGCTGTCCGCGTCACTACAGATCCGACTGCGCGGGGGGGGGGGGGGGGGGGGGGGGGGTTAGGGTATATTGCGGTTAGGTATATTTGGTAGTTTTAGTATTGTAATCCAAGTCTATCTCTAGGAGGCTTCTTGCCCTCCAAGTATTGTACCGTTTATAAAGAGCCCATCATGGCTAAAGCAATACAACAAATATCAGCGGCGGACCCAGAGGGTATGCCGGGTATGCCGTGGCATACCCTGGACCTGGGGCGTTCAGCCTTGTACTAGTAGTACTCGGAAAAAAAGCTGATCGATCGGAACGCAAAACTGCTCAGCTGAATCGTGTACGAGTCTTGCAACCTCCTAGTAGGAAAAAAAGGACCAAATCGATCGTAAAACACCACACGCGCTGCGCGACGCCGCCGCCGGCGCCTCCACGCCTCGCGCCCTCGTTCAGCCAGGACCCAGGAGGAGCTCCGAGCGACGAAGCACCGGCATGACGCGTACGCGATGCCCTAGGACGCTGGTTGCCGCAACGCCTCAAGATTGATCCTTCGCCGACCGCCACAATCGCACGACCACGAACAAAATCAGGATAATCAACGCTTACAAGTCGCATCCGTGCTGAGGTGATTATCCAAAATACTCTGTAGCTGATATTGTATGAAGTTACAGATTCATATACCATGTTGGAATTAAATAGTTAAACAAAAGTAAATTGCGAGATTATATTTATGTTGGTCCGTATTATTTATTTCTATAGAGATTATATAATCTATAACTATGAATTATGATTCCACCTTGTGAGCTTTGTTGCACGTGTAAACTCCTACATAGTCAATTGTCATACACTCATACTTATACTTACATTGTTTTTAGAAAAAAATTCAGTTATGGAGAGAAGCGGAGACATTGCAACCCTTTTTCAGAAACTCCTACATAGTCTCTTGGATGATTGTCTAGTCAAATACATTGAGCGGGATATTTTCTGTGAAGTGGATGAAGATGATATAACCAAGACTTTCATGTCCTTAAGGAAGCGTAAGCCAGACAAGTCAAAGAAATAGTTTTGTAAGTTTTTTAATGCATATTTCAGATATCAGTATGGGTCCGCCACTGACAAATATTCCGCAATCTTGCTAAATTTACTTTTTGCAACCTTTTCGTCTACTCCGGCAACAACGGCGGAAAATCTGCTCTACGCACCGACCGATCGGAGATCTTCTCTACTTCTTCATCCGGCTCTGGCTCGCAAGGTTCATGGTGGTCCCTGTCTTAGCATGTCCGGTATTGGCAACACCGGCGCGTGCCTTCCTCCCCGGCGCGCTCCCGAGTCTGGCAAGCTCGGCAAGGCGTGCCGCCTACCTCGTCTACACCAACTCCAGCAAACGTCTACCTCAACTACCTCGACAACGGCAACATCGACCACGACTACAGCACCCACAACTCGGCTACATCGACATTGGGATCAAAGGCTATCATCTCGGCTCCCTCTACAGTTCGCGACTTCGGCTTGTGCACCAGTCAAACCGTCCGCAACGCTCCAGCTGTTTGCGTCACTACCGATCCGACTGCGGGGGTTTTTAGAGTATATTATGTTGGGGCTAAATCACTTAGCTCCTTCCAACAAGGTTGTGCTTCACACACAGTAACACATATGCATATTTGAGTATATGACACACACATATGCTTTATCTAATTCATACATATATGCTTGAGGCTACATCTTGGCTTACAAGCTTTTGTTTTCTCTTACAAAGGGGGTGCATCCTTATATAGGCCATCTAGGTCGGTACTGTTCACTGAACAGTAGGTCGGTCTACAGTACTCTAGAAACTACTACAGACTTGCTCCCTTAAGCTATTCAAAACTAACTCGAACACAAAGCCTTCAGACTTTTACTCCTATTAGGACTCCTCCTACGTACCCTGGATACTTCATGGACCTTCCAGAAGCTTCATGCATACATATGACAAGATTACTTCTAACAATCTCCCCCTTAATCTTGTCATATCAAGTAGATCCTCTAATCTAGATCACCTCGACCATGCACTTCATCTTGTGACGGCTTCGCACCGCCTCACATCTGACAACGGCATCACACCGTGATTGTCAGCCTCACACCGACTCCACATAAGATGGCATCACACCACCAATTCGGTTTCACACCAACCATCCATGTGCCAGTGGCATCACACCACAGTCGTCGGCCTCACACCGACTCTTCCACTTGACGATGGCATCACACCAGCATCATTGGCTTCACACCAATCTTTCCATAGACAATGCATCACACCATAGTCGTCGGCCTCACACTGACTCTTCCACTTGATGATGGCATCACACCAGCGTCATTGGCTTGATGGCTTCACACCAACCTTTCCATAGACAATGGCATCACACCATAGTGGTCGGCCTCACACCAACCTCCTCTACGACGATGGTATCGCACCACCGCCTTCTCTTGGCAGCATCACACCGCCAACAACCGCTCTGATACCAATTGTTGGAGGCTAAATCACTTAGCTCCTTCCAATAGGGTTGTGCTTCACACACACTAACACATATGCATATATGAGTATATGACACACACATATGCTTTATCTAATTCATACATATATGCTTGAGGCTACATCTTGGCTTACAAGCTTTTGTTTTCTCTTACAAAGGGGGTGCATCCTTATATAGGCCATCTAGGTCGGTACTATTCACTAAACAGTAGGCCGGTCTATAGTACTCTAGAAACTACTACAGACTTGCTCCCTTAAGCTATTCAAAACTAACTCGAACACAAAGCCTTCAAACTTTTACTCCTATTAGGACTCCTCGCCGTGACCACAAACCACCGCCTCCCTCGTCGCCCGCGCGGCCGAGGAAGACAGTCACACAGCACCAGCAGACGCCCCTGATACGTCTCAAACGTATCTATAATTTCTGATGTTCCATGTTGATATTATACCAATTGTTACATGTTTTATATACACTTCATAACATTTTTATGCATTTTCTGGGACTAACCTATTAACAAGATGCCACAGTGCCAGTTCCTGTTTTCTGCTGTTTTTGTATTCCAGAAAAGCTAGTCTGGAAATATTCTCGGAATTGGACGAAACTTCGACAGAACCTCCAATTTTTCCAACACGAACACGGAGTCCAGAGGAGAGACGGAGGGGAGCCACATGGCAGCCACACCATGGGGCCGCGCGGCCCCCTGCCGCGCCGTGGGGTGGTGTGGGGCCCACGTGGGTCTCTTGCCGCCGCCCTTTCGCCTATTTATTCCTCCCGACGCGAAAACCCTAAAGACCCGAGCCATTATCCACGAAAAGTTCCAGAGACGCCGCCGCCGTCAACCCTAGCTCGGGAGGGTTCAGAAGCTCTTCCCGGCACCCTGCCAGAGAGGGGAATCATCACCGGAGGGCTCTACATCACCATGCCTGCCTCCGGAGTGATGCGTGAGTAGTTCATCCGTGGACTACGGGTCCATGGCAGTAGCTAGATGGTTGTCTCTCCACTTTATGCTATCATGTTTAGATCTTGTGAGCTACCTATCATGATCAAGATCATCTTATTGTAATGCTACATGTTGTGTTTGCTGGGACCCGATGAATATTGAATACTATGTTAAGTTGATTATCAATCTATCTTATATGTTATTTATGATCTTGCATGCTTTCCGTTACTAGTAGATGCTTTGGCCAAGTAGATACTTGTAACTCCAAGAGTGAGTATTTATGCTAGATAGTGGGTTCATGCCTCCGGTAATCTGGGAGAGTGACAATAACTTCTAAGATTGTGGATGTGCTGTTGCCACTAGGGATAAAATAACCGATGCTTAGCTTAAGGGTGCGCCGTTAGGTCTAATGCATTTGTTTACATTACACACATTACTTAATCTAATTATCCGTTGCTTGCAACTTAATACCAACGGGGAATTCAGATGACAACCTGGCGGTGGATTATTAGTCATAGACGTTGTTGGATAACGGTCTATGTATTTTGTCGTAATGCCCACATGAATATCATAGTAATCATCATGTCATATATATGCATTGTCATGCGCTCAATATTTTGTCAATTGCCCAGCTGTAATTTGTTCACCCTGCATGTTAGTTATCTTTTATGGAGAGACACCACTAGTGAACTGTGGACCCCGGTCCATTCTTTTACACTGATAATACAACCAACTGCAAACATTGTTCCTTTTCATTCTCTGCAATTTGCTACTGTTTTCCACACCATACGTTTAATCATTTGTTTTCAGCGAGCCGATGAGATTCAAAACCTCATTGTTTCGTTGGGGCAAAGTAGTTTGATTGTATTGTGTGCATGTTCCACGTCGGTCGCCGGATTCCCTGGTGTTGCGCCGTGCCATATTCCGGCACCAACAACCTTCAGAAGTGATTTCTTGCTCCTACTGGTTCGATTAAACCTTGGTTTCATACTGAGGGAAACTGCTGCTACACTGCATCATACCTTCCTCTTGGGGTCTCCCAACGAACATGTGATCCACCCAATCAAGCTCTTTTTCTGGCGCCGTTGCCGGGGAGCAAGAGGATTTCTGCAAGGAGAGTTTCACGCTTCCAATCTCTTTACTTTGTTTTTGTTTTGCTTAGTTTACTTTTTATTTCTTCTTGTTTGGTTTTAATTATCAAAAACACAAAAAATTAGTTTTCTGCATCTAGTTTATTTCGGTTTGTTATTATGTCTAGTTGTTTACTTGATATCAATGGCTTATCTCTTTAAAACAAAATCTTGTTGGCTAAGTGGGTTCACGGAGGAACAACAAAATTATTATAAGGAATACCGCTTTTCTAAAAAAGGGAAATATTTATGGGAACAAATAAGTAGATTGAATTATTTTGCTAAAAACTTGTGCTCTACTTATGATTAATCCTACTGCTTTAATGAATCTTTATGTTGTAGAAGGCAAAAACACCTCCCTTTCCAATGTGATTGTAATGATAATGAAACCTTGGCTGCTTATGCTAAGGAAAACTATGACTTTGATAATCTTGAACAAATTGAAGAATTTGTTGTTTTTAAGGGTGCCTATGAAATTGCTGGTTATATTCACGATGATGATTCTCCTTATAAATCTGATACTTTTGCTATGCTTGGATATTGCCTTGAGTATTATAATGATAGTCCTTATATTACTGAATTTCTTGAGAAAAGACATCCTCAAAAGGAAGGGACCATTGTCTTGCAGGAACCTGTAGAAGAAGAAACTACTACTGAAGCTGAAAGCTCATTGGATGAAAAAGAGGAGGAGAGTGATGAACAAAAGAAGGAAGAATGGATTAGCTACCCATGCGTACCTTCTAATGAGAGTAACTCTTTACCTCTTACATTATTTGATCACCCTCCATCCTTATCAAAGGAGGATGAATGTTATGTTCCTGTGGATTCTTTTGAAATATTCCCTATGAGTAAGACTTGTGGAAATGAGTATGCTACTGTTATTTATGATAATCCATGCTATTTTGATAAATCTTATGATAATCCTTTATTTGTGCATAATTTCGAAATGCATGGTAATGAGAAAGTTTGCTTAGAAAATGTTTATGATAAAGCTCTAGATGATGGTCCTATGTTGCTTGATAATATTATGCATTCTACTATTGAGCGTGATCAATCATCTTGTTTTAATATGTCTAAAAGTGGGTTTGAAATTTTTGATCCCACTATCTTGGAGCTTGATAAAAATTATGTGTTTGTAGATCATGAAAAGCATGCTTTATGTGATAGTTATATTGTTGAATTTGTTCATGATGTTACTGAAAGTTATTATGAGAGAGGAAAATATGGTAGTAAAAGTTTTCAAGTCACTAAAACATCTCTCTTTATGTTGAATTTTTTGAAATTGCATTTGTTTTGCCTTCCTATGCTAGTCACTTTGTATTTTATTGATTTATTTTCTTACAAGATTCCTTTGCATAGGAAGTACGTTAGGCTTAAATGTGCTTTATATTTGCTTCTTGATGCATTCTTATATGTTCAACTCTTATACATATGAGAGCATCGTTAAAATTATCATGCCTAGCTAAAAGGCTTTAAAGAAAATCGCTTATGGGACACAACCCATTATTTTATTTCTGCAATTTTTCTTTTCTTTTTGAGTCAAGGAGTTGTTTACTTCTGTAACAATTCCTTTGTATCTTTATTTTATCGCATTGTTGTGCCAAGTATTGACTCTAATAGGAAGATGATGCTAGATTTGGATTTCTGCGCAGGAACAGATTTCTTCTGTTCACCGTTTTACTTCTGTAAAATCACAGAAAAATTATTTAAATCTGCAAATTTTTGTGCGTGATCCTCAGATATGTACGCATCTTTCGTGAGTTTAAAGTTTTTCGATCTGAGCAACGTAAGTGCCTCGAAAAAATTCGTCTTTACGGACTGTTCTGTTTAGACAGATTCTGTCTTTTATTTTTCGCATTTAGGGTGAAGAGCTTCACATAACATCAGTGGCAGTAGTTAATGTTAAAAGTAACGGTCATGTTTGTGTCCTTATAGAACATGTGAGTTTTTGATTGTGCACTAACCCTCTAATGAGAATTACTTTGAGTTTGGTGTGGCGGAAGTTTTCAAGGGTCAAGAGAGAAGGATGATATAATGTGATTAAGAAGAGTGAAGAGCTTAAGCTTGGGGATGCTCCCATGGATCACCCCAGCATATTTCAAGAAGACTCAAGCGTCTAAGCTTGGGGATGCCCAAGGCATCCCCTTCTTCATCAGCAACTTATCAGGTCATCTCTAGTGAAACTATATTTTAATTCTTTCACATCATATGTGCTTTACTTCGAGCGTTTGTGTGTTTTTATTTTCAGTATTTGATTTTTCTTATGGTCAACTTGATTGGACCCCAGCATTCTTGATTGTGAGAGAGACACGCTCCGCTTTTTCATATGAATACTCCTATTCTTCACTTATACTTATTGAGTATTCTTATCTAGCTATTGTTATGCTTTTAGCTCCTGTTGTGCATGCATCTCTTATTCAGAACTGTTAGTTCTTTTAAAGAGAGTACTCTCTTGCTTCACTTATAATTGTTTGGAGAGTTTATGTTGAAATAAATTGATTGGTGTTTGGTTGGAATAGAAAATGTTGCATGTGGTAGATGGTATAATGGAAAAGCTTACATATTCTTGTAGATCACTGTATTGGATAATTTGATACTTGTCAATTGTTTTGAGTTGTCAAGTAGTTCATGTTTAAGCTTTTGTATCATGTAGTTAAAACCTATTAATGAAGAACTACCGTAAAGCTCGTTGAAATTTGGTTTGCATAATTGGTATCTCTAAGGTCTAGATATTTTCTAGTAAAAGGGTTTGGTTAACAAGGAAGACAGTGTAGAGTCTTATAATGCTTGCAATATGTTTTCATATAAGTCTTGCTGTGTCGGTTGATATCCTGTGTTTGATTCAAATAATCTTGCTAGGCTAAACTCTGTACTGAGAGGGAATGCTTCTCGTGCATCCAAAAACTTGAGCCAAAATCCATGCCATCTGTGTCCACCATAACTACCTATATGTGGTATTTCCTTGCCATTCCAAGTAAATTTTTCATGTGCTACCTTTAAACTATTCAAAAATTTATTACTCCTATTTGTGTCAATGTTTACTAAGCTCATGAGGACGGGGTGGATGTCTTTATGTCAACTGTCAAACAGACTTTACCACCGGACTAGCGGCATATACATCCGCTTATCCATTAATTTTACAAAAAGAGCTGGAAAATGGGGTGCCCAGTCCCAATTAATTACAACTTTAACCGCTTAATTCTCTTCACATTTTTGCCCTGATTTATCAGTCAAGCAATGACAAACAGTGAAATATCTGCATGTGTAAACAAAAGAGAAAGAGGGATGATCTGCCTTGCTGGTAGAAATAGCGTCCTTCATGGGAGCCGCTCTTAAAAGTCTGGTTGGCAGGGGTCATATTATACTTTCTATTTTTTGATTCGTTGACAATTAACAAACACCTTCCAAAACTTATTTTTACTCTCTATATGATTTCAAAAACTTAAAAAAGCTCTAGCACATGATTTAATCCCTGCTTCTCTCTACGAAGGGCCTTTCTTTTACTTTTATGTTGAGTCAGTTTTCCTACTTCTTTCTATCTTAGAAGCAAACACTAGTGTCAACTTTGGTGCAACAATTTTTATATGCTTGTATATTACACTTATTATATTGCTTTATGTTGACAAATATCCATGAGATATATGTTGTAAGTTGAAAGCAATTGCCGAAGCTTAAATCTTCCTTTGTGTTGGTTAAATACCTTTTGCTTAGAATCTATTGCTTTATTTGAAACTTTTATGACAGTAGGAAAGGCTCCTACTGCCTCTATATTAAAACACCCCTCAGGAGGGCCAGGAGTAATTACATGGACATATTATGAATTTACACAAGGAGGATCTCTAGCTACTTATAAATCAGCAGAAAAAGAGTATATAAAGGAATGCTTGTTCTCCTTAGTCCTATGAACCAAAAGGGAGAAGTCAGTTTTGAATCTTGCTTTCCAGGAGCAAATGTCAGGGGTGATCCCATTGAAGTAAAAGTCATTCCTCTCCTTCCATAGGCTCCAAGTAGCCACTGCAAAAATGTCCATGAACATGGCCCTGTTCCAGTGGTCTCTGGCATAAGCAATTAGTTGTAGTCTGTCCAGAGTATCATCAGCAGGGATCGTGAAGCCCAAGGCCTCCCAGCAATCTGCAGCAAAAGCACATTTGAAGAAGAGATGTTCCACGGTCTCTTCTACATTAGCGTTGCACATGGAGCAGTCAAAATTATTCCCAATGTTGTAGTGTCTCCTTCTCAGCATATTCCTGGTATTCAATCTGTCAGAGAGCAAGAGCCAGCAGAAGAATTTTATTTTCGGTATACACTTTGTTTTCCATAACCAGTTGAAGGAGATATGTGGAACAATATCTCGAAAGCAGAATTTGTAGTATTTATTTGCTGAGTAAGTATCAGAGCCCCAAACATAAGTCCATTGGTCACACTCCCCTGATGTTAGAGATATCTGATTGGTGGCTATCTGAGCCTGTCTGAGTTCCATCAGAGCTTGGGGAGAGATAGGCAGGGCAAAGTTTTCTGACAGAGAGGTGGCTGTGAGGAATACTTTAGCAGAAACATCCTCATTTAGGGCAAATGAAAAGGCTCTCGGGTAATTTTCTGATGCAATGCCCTCTCCCCAGGGGTCTTTCCAAAACAGAATGGAATCCCCTGTTCCAATAGTGCAATGGGAAATACCTCTATAGATAGGTGATAATTTACAGACATCTTTCCACCAGAATGAGCCACAGCTATCAGTTGCATGCGGAACTGAGTTGGTATAGTATGCTTGCCAGATCAGTGTAACCCAAGGAGTGTCCACCTTATTATAGAACTTGTGTAAATATTTTAAAAGTAGTGCCTCATTCTGTACCTTTAAGTTGAGGATGCCCATTCCTCCTTTATCTTTAGGTCTACAGACTTTCTCCCAGGCAATTAAAGAATTGCAGTGCTCCCATCTTCTGTCTTTTTATTCCACAGGCAATGTCTTCTGATTTTATCCACATGCTCAAGAATTTTAGGATGCATTTTAAGGGCACACATGGAAAAGGTAGCAATAGAAGTGAGCAGAGTATTGATAACAGACACTCTCCCACTGTAGGACATCATCATAAAATTAGCAGTCATTGCTCTCTCAATTCTGTCCACAAGAGGCATTAGATCCTGCACAGTAGGTTTGGTAGTGCCAAGTGGAAGTCCAAGATAAGTGAATGGCATAGCACCAATGTCACATCCAAGCATACCTGCAATTCCAGCAGCTCTCTGAGCACTCACATTAATTGGGATCATCACTGACTTGTGGTAATTAATTTGCAGACCAGTTGAGTTTGCATATGTATCAAGAATTTCTTTCATTTTGGCCACTTGAGTCAGGCAAGCTGGCATGATTATGAGGGTATCATCAGCATATTGCACCACTGGGTAATCCATCCCAAAATCAGGAGAGAAGGGTGCTTGGAGAAGCCCATCTCTGAAAGCCTTGTTTATTGCTGATTGCAGCAAATCTGCAGCTAGGACAAATATGAGAGGTGATAGGGATCACCCTGTCTGACACCTCGTTTACAATGAAACTGTCTTCCTGGGACTCCATTCAGAAGGACAGAAGACATTCCTGAGCTGAATATCATTTCAATCCACTGCAGCCATTTGGCATCAAAACCCATCTGTCTCATGATATTAATCATAGCTTTATGGTCAATGGTATCAAAGGCTTTTGCAAAATCTAATTTTAGCAATATAATTTCCTGTTTAGAAGCCTGGCATTGATGAATGAACTCAAAAGCCCAGGCAATGCAGTCCTGAATTGTCCTCCCCTTTAAGAAGCCATATTGATTTTTGTGTACAGTTTTCAGCACCACTTTTTGCAGTCTGTTGGCTAGAATTTTTGTAATTAGCTTTAGACAACAGTTCAGCAAGGTGATTGGTCTGTAATCATTGACTGTTTCTGGGGAACCAATTTTGGGGACAAGGGTAATGAACCCAGTATTAATGCTTTCCATATTGAGATTACCAGCATGGAACTCATCACAAAGAGCATAAATATCCCCTTAATAATGTGCCAGCAAGTTTTCAGAAATTGTCCATTAAATCCATCAGGTCCTGGAGCTTTATCATTTGGCATGTGTTTAACTACATCATCAATTTCCTCATGAGTGAAGGGAGTTGAGAGGCAGGCAAGATCATCTCGAGGTGTGATGAGAGAAGCAAGATCAAATCCCATAGGTGGATGGCTAGCTGTTCCAAGCCGACATTTATAAGTGTCAAAAATTAATTTTTCCTTATCCACATGAGAAGTAACCTGAGAGCCATCTGGCAGAGTGAGCTGAGCAATGGAATTCCTTCTGTATCTTTCAGTGGCAATAGAGTGGAAGAATTTGGTGTTTTCATCCCCAAATTTAGTCCATCTGATAGTACATCGTTTCTTCCAGTATTGCCTCTGATAATCCAGTAATTTGAGTAAATGAGCTCTAATAATTTTTCTGAAATTTGCCTCTGGAACAGAAAGTCCCCTTTTATCCTCCAGATTATCTAATTCCAATAAAGCTCTGTTACAGTTATCAATGCATATGGATAATTTTGAGATTCCTTTGCTCCAGAATTTAAGATCATATCTGAGACGTTTCAGTTTGGCATTCAGATTGGCAGCACTGTTTTTCTTATGAGTTGGTTTAGCCCAGCTTTCAGCTACTGTCTGTAAAAACCCACTGTGTGCTGTCCAGAAATTTTCAAAACGAAACAGTTTGCTGCCTGGGATGTTTGTCTGAATCGACACCACACAAGGCGTGTGATCAGATGTCGGTTTCCCTTGTGGATTAACAACCGTAGCAGGATAGGATTGTGTCCAATGCAGGGAGGTAAAGAACCAGTCTAGCTGTTCGAGGAGGGGATCTTGTTGCATATTACTCCATGTAAAGCTTCTGCCTTTAATGGGTAATTCTGTAAGATTCTGGGATCGAATTATATCATTGAATAATAACATATCATCAATATTTCCTCCTGGTTTGTTTCTGTTAGAAGGGGATCTAATGAAATTAAAATCACCCACAATGAGCCAGTCTTCACCATCAGGAATATTTAGCTCATACAACCAATCAACAAAGGCATCTCTTAAATCACCATCACAAGGCCCATAGATGTTCATTAATGTCCAGGAAAAAGAATCCAGTTTAGAGGTGAAATGAATTGACAACGCAAAGGGCTGGCAGTGCATGACTAATCCAGTGAACACACAGCTTTTCCAAATAATAATTAGACCCCCTGAAGCACCATTGGATGGAACGTAAACAAATTCATCAAAAGAGCTAGGGCAACAGGATTTAATAAAGCTCATATCAAAATGCGATTTCTTGGTCTCTTGCAAGCAAACCACATCACAACCACTTAGTTTGATAGCATTGAGTAGAGCCAACTGTTTAGATTTGGCATTAAGCCCCCTAATGTTCCAGCACAAAATAAACCACTTCCTTAAGTAATTCATTACAATAATAATAATAAAAGGCCTAGGCCTCCTGGATATCTTCCTCCTGTGGGCTAGCCAACAGCTTCTGGGTAGACATCTCTTCAGGTGGAACACCACACATCTGGACACCAATTTGCTGCAGGAGAGGGATTGGTGTAGGAGGAGGAACCTGATCAGAAGTATCTGCACTGATAGCCGGTCCTGTTCATCAGAGTTGGAGGTCACATCCACAATCCTGGGAGTAACTCTGTTTTTCACCTTGGATTTCTTGACTTTAGCATCAGAAATTAGATGCACCCTAAATCCAGCATATTTATTTGCCCTTGGACTCCTTCTGACCTGGGAGGTGACAATGGGAACAGCAGGGGCATCAGTGTTCAGTAGAGCTTGGTCAGCTTCCAGCAGAGCTAAATCCAGTCCAGAACCATGTTGCAGTGATCCCTCATCAGTGAGTTCTAACAGACGAGCAGTTTTTTTAGGTGGCAGTGCAGATAAATTCAGAAACCATGAGCTCGTTTCCCAGTCCCAACTGAAACAAAAGAGAAGTTCTGAACATGGGCCATCTTCAACAGTAGTGGGCTGGGACAGAAGGCCTTTTTAACCCATTTGTCTATCAGTGACAACTGGGTGACAGTGTCTTGTTCGAAGGGAATCAGGCCCATTGCCAAAGATTGAGCAAAGTGCAGGCTATCAACTTGAGCAGCAGACAGAGACTTATTGAACAGCTTCAGTGTGGCAAAACTGACAGGGCCATGGTGTTAGCATGGGCCAGAGCCCCTTCACTCACAACCACAGACTGGATAACAATCTCCTCTGCTTCTTCAGTTTCTGGGCTGCTAATGGATTCAGTCCATGCCTGCATGGGGCTGTCGACCAGATTGGAGGCAGGTGGAAAGCCAACATGAAGAGCCACAGCTTGCTCCCCAAGATGGCCTGGAAATTGACCAAAGGTGGATCCATCATCATTAGTTCAGCAACTGGCTCCTCCAAGTGCTGTTCCTGTATGTTCATGTTCTGTACTGGAGCATGGACCTCTGCATGCTGCATTGGGATATTCTGAATGTGCTGGTGACCATGTCCATGGTTATTGAACTGTGCATTGTGTGCTTGGTTCAGTTGCAGCCAGTTGGCCAGCTGGTTCTGGTAAATCTGCTCAGCAGTGAGATCAACCCCATATTGGGGATGTGGGTTCCCATCTCTGGCTCTGGATCCTCAGGAGGTGGTGGTACATCATGCAAGTGAGCATTCCAGTCAGCACTCCTGAGCATGTAAACAGGAACAGTCCAGCTGTTTCTAGCACCTCCCAACTGTGTAACAACAATGCTCCTCGGCACAAATTTCGGATGAACAAGCCAAACTTTAGCAAGCACATATTTGAGGTTTCCCCTGGGGTGGTGCCAGACGGAGAGCAGGCCAAAATCCTCCACAGCACGGTTCACATAAAAAGTAGTCTGATAATCCAATGGAAACCCAAGAAAAAGAATCCAAGTCTCTCTACCAAACGCAGCTAGGCGTCTGTTCTTGGCCTGGTCGTGCCTAACAAAAGTGACAGTAGTGATTTCATCTACCTCGAACGTCAGCCCAATGACAGTATCCGCAGCCAGAGAATCAATAAGCTTGAACACCCCTAGCCCAAACGGATGGTCATCCCAATCGAAAGAATCATAACCAGCCTCATCAAGAAGACCCTTAACAGCCTGCCTCATCGACTCGCGCAACTGGATTGGAATAAAGCGATTGGTTTCGACAATTACCACACGGTCATGGTGCAGGGGCGGCAATGGGGGAACCACCATCATCGTGCGCACCTTCCTATCAGCCGGGCCGTGGTCGATGGTCATGCCGTCGGGGATGAACGCCAGGGGATTCACCGGAAAGTTCGCCATTGGCTCCGCCGATGTCTCCGCCTCCTCTGCTTCCGCCACCGAGGGTTTCACTGTAGCTTGGGGAATAGACGTGGAAGACGAGGGAGATGAATCGGCAAGTATAGGATCGCTAAAAACAAGGGGAAAATCCGCATTTTCCTTTTCTGTTGTAGCTTTCCGTTTAGGAACCCAGATTTTTCTGCTAGGAGAGGATTTGGCCGGCGGCGGCTCTGCCTGCTTGGGCCTCCATTGTTTCCTCGCAGTGCAGTTAGCCCATTTATGGCCCAGCCCATTACAGGTCCAACAGCGTGAGGCTCGCATCTTAATTGTTTTTTTTTAGAGCAGTCAGAGCAGACTTGGCCCAAAGTAACACATTCTCTACATACCCCTTTGCAGTTGGGCCTAAGGTGATCAGTAAGCCACAACGAGAGCAACGACCCAGTAATTCAAACAACACATTTGTGGGCGGGATAAAAGACAGGTTCAAAACATCCATGATTTCCGGATCAGAATATTTGGCAACACATAAATCATTGATATGCTCAAGTGTTACCTTTGGTAGAGCAGCAGAAAACGGCCGAATAATATTATCTTCAATAAAAGAATTTGACCCGGAAATCCCTCGATCCAAAGAAATCGGATCAAGAAAACTGCCAAAGAAGACCTTGTTGACTTGAGTTGGAGCGATCATCATTGGGGCCGGAGGAGTCACCGGCGGCGGCGTGAAGGAGCCAAACTTGATGGGAGGCACATCAGCATCTATCTTCTATTATCTACTTAAAACAATAGAAAAAGAAGCCACCACATTAATCCACATAGGCTAAATAATCTAATCCGTTAAATTTGTGTAACAATAGATTTTAACGGTGCAGATTTTAAAATTGA
Organism: Poa pratensis; assembly: GCA_947311845.1. Classification (NCBI taxonomy): domain Eukaryota; kingdom Viridiplantae; phylum Streptophyta; class Magnoliopsida; order Poales; family Poaceae; genus Poa; species Poa pratensis. The sequence goes on from CAMZMU010000110.1 coordinate 17,446,164, forward strand.
TGGACCGTATCAGCTGGGCAATGACACGATATATTGCCTGGCATGTACACCTCCGTTAGGACTTGGAAAGACATAATGAAGAGTCCTGGAGCAATAGAAAATACAATGGAAAGAAACACCACAAAAAAAAAGTCCCGATCGGACATGCAATGCAATGCAATGCACGTGCGACTAGGCAATCTGAGACCTATACGTACTACGTCCATCCACAAGACGATTTAAAAAACTCTCAGATGCTGTATATAAATAAACAACCAAAAAAACTAAGCCATACAAAACGTCCAGCTTCTAGACAAAAACCGACGGAATCGCGTCACGCACAAGTCGGCGAACTAGCTTCTCGCCAAACAATCAGCTCGGAATCGCTTGCCGCAAAAGTCGGCGAAATTGCTTCTCGCCAAACGATCACCTCAATCAATTTCAGGTAATCTCCATGCCAACTCTCCTGTGCTCCAGTCCCAAAAGTAGTTTATTATTACCTGTGTAGAACTGCAGATTGAACACACAGGTACCTGTGTAGAACTGCAAATTGAACACACAGGGTCGTGTGTATAATTATTCAGTACACTTATTTATTTTTAGAATATATGGCAACCAGAGGCATTATAGCGGTAATCACTGACCTCTACTTAATTTTAACAACGTTTTAAGTTTTGAAATTTTCTTTCTCATCTATCGATGTAGTAGCTATGTACTAATCCAAAGATCATGTACGCCCAATATGTAAATGCTATTTAACTCCTTTTCATTGGGACAAATCTATTGTATTCACATATCTTATATTCAAAATCTTGGCAGATTAATCTGTACAAATAAAAACACGGGTGGAAAAATAAGAAATACACTTCTCAGCTTTTATCCACGGTACGTCTTCGATGTTCCTACTCTTCGTAACTATAATAAAAAAATATGTAATCCACATATTCGTATTGCAATGACACCCATGTTAATTATAAGTAAATCTTATTACAGGTTTCTTTCAACATATTGCTTTAACATGAGGGAAGAAGCCAGAAAAGCAGCCAAAATCAGGAAAGATCGACTCAAAGAAGCAAGGAGCATCAAACAAACTCGGACCACAGAGGATAAAAGAAATAATGACACAAGAGTTACTACACGAAAGAGAAAGGCTAATGTTGAACAGAATAATCAGCAAAAGCGTGGAAGAAAAGGAAGCTCCAAACAAAACCTGGGGATCAGCATTCAAGAGTCTGACAGAGCAACAACCTCGACAAGTGTTCATACCAGAGCATGGGACTTCGGAAAGCCAACGTACAAATGCAAACACTGTGGTGCACTACTGTGGTACGAAGAAAGGTTAAATTCAAATAAAGCAACAAAAAGTCCATGTTTCGGAATATGCTGCAAGCAAGGAAAAATTGATCTGCCAGCACTCGACCAGCCTCCCGCTTATTTAGCAAACCTATTAAGAGGTGAAGGAAGCGATTCGGTGAACTTCAGAGACAATATAAGATCATACAACTCCATGTTCTCATTCACATCTATGGGAGGAGTTGTCGACAAAGAAATAAACACAAAGAAAGGCCCATATATTTTCAAAATGCAGGGCCAGAACTACCACCACATTGGAACTCTCTTACCTGAAGATGGTAACAAACCTCGCTTCGCGCAGCTGTACATCTATCAAACAGAAAATGAGGTGCAAAATAGGATAGATGCTTCAAGATGCAATGATAAGAAAGAAGTAGTGGACCCTACAATCGTCAGCGGACTGAAAAAAATGCTCGATGATAACAACATCCTCGTACAGACATTCAGAATGGCAAGAGATAGATTCAAGGAAGGAGACTATCATGATTACACTCTTCGAATACTAGGGAAAAGAAACGGAACACACAACCTACCATCTGCCTCTGAAGTTGCAGCACTGATAGTAAGAGATCCAACTGAAGAGTGTACAGGACGTGACATCGTTGTGGAGTACAAAGATATGGTACCTCAAAGGATATCAGAAATCCACCCAAAATTTATGTCTATGCAATACCCACTATTGTTCCCATACGGGGAAGATGGTTTCAAGCTTGAAATACCTTACAAGCGAACAAAAGAAGGTCCAAAAAGCAGAAAATATGTAACTCTGTTGGAATACTATGCATACTACCTACAACAACGGCCTGACAAAGGAATGTCACTACTAACGGCTGGACATTTGTCACTGCAATTCTGGGTGGATGCTTGGACATGCATCGAGCAAAACAGATTAAACTGGCTTAGGAAAAATCAAGGGAAACTAAGAACAGAACTTTACAGTGGATTGCAAGACGCAATCGAACGAGGTGACACAAGAACAGAACAGGTCGGAAAGCGGATAATTGTACCTTCGTCTTTTACAGGAGGTAGAAGAAACAAGGCACAAAACCTACAAGACGCATTTGCAATATGTCGTTGGGCTGGATACCCAGACCTGTTTATAACATTCACATGCAACGCAAAATGGCCTGAGATCCAATACATGCTAGATGAAGCAGGAGGTGGCATGAAGCCAGCCGATCGGCCAGATATAGTGAACAGAGTCTTCATGATCAAATTAAAGGATCTAATGAGAGACATTGTAGAGAAGAAACACTTTGGAGAAACAATATCAGGTAAGTTATATAAACTCTATATTACTACCTACATGCACCTAAAATTACATTAAATTTGTTATAAGTGAATTTTTCTTATATTTTTCTTAAATGTTAATGAAAAATAACCATACAAAATAAAACATATTGTATTTCTAATTGCCAAATGATGTAGTGAACAACTAAAATTCAAAATCATATCATCTCATGTGACCTATCAAACAACAGACTCTACAAAAATCTAGCCGCGCAATTGCGCGGACCAGGAATATTGTATACACATATTACTGAGTTATGATTTCATATGATATACTGAAATAATCAATAATCTGCAACATATTTACTGGTCATATTTTTATTACAATATTTATTTGTATGAAATGTATTGTACATAATTGCAAAATTAGTTAGAAAAATGAAAGAATGAGATAGAAGAAATGAATGAATCTAGAAGAAAATATATATAGGACGATGTGAGAGTACAAGAAATTAAATCTTGGCCTCCAAGCGACCAGTCTCTTCATTTCAAGATCAACCAAAAGAGGTGTGTGAAATCGATGCTAGGCAACAAGGGCAAGCAAGTAAGATTTCCATACTTAAATGTATATTTTCAAATCAAGTTTCCTAAACATATACCTGACCCAAATATAAAAATAATTTAATTAAATGTTAATGAAAAATAACAATACAATAAACATATTGTATTTCTAATTGCCAAATGATGTAGTGAACAACTAAACTTGAAAATCATATCATCTCATGTGACCTATCAAACAACAAACTCTACAAAAATCTAGCCGCACAATTGCGCGGGTCACCCTGCTAGTTATCATGAAGAGATGAATCAACGAGACCAAACTTAGACAATTCAGCCGATGAAGAAGTATGATCCAGAGATGCACTTTTAGCTAGGAAGTTCAAGTTAGGCCGAATCAGTGTCGGACTTCTCTGAGCAACATGTAAATCTTGTTCAGTAGAAAACCAGGATCCACCAGAACCAAAAGGGGCTGAATCAGCAGAAGGTTTTTCGTCTCTAAACAGATGAAAGTGGCAAATAAAGTCCGGCCAAACTCGATCTTTAAGCCCATAAATGAAATGTCCAACTTTGCTCGAGGCCAGGGAAAACCGAAATCTTCTATCGCTGAGTTTGAAAACCCTGAGAGCCTCATGATCCCCACCAATGCAAGATTGCAGGGCCAAACCAACAGATTCTTCAGAGAGTTGAAAGGAGGCGGAGGAGAAGGACACCACCAGAAAGAACTCCGATGCGCCCCGAGAGGGGGAGAAATGAACCGAAGAGCCAAACCTCTTACGAACCTGATCCGCCACGGCCAAGCCTGGCGCGAAATCCCAATGAAGGAAAGCGTCCATGGTCTTCGGATCCTAGACACCATAGGCAGCGGCGGTGGAAAGGAGGGTTCCAGCGGTGAGGAGGATGGCGGCGATGGCGGTGGCGGGGGTGGGAGAGGGGAGGGTGCGGGAGAGAGCCATCCAAACCCTAACTCTTATGCAAAACTCTTTGATGCTTGTCTCGAAAGTACTATTCATGATTTTTTTTGCTTATATGATTCAATTGTTTGCTCATTATCTACTTGCTAGGAAACTATAGACCATTGACCTGGATCACTTCATTCATAACATGTGCTTTACAATACTATTTGATCAAGATTATGATTGTAGCATGTCACCTAAGAAATTATTTTGTTTTTATCGTTTTACCTACTCGAGGACGAGTAGAACTAAGCTTGGGGATGCCTGATACGTCTCAAACGTATCTATAATTTCTGATGTTCCATGTTGATATTATACCAATTGTTACATGTTTTATATACACTTCATAGCATTTTTATGCATTTTCTGGGACTAACCTATTAACAAGATGCCACAGTGCCAGTTCCTGTTTTCTGCTGTTTTTGTATTCCAGAAAAGCTAGTCTGGAAATATTGTCAGAATTGGACGAAACTTGGACAAAACCTCCTATTTTTCCAACACGAACACGGAGGCCAGAGGAGAGACGGAGGGTAGCCACGTGGCAGCCACACCATGGGGCCGCGCGGGCCCCACTGCCGCGCCGTGGGGGTGGTGTGGGGCCCACGTGGGTCTCCAGCCGCCGCCCTTTCGCCTATTTATTCCTCCCGACGCGAAAACCCTAAGACCCGAGCCATTATCCACAAAAAGTTCCAGAGACTCTGCCGCCATAACCCTAGCTTGGGAGGGTTCAGAAGCTCTTCCCAGCACCCTGCCAGAGAGGGGAATCATCACCGGAGGGCTCTACATCACCATGCCTGCCTCTGGAGTGATGCGTGAGTAGTTCATCCTTGGACTACAGGTCAATGACAGTTGCTAGATGGTTGTCTCTCCACTTTATGCTATCATGTTTAAATCTTGTGAGCTGCCTATCATGATCAAGATCATCTTATTGTAACGCTACATGTTGTGTTTGCTGGGATCCGATGAATATTGAATACTATGTGATGCGTGTAGACACACGTTCGTTGGGAGACCCCAAGAGGAAGGTATGAAGAAGTGTAGCAGCAGTTTCCCTCAGTATGAAACCAAGGTTTAATCGAACCAGTAGGAGCAAGAAATCACTTCTGAAGGTTGTCAACGGTGCCAGAAAAGAGCTGTTGCAGGGAGTTCTGACTTGTTGATGTGGAACCTGCACGCAAGACAATCAAACTACTTTGCCCCAACGAAACAGTGAGGTTGTCAATCTCACCGGCTTGCTGAAAACAAAGGATTAAACGTATGGTGTGGAAAACAGTAGTAAAATGCAGAGAATGAAAAGGAACAATGTTTGCAGTTGGTTGTATTATCAATGTAAAAGAATGGACCGGGGTCCACAGTTCACTAGTGGTGTCTCTCCATAACAGATAACTAACATGCTGGGTGAACAAATTACAGCTGGGCAATTGACAAAATATTGAGCGCATAACAATGCATATATATGACATGATGATTACTATGATATTCATGTGGTCATTACGACAAAATACATAGACCGTTATCCAACCAAGTCTATGACTAATAATCCACCGCCAGGTTGTCATACCGAGTTCCTCGTTGATATTAAGTTGCAAGCAACGGATAATTGCATTAAGTAATGTGCGTAAAGTAAACAAATGCATTAGACCTAACGGCGTACCCTTAAGCTTAGCATCGGTTATTTTATCCCTAGTGGCAACAACACATCCACAATCTTAGAAGTTATTGTCACTCTCCCAGATTACCGGAGGCATGAACCCACTATCTAGCATAAATACTCACTCTTGGAGTTACAAGCATCTACTTGGCCAAAGCATCTACTAGTAACGGAAAGTATGCAAGATCATAAATAACATATATGATAGATTGATAATCAACTTGACATAGTATTCAATATTCATCGGATCCTAGCAAACACAACATGTAGCATTACAATAAGATGATCTTGATCATGATAGGCAGCTCACAAGATCTAAACATGATAGCATAAAGTGGAGAGACAACCACCTAGCTACTGCCATGGACCCGTAGTCCAAGGATGAACTACTCACGCATCACTCCGGAGGCAGGCATGGTGATGTAGAGCCCTCCGGTGATGATTCCCCTCTCCGGCAGGGTGCCAGGAAGAGCTTCTGAACCCTCCCGAGATAGGGTTGACGGCGGCGGCGTCTCTGGAACTTTTCGTGGATAATGGCTCGGGTCTCTAGGGTTTTCGCGTCGGGAGGAATAAATAGGCGAAAGGGCGGCGGCTGCAGGGCCACGAGGGCGCCACACCACCCCACGGCGCGGTTGGGGGTGGGCCCGCGCGGCCCCATGGTGTGGCTGGCTCGCGGCCCCCCTCCGTGTCTCCTCTGGACTCCGTCTTCGTGTTAGAAAATAGGAGGCTATGTCCAAGTTTCGTCCAATTCCGAGAATATTTCCAGACTAGCTTTTCTGGAATACAAAAATAGCAGAAAACAGGAACTGGCACTGGGCATCTTGTTAATAGGTTAGTCCCAGAAAATGCATAAAAATGCTATGAAGTGTATATAAAACATGTAACAATTGGTATAATATCAACATGGAACATCAGAAATTATAGATACGTTTGAGACGTATCAAGCATCCCAAAGCTTAGTTCTACTCGTCCTCGAGTAGGTAAAACGATAAAAACAAAATAATTTCTGAGGTGACCTGCTACAATCATAATCTTGATCGAATAATACTGCAAAGCACATGTTATGAATGAAGTGATCCATGTCAATGGTCTATAGTTTGCTAACAAGTAGATAATGAGCAAACAACTGAATCATATAAGCAAAAAAATTCATGAATAGTACTTTCAAGACAAGCATCAAAGATTTTTGCATAAGAGTTAACTCATAAAGCAATAGATTCTAAGCAAAAGGTATTTAAACAACACAAAGGAAGATTTAAGCTTCAGCAATTGCTTTCAACTTTCAACATATATATCTCATGGATATTTGTCAACATAAAGCAATATAATAAGTGTAATATACAAGCATATAAAAATTGTTGCACCAAAGTTGACACTAGTGTTTGCTTCTAAGATAGAACGAAGTAGGAAAACTGACTCAACATAAAAGTAAAAGAAAGACCCTTCGCAGATAGAAGCATGGATTAAATCATGTGCTAGAGCTTTTTTAAGTTTTTGAAATCATATAGAGATTACATAAAATATTTGACACTCCTCACAACCTTTGCTAACACAAGCCATGGCTAACCGAATCCTCGGGTGCCTACCATCAATCACATACCATGGAGGAGTGTCTAGTTTTGAGAGGTTTTTGTTAATTATCAACGAATGGTAGCGGATGAAAACAATATTCTCCCTATCATACAGACTTTTAAGAGCGGCTCCCATGAAGGATGTTATTTCTACCAGCAAGGCAGATCATCCCTCTTCTCTTTTGTTTACACATGCAGGTATTTCACTGTTTGTCATTGCTTACTGATAAATCAGGTCAAAAATGTGAAGAGAATTAAGCGGTTAAAGTTGTAATTAATTGGGACTAGGCACCCCGTTACCAGCTCTTTTTGCAAAATTATTGGATAAGCGGATGTATATGCCACTAGTCCAGGTGTAAAGTCTGTTTGATAAGTCGAATAAAGAATAACCCACTACTTCCTCATGAGCTAGTAAACATTGACACAAAAAGGAATAATAACAATTTTGAATAATTTAAAGGTAGCACATGAAAAATTTACTTGGAATGGCAAGAAAATACCACATATAGGTAGTTATGGTGGACACAGATGGCATGGATTTGGCTCAAGGTTTTGGATGCACGAGAAGTATTCCCTCTCAGTACAGAGTTTAGGCTAGCAAGGTTATTTGAAGTAAATACAGGATATCAACCGACACAGCAAGACTTATATGAAAACATATTGCAAGCATTATAAGACTCTACACTGTCTTCCTTGTTAACCAAACGCTTTTACTAGAAAATATCTAGACCTTAGAGATACCAAACATGCAAACCAAATTTCAACGAGCTTTACGGTAGTTCTTCATTAATAGGTTTTAACTACATGATACAAAAACTTAAACATGAACTACTTAATAACTCAAAACAATTGACAAGTATCAAATTATCCAATACAGCGATCTACAAGAATATGTAAGCTTTTTTTTCCATTATACCATCTACCACATGCAACATTTTCTGTGCCAACCAAACACCAATCAATTTATTTCAACATAAACTCTCCAAACAATTATGAGTGAAGCAAGAGAGTACTTTCTTAAAAGAACTAACAGCTCTGAATAAGAGATGCATGAAAAACAGGAGCTAAAAGCATATCAATAGCTAGACAAGAATACTCAACAAGTATAAGTGAAGAATAGGAGTATTCATATGAAAAAGCGGAGCGTGTCTCTCTCCCAATCAAGAATGCTGGGGTCCAATCAAGTTGACCATACGAAAAATAAAATACTGAAAATAAAAGCACACAGATGCTCCAAGTAAAGCACATATGATGTGAAAGAATTAAAATATAGTTTCACTAGAGATGACCTGATAAGTTGCTGATGAAGAAGGGGATGCCCCAAGGCATCCCCAAGCTTAGACGCTTGAGTCTTCTTGAAATATGCTGGGGTGATCCATGGGAGCATCCCCAAGCTTAAGCTCTTCACTCTTCTTGATCACATTATATCATCCTTCTCTCTTGACCCTTGAAAACTTCCGCCACACCAAACTCAAAGTAATTCTCATTAGAGGGTTAGTGCACAATCAAAAACTCACATGTTCTATAAGGACACAAACATGACAGTTACTTTTAACATTAGCTACTGCCACTGATGTTATGTGAAGCTCTTCACCCTAAAAAAGAATTCCACTCAACACTAATAAAAGAGAGAATGCGAAAAATAAAAGACAGAATCTGTCTAAACAGAACAGTTAGCAAAGACGAATTTTTTCGAGGCACTTACGTTGCTCAGATCGAAAACATTTAAACTAACGAAAGATGCGTACATATCTGATGATCACACACAAAAAAATTCAGATTTAAATAATTTTTCTGTGATTTTTACAGAATTAAAACGGTGAACAACAGAAATCTGTTCCTGCGCAGAAATCCAAATCTAGCATCATCTTCCTATTAGAGTCAATACTTGGCACAAGAATGCGATAAAATAAAGAAACAAAGGAATTGTTACAGAAGTAAACAACTCCTTGACTTAAAAAAATGCAGAAATAAAATAATAGGTTGTCTCCCATAAGCACTTTTCTTTAATGCCTTTTAGCAAGGCTAGAATATTTTAATGATGCTCACATAAGGATAAGAGTTGAAACATAAAAGAGAGAATCAAGAAGCATATATAAAACATGTTTAAATCTAACACTCTTCCTATGCATAGGAGTCTTGAAAGAAAACAAGTCAGTGAAGCACAAAGTGACTAGCGTAGGAAGGCAAAACAAGTGCAACTTCAAAACTTTCAGCATATAGAGAGGTGATTTAATACCATGAAAATTTCTACAACCATATTTTCCTCTCTCATAATAATTTTCAGTAGCATCATGAACAAACTCAACAATATAATTATCACATAAAGCATGCTTTTCATGATCTACAAACACATAATTTTTATCAAGCTAAAAAATAATGGGATTAAAACTTTCAAACCCACTTTTAACCATTTTATAACAAGATGATTGATCATTCTCAAGAGGTATGGGACTCCGCCTAGATAAAGTCAAGACCTTCCAATCCCATTTTCATTAGTAGAATACATAATATTATCAAGCAATATAGGACCATCATCTAGAGCTTTATGGTAAACATTTTCTAAACAAACTTTCTCATTACCATGCATTTCGAAATTACGCACAAATAAAGGATTATCATAAGATTTATCAAAATAGCATGGATTATCATAAATAACAGTAGCATACTCATTTCCACAAGTTTTACTCATAGGGAATATTTCAAGAGAATCCACAGGAACATAACATTCATCCTCCTTTGATAAGGATGGAGGGTGATCAAATAATGTAAGAGGTAAAGAGTTACTCTCATTAGAAGGTAGACATGGGTAGCTAATCCATTCTTCCTTCTTTTGTTCATCACTCTCCTCCTCTTTTTCATCCAATGAGCTTTCAGCTTCAGCAGTAGTTTCTTCTTTTACATGTTCCTGCAAGACAATGGTCTCTTCTTTTTTAGGATGTCTTTTCTCAAGAAATTCAGTAATATAAGGATTATCATTATAATACTCAAGGCAATATCCAAGCATAGCAAAAGTATCAGATCTATAAGGAGCATCATCATCTTGAATATAACCAGCAATTTCGTAGGCACCCTTAAAAACAAAAATTCTTCAATTTGTTCAAGATTAACAAAGTCATAGTTTCCTTTAGCATAATCAGCCAAGGTTTAATTATCATTATAATCACATTGGAAAGGCTGGTGTTTATGCCTTCTACAACATAAAGATTCATTAAAGCAGTAGGATTCATCATAAGTAGAGCACAAGTTTTTAGCAAAATAATTCAATCTACTTATTTGTTCCCATAAATATTTCCCTTTTTGAGATAATCGGTATTCCTTATAATAATTTTGTTGTTCCTTTATGAACCCACTTAGCCAATAAGATTTCGCTTCAGAGAAACTAGCCATTGATAGCAAGTAAACAACTAGACATAATAACAAACTGAAATAAACTAGATGCAGAAAACTAATTTTTTTGTGTTTTTGACAAATAAAGCAAACAAAACTAGATAAAAATAAACTAAGCAAGACAATAACAAAGTAAAGAGATTGGAAGCGTGAAACTCCCCTTGCAGAAATCTGCTTGCTCCCCGGCAACGGCGCCAGAAAAAGAGCTTGATGCGTGTAGACACACGTTCGTTGGGAGACCCCAAGAGGAAGTATGAAGCAGTGTAGCAGCAGTTTCCCTCAGTATGAAACCAAGGTTTAATCGAACCAGTTGGAGCAAGAAATCACTTCTGAAGGTTGTCAACGGTGCCAGAAAAGAGCTGTTGCAGGGAGTTCTGACTTGTTGACGTGGAACCTGCACGCAAGACAATCAAACTACTTTGCCCCAACGAAACAGTGAGGTTGTCAATCTCACAGGCTTGCTGAAAACAGAGGATTAAACGTATGGTGTGGAAAACAGTAGTAAAATGCAGAGAATGAAAAGGAACAGTGTTTGCAGTTGGTTGTATTATCAGTGTAAAAGAATGGACCGGGGTCCACAGTTCACTAGTGGTGTCTCTCCATAACAGATAACTAACATGCTGGGTGAACAAATTACAGCTGGGCAATTGACAAAATATTGAGCGCATAACAATGCATATATATGACATGATGATTACTATGATATTCATGTGGGCATTACGACAAAATACATAGACCGTTATCCAACTAAGTCTATGAATAATAATCCACCGCCAGGTTGTCATACCGAGTTCCCCGTTGGTATTAAGTTGCAAACAACGGATAATTGCATTAAGTAATGTGCGTAAAGTAAACAAATGCATTAGACCTAACGGCGTACCCTTAAACTAAGCATCGGTTATTTTATCCCTAGTAGCAACAACACATCCACAATCTTAGAAGTTATTGTCACTCTCCCAGATTACCGAAGGCATGAACCCACTATCTAGCATAAATACTCACTATTGGAGTTACAAGCATCTACTTGGCCAAAGCATCTACTAGTAACGGAAAGTATGCAAGATCATAAATAACATATAAGATAGATTGATAATCAACTTGACATAGTATTCAATATTCATCGGATCCTAGCAAACACAACATGTAGCATTACAATAAGATGATCTTGATCATGATAGACAGCTCACAAGATCTAAACATGATAGCATAAAGTGGAGAGACAACCATCTAGCTACTGCCATGGACCCGTAGTCCAAGGATGAACTACTCACGCATCACTCCCGACGTAGGCATGGTGATGTAGAGCCCTCCGGTGATGATTCCCCTCTCCGGCAGGGTGCCGGGAAGAGCTTCTGAACCCTCCCGAGCTAGGGTTGATGGCGGTGGCGTCTCTAGAACTTTTCGTTGATAATGGCTCGGGTCTCTAGGGTTTTCGCGTCGGGAGGAATAAATAGGCGAAAGGGCGGCGGCTGCGGGGCCACGAGGGACCCACACCACCCCACGGCGCGGTTGGGGGTGGGCCCGCGCGGCCCCATGGTGTGGCTGGCTCGCGGCCCCCCTCCGTGTCTCATCTGGACTCCATCTTCGTGTTGGAAAAATAGGAGGTTCTGTCCAAGTTTCGTCCAATTCCGAGAATATTTCCAGACTAGCTTTTCTGGAATACAAAAACAGCATAAAACAGGAACTGGCACTGTGGCATCTTGTCAATAGGTTAGTCTCAGAAAATGCATAAAAATGCTATGAAGTGTATATAAAACATGTAACAATTGGTATAATATCAACATGGAACATCAGAAATTATAGATAAGTTTGAGACGTATCACTATGTCAAGTTGATTATCAATCTATCTTATATGTTATTTATGATCTTGCATGCTTTCCGTTAGTAGTAGATGCTTTGGCCAAGTAGATGATTGTAACTCCAAGAGTGAGTATTTATACTAGATAGTGGGTTCATGCCTCCGGTAATCTGGGAGAGTGACAATAACTTCTAAGATTGTGGATGTGCTGTTGCCACTAGGGATAAAATAACCGATGCTTAGATTAAGGATGCGCCGTTAGGTCTAATGCATTTGTTTACATTACGCACATTACTTAATGCAATTATCCGTTGCTTGCAACTTAATACCAACGGGGAACTCAGATGATAACCTGGCGTTGGATTATTAGTCATAGACGCTGTTGGATAACAGTCTATATATTTTATCGTAATGCCCACATGAATATCATAGTAATCATCATGTCATATATATGTATTGTCATGCGCTCAATATTTTGTGAATTGCCTAGCTGTAATTTGTTCACCCAGCATGTTAGTTATCTTTTATGGAGAGACAGCACTAGTGAACTGTGGACTCCGGTCCATTCTTTTACACTGATAATACAACCAATTACAAACATTGTTCCTTTTCATTCTCTGCAATTTGCTACTGTTTTCCACACCATACGTTTAATCCTTTGTTTTCAGCAAGCCGGTGAGATTGACAACCTCACTGTTTCGTTGGGGCAAAGTAGTTTGATTGTGTTGTGTGAAGGTTCCACGTCGGTCGCCGGATTCCCTGGTGTTGCGCCGTGCCATATTCCGCCACCAACAACTTTCAGAAGTGATTTGTTTCTCCTACTGGTTCGATTAAACCTTGGTTTCATACTGAGGGAACTGCTGCTACACTGCATCATACCTTCCTCTTGGGGTCTCCCAACAAACGTGTGATCCAGGCAATCACCCCCCGCCACCAGGGCCGACGCCGCCCTCCCCTCGAGGCCGCCGCCCCAACAAACAAAACTCTCCGCGGGAGACGCGAAGCAGCGAGATCCCCGCCACCCGTCCTTGGCAACTGCGTGCTGGCTTTCCGGTGGGTGCCTCCGGCGGCGGCGAGGGGAGGAGGTAGAGGCGGCGGCGCTAGGAGCTAGGGTTTGAGTCGCCTCCCGAGTCGCCCCAGAGCGGAGCGACACGGGGCCGAGCGAAGAGCCTCACTCGCGTTTATCAAATATCGTATCATGTACTCCTATAAGCCACGTGAGTAAACAAACCGGCTCATGTTTTTGCAGATTTAGGTGCTTTCTATCAAGTGTGATTAGAAGATGTCCCTACTAGTAAACACAGCCATGCCGGACGATTCTGCCAAAGCTGAATTAGCGAAATATCAGTGTTCCAGCTAAAAAAAGAGTTGAAAGTTTTTGAGACCTTGAAAGAGATTTTTTACGAATAAAGAGATGGTAATTTTTTGAGACCTAGAAAGAGATTTTGTTAAAGAATAACCTTGAAAGAAATGGTAAAGGTTCCTATATGCTTCATTCTGTAGGCCACGGCCCATACCTAAGCATACCAGACTTGACTAGACTTTGCCTTGGGCCATGAGCCAATTTTGCCCATCTTGTGGACGGCCTGGGACAAATTTGTTGACGTCGAGTCAACGTTGCCACGGGAGGAGGGCCGCTCGCCAGAGTCTTCCTGAATCGGGCGCGCCCGCATCCTGTAATGCGGTGATCCCGTAATCCCTCCTCGTTTCACCTTACCTAGACGCCCCCTCACGTACGCCCATTTCAGATTCAAATCCGTCCGTGATATTTGTGACACTACGGAACCAGGCGCTCAGAATGCTGGAATATCTAATAGATGTGTATCAATGCTATGTCTAGTTCACAAGATTGTACAACATTTTTTTTTGGGATAAATGTAGTTTTATAAAACTAATAGGTTAGCATATTGGTACAGTTCATATGAGTTTACATCCGATATGTGCATGAATCAGCTGCACAGACAAAAGATAAAACAAAAAATGGCATACAAGTATGTGGGGAACTCGTATCAACGCCTAAGGTGGTGGAGAGGGTTGATCCGAAGATTATGATGTTATCTACGGGATAAAAATATTTCTCACCATCAGGTACAACCGTGTACAAAAGTCCATAAACATGTCTCTGTTCTCCATACACTGATGAGACGACCACGAACAACGGAGGTACACCGTACTTGTGCTCTAGTCCACATAATCAGTGACAAATACGTTTGCAACATAGCACTATGAGACAGATACAAATTAGAAGTCTAAGCAGTTACAAAGAAAAAATAAATGCTTAATTTCACATCGTGGTGATGGGGAATAATCGTCACTATCTCTACAGTTCTGGCGGCTTATGAGATTAACTTATTTTTTAAACTACACTTACTGAAAGCGAGCGGGGCAATTATGTGCTGACAACAAGCTCATATGCATGTTTGGCATGAGCTAATTATCGAACCGAGTCTTCCTTGCGTAAGTAAGCAATGCACCATTAGTCAATACAGAGGCTGCACGGAGGTTAGAATCTCCATTAGTCAATACAGAGGCTGCACGGAGGTTAGAATCTTTCTGATGTGCATTTCTTAATGAAAAATTAGTTACAAAGCCTCTGTACGTATAATTATTCAACACTTAAACTTCTAGAAGCTAGCTTGCATGTGCAAATGGATGTGTTCTTCATTTAATATTATATTACCATGGAGCTAGAATTTCTCCCCTGATCTCGCCCTGGGGATAAGCCTCGCTACAGTGCAGAGAGGCGAATCCAGAGGCGACTCGAAGTTCCTCGCTCCCGCCGGTGATCTCCGCCGCTCCCCTCCGCCTCCGGCTGCCTTTAAGGCACTGCGAGGTGGGGGGGAGCTCCAGCAGCTCGCCGTGCGTGTATATAGGTTTGTAGGTGTGCGTGCCTGGCTGACGGCGTCGAGGACGGTGGCGATGGCGTCGGTGTGTGAGGCGAGGTCCTTCCCCTCCTTTCCCCCGTTCCGGCGGCGTTTTCGTCGCCGAGGAGGCCGTGAAGGTGTTGCGTCCGGTGGTTCTTTCTGCTTCTGCTTCTCTGGCCGGCCGTGGCGGCGAGGGGAGAGGTAGGTGCAGCTGGGAGCTCCAGTTTTGTTGGTGCAGGTGGTGGTGGTCTCCCTCCTTCTCTTTGCTCTGGCCGGCCTTGGCGGCGAGGGGAGCGGTGGATGGAGGTGGGTGGGCGTTCGTGGTGGCTGGCCTGGGCGTTGCCGCGTCGGCTGGAAGCTCGGTGGTTGTCGAGGTATTGGTAACGCGGAACTACTAGAAGTATTCATACGTACCGTAGAGGAGGTGGGGAAGAACGTGGAGGGTTCCAGTGACGGGATTGCACACACGATTTTACCCAGCTTCGGATCTCACAACGGCGGCGAGATCCTACGTGCTGCTATAATTCACTCAAGGCAAATATGTGTACAGGTTACAATGAGGTTGTATGCGTTGCCCTAAGGCTGCTGGAAGGCTGGCTTATAAAGGCGCCAAGTCTTCCCCTACAAGGAAAGTCTTAACCGACCTAGATCACGAGTCCTAGACTAACACGGCAACAAACCCTAACTTGCTCCCTAAGGCGAACGCAGCCAGGCCTTCGTCTTGGACTTCACTAAGCCAGCCCAGAGCTTATCCTTGCGCCTAAGCCCATGAGGCCTTCTCCATTAAGCCCTCCGGCTTTATCTGATGGGCCTCCCTGGTGGGCCAGGTTTTATCCACCGTGGCAGGTATACCCGTTCGGCATAACCTCCACAGTAGTCCCCGGAAAGGTTTAAGTTCTTCGTTTGCCGTCTTTGTGAAACACGGGCTTTCGCCTTTGTGCAAGGCGGACAGAAGAGCTTGGAGCATTCCAAAATGAGACATTCAGTCTGCCTTAAGGATTAAGCCGAACTCTCCTGCACTTGGAACAATCTGGCAGAAAGATTCTGTCAGCGTTGAGTCTTGTCGTGACGTCACCGCAGTCAAAGCCAGTCCACGACAGTCTGGACAGGCAGAGAGACGTTGTGCCGCCATTACTGCTATTTTTCCGCACACGATCTCCGAGGCGTGCGGGAGAAGATGCCCACTAACTGACCGTTGCGGGACGCGTGGCGAAGATCACGCGAGCGTTATCTCACCGCACTAATCGCGGCGCACGGCCCCCATAAAAGGGGAACTGATTTTCTCCATCGGATTCATTTCCTGTTCATCGTCCTCCTCGCTCTCATCCTATCTGAACTCCGGCGAGCTCCTCCACCACCACCTACGCACCCCCGCATGGAGAGCTCCGATGCAACCGCGGGAGCAGCAACGGCACGGCGTCGGCGGCGGCGGAGGGACAAGATCTGGTCATGAGGGGATCGAGCACCGCGGACGCATCTGCATCTCGCGCGGCAGCGGCGACAAGTTCTGCGACCACCTCCATTGAAGCAGAGAAGAATGCCCAGCCCTCCGACGAGGGCGATGCGGCGGAGGCAGAGGAGGAGGGAGAGGAAGCTTCATCCCGCAACTGGGCAGCTTCCACCATCACCGACGCGGACCTCACGCAGCTGGAAAAGGAGGGCATCCTTCCACCACAGGAGAAATGCCACTGGCGGTCAGCGTACGGCCACCCTGCTCCAGATCCCGCCGGCGATGAACGAGTGCTCCTCGTCTCACATCTCCTCCGCGGTTTGTCTTTGCCACCGCATCCTTTTTTCCAATCAGTCTTAGACTACTACGGCCTTCAGCCTCACAGCGTAGGCCCCAATAGCATCTTGTACATAGCTGGCTTTATGGCTTTATTCGAAGGATACTTAGGCATAGAGCCTAGCTTAGAATTCTTCAAGTACTGCTTTACTTGCAAGCGCCAAACAGAGAAGGAAGAACTGCTCTCCTTAGGAACAGTTAGCATCAACCTTCGTAGAGGCAGAGACTGGTATCCTAAGGCGCCAAAAATAGATTCCATTAAAGGCTGGAATAGTTCCTTCTTCTACTGCAAAGACATGGCGCCAGTAGGCAAAGACATAGGACTTCCTCGCTTTTCTCCTTTGCCTGCGGAGCCTCGCCTTTCTTGGGGCGAGAAACCACTAAAGGTCCTCCCTGACAACCTCCGTCGCATGCAAAGGCGGATTGAGTATTTGACAAAGACTGCTGTGCCCAAGCTTACGGGCGCAGACACCATCCTATGCTGGTTGTCAAGACGAATCCAGCCTTTGAAAGATCGCAAAGGACTCATGTGCCACTACACGGATCAGAAGAAAGATCCCCTCCGTGTTAGTGAGAGTGACCTTACGCAAGACGCCCTTGTGTATCGCTTTAAGAGGATTGCCAAGGAAAGGATTCAGCTGACAGAGCAGCGTCCTATGTACACAGCCGCCAACCCAGCTCCAAAGGTAAGGCATTTACCACTACTGTTTTTATACTTCCACAATGTTCGCCTTACTAACACCACTTTTGATTTCAGCTCGCCCTTTTGCCGGATAATCTGCTGGCTCCTTTGTTTTACGTGCCTGAAGCGGCACCCGAGCCCTCAAAGACTCGGAAACGAAAGGCTTCAGGAGCTACTACAGCAACTTCAGCAGCAGAAAGGCGGAAGCGTGAGAAAGCCATCCCTGTTAACGCCGAAGTGCTCGACATTGAGGACGATGAAGATGCGGCCTTCAATGCTCCAGTACAGAAGTAAGCCGAACCTTGATTTCTTTAGTAATACGAACAGCGTCTATGAATGTTATCTTATTTTGTATGTGATTTGCAGGATCAAACCAACTGCACCTCTCAAGAGGAAGAAAGCAATTGCTTCCAGGCAAAGAAAGACTGAGCCTTCTCCAGCCGTCGCTCCCCCCACTCCCTCCGTTCAACAAGAGACAGCCCCAGGCCCATCTGAAGATCATCATATAGATCTGGACTCGGCCGTCTTACCTGATAAGACGGAAACTGAAAAGTTGGCCAGGGCTGCCGCTGCTGGGAAGGCGGCGGTACTTCAGTCAGAAGAGCCGAACGAGCCCATTACTCGTGAGGCTATCCGCAACATGGTGAAGCAAGAGCTCTTTGACGACGAGGGGTACATCTTACCCAACATCGCCGCCATGCTTGCCGATGAGAAGGAGCGCAACGAGCCGCCTCCGAAGCTAAGGCCAGTTGGCCAGACATTGACCATCTTGAACCTGGAAGATAATTGTGACGAGCTGTACGTCACAATGAAGAAGAGCTACAAAGCCTTGAAGGCCATGATGCAGGTAAACATTCCGTCTTTATGTACATACTAGTCCCCGGGCATTACGTTGTGCTTTGACTAAGCCGACGTAATGGCCTTTATTTAATGATGATAAAGACTCAGTCCCCAAGCCCATTGTAGCCATACCTTACTGCCTTTACCTTTCTTACTTACTACTACCCTTGCCTTAGCAGAGCAGTGAGCAACTTACATGCGATCTATGGTACTCACTGAGTAACCAAAGGCAAGTGCTCAAGCAAGCCGTCGCCGAAAATAAGGCGAACAAAGGTAAATGTTGTTCTTTCACATGCAATGTGACTTTAGTTCATTTTAAGACATAAGATGCTCAACACATGCAATGTGTGCTTGCGCAGCTGTTGTGGCGAAGGCAAAACAGATCGTCAGCGAGACTGGCGATATAGAAGTGGTAAGGCGGGAAAATGCCGCCTTGTTTAAGCAACTGGAGGAGAACCGAAAGACGGCCGAGGCCAATCTTAAAGCCGTCCAAGACAGCGCCGCTGAAGGACAGAACGCACTGAAGGCAGAACTTTTGAAACTGCAGCGACAGGCTGAAAAGGATGGGCTCCTAATCCAGAGCTTACAAGGTCGTCTTGAACGCCAAGCTGATGAGAGCACCGCCATTGACGAGAAGCTGCTAAGTGAGTCTTTCTTCCTTTACTTCTCGCACTTTCTGTCACTTTTCGCCTTTATTCAAACAGTTCAATGCGCCTTAATTTTTTCCATTCCTCCCTTCCTCAGTTCCAGCTGGATTTGGGGAAAGGCTTACCTCTGAGACGCGCCTGGAGCTTATCTTGGAGTGTGGCGAGATTGTGTCAGGGCTGTATGCTGCGGGAAGAGACGTTGTTGCCAACATCTTCCCAAAACAGCTGCCCCAAGTGACAAACACCAGCAACTTGCTGCCACTTCTTCAGAACTGCGTCCCAGAGGTGGTGGATCGTCTTCGCTCAGCAGCTAGAGGCGGAGCAAAACTTGCTCTAGGACTTGTTCGCGGCCACTACCCCGAGGTCAACATGTGGCGCATTATCAAGTGTTTCCCAGCCAAGGACAGAGACGGCAACGAGCTCGTCAAAGAAAAGGTCTATGCCTCTGTCTCTGGCTTTGCCTCAGCTGTTGCGGAGATGGTAGACTTGTCCATCTTCTTCTCCAAGAAGCCTGTGCCTCCCCGTCCTGACGACGTGTCTGATGACGAAGCCGAAGCCCCACCACTGGCAATGGCGATGAGTCAGAAGACGGAAATGAAGAAGAAGAAGAGGCGAGTCTGAAGCTACGCTGGATCCATCCAAGTCCCCTGTGCCTTCGCCTCCTCAGTCCCCTGCATAAGATGCAGGAAAAAACTTTGCATTAAGCGTGTCATGAAAGATGGCACAAAAGACTTGTTAAGTTATGTTTTGTAATGGCAGGAGCCTTTTTATCTGTTGAACATGTTTGTTTTGCAACGCATGCACTTATTTTTAAAAGGCTTGCAAACTATGCTCCTTATCCGTCTTCAAGTTTTCTGGCTTATATGCTTTAGCCTTTTCGTATGCTGGCAGAACCTAAAGCACGGAACACTTCGCTGGCAACAGGGTTAGTAACCAAACTGTTTAAACACAGAAACGGCGCCGGCTTTTGGTGCGTAAAGCATCTACTAAGACAAGCCAGCATATATGCGATCAGATAAATACTCTTAGACGGATGCAATTTTAATTTTTGTAAGGCCTTAAGGCAAAAGCATCATGTGAGTAACCACAAGCACGAAGCCAATTCGGGTTAACATTGATATTTTTATCGAAATATATGATCAAATGGAAATAAAAGACGGCGAGAACTCATGCATAAAAATAATTGAGGGAACCAAAGACTTTTATTTCATAATCATATATGGTGTGATTACAATAGAATTGCTAAGTGTAAAAAGGACGTAGCTGCTCAATGTTCCAAGGACGTTTCGTCTCCTTGAGCGATGCTTCTTCGTTCCTTTTCCTTTTGCGGCCTCTTTTCTTTTTCTTCTCGATATCACGGAGGTCCACAAGATAATATGCCCCGTTCTTAAGCGCTTTGCTGATAACGAAGGGTCCTTCCCATATGGGAGATAGTTTGTGCTCCTTTTGCTGAACAAGGCGAAGCACCAAATCGCCTTCTCGAAACGATCTCCGTCTTACCTTGCGACTGTGGTAACGCCGCATGTTCTGCTGATAAATGGCGGAGCGCTGAAGCGCTATCTCACGCTCTTCTTCGAGAAGGTCTAAGCCATCCTGTCTGGCTTCTTCTGCGTCTGCTTCAACGTAGGCTGTTACACGAGGTGTGTCGTGCAGGACATCGGTTGGGAGTACCGCTTCAGCGCCATATATGAGAAAGAAAGGGGTATAGCCTGTTGCGCTGCTTGGAGTTGTGCGTATGCTCCATAAGACAGCAGGTAATTCTTCTACCCACGCTCCAGCTGCTCTATGCAAAGGCACTTCCAATCTTGGCTTTATTCCCTGTAGATTATACTGTTGGTTCGCTCAACTTGGCCATTCGATTGTGGATGAGCCACAGATGCTAAGTCCAAACGAATACCAACTTCACCACAGTACTTTGCCAGTTCTCCTACGGCGAAGTTTGTCCCATTGTCCGTAATGATACTGTGGGGGACGCCAAATCTCGTTATACCTCAATGACGAACTTCTTGGCTGTTGCCCCATCAAGCTTTTTTATGGGCTTAGCTTCAACCCACTTGGTGTATTTATCCACCGCAACTAAGAGATGTTTGACGCCGCCTCGCGCAGTCCTGAATGGACCTACCATGTCCAGTCCCCAGACCGCAAATGGCCACGTGATTGGAATGGTGCGCAATTCCTGGGCTGGCATCTTTGGCTGTCTTGCATACTTTTGGCATCCAACGCATTCTTGACGAGTTCTTCTGCGTCTTGCTTTGCTGTGAGCCAGTAGAATCCATGTCTAAAAGCTTTGGCGACAATTGCTCGGGCAGAGGCATGATGACCGCAACATCCACCATGGATCTCTTCTAGTATCTCTGTCCTTCTTCCGGCGAAACGCATCGTTGATATACACCTGTGGTACTCCGCTTGTATAGCTCTCCATTTATTATTGTGTATGCCTTAGCTCTGCGCACAACTTGCCGCCTTAATACTTCATCCTCTGGCTCTTCCTTGTTAAGGAGGAAATTTATGTAGGGCTGTGTCCAATCTGGCTTCACCAGCATGACGGAAACAGACTGCGAAGCCATGGGGTCATCCTCATCTCCGCCTTTAATAGACGGCACGTACAGGTGCTCCAAAATATATCGGAGGGCACCTTCGATCTTTTCGAGCCCATTCTGGCTAAGGCGTCCGCTGCTTCATTTTCCTCCCTTTTGATATGCTTGACTTCTAAGCCGATAAAACACCGACCAAACTCGTCTACCGTGCGTCGGTATTCAGCCATTGTAGGGCTCTTCGCGTCCCATGCCCCTTCTAACTGTTGAACAACGAGGTCTGAATCGCCATAGCACAAAAGACGGCTAATGCCCAAATCCTTTGCGACGTGCAATCCATGCAACAGAGCCTCGTATTCTGCAACATTATTAGTGGCATTGAAGTGTATCTGCAAGACATAGCACATCTTGTCTCCTTTAGGGTTCTTCAGTACCACGCCAGCTCCCGATCCCTGCAACATTTTGGAGCCGTCAAAGTGCATAACCCAATATTCTTCGTCAGGGAGGGGAAGTTCATCCATTGCTTCTGTCCAGTCTGCGATGAAATCAGCTAAGGACTGGGATTTGATGGCTGTACGTGGCTTGTACTGGATGTCGAAGGCTGCCAATTCAATTCCCCACTTAGCCACACGTCCAGTGGCATCGGTGTTGTTTATAATGTCACCCAATGGCGCCTTACTGACTACCGTGATTGGGTGCTCTTGGAAATAATGGCGTAATTTTCTGGCTGCGAAGAAAACTCCATAAGCCAGCTTCTGATAGTGAGGGTATCGTTGTTTGGATTCGGAGAAGACTTCGCTGATATAATATACCGGCCTTTGTTCCGGTAGCTCCTTGCCCTCTTCCTTTCGCTCAACAACAACCACTGCACTAATAACTAGTTGGTAGCCGCCATGTAAAGTAGCATCGGCTCTTGTGGTAGAGGAGACGCTAATATTGGTGCTGAAACTAAGGCGTCTTTTAACTGTGCTAAGGCTGCATCTGCCTCTTCAGTCCAGACGAACGTCTTAGTTTTCTTCAACAACCTGTATAGGGGTAAAGCTTTATCCCCAAGCCTACTAATAAATCGGCTTACAGCTGCTGCAGATCCTGCGAGCCTTTGGACATCTTTAAGACAAGTAGGCTTTTTGATGTCCATGATAGCTCGAATCTTTTCTGGGTTAACCTCAAGACCTCTTTCTGAAACAATGAAGCCTAAAAGTTTTCCTGCTGGGACGCCAAAAAAGCATTTTCCCGGATTTAGCTTCATGTTATATTTTCTCAAGTTATCAAAGGTTTCTTGAAGGTCAACGATGAGATCGCCGCGTTTTCGCGACATAACGGCAATGTCATCGACATAAGCGTGAACATTGCGGCCTATTTGATCGTGTAGGCAACGTTGTATGCACCGTTGGTACGTTGAGCCAGCGTTTTTAAGCCCAAAGGCATAGTTATGTAGCAAAACGTTCCGAAAGGTGTGATGAAGGAAGTCTTAATTTGGTCAGACTCCTTCATCTTAATTTGGTGGTAGCCAGAGTAAGCGTCCAAAAAGCATAGTAATTCAGAACCTGATACAGCATCTACGACCTGATCAATTCGCGGCAATGCGAAGGGGTCTTTAGGACAGGCTTTGTTTAAGCCGGTGAAATCTATGCACATGCGCAAGTCTTTCACGTCCTTCTTAGGTACTAATACAGGATTTGCTAGCCAATCTGTGTGGATAACCTCTCTAATGAAATTAGCGGCACTAAGCCGAGCTACCTCTTTTCCTATTGCTTTCTTCTTCTCTGGACCGAAGCGACGAAGACCTTGTTTTACTGGCTTGGCACCTTTGGCGACATTAAGGCTGTGCTCGGCAAGTTCCCGGGGTACTCCTGGCATGTCTGATGGTGACCATGCAAAAATATCCCGTTGCTCACGGAGGAACTTGACGAGCGCGCCTTCCTATGCGTCACTGAGGTCCGCCCTATGTTCGTCGTCTTGCTTGCATCGGCCTCCAGCGATCTTCTTCGAGTTTGAGCTGGCCTTGAAAGTGACATCCGAGGCGCAAGGAGGCTTCTTACCATCCGGCATTTCATTGGTGTTAACTTCTTTCTTGTACTGCTCGCTCTTCTTGCTGATGACTGCTTCTGCTAAGACGGCGTTTCCTGCTTCGCATTCCTTCGCCTTCTTGAAGTCGCCATTGACCGTGATGACGCCGTTTGGTCCAGGTATTTGAGCTTGCTGTAGATGTAACACGGGCGTGCCATGAATTTGGCAAAGGCTGGGCGGCCAAAGATTGCGTGATACGCACTTTTGAATTCCACCACCTCAAAGGCAACTTCCTCAGTCCTATAGTTTGTTTCGTCACCGAAGGTGACGTCTAAGACGATTGTTCCCATAGAACTGGCCTGCCTGCCTGGCACTATGCCGTGAAACTTGACTGTGCTATGTTTTAGCTGTGTCTCAGAAAGGCGCATGCGCTTTAAGGTTTCAAGATAGAGGATGTTGATGCTACTCCCTCCATCCATAAGCACCTTAGAAAGCCTGCATTGCTGCACAATTGGGTTTACAACGAGCGCGTAATTCCCTGGGTTCTGTGGAATATGATCAGGATGATCGTTGCGGTCCCATGTAATGGGGTGCTCGGACCAGTTGAGATACTGGGGAACCTGGCATAGTGGCATTGAGTTCCCTCCAGGCTGCCTTTTCCTTTTTGGCCGAAGGAGTGGCAAGGAAAGTAACAAGGCTTGTTTCGACCCTTGGAAACTTGTTGCTCCTCTTGTGCTTTGGCTCCTGATCTTCCGGCTCCGAAGCACTTTCCTCGTTGTCCTTCTGCTCTTTCTTGTCTTTACGGTTCTTGCGCTTGAACTGTTTTGCCTTGAAGCCAGCGTCCGGATCCTTCTTGATATCATCGTTAAGGCGGCACTGCCTGTTGGTATGGGTGCATTTGCCAAGCTTGCTATGATGGGCACAAGGTTCATCTTTGATGTCGTCATAGGTGATTTTAATGGGTCTTGACCCTTGACTGTCATCGCCTTCTTCTGCCATCTGCTAGCCCCGCTCTGGCCACCCTTCTTATTGGCAAAGGCTACCTCCTTTGATGGTCCTGGCGCATCGTTGGCTTCTTTCTTTTTCCGGCTTTGATTGTTGTTTCGCTTTTCCGGGTTAACAGCTATGTCCATGCGCAGATCACCGTCGTCAGCTCGAGCGTCGTCTTCTGCTGCAGCGTAATTGTTCGCGCTGTCTAAGAGCTCGCCGAGGTGTTTGATGTTTTGGCTGGCTAACATATATCTCATCATGTTGCCTTTCTTCAGGCTGTTCATAAAAGCATGTATGGCCTGGATCTCAGAAACGTCTTCGCATGCATTCTTTGTCTCTGTCCATCGAGCTATGAAAGCTCTGCTTGACTCCCCCTCCACTTGAGCGCACTTTAGTAGATCTGAGTAAGCCTTTGGACGTTTGTATGTGCATGAGAAGTGTTGCATGAATGTTTTCTGCATGTCTTGCCAATTGTGGATACTCTTTTCTGGCAAAGTGTCGATCCATACCGGGCCGTTCCCTCCAACATGAGTGGAAGAAAACGTACAGCTGCATTGTAATCACCGTCATTAATACCAACGGCGTGGATGTAATCAGGCAGCCATATGTCCGGTTTGTCAATGCCATTGTACTTGTCCACAATTTTCTTGACATTGCCTAGCGAGGATGGGAGTTGCACCTTGCGAATCGCCGGTCCAAAGCACAGGGCCCAGGTAAGACTCTCTTTGGCCGCTTTAATCTCATCGAGACGGATGCGGGCGTCTGAGATATGAGTGTTTTCCCTGGCTGGCCCTTTGTTGGATTGGCTACGCCTTGGCTCCTCCTGACGGCTTTGGCGATGAGGGGAGCGGGAGCGAGATCGCCTTTGAGGCGGATCTCTGTTGCCCTATTTCCTTCGTCTCTTGCCCGTGCTGCGGGCGGAGGTGGCATGTTAAGCCGGTCACTCCCACGCCGTGCGTCCTTCCCCTTGTCTTGATCTCTTTCACGGCGAGGCGGATCATCTTCTTATGGCGTGTGTTATCCTTTGCCGGTGGTCGTCCTTGCCTTTGTCACTATGGCGATTGGACCCAGTCTTTGACTCATCCCTGTGTTTGTCAGGAACTTTGTCCTTCCTAGGCTCTTACCCTTATTGCCATGGCTACTGGAACCAGCTGGTTCCTCTGGATCTCCACCGCCGGCAACGGCTGTCTTGCAAAGACGCGTGTCGTCCGCCAGTTTTGAGTTTGAGTCCGCCTTAGCCTGCTGCTCTACCGCCTTTTCGATGAGCATTTTAGAATAATGGTGGCGCTCTTCAATTGGAACTGCTTCGTCTCCCATGATTTCCCTGGCCGCCTCTAGGTTTTTGGCTGGGGTGGAGAAGAATATGACTCCATCAGGGTTAACTCTGAAAGAGTATTTCTGCCAAGGCTTTAAAGGCTTTTGGGCAGAAGTCTTCTCGAAGTTTCCCTGCAGATCCCGATGCAGAAGAGGGTCACGTATACTTCGTATTTTGCGGAATTTCTCAACATCGCGCTCACGCTGGTACTCTTCCTCTTCTAGAGCCTTTCCAACTAGGATTAACTCTTTTTCCTTGTTCAGGAGGGACAACTTATACTTGATGTTGACTTCAGTCTCAGCCAGGAGCGCTTTCCGTCTTTCCTCAAGTTCAACGCGGTTGGATTTGGTCCCAAAGGTGTTTTGAGAAGCTCCAATGCGCGCATGTGTTCCTCCTTTGACCGCTCCAGGTCTTCTTCAATAGGCGCAGCCGGGGGAGGCCTTTTAGGGTCCAGCACATCCTCTGGCTTTTCCGCCTTGTCACCAATGTGTTTGATGCTAGAGGAAACTTCAGCCTCGTCTGGCTTAGCCGCGGCCGCACCATCCTTCAGAGCTATCTGTGCCGGGAAAGTCATTAAGACTTCGTTTGGATCGGATGAGCCATAGCCTCGCGCGGCAACCTGTGCTGCGAAGTCTTCCTCCTTATGCTCATCGAGATCTGAATCTTCCGCCATTGGAGCGGTGCCATCAGATCCGGCTTCTGAGTCTGCTCCTGTCTGTAAGGCAGGTAATATTGACTCAGGGTCAGATTCGGCCGGCTTGGGGCCAGATGCGTCAATGACACCGACAAAGCGAGAGGCGGGCTCCATAAGCTCATAAGAGCTGGAGCCAGAATCGCTTTGGGTATCAGAGTCACTCAGATCGTGATAGACAAAGGCCTGATCCGATCTGTGTTGTTGCTCGATTGCATAATCGATGGGGTGGTGGGTGGGCCAAAAGGCGGCGGATCCCCTGGGGAATCCATACGCCTCAGCCGTAAAACCCATGAAGATGTTGATGGTGCCGAAGGGGACGACGAAGCTTGACACCAGTGCGTCGTTTGCTGAGACGTAGGATCCGTCGTCTTCGATGCACCCAAAGTTGTTGATGATGCGGGCGCGACCAACCGCCATAGTCTTGCCGATCTCGCCCAATGCTCCCGCCTGAAACAAAACTCCCGACGCCTTGGGCCCCACGGTGGGCGCCAACTGTCGAGGTATTGGTAACGCGGAACTACTAGAAGTATTCATACGTACCGTAGAGGAGGTGGGGAAGAACGTGGAGGGTTCCAGTGACGGGATTGCACACACGATTTTACCCAGCTTCGGATCTCACGACGGCGGCGAGATCCTACGTGCTGCTATAATTCACTCAAGGCAATATGTGTACAGGTTACAATGAGGTTGTATGCGTTGCCCTAAGGCTGCTGGAAGGCTGGCTTATAAAGGCGCCAAGCCTTCCCCTACAAGGAAAGCCTTAACCGACCTAGATCACGAGTCCTAGACTAACACGGTAACAAACCCTAACTTGCTCCCTAAGGCGAACGCAGCCAGGCCTTCGTCTTGGACTTCACTAAGCCAGCCCAGAGCTTATCCTTGCGCCTAAGCCCATGAGGCCTTCTCCATTAAGCCCTCCGGCTTTATCTGATGGGCCTCCCTGGTGGGCCAGGTTTTATCCACCGTGGCAGGTATACCCGTTCGGCATAACCTCCACAGTGGTGCTGGGGAGAAGGCGTTGTGGCCGTGCGCGTTCAGCGCGGCTAGGTGCCGTCGCGCAGCGGCGGACGACTTCTGCGGCCTCCTACAAAGTTTGGCGGCGCTCTCTCCCCGGCGGTTGGAGGTACGGCGACGGCGGTGGCGGCTAGGCTCTTGGGCGCCGGCGTTGGATCCGATTGAAGCTTCTCCAGGTTGCTCAGGGTGCTTAGTGCAATTTGCAGGGTCCTTTTGTGTTTTCCTTTCTTGTTTGGACCTTATTGTAAGTTGTTCTGTGTATTCTGAATTTGAATCGGATCCTTTCCTCAAAAAAAAAAAAAAAAAAGAATTTCTCCCCTGATGATGGTGGTTGCCGGAGGTCACCAGCAGCGTAAGCAAGCAATTTTATGCGTGGTAAATCATTGTCTCTGTGTCACGTATGATACGATAAGATCCTCAACGAGTGACAAGAACAAATGTGCAGACCTTTGTACGAGTCTTTGTAGTGGAACTGAAAAAAGTTTCATCTACGTTGTGTAATCAGCAAGGTCACCTAAGTTGTGTAATCAGCAAGTTAAACGTGGGCAGGAGCGCCCTGCCCTCCTCGAGAGGTTACTCGGGAAAAACAAACGTGGGCATGATGAGAGATTTAGGCCTCCTTTAATTCAAAGGAACTGTGTAAGGTTTTCGAAGGATTTGGATCCTTACATTTTTCTCTTACAACGGTCGTTCGATTCATACAACCCTTTGAAATTCCTACAAATGATTCCTTTTCAATCTATTTTCAAGATTTTTTCTTCCTCTGCAACCATTTTTTCTATTTTTTTTGGATTTCTAGTGCAAAACTCGTCAATCCAGAATTCTATAGTTTTCGAATATTTTAGGACTGAAGAGCAAATGCCATTCCAATCCCGTGTTTTTGTGTTCCCATGTTCTGAAAATTTTGCGAATCAAAGGAGCCCTGCACGGGTCACTAGATAAGATGAAATTGTTGTCAGAAACGGTTACTTTCCGGTTTATTTGGAATTCATCTTACCGGCCTGATCCTCAAATTGTTGCCTCATCATTGCAACACGGGTGGCAGCCGCCACCACCTGCTCCTTCGCGCTCTCCCTCGTTGTTGTCAGACGACGCTGCTAGGAAAAGCCAGCTTACGAAAAGGGGGCTTCGAGAAAATTTGCGATGATTGCAGGCTGCCGCGGCTGCGTGTGATGCGTGACAATTCTCACGTCATAACGGCACACTTATGCAGCAGCTTTTTTGATAGGGCACTAGACGTTTGGTGGTGCTATTCGAGGTGTCGAGCTTCAGGGTGAAAATGCCAAACCTTAGTTGGTTGTACATGGTAATGACCATGTTTGTTTTGCAGTGGTTTCTTTTTTAAGACATTGATTGGAGTTGTTCGGACTTGATCATCAGGGTGAAAACCCATGATTAGGTCCGATCTGGCAACGACGACGCTTCTGTGTTGTTCTCTTCGTATTTGCTTATGGATAACCATTCTAGCTTAGAGGATATGTGTTGTCAAGGGATTATTGGTGTTTCCGTATGCCGTTGATCGCTTTGGCATGATTTTTGTGTGTCATCTCTTTCGTTTTTGTTTCTCCGTTTTCCCTCTCTATTTTTTCTATGTGCATCCTTAATATTTGTATTGGCTCTTGACATTGAGTTGTTGCAGAGGGTGAATGTACTTATATTATACTAATATTTATATACTTCCATTTATAAAAAGTAGACGAAATTGTTGAATTTCAAAGCTTCAATACGCACCAGAAGAAAAAGGTTTCAATACAAACAAGGCATACAAGGTCCGGTGATATTTTGAACGACGGTGAAATCCATTTGAAATGCTACCCACTAACCCGGGGTTTACATTCGGAGACAATTTAGATTTTCTTTTAGCAAATCACTGAGACTAGTAACTAGTTAGGAACATGTTACCATTTAGCATCCAATATAGGAGGATGCTTATTCCCTTCTTTTGGCACATAACTACCAATATTACCTAGAAATCAAAGCTGAAACACAAGGAAGCAGTGAACCATGCATGTTGTGTCGATATGTCATATCATGACTAGAATATACTTGTTAGGTTGACCTTGGAGTTTATAAAGCTAATCGCCAAATGCTTTATGTTCGCCCTACTTAACTAGTGCAATAGAACTCATTTGATCAACTGACTTTAAAAGCTTGCACGTTTCCTTCTATTTTTTTAGGGTGGGAAAGGGGTAGGCATGTGCTATCGTTTCGCTTTTCCATGTCCTGGATGGGTTATGTCTTTTCCACGTCCTCTTGATAGGTACTTCTTTTCCCTTGCCTATTCGATTTAACGGCAACTAGTCGTCTATGGAGAACTGTAAGTATATGTGGTGATCAAGTCAAGAGATGACTTGTCTCGCTCCTTAATTCTAAGGAGCCAACGCACTTAGATCGTTGTACATTAATGTTGCTTCTAAAGCTTTATACTCACTTGTGAACCGGGGGCGTTAGGTCAGATTCGCTGCTTCTTAATATTATCCAATGCTTTGTTCTAGTGTAGTTTTATCACATTTTTTCAAGAACAAGCAAGAGGCTTGTCTTCTTTATTAAGATAGAAGAAATAGATTTACAAGAACTGAGCCGAAGCTCTACGGACGCCGTAGCCGACTACTCACGGCCACGCCCCTCCACTCCACACAACTTGGCTTTGAGCCACAACTCCCACTCTTCCCTAATTTTCCTGCACACAGTCCACGGTAGCGACGCTAACTTGTCGAACACACGACTATTCCAATAGTTTTATCACATTTCAATAGGATGTTTTTTTTTCCTGTTTGTTGCAGACAAGTCACATTGAATTGTCTCGATAAGTCCTTGTACATTGATGTAACCTAGTGATCCAGTCGCATGTTGACTGACAAAAGATGTTTGCTCTGAAAAATCATAAGGCAGAGAACAAGTTGTAAAACGTGAGGACCCTGTCTGTCTACCCTACTATTCGCGATAAGAAGGAACCATTGCATGTATATGTATATATTTGGTCTATGTTGACTCCAGTTGCGTGGAAACGTGGGAACCGAGAGATCATCTTCCCGGCAGCTGCCAAGCCTGCCATGCAACCATCAAAGTGAAATATCTAGGCACCGGGACAGCACTACGGTCCAGTTGATATTGTTACATTCATGATTCATTCTTCGCATTGCAATTTGGTTCTCTAACGAAGTCTTGTTTGTAGCTTCGCACCCACGTACTTCCTCCTTTCGGATTTAATTGACACACATTTGGTTACACATAGATGTATCTAGACACCAAACAAGTACATATACATCCATATTTAGACAAGATCAAGTCAATTAATTTGGAACGGAGGGAGTAGTACGTAAGACTGGCACTGATGTTGTTTTCCTTGAAACACTCGTATCGTATTGCATTAGTAGGAGAACGCTAAGAAGGCTTAAAGGTTTGCAAGATAAGCTAGCCAAAAACCGAAAAGAAATCTATTATATACTAAAAGCAAAATGAGGGGGGTTTTAGAGGCACCACATTAATCCACATAGGTTAGAAATATATAATCCGTTGATTTTCATAGTGACGATTGAGATTAAAAGATAGATAAATTACGTACAATGTTAACCGGGTACAAACAAGTTGTTTTCAACACGTACAACCAAATCGGGAGTCAGATTTAAAAAAAATCGAGAGTCACGTCACGGCCATAGAGTCCAGCCGGATACATGTACCCGTAGCCTGATCGGTAGTGACAAAAAAAAAAAAAAACTGATCCATTCCAAACGTGTACGACCGGCTATTACTAGCTACCACATGTACGTGTTAGAACAATATTACTATAGTAGAACATGGTGGCGACCTGTAAGGCTTTAAATGTAAAACAATTTGCCTAGAATATTTAATTTGGATATTGGTGTGTATGCATTTGCCGACAGAAAACATATTATAAAATGCCAAAGATTTCTGAAAAAAATGACGCATATCGTTGAACACTCTATGTACGCACGCCAAGTTTCTGGGAAACTGACATTTTTTCAGGCATGTATAAAAAGACAAAAAAATATTTCGTGAACAAAAATTTAGCTCCGAATTTTGTCTTTTTTACACACGATACAAAAAATATCGGTTTCCGTGAGACGACTTTGTGAGCATATATAACTTCGACGTGCACACGAGAACTTTTTGTCTGAGTTTTCTGAAATCTCACATTAAATTTAATATGCATTTAATAAACCAAAATCATATGCTCCCGAGTGTCAAAATGTCACCCCCGATTTTCATATATGGTAATATGTATATAATTAACTTCATACATTGAAAGTTAAAATAATGTTTATTACAACTTTAGAAAAATTACAAGAGACATTTACTTCAAAGACAATAAAAGAAGTCGTGGCGGGGGTAGTGCTGCCAAGGACACACCCTGACAAGAAAAGAAAAATCCGACCACCTCCGTACTGAAACACGAAGAATTAGATGGATACATTATGGCCGAATTATCAGGGTTAAGAATTAGACTCATGGATTATATTGTGCTAATCAACATTGGTATAATATTATCAGGGTTAATCGCGCAATTGGATTTGATCACGGTCGTTCATAAGATCCTAGCGCAGTTGGTCTCAACCAGAAAAAAGAAAATCAAGCGCAATATGTGCACAGAGGTTAAGATTCGCAATTAGAGAAAATGGTGTTGCTATTGTAGAAGTATCAATGTCAACCTATCCGATTGATTTTATAACAACTCATTCACAAGGTTTCAACTTGGTATAGACAATGTATGTCTATTCCCTTCGTGCTGAAAGTATTTTGAAGTATATTTGTTCCTAGGATTTTTCTTCTTTTGAGAATGTTCACTGCACTGGATAAATCTAAAAAAACTATTCTGTATGGATGACACATAAACTGAAATTTAAACTTTTCTTTAGGTGTAATTTATAAATCGGTGACAATATTCCTTTTCATTATGAGCAATCTAAATCGGCGTAGTCACGTGACTGCATATAACATATACATGTGAGTGAGCTTATAGATCACGTGGATTGAAGAGTTGGGAACAGTAGGAAGGAAGTAAAAAAATCTAGATACCACTTATCTCCGTTACAAAATGGTGACATGGTATTTTTTGGAAATGTCACAATTAATATTAAGCAACAAGTTAAATATGTTGTAAAAATATTTCAAATAGGCATTAATTTTCTGAAATAAAATCCGTGACGTGTGCAATATGCTAATATGATGCCCTTGCAAATTTTTATATTGTTCATATAAATATTGTTACCCAAAACAACACAATACTTCATTTCATTTTACATCACTAGCCTGTGCACCTGCAAGGGTTGATGACTAGGGCGACATGGTATTTTGGAGAATTAAAAATAATAATTCGTCCATAGATTAAAATGAACCATATAAAAACAATGATATTATCTTAAATAAAACATAACCTAGACCTTTCTCTTTTCAGTGTATTCTACATGATGTAATCAAATTCAGTTTTCATGATGTAGTCAAATACACTATTCTAGGTTCGATGGTTTGTAATTGTTGATGATTTATGTGAGAAAATAATATCATTTAGAAATTAGTCAGGTTAATGTCTCTAGAACCATTTTCGGACACATTGAGTGGGCTTAAGATGACGCCCTCGCATTTGCGAGGGCCACCTGGCTGATTCTTTCAAAAAACAAAACCTAAAAGAAAGACAAATCTAGGCACTGATGCGTTGCTGACAGCAAATTGCTGTTACTATCATGAAAGGTGACTAGCTTCCACCACTTGCAGTTAATTACTCTCTAGTCTCTGCACTCTCTAGCTAGGCAGGCTAGCTAGTCTGTCCAGCAGACGTGGACAGGTCAACATTCTTATCTTGCATAGAATGGAAGTATGTGATGACGGGTCTTGGTCAAGCCTACCCATCCCTTTATTTGCACGTGCTCTTCCTAGAGAAGGTTAATTTGAGTGGGTAGAAGAGTACTTTTCACAGAGCTGAGAGTGCAAAGACTTCCAATTCCAGTTACTCCACTTTGCTTCCTCTCAAAGAACAAACAAAGAAGATGTAAGAGCATCTCCACCGGCACCCCAAATGACCCCCCAAAATCCAAATAGGGGTCCAGATAGAAAACCGGCACCTGCGGTACTCCAATCTGTTTGGGCCGACCGAAAATATGTCCGACACCCCTAGGCACCCCCAAATTTTGAGGGACGCTCGGGGGTGCAAAACAACGCTCAGATAACGCCTCCAACGGGATGGGGCCCCTTGCCATAGACTCGCCCTCGATCATGCGCGATTAATTGGGACATGCAGGAGGCCGGTATGGGCCTCGCCAGCCGCTTCCCCAGGTGACGCGACCCAAAGGTGTGCCTTGCCTTGCCCACACATCACATTAACACCGGCACCAGGGCGACGCGAACCAGAGACAGCGTGCCTTCCCTTGCCTACACATCACATTAACACCGGCACCAGGCGACACGACCCGATGGTATGCCTTGCACTCCCCACACATGAAATTAACCCTAACACCACGTGACGCGACGACGTTGCGCTTTTCCTACGCGTAGCATTAACGATGGTGCCAACGTCCCTCGGCCACCCGGCGGTGTATAAAAAGACCTCGCTTGGCTACTCACCTTCATCTAGCTCACCCGTACAATCTCCCTTCCGTCGCCGGCCACACACGCGCACCACTGCTGCCATGGATGTTAATAGAAAGTGGCTCTCCTGACATGAGGCCAAAGAGTTCGCTGAACACGGCATCCTCACGCCGCCGAAGGAAATGTTGCTGAAAGGCTTTGCCATCGGTTTGGGCAGGGTGCGCGTGGCGCTATTCCCGAAAGGCAGCTTCAACTTTAAGTATGAGATCTACAACCGCGGGTAGAAGCTCTGGCTGTGGCTAGACCCGTTGTACCATACCAATAGCCCCAACTAGCCCACGTTCTTCTGGGAGAAGCGAGAGGCGACACTCAACTACTTAATCGGCGAGCATCCACCGCCAGAGGACAACATCGCCGAGCGGACGCGGTTCTAATCAGAATCCAGCCGCGCCATCCGGGGCATCCTCGAGGCTGCTCGGAACGGACCGTCGTCAAGCTATGTTTGATATCCTTGAGACCGACATTGGTGACATTTCAACCAACTCCGCATCTGCTTCCGACGAGGCACCGCAAGGGTTAGGAGCGAGATGATTTAGCGTAGTTTTTAAATTTCATAATATTATTGTATCCCAAAATTTTGAATAAAATGGATCTTTTCCTATGCAAGCTCTATTGTTTATTTGATTTGGGTGTGGCTCCCGGCAGCACCTCCAACACCTCCCTTATACCGGACATGTGTTCGATATCCCAAAGCACACATCTTTTTAGGGGTGACGGACAGATTTCCAGGGTGCTCTAAGCATGTCCTTGCTTTGATGGTTGTGCTGTCCTTGTCAACATTGGTGTGCTCTTCTTGTTCGTGGTCAGTTGTTTCAGGCTGCGTGGAGCGACAGACGCTCTCAGTGAGTCAGTGGTCAGTATCAGGGATGGGGTACGAACAGTATTTAATACTCAACTTCCTGCTGAAATCTGTAGGAAGGATGGTTCGTAGGTGAGTTCCTTTTGTTCGGTCGTCGTTAGGGGTTGAGACAAGTTAATTATTGGGGGTGTCAGCCTAAAACCAGTCAAATTTGCATAGGCCGCTGCGCACCCGTACTTGTACATACGTTAAGATACAGGTCTAATCGGTTGACCTCAATCATAACTGTAAAGGCGAGAAACTTTATCCTCTGGTTTCCCAGGTATGAAAGTTGAGTAAATATTAGAAAACCAGAGCAACTGGTGCAGTCGTTCTACAGGCCGCAACTTTTGAAAAAAAATCTATTTATTATGGGTGTATTCAAAAGAAAGAACTAACTTAATGGCAACAAGCGGAGCACGTGAAGACTCCAGGACGAGGTCCGGCCCCAGCTAGGCTCTTGAGAACTAACAAGGAAAATGTTGATTGAAAACTAAGTCTAATAAACTATCCTTATGTGCTCTCTTCTGTTTTCTATTGAGGAGTATCCATCCACTGTTTGAATTTTCTCCTTGTGTTGCTTGTTCATGCACAAGTTACTGGTGCTAACGTCATTGTCAACATAATAATACCATTTTTCAGAATGACATCTCTTGCTAGATTGTTTTTTTAGCTGGGACAATTGATGTGAATATAGTAAACTATGCATGACATACTTGGTCACATATTTGGCGAGAATGCTTCCCTTATATGAAACTAGGATGGAAGTGTAAGAAAGGTACACCAAAATTTTGTCCAAGGCCACACATGTTCAAATTCTAGACTTGGCATGGGTTTTCGCATTTCACTATATTTAATCTAGAATTTTAAAACGCTATTCTTTCAGTGGTATGTGACGCGGCCGTCAACAACGAGACGTCTGTTGTGATGTGACGTGACCATTTTATCACACCACTAGCCATAAAAATAGTACGTAGTGGCTTGCACAAAATGGACACGCCACTGTAAAAAAAATTGGATATAAAGAAAATACAAATTTTCGACTAGTGGCGTGCCCCCAGTTATTCTCAGTCAATATATCGCCAGATCAAAATATTAGCATTCTATTTTTTTCAAAAGAAAAAATATTCTCATTCTATTACACACGAATCCTGATGAACAAAAAAGGTTCTTATCGGTGAGGTTATTTCTCAATCGCTCAAGAAATAGCTTAGTAAAAAATTCGAAACGTGACATTTGAGAAGTATTTTATTTTTACCTTTTCTTTGAAATCAAATAACGATAAAATTAGAAAGATTGAATATATGCTCATGCGGAGGCTACCATAGGAAGCCTCTCGGCATGACAAGTGTTGATCTTACGGGATAGGACACATAATTTCAATGCGGGGAGGTTGCAGGGAGGGACACAAACCGGCTTTAAAAAAAATTATACCAAGCATCAATGTGATAAACATGGATTTTCACATATTTTGGAAAAACTTAAACACGAAACGCTGAACACAGAACAATGTGGCACTGTTTATTATAATGTGATAAAATTATGCGCATAGGTGCATCTTTCCATGAAAAATATGTTTCCATCTAGAGGGTCGGTAAAAAGGCTTGATGAAGAGCCGGTATCGAATAATTTGCAAAAACACGCGGTCCTGGTACAACGGTTGTAAATTTTGCAAATGACCTCAGATTGAGCTGCGCTCAATATTAAAAAGTATCTCCACAAAAAGTTACACTCAAAACAACTTCATGTTTTCCGTTTCAAAAAACAATTATCATCATAAAATTTGGCCGCGAAAATAGAGTTTTGGACGTTTTAAATTTTGGTGGTGTGTGGGCAACTGTGGCCGTATGGCTCCCTCTGATTGGTCTAGAGGGAGCCACATGGATCGATGTCGTGGCGCATATGGACCAATCGACGTTATAGCTTGAACGACTCTCTCTTCTCTCAGCCTCTCTTCACTTCTCATATTGGCCCTGACGCCGCTGCGCCGCCACCACATGAACGGCCACACAGCCCGACGCCGATGCATCGGCGCCGCCTCGCAGACCACCTACCCAAATGCATGTGAGCTGGGATGCACCAACGGTGTTATCTTCTTCCTCTTCGTTCAGCACTGCGCCCACCTCTACGTCCTTTATTTTCCCGTAGAAGGAATCGAATTGAAGTCACCGTGAACCGCCGCTCGGATTGGTCGCCGGCGACAAATCCGGTGGACCACATTTCCTGCGACGTCACCAGCGAGATGCCGTTCAACTCTGGATCCACGGTTCCCCACTCTCCAGCGCGTGCTGAGATGTCGTTCCAGTGCCTCGCTGGAGCGCCGCCATTGCGCATGCTGACCGGTGTATTTAAAATAAAAATAAAAACAGTTTCTAGTGACGTGCAAATTTGAGGGCATCCATTGGTATGCAATATATAGTGGTGTGCAGTTATATATGTGTTTTGTCATAGTCACCAAGAGTTTTTATGTCTTTTCAACATGGCACGTGAATATAGGAGTATACCATTGTCTCTAGCTAAGTGTTTCATAATCACAGGGATGCATAAGTGTTTCATTATTCTTTTTGTTTTTCACTGGCTAGTGTTTATTGTCACTCTTTCGGACGCATGATTTGTAATATTTCGAACCTGATACTTCAAAAAATGCAATAAAACGGCTGTATGCATCTCTGTGATGCAGAGGCTGGGGCCTCTCCCCATTTAAAAAAAAACCCATTGTCTCTAGCACCACGATGGTAAGAAAAGTAGTAGTAAAATTAAAACTAACCGATATAATAAAATTCGTTTTTTCTATATCTATGTCAAATTTCTATAAAGTGCAACTTTGCAAGTCCAACTAATTAAACTAGAGTTATACTTTCCATAATTGGCTCACACATAACAAAGTCTTAGTCGACTTTAGATAAAGATCGACTTAGACATAACTAGCTAAGCTTGTACGAATCACACTGTGCATTCTTCGATGTTCCGGTAGCATGGTCAATGTGACGACGATTTTTCATCGAGTCGCCGTCCATTGTTCATGGATGGTTTCTCCTCCTGCGTATCTATCAGGTTGTCACCTCGAAAAACATACATCGATCGATCACGATCATGATGGGTGCGGTAGAATTGTCCATGCATGCATAGTATTACTATAATTAATTAATGTGTTTCTAATCCTACTCTTCTACTTGTTGTTCTGACCACACTATGTCGATCTGTGAGTGGGTGTGGGATGCCTAGCAGCGGTCTCCTGAGCCTGAGGCGTGGACAAGCTATGACGATGACGACGAGCTGATCGCGTGCATGGTCCACCATCTCCATCACACGGCACCGCCGTGACCGGCCGGCGCCGGACTTCTCACGGCCTTCGTCACGGCTTCCCTGACGGTCTCCTCCTCCCACTTCGCGCCTGACGTCGACTGCAAACCGTAATCAAATCAGGGGGTTAATAACCATAATGTCCAGGCCGCAGTAGTTTAGTAACGCGTGATATCATGGGTTCTTAACTTTTCATGGAAAATTGCTGTAAAAAAAAAATTCATGCAAAACCTGGCCGGTCAGCGTACGTTACGGATTCGTTCTGTTGGTCAACTTAAAGTATCTCAGTTTTAAAGTTGCATGGTTCACACAAAACCTAGTTTAGCTTACTCAGCAT
Source organism: Poa pratensis (assembly GCA_947311845.1). Lineage (NCBI taxonomy): Eukaryota > Viridiplantae > Streptophyta > Magnoliopsida > Poales > Poaceae > Poa > Poa pratensis. The sequence goes on from CAMZMU010000110.1 coordinate 17,485,108, forward strand.
GCATGTTGGATAAACATAAGTCTGCTACTAGCTGCTAACTATACATATAGTTTAATTAGTGAAATGAAGACAGCTGTATTGCCGCAACATACTACTAAAAAAATTCAAAAAATTCGTGCGTGGAAGCACGGATATATAGAATGTGAGCGTAGGGAGTACTAGCATCTAAGATTAAAAAACTACGTGCTACTAGTCTATTAAGCGGATTGATTATATTTAATGTTAATAAGAGAAAAACTGTGCTCCTACCTTGAGGTGCAATGTCAGGCTTGCTCGATGAGGCCGGTCGCCGTCCTCGCCGGTGCTCATCGACACCAGGCTGACGTCTTCCCCTATCTGATCTTTCAGGCACTGCAGCGTCCTGAGCACCACGTCCGTCGTGTTGCCTTGCGCCGGCCTCGCCGCTATCTTCACCGTGCAAACCTCCCCGCTCTGATCGCCCTCCGTCGCAGTTATCTGGATCTCGACCTTCTCACCGGCCTCGGCCTCGTCTTCCTCGGCGCCAGCGCCGCTGATGGCGCGCCGGGCCAGCTGGGCTTGGAGCGCCTGGTTCTTCTCCTCGAGCTCGCACACCTTGGACTTGAGAGAGTTCACGTAATCCCTCGCAATGATCAATATCGAAGTCTTGTCCTTCTACAGGCAGAAGAGATGATCGAAACAAATTAGCCATCGCTAATTTTTTTAAAAGTAGCCATCGTTAATTAGTCAAAGACTAGTGCTACTCTTGGTAGAATTAGAATTTTACGTGCAAATGTACCTTGGAGCCGGCAGGGAGGACGGTCTTGAGGGCGTGGAAGTTGTCGTTGAGCTTCTCCCGACGCTTGCGCTCGGAGATCATGTGCTGCAGCTGGTTCCCCGACGGCTCGGCCGCCGTCGCCTGCTGCTGCTGCTGCTGGTAGTAGTACTGCTGCTGCTGCTGTTGCTGGTGGTTGTACCTCATCGTCTTGTGCATCTTGTCAAGGACCGACATGGCCGTCTTGAACATCCTCTGCCCGCATGCCGGCTTCGTCAGCCTCCGCCGCGGGGCGAGGTGCCGCTCGTAACGCCTGAACGCGCTCGTCGACATCCCATCGGGCTCCATTGGCGCCACCGTGTCTGGGAAGTTGGCAACGTATTGGTCGTCGTAGGGAGCACCACTCCGGGTGCCAATAAGGAGGAGACCTCGGGGAACTGGAGTCCAGTCGCCGGGGCCGCGAGGACGTTCGCCGTCGTGGAGCTGATCTCCGGGCTGCAGGAGAGCGAGGCGGAGCGGAACGAGGAGGAGGTGGAGGATGAGGAGGGGAAGCTGGGGCCAACGGTGGCGTGGTTCGAAGGGAGGAAGTCGAATTCGTCCACAACGGAGCTGATATCGCCAGAAGGGACGCCGGCGTACACTGCTGGGTCGACGTCGTCCACGTTCAGGTGCATGCTAATCTGCAAGTCGCATATACCAAGATTAATAATTTGATTAACTGCATGATCTGGTGTTTCGGTGCATGCTTTCGTGCATAAAGTGAATGAGTACGGACTCATTCTTGCCTGGTTGAGGTGTTGGTGAATCTCGGAGCCCAGTTCATGCTGCTCCTCCCTGCACTGCAAGACTGAAGGGATGCAGCTGCACGAGCAAATTAAGAGCACGTAATGGATGGGATAAGTTTCCTGGATCGAGTAGTACTATGTAGCTATGATCTATGGATATTGGATAATATATATAGGCGGTGTGAATGCACCTGGCAGCGTAGCCGCACATGAAGCCGCTGTTGCCGGCGCCTCCACCGCCGCTGTTGGCCGCGTAGCCATGGCTCCAGCTGCTGCTATCCATGACTGGCGCCGTAGCCGGCCAGATATTCCTAGTGGAACTACGATTCGTGTGGATAGACGCCTAGACCGGTTATGTTTGAGCTATAGATGAGCTGCTGCTATCAACCCGTACTCGTAAGCCGGTTTGAGGCGGTTGTGATGGTCGAGCACGGATATATAGAATGTGAGCATGCGATCATGTCTTGGAGGTGGTGGTCGTGGACGGGCACGTGCCAGGGTGCTACTAGCTGGCCAGTTAATTACACTTCCTGTTGATTGGAACCTAGCTAGCGGATGATGTACGTACGGTGGTGCCACGAGTCACCTAGCGATTAGCAGGTTGGTTAAGTCCACGATCCATTCCGTTGGAATTTGATCGGTGCATCGAGGAAACCGGGGGCTGGCACCGGTCTTAAATCACATATATTAGTGTTCTAAAAAAATCACATATATTAGTGGACACTAACTTTTCCGAGTAACTTCTTAATTAGGCATCTGCTCAAATAGAAATTAAGCATCATTTGGCTATATACTCTCCTCATCTTTCAGTAAAACCCGTAGGGGTCGGGGTGACGACAGAATAACGGACATTACCTGGTCCCCAGGACGCGAGTCGACGTGCATATGTATAGAATTGATGCACTAGCCAACAAATTCAAAGTTCGTACTCATGGAAAGAGTTTGTTAATATATTTATATTTCAACACTTCCCCTCACATATAGACTACTTTAGTTCTTAGCGTCGGTTTGGTGCAGAATCTATTTCCTTTTTTCAATACTACGTGAGCAGGGTTTTGAACTCGAAACCTCTTGGTTCTGATACCATATAAAATTGATGCACCAGTCAAACAATCCAAAAGTCCAAACTGATAGAAAGGGTTACGCAACGGAAAGTCCTTTTGGCTCCCAAGCTCAAGTGATCCCACTATTTTATAAAATTTAGAAAATATATTAAAACTTTCAAAAAAATCTGAAAAAAATCATGTATGGTCTCAATGATACTATAGCTGTGAAAAATCTCAATGCAAACTATTATGTATTATGGGCTACACAAAATGACAAAGTTAGAAATTTGAAACTATACATTGTCACATTTTCTTTCTACCGGGTAAAAGGCTAGGATCCTAATCTATATTCCTTCCTCCTTGGCGTCAGATAACTCCAATAAAGCATGACTGAAGTCGATATAAAATGTGTCGAAGAGCAATAGACTCTTTTTTTAGAGCTTATCATTGTCATTGATTGACCATCAGGACTTATGGATTGAATTTGATACTGTGCTATTTGAATAGCGAGATGAACATGCATGATTTTTTTCAGATTTGTTTAAAACTTTTAAATATATTTTGATTTTCTTTTTAAATAGTGAGATCACTGGAGCTCGGGAGCACCAAATCTCCACTCGGTTAGGCAATATATTTATGTTTCAACAACATGAAACCATTCATGAAGTTCATAACAATAAAATTGATAAGGTCATATTTAAAATTAATTTTGCATATGAAATGATTCGCTGAAATGTTATATGAATGGAGTATGTATTTCTTCAAGGAGACAGTGTGGGCATAAGGGGTAATGATGGCATTGGTTATTATTTCTAGAGTAGAAAATGATTGACGTGAGGTGATATGTTATCCCTTCTACTTTTTAATATCGTAGCAGATATGTTAGTTGTGCTTATTGCGAGGCGAAGGATGATGGCCAAATAGGGGGGTCATCCCGGATTTGGTTGAGGGAGAGACATTCATTCTTTTATTTATGGAATATGACCTCAAAAAGGCTGTCAATATAAAGCCGATTTGTGTGATTTTATATTTTGTTAAGGCAAAGGACGAGTAACATATTTACAAGCAACTATTTGGGTGCGAGTATGGTTCTTTGCCCTTTTGGTACCTTGGGGTAGTGGTGGAGCTACCGAGAAATAATTGGGCGGCCAGGCTAGATTAAAGCACGAAAAAAAATCAAATTCTACATTACAATACTTCTTGAGGCATTAATCAGTGCTCGGAACCTCTTGTTCATATTGGTTCAGAAGTCAGAACATACATGTATCTATAGACATTACTCCCAAACAAAATAAACCGTACATGCATCCACAATTTGACCATGAGGCATTCTGGCATGGAGTTACATACTATCTTCATAGTTGCATTTCTCCAGATTTTGGCATTGATAATTTGAGATGATGCCGTAAAGTGAATTTTACGGAAATAAATTTCATGCATGTGTGGTCTTACGGTTACAGCAAAATTGAGAGAAGTCAGTGCACGGCGAGCGCCATGCGTGTTTCCTAGGGGCTGGGTCGCTGGTCGCCTCCGCTAGTGCGTAGCTGCGTGATATAATAACTTGGATGATAAAATTTACAATAAATATAGTTGTGTGCATCAATTGAAGCAGATGCCTTACAAAAATTCATATTCACGTGAGTGTGCAAAAGGAAGAGGATGTCTTTGTCGGATGACTAATTGACTGATAAATACATAAAGCAGTGTTATCATTGTCTCTAGAGCCATATTAGTAACAAAAATTAGTAAAACTAAAACCATCTGACAGAGCCAATGCCAATTCTCCAGTCCTCCTAATTCCGCAGATATTTTCTTATGTGAAAATACATGCATGTACAGTCTTCCCTAACAAGATCTAAGAATCTATAGTCTATATAACCTGAGTTTCTACTAAGCTTTTGACCGGGGAGTTTCTTCTGATGACTGTGCATTCTTCGACGTTCCGGTCGCGTGGTCAATATAGGAGGACGATCTTTCTGCGAGTCATCGTCCATTGTCCGTGGATTGTTCCTCTCCCCCATGTCGACCTGGTTGTCACCTCTAATAAAATTGCATCGATCAACCAGGACTGTGGTGGCCTGGTGGGTGCAGTAGAATTGTCCATGTGCATGGTAACACTACAATTAAAGTAAAATCTAATCCTACTCTCTTCTACTCTTTTTTCTCACCACACTGCATCAGTGGGTGGGTGGGGGTGCCTATGCTAAAATACTAGCGGCGGTCTCCTGATGAGGCGTGGACGAGCATGGTTATGCAGACGAGCTGATCGCGATCACAGATGAGCAGCTTTATTATTCAGTGACACCGAGAAAGGCCGGGGCCGCTATCGCAGCGGCGCGTGGCAGATGGCGACGGCTTGTCGGTGATGGCCTTCGTCACAGCTTCCCTCACAGCATCCTCCTCCCACTTCGCGCCCGAAGTCGACTGCAACAAAATCTGGGGTTAGTTAATCTTTTCAGTCTGAAGCAGTTACTGATTCAGTAGCGCGCGCGTGACATAATGGGTTTTACTTTTTCATGGAAAAGCTCGATCGCCGGTCAACGTATGTAACTAACAGAGTCACGAATGCGATCGCTGCGTTGCGTTGGTCGTGCTCAGAGATTCTCTTTTACAATTCTCATGTAACCGGGTACACACAACCTAGCTTAGCATACTCTTCAACCCTATCTCCACGCAGCTGCCACACATGCTTAGGTTTTTTTTTAGTGTGATCGTTTTGGCACACATGTGTAATGTGTTCTAACCGAGAGTGCTACTGTACTAGCTGATAGCTATGGGTTAGCTAACTAATGCCTCTCAATCGAAGTAAAATAAATAGGAAGAAATATTACTGTTAAGAAAGAAAACCGTAATACCTTCAGGTGCAATGTCAGGTTTGCTCGATGAGGCCCTGGCCGGTCGTCGTCTTCGCCGGTGGTCATCGACAGCAGGCTGACGTCTTCCCCAATCTGTTCTTTGAGGCGCTGGAGCGTCCTGAGCACCATGTCCGTTGTGTTGCCGCGTGCCGGCCTCACTGCGATCTTCACCTTGCAAATCTCGCCCCGATGATCGCCCTCCGCCGCAGTTATCTGGATCTCGACCTTCTCACCGGCCTCGGCCTCGGCTTCCTCGGCGCCGTCGCTGCTGGTGGGGCGCCTGGCCAGCTGGGCTTGGAGCGCCTGGTTCTTCTCCTCGAGCTCGCACACCTTGGACTTGAGAGAGTTAACGTAATCCCTCGCAATGATCAGTATCGACGTCTTGTCCTTCTACAGACAGAAGAGATGATCGAAACAAATCAGCCATCGTTAATTAGTCATTGAACCAGTAGTACTCTTGATATAAAATTTTGCATGCAAATGTACCTTGGAGCCGGGAGGGAGGACGGTCTTGAGGGCGTGGAAGCAGTCGTTGAGCTTCTCCCGACGCTTGCGCTCGGAGATCATGTGCTGCAGCTGGTTCCCCGACGTCTCGGCCATCTCCGCCGCCTGCTGCTGGTAGTAGTACTGCTGCTGTTGTTGCTCGTGGCTGTACCTCATCGCTGTGTGCATCTTGTCAAGGACCGACATGGCCGTCTTGAACATCCTCTGCCCGCATGCCGGCTTCGTCAGCCTCCGCCGGGGGCCGAGGTGCCGCTCGTAGCGCCTGAACGCGCTCGCTCTCGTGGACGACATCCCACCAGGCGCCATCGCAGCGGGCGTGCCGTGGAAGTTGGTGACGTACTGGTCGTCGTGGGGGAGCACCACTCCGGGCACCGCTAATGAGGAGACCTCGGAGAAATGGAATCCGGTCGCCGGGGCCGCGAGGACGTGCGCTGCGGTGGAGCTGGTCTCCGTGCTGCAGGAGAGAGAGGCGGAGCAGAACGAGGAGGAGGTGGATGACGAGGAAGGGAAGCTGCAACCACTGGCGGCGTGGTGCGAATTTGAGAGGAAGTCGAAGTCGTCCACGACGGAACTGATATCGCCGGAATGGACGGCGCCGCCGTACGCTGCCGGCTCGAAGTCGTCCAATTTCATGTGCATGCTGATCTGCAAGTACGTCATACCAAAATTAATCATTTAATTAGCTGCATCAGATCTGGTGTTTCTGTGAATGCTTGCATGCATAATTAATCAGTATGAACTCGTTAATTCTTGCCTGGTTGAGGTGTTGCTGAATCTGTGAGCCGAGGAGCAGTTCATGCTGCTGATGCTGCTCCTCCTCCCTGCAATGCAACGCTGAAGGGATGCAGCTGCACTTACGAATCAACATCAAACAGTTACTGAGATGAATTGCCAGTGGTCCATATGCTGAAGGGATGCATGCATGACATGGATATGCACTTAATTGATAAACAAGAACTCCAAATAAAAACTATGCAGTTATACTAGAGTACATGCAAATTAAATCGAACCCATAGATATTATGATCAACGGATAATTATAGATGGGCACTATGAATGCACCTTGCAGCGTAGCCGCACATGAAGCCGCCGCCGCCGTTGCTGTTGGCCGGGTAGCCATGAATCAAGCTGCTGCTATCCATGACTGGCGCGGATGATCAATTAAACCGGGTCTTAGTCAAGGGACTTGGTGGTGGTGGTAGATATTCGAACTGGAAAACGATCCGGCCGTGTGGATATTTAGCTAGATCGACATATACTGTGCGCGCGAGGTAGACGCAGTGGCTATCAAGCCGTAAACAGGAAGAAGCCGGTGTGGCGGGGTTGTGACTTGTGATGGATGCGACGACGTATATATAGGACGGGATAGAGCCGGCCGGACTGCCAGAGAGCACGCCATCATGTCTTGGGAGGAGATGGTCGTCAACGGGCACGTGCAGTGTGGCACTAGCATCTACTGCTATTAGTTACGCTTGCAGTTTACTGAAACCGCTGCCTAAATTTACGGTTTTGGCCGTCATGTAGCTACGGCCAAAGATGGCGTACGGTGGTGCAACGACTCATCAAATTACACCTTCCTAGTAGCTATAAGGAGCTGGTGACCTCAGGGTTAACCGATTCGGTTGAGTCCACGGTCCATCATGTTAGCCGGAACTTAACAGCTTTTTCTTTTGAAAACCTTTGGACCCGTATATATTCCCAGTAACTTCTCAATTAGGCCTAGTTTGGCTATATATCCCCTTTTCTCACAAGACGAGAGTAGAAGTCAGTCCCTAATTTGTTTTCCAAGCTGAGCGCAAAATGCGCTTGGAAGACCATTTACGTTTTAGAATCCACTACGGGAACAAACAGCGATGCCGAGGGGGAAATGTCGGGACTGGTGAAGGGTAAGCCTCTAGGGGTGCCCAATCTTCACGGATTGACGAACGAGTGGACGAACTCACGCAAGAACACGAGGAGGAACACGAAGAACGCAAGAACACGAGAACACAAACACGATACAAGAACCGTTTACCTTACCGGTCGGTCCAACCGGCGCAATAGAATCCACACGAGGGTGGGAGATCGGCAAGCACTCGGTAGAATCGAGAAAGGAGAGACTGGGACGGTAGAATCCAACCAAGAGTGACTGAGCACAAGTAGGGGTCTTGATATAACTCAATAGATGTATGATTTAAGGAGAGGCCTTGAATCCACAAGAGGGATCTTCTCCACAAGGGGAGGAATCAACTCCACAAAGGGAGGAAGTGAGCGCAAGCTCTAACTCTATCTCATAGCTTGTATGACCTAGATCTGAGCAAAGGGGGTCCTATATATAGAGTTGACCACAAGGGGGGTACGTGGGAAAGGGATACAAGGGCTGCGGCCCTAATCTGCACGCAGGCAGTCGGCCCACGTCGGTAGTACCGGCCTCGGGGCGGTAGTACCGGCTTCAGGAACTGGCACGGTAGTACCGGGCTGGGCTGTCCGGTAGAACCGAACAGAGAGTAGTACCGGGTTACTACCGGGCTACTTCCGGGACATAACAGGGGCGATTCCAGTAGCTCCAGGAGATTCCGGTAGTGGACGCGGTAGTGGGCCGGTAGTACCGGGCTGGCATGCGGCGGTAGTACCAGGGCGGCAGGACGCGGTAGTACCGGCTCGTGCAGTTTCTTCTTCCTTCTCCTCTTCCAAGCCACCGTCTTGTTGGGCTTCAATCCTCGTGCACCTTGGTCATCCTCTCGTGTACCCGTAGTTGTCGTGGCAAACCTAGTATCATCAATGGACAGAGGATGACGTAGTATACCATCCAAAAGGGTGGGAATTGAGTTCTCTAAGAGGAATGAGTTCACCTTTGATATCCATGGTGACTTGTGATGTGTTGGAATGCTTGACATGGTGATGGTCCTAGGTTGCACTACATCATCTCCCCCCCCTTCAAAAAGAGTCATCCTCGACTCTCGCTCGTCATCATCATGGTAAGAAGGTAGATGTGTAGACCTTGTCGTGGGTTTCACCATTTAGTCGTGCTTGATGGAAATGATGTGGTACTTCTTCAATGTCCCTTCGCCTTTCGAGTAACCTACAAAACTCACAAGGAAGACGAAACAACACTCAAAGAGTAGCCAATTCTTGAAGGTCATCGCATGAGCGCTTATGTAGAAGGAAGTCACCTTAGCAAGATGCCGATGTGCTCTTCGTGTAAAATCTTCCGTCATAGGAATGCGTGGTTGAAACAACTCGTGGAGGCTCATCCAAAGGTACGACCTACACATCAAAGACCAAGCAAACCATGTGTGTGCAAGATAGAGGAGCATATCATCAATGACATGTCCATTCATGTTCAATACACCATTAGCACAACACAAATATGTGAAAGTCAAAGCATATGCGAGGTCAATGTGCAAGCAATTTCTCGAAATATCCTCAAAATGTGCGAACACAAAAATTTCATGAAAATGTGAGAAGACAATAGCTATCTTATTTTGAACCATATGATCATTATTGCACACAAGGCATTGGAAAGAAAATTTGTTATCATCCTTGATGCAATAAGAGAAGAGTTTGGCAAAAACAAACAATGAAGGATGTTCAATATATCATCATGGGTGCAAACAATACAAAAGAAAGAGCAAATTTTTGAAATATTTGTTGCAACACCAATGTACTCATGACAAGACATGCTCAAAATATCATTAAGGTTGCAAACAAGCCATCTCAAAGAGCAATTGTTCATCATATTTGTTGCAACACATAAATCATTCATATGAAAGATCAAGGAAACATTCTTGTCATAGGGGAATCCAATATCAGAAACATGTTTGCAAACAAACCAAAAGTAAGAGAAATTGTTCCACTTGTTTGATGCAAAACATGAGAAGGGTATTAGAGTTGGTTTCGATCCACAACTCAAATGTATGCTCTCAAGAGCTCGTTTTGTCAACGCATGTTCAATGGAGGTTGACATTATAGCATGCGGCCCGATGCACAAAAACCAAATGAAAAAGTTATGTGCATGGTACGTGAACACATCATCCATCATGAAGTGTCTCTTCATTTGCACTTCACCAAACACACCAAAATCAAGTGGAATGTATGACATATGTGGATGATTACTATTTAAAGTGAAGGATGGAACAAGGTCCATAAGCGAAAACGAACAATCTCCAAAATGTGAGAAAGCTATGGGTGCAATCTCATTATAAATCAATGGCTCATCATTGCAAACCAAGCATTTGAAAGAACAAGTTTTCATCGTTTTGGTTGCAATGAAGGGAGAGTAGTGATAACATTGATTGCAAAACAAGTGAATGGCATTTTTATCACAAGTAGAGTAATCCACATGATCAACATTGTCTTGAGGCAAGATATCACAAGGGAATAAGAAAGCTTCATATGTGACATCAAGAGAATCATCCAATTCATGCAAGCAATCAACGTTCATCATGTCCACTAGTGGGAACATGGTCACATCAACACCCATACCTTTGTAGTCTCGCTCATGTGAAGTAGGTGTTGAAGTAGTAGTGGCCTCTATGTGGGCGACTTGTCCATCTTGATGTAGACATGTGGTGTCATCATCATCATCCGCCATGTACATCTTCTCCATTTGAATCATCATCGTGTCAAGGGATGGCGTCTCATCATCTATGGAACCTAGCACACAATGAGAGGACACACTAGGGGTAGAGGGTAAGTTGTTAGAAATCGAAATGGCCTCACAAGATCTATCAACTACCTCTCTCAACTCATGTGGTGTATCACTCATTCCCTCAAAGTTGGAGCACTCAATCTCACGTACGGTGGAGGCACTCAACTCACTCTCACTATCACTCAAATGGGCTAAGTGGCTCTCATTCTCACATGGGATTGGTGCCATCTCATAACTCAAGCTCATAGGGATAGGCTCGGATTTCTCAACTCCATACGCCACCATGGTTGAAGGGAAACTCCCATGCTCAACCTTCTCGACCTCGTCGCCTCCAAAGATGCATGCCATAAGAGGGGCATCATCACTCAACTCCATCGTCGAAGGGAACATCCCACGCTTGGCATCATCATCACTGGACCCATGGTCATAGGTGATAGCATACTCCATGCACGCCTCCTTATTCGAAGGGAAAGTCCCATGCTCGACCATCTTGTCATCGCCTTGGTCACCGTCTTGTTCACCAACTTGGCACTCCCACATCATGTGACCACTTCCGTTGCATAGTGGGTGTTGGGGATCGCAGACAGAAAACAAAAAAAAATTCGCCGATGACAACCATAAACTAGCCAAGATCTATACTATGCAGATATACTATACGGAGGAGAACGGAATACATACCCTTGCAGACCGTAAGCATCGACGATCAAAAGATCTGTTTCGATGACGACACGTGATGAAGATGACGTAGCCGACCTCAAGGTCATGTAGAGAAAGAAGACAGCTCCCAGCACCAAACAATGGTGCCTCGCGGTTCCACACACGTACGGTGTGGATGACGACCTCCGGGCTCCAGATCCAGCAGAGTGATACGTCTCAAACGTATCTATAATTTTTGATGTTCCATGTTGATATTATACCAATTGTTACATGTTTTGCATCCACTTCATATCATTTTTATACATTTTTTGGGACTAACCTATTAACAAGATGCCACAGTGCCAGTTCCTATTTTCTGCTGTTTTTGTATTCCAGAAAAGCTGTTCTGGAAATATTCTCGGAATTGGACGAAAATCAACGGAGGTCCCTATGTCAACGACACGTAAACGGAGTCCAAAGGGGAGACGTAGGAGCGCCAGGAGGCGGCCACACAAGGGCTCGGCGCGGCCCCACCTCCTGCCGCGCCGAGGGTGCGTGTGAGCCCCTCGGGTGCCCTCAGCCGCCGCCCTTTCGCCTATTTATTCCCCCGACGCGAAAACCCTAAATACCTGAGTCATATTCCATGAAAAGTTCCAGAGGCGCCGCCGTCGTCAACCCTAACTCGGGAGGGTTCTGAAGCTCTTCCCGGCACCCTGCCGGAGAGGGGAATCATCACCGGAGGGCTCTACATCGCCATGCCTGCCTCCGGAGTGATGCGTGAGTAGTTCATCCTTGGACTACGGGTCCATAGCAGTAGCTAGATGGTTGTCTCACCAGTTTATGCTATCATGTTTAGATCTTGTGAGCTGCCTAACATGATCAAGATCATCTTATTGTAATCCTACATGTTGTGTTTGCTGGGATCCGATGAATAATGAATACTATGATCAAGTTGATTATTAATCTATGTTACATGTTATTTATGATCTTGCATGCTTTCCGTTACTAGTAGATGCTTTGGCCAAGTAGATGCTTGTAACTCCAAGAGTGAGTATTTATGCTAGATAGTGGATTCAGTCTCCAGTAATCTGGGAGAGTGACAGCAACGTCTAAGGTTGTGGATGTGCTGTTGCCACTAGGGATAACCTAACAATGCTATGTCCATGGTCATATGTACTTGTTTACATTACGCACATTACTTAATGCGATTATCCGTTGCTTGCAACTTAATACCAACGGGGAGTACATATGTCAACCTGAAGGTGGATTATTAGTCATAGATGCGGTTGGATAACGGTCTATGTATCTTGTCGTAACGCCCAATTAAATATCATGGTAGTCATCTTGTCATATATATGCATTGTCATGCGCTCAATATTTTATCAATTGCCCAGCTGTAATTTGTTTACCCAACATGTCGTTTATCTTTATGGAGAGACACCACTAGTGAACTGTGGACCCCGGTCCATTCTTTTACACTGATAAAACCACCAACTGCAAACAATTGTTCTCTTTTACTTTCTGCAATTAAACATTATTTTCCACACCATACGTTTAATCCTTTATTACAGCAAGCCGGGAAGATTGACAACCTTCCTGTTTCGTTGGGGCAAAGTAGTTGGATTGTGTTGTGTGCAGGTTCCACGTCGGTCGCCGGATTCCCCGGGGTAGCGCCGTGCCATATACCGCCACCAACAACCTTCTGAAGTGTTTCAACTCCTACTGGTTCGATAACCTTGGTTTCATACTGAGAGAAAACTTGCTGCTGCACAGCTTCATACCTTCCTCTGGGGGTCTCCCAACGAACGTGTGATTTCACGTCATCACAGAGCAACGGAAGTGGAAGAGTGGATCTAGCAGCACGGCGGTGTGCGTATAGTAGAGAGACTTCCCTCCTCGTACGCAGCTCCAGAAATGGAACCACGCTCAAGGTAGGAGAGAAGAAGAGGGAGAATTGGTGTGTTTTCTAGGCAAAGGGAGTCCCCTATTTAAAGGAGGAGGAGGGAGGCCATCCTCCTTAGCTCCCCCATGTGGGACTAAACCCCCACATGGGGTGCGCCGGCCAAGGAGGCAGCCGGCCACCTAGGTGGGCCCCATTCGGCCCACCTAGGCCGGCTAGGCCCTCCCCACCATTTCCCAAATGAGGTTTTTCCCTTAATGTGCCTCTAAGGCCCATTTATGATTTAATGCCTTTAAAATTCGAAATTAATTAAATAAAAAATTAATCATTAATAACACTTATTAATATTAAATAGATATTATTTAATTCATTTGGATTCCGAAACATATTTCGTTTCCCTCCGATCTCCATCGGACATGTCCGGAACACTTCCGGAGTCTCCGTTTTGTTTTCTCTCTAAATCCAATCTAATCGTCACCCACCCTTAAGTGTCTTACCCCATGGTTCGGGATCACTCCAGACATGATCAAGACACGCTCTCCGATCAATGACTAACAGCGGGATCTGGATACCCATGATAACCCCTGTGCGTCCACGAATGTCTTTTATCCTTTGAACTTTTAGACGCCCAGTCTCATCCTCTTGCCTAGCGATACTTAGATTGTCCGAGCGTCGTTCTCCGGTATCACGATTACCGAGCATGATCTCGCCATCGACAAATCTATCTTTACTCGTCTATGATAATACACCCCGTGATCTAGTCACATGCTTGCAAGCTCATTGATGTAATCTCACCGAGTGGGCCCAGAGTATCTATCCTGCTATGTGGATTGGCAATTCCCGCTCTTGATCACTCGCTTCTACTGCTTCCTTCCGATACCCAAAATTGTCACCTTTATTGTCACGCTATATAAGTCATGCCGTTTGATGCGATCAGCCGTATCTTTCAAAGCAGAGATTTGATATGATCTCACGGTCGAAGGAATGAACACTACGTTTCTATATTTTGGGTATGTCCATCAAATCATTCACCTAATGATATGACTCCGTTGTTAACCGATGCCATTGTCCATGATCAGGAAACCTTGATCATCTGTTACCCAATGAACTAGTTAAATAGAGGCTACTAGGGACCTGGTTGTTTTTATACCACACGTGTATTAATATTTCCGCGTAATACAGTTATAGCATGGTATTAAAACGTATTATGAACAATTGAGATATGACAAATAAAATCACTTTATTAATTGCCTCTAGGGCATATCTCCTTCAGTCTCCCACTTGCACTAGAGTACAATTTGATCTAGTTTACAACTTGGTAAAAGCTTAACACCTATAGCAATATTGGTGCACGCTTGTCTCGTGGAAGAGGAAGCAAGTCAACAGATCTAGATCTGTATGTGCTTTGCAACACTTCTATGTCACCTAGTTTGACATCATCCGTATCATATGATAACGGTGAAATATATGCTTTGTCGATGGAGTGAGACTCAAAATTTCGCATAGCATGAGCCTTAAAAGTCTAAGAGATCTATTAAGGGAAACCAGTCATGCTCGGGAAAACAGCACAGTCCAATCACACTTGCTACTTCCGAAATAGCCATATATTCCTATACCTATGTAGATCATGCGACAGTGCATTCATATGCAATTTCGCAAGCTAACCCTTTACGATATGCATTCATATGCAACTTCGCAATCTAACCCTTTATTCAAAACAAAGGACTTCTCATGTATGAGATTTCTAGCCGTATGGGTCAGTGTCATAACTTGCATCATTGTAACCCTTTTACGGCAAGTTGTCTCTTCACTCTCACCCCATACCAGAAAACATATCCTCAGTTCTCTTTAGACACTGAAGGATATACTTAACGTTTGTTCATTGATCCATCCAGGATCACTCTAGAACCCGTTCTTCAACCAAGAACTTGGGTCACATCAAGTCGAGCTTTCAGTATGATAGAATCTATGACTAAGGCATAGAGGATGTCGGACATCCTTTTCTTTCAATAACTATCGCTGAAATGCCAAGATAATCTTAATATTTTACCCAGTCATACAAGTGAGAACTTTTCTTCGCTTGTTTTATTCTGAAACATTTTAGAATCTTAACCTAGGAAAATATTGCGACCTAATGTTATTAAGCCCCTTATGATCTATACGAATTATAGATTTAAAGCTTAAATAATTATTTATACTTTACTAGAGGATCTGTATCATTCTCAATATGTCATTACATATAAACTTTGAAATGACACCTAGCTCCCACTCAAATATGCCTTCCGCATATAAGACAAGGGAATTTCCTTTTAGCTCCCACTCAAATATGCCATTCACATATAAGATCACGAAAAGCTACTTAGCTCCCACTCACTTCTTTATAAATGCAGGTTTCTTCAATTATTTTGGACGACTCCAAAATCCTTTGATCACATTATCAAAGTGAAGATTCCAGCTCCGATATGCTTGCTTCAGCCCATGAATGGACAACTGAAGTTTGCATACATGTCTAGCATCCTTAGGATCAACAAACCATCTCATTGTACTAGTTACAACTCTTTTCTTAATGCTACCATTAAGAAACATGGCTTCTTTATCCATCTATCAATTTCTCAATTCGAAATTATAGTAATTGCTAAAACAATCCTAAATAGACTTAATTAGGCATCGCCACTTGAGACAAATTCTCGTTGTGGTCAACTTTTGAATTTGTTGAAACTATTTTACGACAAATCGATCCTAATAAACGGTTGCCTTTCCGTCAGTGTCTATTTTGTCATAAAATTCCATTCACTCTCAACGGCTTGGAGCCCATCAAGAAGATTTACCCAAGTCTTTACTTGGTAATCGTGCATGGATTTTATCTCGGATTATATATGGCTATAGCCATTTCTCGGACTTAGGTTTACCATCACTTCTTCGTAGTTCGTAGGTTTGTCATGTTCCATTAACATGACGTTCATAACAAGATTGTCGTACCACACAGTGCGGAACACATTCTCAGACCCCTACGACCTTAGTATGAGCTCAGAGCATCATGATCACTTATCATCAGCTTCCTTCCAGTTGTGGAGGACGGTACCGGAACGGTTTCCGTTGCGCCACTCTGATGTCTGGAGAGGAAGTTCATTAACTCCGTCTTGCTCTACTTTCTTTCCCACTTATACCCTTGGACAAGAAACTATTTCTTGATCAAGGTATGTTCGGCAGCAAATTTGCCTTTGTCGTGAGAAATGTATCCAACTGATTTCTTAGATACACTACAAAGATGAATTTATCCGTTTTAGGTTTGATCTTATCAAAAATACTAAAATATCAAAACGACAATCTAGGCTAAAAGCCATGCCATAACTCATATGGTATTGTCTCCATGGATTTAGATGGTTTCCCTATTATCTAAAGTGAATGTTTTGTTCCTACCATACGACTCTAATGATCACAAAAATTCGATAAGAGATTTTATTGATCACACACAATCCAATAGCGTGTGATTACGACGTTCTAACACACCATAACATTGGTGTTCCATACGGCGTAATTTGTGGAACTCTTTTCACAAGTCTTCCAATGATATGCCAAACTCATAACTCAAATCCTTGTTTCCTTGATCTGTATCGCGGGAATTTGATTTTCTTGTTAAGTTTATTTCTCTTACTTCACTCCGAACTTGTTTGATCTTATCAAACTTTTCAGACCAGCATTTCATTAAGTGGATATGCCCATATCTACTCAAATCATTGGTGAAGTTTATAAAAAATGATTTCCACTACACGTTGAAGTACTTCATTGATTCACACACATCGATATGTATGATTCTCAACAAGTTAGATGCCCGTTTTCAGAGAACGGTGTCTCAGTTATTTTGCAAGTGTCATAAGATCAAATCTAAAGACTTGGAGATCCATCTGAATGGAGCTTCTTAATGCACATAACATTGACATGACTTAAAACGTTAGTGCCATAATAATATGGTGTCATTATTAAGTTTGTATCTTTGGCATTAATGTTATAAATGTGAGAGCTACTACCATCTAGATTCAAATAACAACATTCCATTCATAATCGGTGTATGATCATTAAAGATATCACTCATAAATGTAGGACAACGATTTGTCACTAACAAATATGAATAATTGTCTCGCTAGAGGCAAGACACACTTATAATGATCATGCTAACAAGCGATCTAATGGAATTTGTTCAAATCAAATTTAATCTAAATGGTAGATGCAGAGAGAGTGTCTATGGCCATCACAACATATTCACAACATATTGCCTGCCATCATCAACACACTCATTGTCTCTTCATCCTTCCAAGCTACCAAGCAGAAAATCTTGTTTTCATAAAACATGACTAGTATCAAAACTTAGTCACTGCTGCAAGTACTTGTTTAGGTAAAACATTCATAACGTATATCATATATACACCATCATCATTGATGACTTCGGCGATCTGTTTCATCTTCTTGATTCTTCAAGCTAACCAAGAATTCATGAAGATGGATGATTCCCCTTGCATGACATAGTCTTATGACAAAACATTTGCACCTGGCAACGTTGTCTGTCATCCAGTGATCGAGTTGAGCGAGGCGTCTCAATGTCATCAAGTATGACTGCCACGTGCTCCTTTAATGCAAGTGTTCTCTTCCATCTTGGTTGAGAAGAAAACCTGATTTACGGTGGATACAGATCATCAATCTCAGCGACCATTCCAAATGTTCGCGATCTGTTAACACGCACCCACAGTTCATTCTCAACGGCAGAGATCATAGCATACACTGGACTATGATGAATTATCCGCACAAAACTTGATAATAAAATTATCTTTTGTCAGCGGAATCTCCGGTTATCTCCTAGCGGGTTTGTATCAAATAGAGCTAATGGTTTAAACAAAGTATCCTCAAGCTATGGTATAAAAATATGAAGTTTGGACCCAACCTTTTAAGTTTCTCAATCGCAGGAAAGCACCTAAGTTTAAAAGGTCTATCAAATAGGTTATTATCTACAAAGGTTTTGCAAAACATAAAGACTTTGTTCATAATAAAATATGGGTTCAAGTTTTCAAAATAAAACTAAGTTTTCAAAGTAAAACTAAGTTTTCAAAATAAAACTACTAGAACTCCCACTCAAGACGAGTATCCCTCGCATCGTCTTAGTGATTACACAACCCCCATCCATTACACTACCCCCATCGATCAGGCAGATAGCATAACTTCAAAGGTGACATCGTATATCGATCACATCACCGCATGTGACTCGTGCTTAACCTTTCGGTACTTGTGTTCCGAGGCCATGTCTGTACATGCTAGGCTCGCCATAACACCCTCTGACGTATTCGCGCGTGCAACGTGGCTTACACCCACTGTATGCGAACGAAGAGACGAGTGTAACCAATGCGGCGTACCCCGTAACGTAGAACTTTATTGGTGGTGCACGACAGAGGGAGAACACTATTATCGGAATTTTGGGAGGGATCATCTTATATTACTACCGCCGTGTAACTAATATATACATATATATATACACAATATAAGATGCACACAATCTACATAACATCTAAAATGAAATGTAATGCGACATGATATGGTCTCCTCCGCGCCGATGGTCTCCTTCGCGCCGACAGTTTATAAACAATTTAATAAACCTACCTTGACCATATCACATTGCCCCTGCAAAATAAAGTTAGACGCTTTCTACTTTATTTTTGCATGTTTTACGTGGCTGCTAGGGCTTCCGCACAAGAACCGTTTCTTACCTACGAAAACAACCACAACAGCGATAAGACAATTGTCTCTATTACACCCCTTTCGGGGCCCTCCATTGCAAATGATATATCAACTATTGTAGGAGATACAGACACCCCCAGCCACATATACGGTACAAGCCGTATGTCAAGTGTGGAACCAGTCTCGCGTAAGAGTACGTGTAAAGTCGGTCCGGGCCGCTTCATCCGAAATACCGCGATATAAACAAGTACACGCGAGAGGGTAACAAATGTAGAATCGATGCCCACATTCAACATGTTTTAAACCGTACAGATATATCTACGCATAGATCGGCTCTGATACCACTGTTGGGGATCGTAGACAGAAAACAAAAAAATTCCTACCGACGATAACCATAAACTAGCCAAGATCTATACTATGCAGATATACTATACGGAGGAGAACGGAATACATACCCTTGTAGACCGTAAGCGTCGACGATCAAAAGATCTGTTTCGATGACGACACGTGATGAAGATGACGTAGCCGACCTCAAGGTCGTGTTGAGGAAGAAGACAGCTCCCAGCACCAAACGATGGTGCCTCGCGGTTCCACACACGTACGGTGTGGATGACGACCACCAGGCTCCAAATCCAGCAGAGCAGCGAAAGTGGAAGAGTGGATCTAGCAGCACGGCGGTGTGCGTATAGTAGAGAGACTTCCCTCCTCGTAAGCAGCTCCAGAAACAGAACCACACTCAAGGTAGGAGAGAAGAAGAGTGAGAATTGGTGTGTTTTCTAGGCAAAGGGGGTCCCCAATTTAAAGGAGGAGGAGGGAGGCCATCCTCCTTAGCTCCCCCATGTGGGACTAAACCCCCACATGGGGTGTGCCGGCCAAGGAGGCAGTCGGCCACCTAGGTGGGCCCCATTTGGCCCACCTAGGCCGGCTAGGCCCTCCCCCCTCCGGTTGCACGTTCGGTTAATATGGTTAATTCGATTTGGTTTATACGGTTTTTTAGTTTATACGGTTTGTATACTTCGAT
Source organism: Poa pratensis (assembly GCA_947311845.1). Classification (NCBI taxonomy): domain Eukaryota; kingdom Viridiplantae; phylum Streptophyta; class Magnoliopsida; order Poales; family Poaceae; genus Poa; species Poa pratensis. Next base: position 17,504,941 of record CAMZMU010000110.1, read on the forward strand.
AAATACGGTTTTGTACGAGAATATGGCTCGGTTTTGGTAATAACCATTTAATTTTGGTTCGGTTTCGGTAATAACCAAATTAACCTAAGTTGACGCGAATTTTAAAATGACAATTTCTTTTTGTGGCCATATATTACAAAATAACGGAATAGACTACAAAATTAATAGGCATATGATCCAATGTAACCAAATAACCCATAAAGTCAATAAAAGTCTATACAAGTTGCAAATCACATGCTACAAGTAACCCATAAAGTTAATAAAAGTCAATAAAAGAAGCAAATTAATAAAATTTAATAGGCATTTCGGTTTTTTTGTTAACCATTCGGTTTTCGGTTATTAACCGTACTAACCGCAAGGAATATGGTTAGCTATTTTACTAACTCTAACCTTAACCAGAAACCAAAATAACCACAATTTCGGTTCGGTTTCGGTTTTTTCATTTCGGTTTCTCGGTTTTCAGTTAACCGCGTGCAGTCCTACTCCCCCCATTTCCCAAATAGGTTTTCCCCTTAATGGGCCTCTAAGGCCCATTTATGATTTAATGCCTTTAAAATTTGATATTAATTAAATAAAAAATATTTAATCATTAATAACACTTATTAATATTAAATACATATTATTTAATTCATTCGGACCCTGAAACATATTTCGTTGCCCTCCGATCTCCATCGGACATGTCCGGAACACTTCCGGAGTCTCTAGTTTCTTTTCTCTCTAAATCCAATCTAATCGTCACTCACCCTTAAGTGTGTTACCCCACGGTTCGGGATCGCTCCAGACATGATCGAGACACGCTCTCCGATCAATGACTAACAGCGGGATCTGGATACCCATGATTGGCCCTGTGCGTCCACGAATGTCTTTTATCATTTGAACCTTTAGACGTCCAATCTCATCCTCTTGCCTAGCGATACTTAGATTGTCCGAGCGTCGTTCTCCGGTATCACGATTACCGAGCATGACCTCCCCATCGACAAATCTATCTTTACTCGTCTGTGATAATACACCCCCGTGACCTAGTCACATGCTTGCAAGCTCATTGATGTAATCTCACCGAGTGGGCCCAGAGTATCTATCCTGCTATGTGGATTGGCAATTCCCGCTCTTGATCACTCGCTTCTACTGCTTCCTTCTGATACCCGAAACTGTCACCTTTATTGTCACGCTATATAAGTCATGTCGTTTGATGCGATCAGCCGTATCTTTTAGAAGCAGAGATTTGATATGATCTCACGGTCGAAGGTATGAACACTACGTTTCTATATTTTGGGTATATCCATCAAATCATTCACCTAATGATATGACTCCGTTGTCAACCGATGCCATTGTCCATGATCAGGAAACCTTGATCATCTGTTACCCAACGAACTAGTTAAATAGAGGCTACTAGGGACCTGGTTGTTTTTATACCACACATGTATTAATGTTTCCACGTCATACAGTTATAGCATAGTATTAAAACGTATTATGAACAATTGAGATATGACAAATAAAATCACTTTATTAATTGCCTCTAGGGCATATCTCATCTTCAGTGGGCACAAGAGCTTGGGGCATTCTCGTGGATCATGTCCTTGGCCTTGGCAATTGTCGCATAAAGGGTCTTGATCTTCCTATATGGGGGCCAATGTGGTGGTGGCACTTGGTGTAGAGACCATATCATGTGAAGTGCTTGAGAAGGGCGCCGTCTTGGTTGTGTCCTCACAAGTGTTGCCATGCTTCTTGCGGCGTCGACGTGAGCTTGACCGTTGCTCGAAGAATTTGTCGATGTCGGCCATGAACTCGTCAACAATAGAATCAACACTAGAAGGAGACACCATAGGATGTGCACTTGCTGCCATCTTGGATGTGGAGGTTGCACCTTGAACTTGGAGTTTAGGCGGAGGTGCTTGATGGCGTGGCGTCCGTCTTGACTTCTCCTTATGTCTTTGTTGGCGTTCCTCATCGGAGGGATGACGTCGAAAATTGTTTGGATGCTTCTCCTCGTGTCGACATCGGCACGCTTGTTGCTTTGGTGACCTTGGCTTGGAGCTCCCACTCGAACTTGGTGATATGTTCTGAAGCTTGGCGAGTGTGGTGAGGTCGTCTTGGAGCTTGGACAAGTTGCGGTCGACCTTGGCAACATTCTTGTGGCGCCTTCTTGAGCTAGATGGGTCTTGGTTTGAGTTGGCCTTGTCGATGCACTTATTGTGGCGCCGTCTTGTTGTTGATGTAGCATGTCGAAGCGTGGCGCTCTTGGCAATGTTCTTCTCATGACGCCTTCTTGAAGTAGATGGAGCTCCATAGGATGAATGCATGGTGGCCTTGTCGGTGCTCCGTCGCGAGCTTGAACCATAGTAGGTTGTGCCACTAAACTTGGTGGTGCCGCTCTTGAACACGGTGGTGATGGGTGTCATCTCCTCTTGCATGTTGTCGAAGGTGTGGTCGATGTCATCGCACATGCTTGAAGAGTGGTAGTCGTAAACGTTCTCTACCATGTCATCGGAGTTGTAGTCGTAGTAGTGATGCTCGACCATGTCGTTGGAGTCGAAGTCGGTACCATATGATGAAGGTTGGTCGAAGTCGTGGTACCGCTCCATGTCGTTGACGCTTGTATAGTCGGAGTCGTGGTAGCGGAAGTCTTGGTGATGCTCCATGTCATGCACGCTTGCGGAGTCGGAGTCGTGGTAGCGGAAGTCTTGGTGATGCTCCATCATGTCATGGGGGTCATAGTCGGTGTAGAGTTCCCCCACGTCCTCTATGCTTGAGGTATCATAGTCATTGTGGCTCATCAGGTACTCATCATCATGTTCGGCTCCATAGTTTGATCCGCTCTCCCTAGACATGTTAACTCACAAGAGAAGTGTATATGTGGAGTGTAAAGGAACTAGAGCACAACCTCTCACCTTTGTAGATAGTATTGGACGTCGTGGACAACCAAAGGAAACGATCACAAAGTAAAGTTCAAGTATCACTAGTACAGAACGACACATCGGAAACGGGCCAAAAACCCCTTCGGCAACGGAGAAAGTGTCCGTGTCCCCGACCCTGTCACTGATGTCAAGGCCTTCATCGGTAACGGAGGCAAAAAACCATTTCCGATGAGGTCTCCATTTGGCAACGGTTGGCGCAGACCTCCGTTGCTTTAGTTTTCCTACATCAGATACGGAGTTTTTCATCTACCCGTTTGCACTGAGCTTTTCTCATATTTCGGTTATATGCCATAATACATGAAAGGCTGATTGCACAATGCAATAAAACTTTATTCAATTCATAACATAGAACAAATGCCATCATTACATTGGTATACAATAATATCACTGTTTTTTACAATTTGACTACAATCATATCCATCACACATTGGCATAATGTAATATCACCTATTACACTTTGACTACAATCATGAACTCTAAACCTATAAGCAACTAACCTAACAAGATGGAAGGCTAGCTTAATTAAGCCAGCCTTCCATCTTTGACTTGGAGCTCACCTTCTATGAGCTCTCGGTCGTCGCAGTACCCACTCTAAGACCAGTATCCACGAAATTTCCTTGCCTTAAGTTTTCTGGTTCTCGGAATGATAGATTGGTACTTTTATGCAGTGTTGCCGAAATAAACTCCTGCGTGAAAGAAAAAAACTATTAGCGAAATGTACAAAATACATCTGGATATTAAAAAAATCGGTGGCTATTTTCTAGCAACTGCTTTGTTCGGTTGCCATTTTCGAGAAACTGCTAAGATCAACGGCAAATATCCAGGAACTGCTCTGTTTGGTGGCAGACAGCACGGTTTTTGGGAGCGGATGCCGCTGCACAAAGTTAACCTCGACTACGCAGCAATAGATGGGTACGTGACCTACGAGTTGTATCGCAAGATCCTAACCTTGAAGGACAGGCTACGTCCAACATGGCAGGAAATGCTCTGCCCTAGGTGCAAGAATGCCCTAGGTGAATTGCAATAGGTTTTGGATGTCGGTGTTTAACTAGTTTGTACAGTTGGTGCTTTACCAATAAGTGTTTGTAATTATCAGAACATGTATGTGTGAATTTGCACTAGGAATTTGTTTATGTGATGAAATGCTCATACGTAGAACCTAGTTCATCGGCATCACAGCCGGTCACAGAAAGATTTATACCTTTCACCCGGTGGGAGATCGAGGAGGTGCAGGCCTCTGCCAGATGCGCTGAGATGCTACCAGCGCGTTGCGAAGCAATCACCTCCTCCTCCTTCTCCTTCATCGACATCCACCTCCTCCTCCTTCTCCAGATCAGACACCACCTACAGATCCTCCACCACCTCCAGATCGGCCACTTCCTCCTCCAGATCGGCCACTTCCTCCTCCAGATGGGTTTCTGCTGGTAGGTCTGCCGGAGGTGCTGCACCACCACCTCATGAATGACCTCCTCCACATCGGCCTGGCTCAGAAGAAGCCGGGCATCACCGGAGGAGGAGGGCGTCAGATGGTGGCGCTGCCGCATCATTAGCGGATGGATGGCCGCCTCCAGATCGACCTTCCCCTCACGAAGGGCTGCCGCTAGAACGGTGCTGCCGCGGCGGCTAGAGCCGCGGCCGCGATGGCCGGATCTAGAAGCGCCGACAGAGGAAGCCATTAGAGAGAGTGAGGAGAGTTGAAAGCCACAGTGTGCGGTGGCTAGGGTTGGAAGAGAGACAGTGAGAGAGTGATAATGAGAACGAGCCGGCAGTATATATAAGCACCACATTGGCAACAGACATTTTATATAACCGTTTCCATTGATTTTACACCAGCGAGAGAGTAAACTTACTAACAGGTACTCTAAATTACATATGAACGCAGAGACCACTTAGCAGCTAATGCTACTACATACGGACTTGATAATGAAGTAAACGATTACATATATGCTACTACTAGCAGCTGCTGATGAAGACTCGGGCTCATCGTCGCTGTACACGAGTGCGTCCCTCCGGCATAAGGTACCGTCGAAGATCTTGATGAAGAACCCGTTGTCGCCGTCGAACTCGAAGCACAAAAAGTGCCCCTGCTCAAGCTTGTACGCTTGGGCGAATGACTTCCATCCCTGGCCGAGGTACAAATTCCCCCCGGCACTCACGGCCGTCTTCACCGCCCAGCTGCCGTTCTCGCAGTTCTCCATCTTCAGATGCATGGTAGCTGCCACCATGCCTTGGAGCTTCTCTGCGAACGCCCTCGGGAGACTCAGGCGGCTCTCGATGCCCTTGTACAGGATAACCAAGCCGCGCAGCTCCGGGGACATGTCTTCAGAGGACGGTGAGGGCGACACCGACGGCGTGGCATTGCGGCTGCGCCCCCTACCACGGCCGCGCCCTCGTCCACGGCCGCGACCGCTGATGGTACCTCTCGCCGGGGACATGTCTTCAGAGGACGGTGAGGGCGACACCGACGGCATGGCATTGCCGCTGCACCCCCTACCACGGCCTCGCCCTCGTCCACGGCCGCGACCGCTGCTGGTACCTCTCGCCATGGATTTGGACGGAAGGGATCTGGCGAAGTTTGAATAACTGTAGGCGATGGACTGGGGCTTCAAAGAGAGCGCTGATGGTACCTCTCGCCATTTATACTCACGGGTCTGCTCCGCCCACCTCCCCATCTGCCCATTCGCTAGCCTCCACGTATCAACATTTTCAACGGTTGGAAAATTCTATCCGTTACCATAGATGCAAATATTGGAAACGGACAATTTTATTAACCGTTGCCAATATAATAGGTGACGGAGATTGGAAAGGGTCCGTTGCCAATGTAGGCGGGCCTGGTCAGGTTTATACGCACCGGCCGCACGGAAAGCGCGATTCTCCGTCGCCTAACACCTGCCGTTTCCATAGAGGGGTATCCGATGTGTCGTTATGTACTAGTGTATCCAAAAGCAAACAACAAAACACACACATCTTATGGTGGATAGGAAGGTATGGTAGGTGAAAGCGAATTGAACCAACTGGAAACCAAGATATTGTAAAGGCAAGTAGAGAACCACGATGAACCCAAAGCAAAAGAAAGTCAATCTCAAAAGATAGGAATATAGTTCAAGGAAACACACGCACAGAGAGATAAATGGGACTTATGCAACCAAGAAGTGAGCTAAAGAACCATATGATCCTAGCGAAGACTATAAGCTCGTGTCGCACAAGTACAAGGAGAGCCACTAGCTCGATTGCAATTTATTGGTGGGCTACAAGATTTGCACAAAATGTACCACCTACGAGATGTCCATCGAGCTTGCGCGCTTCCTACAAGAGATATGACAAGTGGTGTTTTTTTTTTGCTTGTTTTGCTTCTTTTCTCTTTTCTCTTTTGATTCTTTTCTCTTTTGCACACTCACTTCTTTGATGCCAACACAAGGTATATGTCAACTAGCGCAAATATTTTTGTTTGGAAACTACATGGTGCAAATGTGCAAAGCCCAAGCAATCATTAAGAGCTACCCTCAATAGGACAAGGTAATCGCAAGGATATAGTGTGGCTCACAAAGGAATGACAAGGGGAGAAGATTTGTGATGTTTATACCTTTGGTCAACGATCTTCACTCGTTGTTGTCGAAGTGCCGTGCTTGACCATGGATTTTAGCGATGTTGGATGTTAGATCTTCCGCAATGGTGATGTAGGTCTTGTCCGTAGCTTCGAAACGAGCCAAAGAATACCAAAAACGGAGTCCGGAATCAAAAGATATGGCCAAAACCGTTTTCCTGAAATGCTGTTTTTGCTCTCTGTATGATAGATAGTAGTACCGGGACCAAGGGGTCGGTAGTACCGTAGTACTCCCTCTGTCTTTTATTACCCTGCGTTTTGGGTATTCTGAAAGTCAATCTTTTTAAACTTTGACCAAACATATAGAGAAAAATACTAACACCTATAATATGAAATGGATATAATATGATTCTATGCTTTACGATGATTTAAATAATATTTATTTTACATTATAAATATTGATATTTTTTCTTATATACTTAGTTAAAAAGTTTAAAGTTTGACTTTGACTAAACCCAAAACGCAGGGTAATTTGGGACAGAGGGAGTAGCAGGGTCTGGTAGTACTCTCTCAAACCCGGTAGTACCGCGAAACACGGGATTTTTCAGATCCGAGCTCGGGACATGATTTCAACGCGATTTGGGCGAAAAAACGGACGGTAAAACAGCAAATCGAAGGGCCAAATGATGGAATTAGGCTATGGGAACGCAAAAGAATGTAGATCAACAAGTTTAGGAATAGATCTATGGATCAAAACTATCCAAACGCACAAGATTCACAGATCGATCCAAAAGCAAATTGGGGCTATTTTTGGTGGAATTTTCGAAATTACTCAAAATCAAAGAAAATTTTGGTGGATTTGGGGGTGGAAACACAAGTAAAATCCGTGGCAACCATGCTCTGATACCATATGGTGAAGGGTAAGCCTCTAAGGATGCTCGATCTTCACGGATTGACGAACGAGTGGACGAACTCACGCAAGAACACGAGGAGGAACACGAAGAACGCAAGAACATGAGAACACAAACACGATACAAGAACCGTTTCCCTTACCGGTCGGTCCAACAGGCCCAATAGAATCCACACGAGGGTGGGAGATCGGCAAGCACTCGGTAGAATCGAGAAAGGAGAGACCGGGACGGTAGAATCCAACCAAGAGTGACTAAGCACAAGTAGGGGTCTTGATATAACTCAATAGATGTATGATCTAAGGAGAGGCCTTGAATCCACAAGAGGGATCTTCTCCACAAGGGGAGGAATCATCTCCACAAGGGGAGGAAGTGAGCACAAGCTCTAACTCTATCTCATAGCTTGTCTGACCAAGATCTAAGCAAAGGGGGTCCTATATATAGAGTTGACCACAAGGGGGGGTAGGTGGGAAAGGGATACAAGGGCTGCAGCCCTAATCTGCACGCAGGCAGTCGGCCCACATCGGTAGTACCGGCCTCAGGGCGGTAGTACCGGCTTCAGGAACTGGCACGGTAGTACCGGGCTGGGCTGTCCGGTAGTACCGAACATAGAGTAGTACCGGGCTACTACCGGGCTACTTCCGGGACATAACAGGGGTGATTCCAGTAGCTCCAGGAGGTTCCGGTAGTGGACGCGGTAGTGGGCCGGTAGTACCGGGCTGGCATGCGGCAGTAGTACCGGGGCAGCAGGACGCGGTAGTACCGGCTTGTGCAGTTTCTTCTTCCTTCTCCTCTTCCAAGCCACCGTCTTGTCGGGCTTCAATCCTCGTGCACCTTGGTCATCCTCTCGTGTACCCGTAGTTGTCGTGGCAAACATAGTATCATCAAGGGACGGAGGATGACGTACTATACCATCCAAAAGGGTGGGAATTGAGTTCTCTAAGAGGAATGAGTTCACCTTTGATATCCATGGTGACTTGTGATGTGTTGGAATGCTTGGCATGGTGATGGTCCTAGGTTGCACTACATTAGGGACCCTCGGCATAGCTCCCACGGTGCCCACGGTTGGAAAAACACCGTCGGCGTAGTGCAATCTTCGGCATACACTACTAGGAAACTGCCTTTCTATGGATCACTTTTTGTGGCGCACCAAGTAGTCATGCACCACAAAAAAATGTGGCGCACCTGGGCATGTGCGCCACAGAAAGGCACATTTCTGTGGCGCACCTGGCCATGTGCGCCACATAATGTGACTTTCTGTGGCGCACCTGGCCATGTACGCCACAGAAATGTGACTTTCTGTGGCGCACATGGCCAGGTGCGCCCCAGAAATGTGACTTTCTGTGGCGCATGGTGCTAGGTGCGCCACAGAAATGTGACTTTCTGTGGCGCACATGACCAGGTGCGCCACATAATTTTTTTCTTTCAGATCACACTTCCCTTGTGGATCGCCTTTTCAGTTCTGTAAACAAGAAAATAAAATGATAAAAATTCAAAAAATAAAATCCTTTGACATATAGTTTCGTTTTAGTGTCTAGTTGGTATAGAAATTTTGAAATATGAATTTTGACCTTTTTTTGCAAAAAACAGAAAAAAAAACTTTGCAGAGGCATAACTTTTGCATACGATGTCTAAAAAATGCGTTTAATATATCAAAAAAATCGTGAGAAAAAAGGAGCTCGATTTCACCCGGGTTTACCCAGTGAACTTTTCTCAGATTCGGCAAATTCCAAAAGAGTAAAAAGTTATTTCAAACAGATGATTTTTTCTACAAAATCAAAAAAAATAAAAAAAATTGAATTTTTTTTTGTGGCGCACGGTGGCGGGTGCGCCACAGAATTGTTGGGAGGTATTCGAAATTTGAATCCCGCCCAAGCTCTTCTCTCCTCTTTTTTCTCCTTCTTCTCCCTCTCTTTTCTCCTTCTCTCCTCCACTTCTCCTCTCCATTCTCCTCTCCTCCACTTTTCCTCTCCCCTTCTCCTCCACTTCTCTTCTCCCATTCTCCTCCCTCCTCCTTCTCCTCTCCTCTCCTCCACTTCTTCTCTCCTCCTCCTCCTCCTACACCACCCCGGCGATCTCCTCCTCTACCTCCACCTCCGGCGACACCCTCCTCCACTCCGGCGACCCCCTCCTCCACCCCGGTGACCTCTCCTCCGGCGACACCCTCCTCCACTCCGGCGACTCCCTCCTCCACCCCGGCGACCTCTCCTCCGGCGACCTCCGGCGACATCCTTCTCCTCCTCCACCATCTCCGGTGACCCCCATCCTCCACTCACCCACCTATGGCCATGGCCACGGGCAACACGGCCTCCGACGAAATTCCGACGAAATTCCGGCGAAATTCCGGCGGCCAGATCTAGATCCAGATTTGCATCTAGATCTGGCCGCCATTTTTTTTTGAAATTCAAAAAACAATTTTGTGGCGCATGGTGCTGGGTGCGCTACAGAAACATTTCTGTGGCGCACCCAGCACCATGCGCCACAAAATATGGGTATTTCTGTGGCGCACGGTGGGGTGCGCCACAGAATTAATATTTTTGTGGCGTGGATTCTGTGGCGCACCCACCATGTGCCACAGAATCCTTTTTTGGTGCGCCACTAAAAGGCATTCTCCTACTAGTGATAGATGAGCAATGCTGAGGGGGACCATCGGCGTAGCGTAACCTTCAGCATAGATGCAACAACGTCGAGGGCCACGTCGGCACAGGCTGACCGTAGGCACAACACGCACCACATCGTGCGCTGGCGACCACCGTGGGAGAACAGTTGACGGCCCAAAGCAATGCCGAGGGGATGTCATCGGCGTAGCTCTTCATACGTTAAGCTAACGGCGCGCGTAGCAAGGCCGAGGGGTTGTCGTCGGCGTAGCTTCACCTGTCACAAGTGCACCAAACCATACCTATGCCGAGGGTAACCCCCTCGGCATTGATCCTTTTTCCATTGTATTACTCCTTTTGATTTGATTTCCTGTATCACTACGGGAGAGCGGTTCTAGAGTCTAGGTAGCCCCCTCGGCATTAATTTGGCTTTTCTCCAACGGGTCTAGTTTTGCCGGAGAGGGGATCCGGAGCGTCGGAACCCCACCAAAACCTAGGTGGTGGCATACCATGTGTGTACAAGTGTGTTGGGTGTTGTAGATGTCCAAGATTCCACCCCGGGGTTTGAGCAGGTTCACCGACATCACTTTCTCCATAGCGAGGTCCTGGAGTTATAGCTCGAAACTCTCACTTCGTGTGAAACAGAGGGAATCTTGGCAAGAGTTGGGGTAGATCTTGGTTTTGTGTGTTCCTATGGCCTAACCTAACAAAACCAAGTAAAAAGTCCACTGGCCCACCCCCTTTCGACTCAATTCAAAGGGGTAGATGAGAACTTTGACTTTTCTCCGGCGGGTCTAGGGTAGGGCTGGACATAAAGCTCAAAGCTCGGCGAGCTTAATGAGCGCTCGGTAGCTCGACTCGTTTGAGCTCGGCTCGTTTTCTTAATGAACCGAGTTGAGTAGAAATTTTAGCTCGTTAACATTAACAAGTTAAACAATCAAACTAACGAGTTTCACGAGCTACTCGTTAATCTCGTTAGCAACGTGGCAGTAGGCTATAATATGCATCTTTTTTTTTTGCACACGGTAGGTCTTTGTCGAATGCATGTCAGTATATTTTGTAACTATATCTATGTCCAAAATCTGTTGCTCCTGATCCTTACTTGATAGCTTGCTTAATTATCTGAATACCCTGATACATCTTCTTAACGAGTTGCTCGCGAGCTCACGCAAACATATAACGAACCGAGCCAATCTTTAAATTCAGCTCGTTAAGGATAACGAGCTTAACGATCCGAACCTTAACGATCACGAGTCATAACGAGCCGAGCCTTAACGATCCGAGCAGCTCGTTAGTCCAGCCCTAGTCTAGGGTTTCGCCGGAGAGGGGATCCGGAGCATCGGAACCCCACCAACACCTAGGTGGTGACATACCATGTGTGTACAAGTGTGTTGGGTGTTGTAGATGTCCAAGATTCCACCCCAGCCCTCCAGCGTGCTCCACGTGGCCACCTACTCCGAGGGTATCCCCCTCGACACTGCTCCTGGGCGCCATCTTCTCCGTCCCGTTAACTTTCTGCGTCGACGGCTCAACTGCGCTGAGGGGCAAAGTAAACCATCGGCACAAGCATCTATTCAGCTGTGCCGAGGACCGCCTAAGCCGAGGGTTGAATGCCGAGGGTCACCGTCGGCATTGGCCTAAGCCGAGGGTAAACAGAGCTAAGCCGAGGAGGAAAACCCTCGGCGTTGAACTTCCTTCCTGTAGTGATCCCCATTGTAACTTATCCGGTTTCCGCACTTTATGGGCTAAAAAAGAGAGTGAAAATGTGTTTTTCTTTCTCGGCATGAGTCTAGCTTATTCATTGACAAAACTGGCAATTTGAATAACTTTGGTGTCTCGTAAATGGTCCAAACTAGAAGAAAGTCCATTTTTCATCCTTAAACTCTCGAGAAAGTTCATTATTGATCCTAAAACTTCCGTTTAGTCTAAAACGAACCCTAAAGTTTTGGAAAAGTACATAACCCATCTAAATCGAAAAAAACGCTTACGTGGACAACATGCGACACACAAAAATAAGTGCACTTGACCGAATGGGAACACAATCTAGATTTATCCGCTCCACTCAGTCAAAATCCTCACACGGACGCTAGATTCATCCAACTGTCGTTTAAGTCTTTTGAAAGGATCACATTTGTCAAAAATTACGAGTCGGTAAGAGCCCTTACGCGACCACATCCTCAGCAGAGCAAACCCTAAGTTAGCGGGCTTGGCAACGGCTATGAATGAGTCATCTCTGCCACCCACCTAAGTGCTAGGACCCTCGATGACCATGTCATCTAAGTATGTATGTCGTTTCATTTCATGCCATGGAGCGCCTCCACCTAGTTCTTTGGTATTCCTTAGCCCACCATCCAACAAAATTCCTGCTTTTGCCCAATTTATAGAGGCAAAGTCGACGTGTTCATTTTGAATAAATTAATTTAAATTTCAGAACCTTCGACTGAAACATGATAGGGTACAATTAAAAAACATTCTTCACAAGGGTTTATTTGCAACTGCTATTTTTGTGACTCGTAGCGTGGAGTGCTTTACTAGCGGCAACCTTTTCCCCTTAGTGGTGTGACTCTAATGCAGATTCATTCGAACCTTCGGAAGAAATTAAGGAGATGAGCATTGGGGAGATAAAGCCCATGGAGTTAAAGGAGGGCACGTCTTCAACAAAAGTGGAACCACCTTCCTCAAATCAACCGTCACATGTGGAGGATGCAAAACCACCTAATGAACAAGTTCAAGAAGAAGAAGTGCAACAACCTTAACAACAACCTCCACCTCCATGGAAAAAAGAACCCATCATGCAAGGATAACTAAATTTAAAAAATAGATCACACCATCAACAACATTTGGAGTGATATGAGGAAAGGAAATCAAACTCGCTCATGTGCAAGATTGTCTAATTTTTGTGAGCATTACTCAATTGTTTCCTCTTTTGAACTTATCAAGGTTGAAGGTGCGCTTCGTGACACATATTGGGTGAATGCAACATGAAGAACCACACAACTTCGAGGGCAATCAAGTATGGACATTGGTGGACCTTCAGATGCCAATCACAATGTCACTTGCATAAATTGTATTTCGGAACAAGCAAGATGATCGTGGGATCATCGTTTGCAACAAGGCTCGCCTCATCGCACAACACTTCTCTCAAATAGAAGGTTGGGATACAATGATACGTATGCACCCATGGCCCGTCTTGGCTATTCGTATATTTCTCGCATATGTAACCATCATGACATCTCACTAAATTCAAATGGATGTGAAAAGTGTTTTTCTCAATGGTAAACATTATGGACTAGAATTTGTGAAGCAACCTCATGGATTTGAAAACCCTAAGTTTCCTAATCATATATTTAAAGTTCAAAAGGCACTTTATGATTTTAAACATGCACCTCGAGCTTGTTGTGAATGCCTTAAGTATTCTCTAGTCAAGAGGGGCTTTCAAACTGGGAATGTTGACTCCACCATGTTCACTGAGGCTAAGGGAAATGATTTGTTTGTTTGGCAGAAATATTTTGATGCCATTTTATTCGATTCTAGTGACCATGCCTTTAGGAAAGAGTTTCGTAAGAGAACGCGAATATTTTTGAAATGTCCATGATGGCTGAACTTAAGTACTTCCTTAGACTTCAAATCAAGCACACGGGGAAGGAATGTTCATCTCCCTAGAAAACTACACTAAGAATGTAATCAAGAAGTTTGTTGTGGACATGGCAAAGAGAATTGGTACACCAATGCCTACAAATGGGCACCTAGACCTCAACCATGAAGGTAACTCTATGGATCAAAAGGTGTATCGTTCTATGGTTGTATCTTTGTGCATCTAGGCCGGATATAATTCTGAGAGTAGGCATTTGTGAGAGATTTCAAGCATATCCAAAAGAATGCCACCTCAGGGTTGTTACAAGAATGTTGATGTATTTCGTTCCCATTGCCAACTTTCGGGCTTTTGTATTCAAAAGGTGCTTCTTTTCATCTTCTTGGCTATTAGCATTTCGACTATGCCGGTGCAAGGTTGACAAAACTAGATGCATAATTATCTCTAAATCAGAACATGTATAGCTAACCATTCATTTTAATCGTCCATTTAATTAGGGGAAGTAGGCATGCCAGCCAAGAGACGACATGCAGATGAAACAGAGGACGGAATCTAGTGCATGCAAAAGGAAATTGTTTCCACCAGCGCTATAAAAGAGGATAATTATGTATCTGGTTTATGCGCTACGATGGAATCACGATATCTAAACATGCTCACAACATAATGAAAAACATCAACATCTCGCCACAGTGGTATTTAGGGGCTCCAACAATAACCACCGGTTTAAGAAGCTCATCTCATACATCAACTGCACCAAAACAAACCAAGACAAAAAAAAGCAAACAAGACAAAAGATTTGTCTTTTTCATTAATTAAGAGAGAAGTTTTTAGAGGTGTAACAAGCCAAGTCTTGACCGAAAGAAGGTTAAGGCCATAAATAAAAGCCTAGCTTTAGCACCAGCGCTACACCACAAAGCCGCCTCATCTTTTATCTTCTAAATTAGCATCATGGCGGTGATAGACTTGTTTTGAAACACGCGGGCGTTCCGTTCCAACCAAACTTGACAAGCATAGCAAGCGAGGCCAAGACCTTCCGGTTGTCTCCTTTCTTGTGTATAACAGTAGTCAACCAATCCTTCACGTTTTGCAAGGCTTTCTTTACATGTGGCTATGAATGTTAGCAGGATCACTGAGGTGGCTATGACATAAGAAACTATTGCTCAACAGACTTGTTTTGAAACACGCGGGCGTTCCGTTCCAACCAAACTTGACAAGCATAGCAAGCGACTCCAAGACCTTCCGGTTGTCTCCTTTCTTGTGAATAACAGTAGTCAACCAATCCTTCACGTTTTGCAAGGCTTTCTTCACAGGTGGCTATGAATGTTAGCAGGATCACTGAGGTGGCTATGACATAAGAAACTACTAGGGATATTAGCGCGGCAATGCCGCGCTTGTTTGATAAATTTTAAATATCTTTTTTAAAAAAGTTGTGAAATATGAATATTATTTGAAGTCGGAAAAGTTTGCGCTTAGAAGAATGTTGAGATTTTGAAAATTGTCCGTATTGGAATGTATTCAAATTTGTATTCTTTTAATGTTTGAAAAATGGTAAGATTTGGAAGGTATTTAAAATTCTGAAATATGTAAATGTGAAATTTGATTTGAAATGTTTAAATAGATTTTAAAAATTGAACAATTTGGAATTTATTCAAATTTGAATTCTTTTAATGTTTACCAAATGAGCAGGTTTGAAAGTCATATGAATTTTTGAAACATTAAAATTTGTAATTTGAGTTGGAATGCTCAAATATGATTGTTTTTCCCATAAAATTGTCCAAATATAGGCCAGTTTGAATTATTCAATCTTATTTGTTTTTTGTCAAAATAGTTAACATTTTTTCCCTAGCATTTTGATATATTTTTTATATTTTATCGATGGGTATTTATAGGATTTTTTCCGTTTTCTGTTTCTTTTCTTTGTTGGGGAAAAGAAAAAGGCAGGTCGGGTCCGGGAACTTAGCGCGGCAATGGCGCGCCCGTGTAGGAAATAAAATTTAAATTTGGTAATGTGCACTTTTAAAAATTATGTAGGTTTGAAAATTAGTGAAATTGAAAGAAGTTTGCGTTTAAAAATTGTTTAGGTTTTGGAAGTTGTTGAAGTTGGGGTGTTTTTCAGATTCGAATCATTTTACGTTTGTAAAATGAGTAGCACCCGTTGTAATTCGAATTGTTGAAATTCATTTGCTGCTATTATTAATTAATTTACTGATATTATTTTTTGTGGATTTCATTTGAGTTCGAAAGAGATTTTTGAAATCCATAATTTGTAAATTGACATAAATGTGTCAAATGGGTTGTTGTGTAAAATTTAAAATTTTCAAGATTTGCAATAATTTGGAAAAGGTTAGAAAGTATTTGGAATGGTTATTTTGATTTTTTTTTTAAATTAAAGTTGGCCTGAATCGGTTTGTAGTTCAATTTGAAAAGTTACAAAAGTTTTGGAAAATAGGAAAACAAAATAGAAAATACAGGAAAAACAAAAAAAAAAGGCCGAGCCAGCCGCACATAAACAGGGACTGGCCGATTATAACGTGCGCATGTGGTGCAAGTTTGAATGTGCGCGCGCACGTGCACTACGATGTGCTGGTAAAAATACAAAGGCCGTGGGTTCACATAGTGACATGGCGTACGACGACGGTACTGGTAACCCCTGAAAATACGAAGGAACGTGTGGGTTCACACTCACACACCAGTCGAGGATAAGTTTTTACACCAGGTCCACGTATGTATGTCGACCAGCACGGATGAAGCCGCAGGAGGTCTCTATCGATGGAGCTCTGCTCAAGCCGCAACAAAAGAAAGTTCCACGCTGGTTCCAAACAATACTCCCCGAGTCCGCACTCATACCTTTCGGATAGTGACGGACGGCGGCGAGGTCGTCTCAACGGAGGGGGACAAGACAAGACAACAGTAAAGATATCGGGCCCGCGACGCCGCCAGGAAGCAACGCTGCCCGGCCTGCCGGAATGGCGGAATTTGACCGGTCCCTAACCGCGCAACGGTCGAGTGGCGCAGGCAGCTCCACGATGACTGGTCAAGTCAAAACCTGTCGATCTCGTCCATGCTTGGATCCATGTCTGTCGATGTCACCTTCGCCGGGGGAGCTAGCTACTGTATCATCACGCAGACGTTTTAATATCTCCGCTATCTACAACAGGTTGAACAGAAAAGTCCATTTTGACGAACACAGAGATTCTTTTGATCTTCTTTCTGAGTGGCCATTCGTACAAGTTAAATACTCCCTCCGTCCAAAAAAAAGTGTCTCAAGTTTGGTTAAAAGTGGAGGTATCTAGACATGTTTCATGTATAGATATATCTATTTTTTGTCAAATCTGAGACACTTATTTTTGGACGGAGGGAGTACCAAACACCCGCCGCGAGGCTAGGACCAACGAGCGCTTGATTGACATGACATTACAACGGACACGTAAACATCAAAATCAAGCTCTAAACAGTCCACGCCTACGCCCGGAATGTGACACTGACACAGCCGATCAGCATCGCCCGCCTCCAGGACAGAGAACAACACAGCCGATCGGATCGCCGTCACCGGGACAGAGTATCTTGCTCATATTGGACCGAGAATGGCAAAATTAGAACACACCATCTTAAGAAGAAAAAAACTCGGCAAGTGCACGCAACACATCTCGTCTTTTGTACAGAAATATGTTGGACCGCACAAGGCTAAACGCCTACCAATGGAAGAACACCTTCTACACGGGTCATTAGTATTCCCTCCGTTCCATTTTAATTGACTCACATATATCTAGATATGAATGCATCTAGACACGTTTTAGTGCTAGGTACATGCTCCCTCCGTTTATAAAAGGATGTCTCAATCATTCTCAAATTTACATGTATGTAGACATGATTTAGTGTGTAGATACATACATATTTAAAATAGGTTGAGACATCCTTTTGTAAACGGAGGGAGTACATATCTAGATATATGTGAGTCAATTAAAATGTACTGGAGGGAGTACAAGTTAACTACCAAACACCGCCATGTTAAAGAATGGCAAAACCAGGACGCACCATCTTAAGAAAAGAAAAAACCTGAGAAGGCCACGACCAAGAAGCACTGGATGGACATTATAACGGATACCTCAACATCAAAACCACGCCCTAAACAGTACGTTCATACCGTCAACGCCTGTGTGTTGATCGGAATCGCCGTCACCGAGATAGAGTATCTAGCTCATATTGGACCAAGAATGGCAAAACTAGGACGCACCATCTTAAGAAAAAAAACAAAGCCGACAAGTGGACGCAACACATCTCGTCTTTGGTATAGAAATATGTTCAATTTCTGGATATATTACTCAGGAAACACAGAAATACAAGAAATATCCAGAAACAGCCCAGCCGCACAACGTTGAACGCCTACCAATGGAAGAACACCTTCTACACGGGTCACTATAACCTCTTCCATTCACAATCACTACTGGTGAACCCACTGAAAATCTAATTTTCACTCACGGGTTCACACTCCAGGCCCGCCAATGGAAATACGCCATAGAGACATGTATGTGGATTGTGCAAAGCTCTGCCGGATGGAGTTCCACAGATGGGTTGTTGTTGCCGGTCCGTTAATGGTGATTTTTTGTTAATACAAACTACAACCATTTACTCTGATATTACAACCAACTACTCTGATGGCATGCTTCACATTAGCCTGAGTAAGAAAGAACTAAATAATAATGTCTACAGTGTACATTGTAAAACATTTCTTTGCCATCATTTTCATTCGGAAGTCATGCAGGATCACCTTGAAATGACAAACAAATAGTTGGCCAAAATATTTTAATTTTCTCAAGGACTAAGCTGATAGTGACTAAGAAGATATAACAGTTGCAAAAACAATATTGAGAACGTATGATACTTAATAATGAGTAATTAGATACCCGTAATGCTGAGGTCACATCTCAGTTTTTGTAAGTTTCATGAAAAGATAAGTCCTCGATATAACAAAGAGATGGACCACATGATTGACACGATTGAGCAATCGGAAATACATCAGATGTACAACAGAAGCATAAAATTTCAAGAACTTCAACACAATTTATACAAGAGAACCGTCTAACCAGTTCAGGAAAACCTTCAAGAATAAAGCTTAGTCATGCTATGTAATATACTTTAATAGGTATGACATGAACAAAAAAAAAGTCGAGTTGATGTGCCGCCGGTTCTTGCCTTCGGTTTTAGCCATAAAAATATGTCTACCTTAATTAAACCTAAAGAGTCAGTATTACACAAGTAAAATCGACCATGATGGAGGAAGAAAGAAGCTTGACAAAAAAATTGATGTCCACAACCTCTGTTTAAAAAAAAATGTTCACCACCTAAGAGAAAGAGAACAACACATAATTAAAAGCTAGCAGAGATCAGAATAATCAGAAGCGTACAGTGAGCAACAGCAAGCTGAAAAAGACGTGGATTTTCCCGTAGAAGGAATCGAATTGAAGTCACCGTGAACTGCCGCTCAGATTGGTCGCCGGCGACAAATCCGGTGGACCACGGTTCCCGCGACGTCACCAGCGAGATGTCATTCAACTCCGGATCCACGGTTCCCCACTCTCCAGCGCGTGCTGAGATGTCGTTCCAGTGCCTCGCTGGAGCGCCGCCGTTGCACATGCTGACCCGTGTATTTAAAATAAAAATAAAAACAGTTACTAGTGACGTGCAAATTTGAGGGCATACATTGGTACGCAATATATAGTGGTGTGCAGTTATATATGTGTTTTGTCATAGTCACTCAAGAGTTTTTATGTCTTTTCAACATTGCACGTGAATATAGGAGTATACCATTGTCTCTAGCTAAGTGTTTCATAATCACAGGGATGCATAAGTGTTTCATTATTCTTTTTGTTTTTCGCTGGCTAGTCTTTATTGTCACTCTTTCGGGCGCATGATTTGTAATATTTCAAACCTGATACTTCAAAAAATGCAATAAAACGGCTATATGCATCCCTGTGATGCAGAGGTTGTTCATGGATGGTTTCTCCTCCTGCGTATCTATCAGGTTGTCACCTCGAAAAACTTACATCTCGATCGATCACGATCATGCTGGGTGCGGTAGAATTGTACATGCATGCATAGTATTACTATAATTAATTAATGTGTTTCTAATCCTACTCTTCTACTTGTTCTGACCACACTATGTCGATCTGTGAGTGGGTGTGGGATGCCTAGCAGCGGTCTACTGAGCCTGAGGCGTGGACAAGCTATGACGATGACGACGAGCTGATCGCGCGCATGGTCCACCATCTCCATCACACAGCACCGCCGTGACCGGCCGGCGCCGGACTTCTCACGGCCTTCGTCACGGCTTCCCTGACGGTCTCCTCCTCCCACTTCGCGCCTGACGTCGACTGCAAACCGTAATCAAATCAGGGGTTAATAACCATAATGTCCAGGCCGCAGTAGTTTAGTAACGCGTGATATCATGGGTTCTTAACTTTTCATGGAAAATTGCTGTAAAAAAAAATTCATGCAAAACCTGGCCGGTCAGCGTACGTTACGGATTCGTTCTGTTGGTCAACTTAAAGTATCTCAGTTTTAAATTTGCATGGTTCACACAAAACCTAGTTTAGCTTACTCAGCATGCATGTTGGATAAACATAAGTCTGCTACTAGCTGCTAACTATACATGTTACTAACTATGTAAAAGTAGGTCCGTTTCTCGGCCTCTCCGCGAACGTGCACTGTAGAAGCCCAGGCGCGCGTCCCAGAACGCAGCGGCGCGCCGCCGGCGAGCTCCGCCCCGCCGCGGCAGAGCCCAGTAGCCGCTGTCATCAGCATGACGTCAACGCGGACCTGGGCTCCCTGGGCTTCGCAACTGGGCTACATGCTGGGCTCGGCCGTTTTTTTTTCTCTGTTCTTTTTTCCTTTTTTCCCCTGCTTTCTTTATTTCCCTTTTCTTTTGCAAAAAACTTTTATTACTTCTCAAATACAAATTCAATATTCCACTAAACAATAAACAAACTTGACTATGCATGCTTTCCCAAATTGAACAACTCTGAAATTTAAATAATTTTTAGTACAAATTTTCCTCGAATTCCAATATATACAAGATTTAGCAATTTTTTATGCGCAAATTTGCAAACTTGAACTTTCCGGACCACCGTGTTCACACTGAAATTACAAATTTCAAATTAGACAAGGTGTAACCATTTTCTAAATTTCAATACACTGAAACTCAAACAAGTTTAAATGTGGACGTTACCAAATTTGATTTTTTTACGCCACGGTTGAATGACTTTCAAACATAGCCATCTCGAAAATTTAAAATTTACCACACACGCCGCGTTTAAAAAAAAATCAACTACAAAAATTTCCAGACGATGCTATTTGACTACATCACACGAATTAACGGTTTCTAAACAAAATATTTTTAGAAAAATGTTAGATTCCTAACAAGTAGGACCATTTTAGCCATAGAATAAGAAGTTCTCGAAAAATCAATATTTGTGAATCTATCCACCGGAAAAATATGCATAACACATCCGTCCGATCCAAAAAAATAAATACTAGCTACTTATGCCAAAAAAAGAAACATGTCTTCAAATTCCAATTTGGTCAATATATCAAAAAAATCCAAATGCACTTCCTCTAAACATTATTTGCAAAAAAAAAACAAATTCACATCCTCTTATTATGGATTGAATTTTGAAAATATGAATAACATATGCAAATGATCAGAAAAAATAAATACTAGCTACTTATGACAAAAAACAAACATGTTTTTAGAATTTTTTTAATAACATATGCTATTTATGCCAACCAACGAGCATGTTTTAAAATTCCAATTTGGTAAATATTTGAAGAAAAATCCAAATGCACTTCCTCTAAACATTGTTTACAAAAAAAATCATATCCTCTAATTATGGATTGGATTTAAATTAAATTTTAAAAATTCTCACATAATGTAATTCCTCCCATTATTGAGCTAAAGTAAACATCCAACAAAACTTCAATAATTTTTCCAAATTCCCCCACTTTTTAAAAAAGAATATTTCCAAATTTAAATTTTACCACACGACATTTTCCGAAAACCACACAATTTTTGAACGTAAGCTCACTTTGCATTTCAATAGTTTCCAAATTTCCACACTTCTTAAATAAGGACAAATCAAAATTTGAATTTTACCGCACAAGCGTGACTATAAATGAATTACTCTAAAATTGAAACAACAAATAACACATTATTTTACGTAGAAAAAAAATAATACACCGATCTCTACCGCGATAATTTTCATACAATAAATTCATAACTTTTAATCTATTATTCATGAAAAATGCAAATAATGTATCAATAAATTTCAAATTTAACAAATTTTCACACCCTTAACACAGAAATTGTATAAAAATAAAATCTATACCTATATCAAAGTTCACAATAATAATGATAAACCGAGATAATTTCCAGATAGTACTTAACCACATAATAAAATACTGGAAATTGCAAAGTTCATAACTTTCAATCTGTTATTCATGAAAATGCAAATAACATGCCAAAAAAGTTTTGAATTTAACAAATTTTCAACTTCTTCGCACAAAAAATTGTAGAAATAATAATAATAGTAATAATAATTTGCTTAAATAATGAATTATCTCTAATTACTAACTCAAATAGAACATTTTAATTTTGGTACTTATTTAAATGAAATCTAAATGACCTGACTAAAAATATATAATACAATTCAATAATTGTTCATTTCCACTCACTATGGACATACATTAAATATTAACGAAAAAAAAAGTTTGCCAGTTCAATTCACTAGATATTTAAAGATACTCCACACGACAAAATCCGACAAATTTCAACATTTCGAATCCTGGCGGGTAAGAAAATATTCTCACTACGACTTTTTCCAATTTTATGCTCATTTTAATTGAGTCAACCTAAAAAATGAGTTCAAGGGAATTATGCATAAAATATTTGTTTTCTTTTAACTATTCTTCAAGCAATTTTCTGCACCTCTACAAACTATTATTCATTCATGATGGAAAAATATTCGATAAAAGTCCTACAAAACTTCAAGAAAAATTTATTCCTTTTTGTGTAACATAATTTTTTTGTAATCTACAAATAATTTGCTTTCATGCTTCTTATATGATGTTAACCTACTCAGATCTTATGCTTCATGACTTTATTGCAATTTCCTTCTAACTGTAAATGTATAGATTTATTGATGCTTAGTAGATGTTCGATTTAATCCAATAGTGTTCCAGAAGAAATTAATTCATTTTCCATTCTATGATTATTTTGTAAGATAGAAGATGCTAAAAAAAACTTTATTGGACACTAAAATATTTCTGTTCACACCTTATGCAAGCTGCTTATATCAAAGTTCGATCTTGATTTATTTATATGAAATTTCTCTTATTGTTAAGATTTTATATAGCTTAACAGAAGTTTACCACGGAAGGTTTAAATTCAGTGACTCTTTCTAATCCAACTCCGACAATGCTTTAGAACCTAAGCTGACTGTAGCAAACAATATTTTTTAAGAATACATTTCAATACCATTAATTTGTCATAACATCCATACTAAATGCAGTGCACTGATGTCGTATGTTGATTACTCTTTTCCTTTTCCGATGTTTAGTTTTTATCGACAAAACACAAATCCGAAGTTGGTTCTGATAACACCAAAGATCCATATTTCATTGTCAACAAACAACCGGAAAAATATATCAACACGATCACAAAAATACATTCTAACTAACTATGGCATACGATCAAAAATTCAAACTAAAATATTTTTAAATTTCGATTGCCTTTCAAATCTGAGCATTAACAAACAGAAACATATATCAACATAATCAAAAAATAAAGACTAACTGTTTATAACATATGATCAAAAATCAAATTTGAATATTTTGAATATTTAAATGTCCTTTAAATGTGAATATTTCAAAATTTTGAACGCCTTTCAAGCCTGATCATTTTACTAACGTAAAAAAAAACAAATCTAGAAAACTTCCCAATTTGAACAATTTCCAAAATCTAAACAATTTTTGAACACAACCTCTCTTTGCATTCCAATAATTTCAAATTTACACACTTTTTAAATAAAGACATTTCCAAATTTTAATTCCTAGTAGTTTAATTAGTGAAATGAAGACAGCTTTATTGCCGTAACATACTACTAAAAAAAATCAAAAAATTCGTGCGTGGAAGCACGGATATAGAATGTGAGCGTCGGGAGTACTAGCATCTAAGATTAAAAAACTACGTGCTACTAGTCTATTAAGCGGATTGATTATATTTAATGTTAAGACAAAAACTGTGCTCCTACCTTGAGGTGCAATGTCAGGCTTGGTCGATGAGGCCTGTCGCCGTCCTCGCCGGTGCTCATCGACACCAGGCTGACGTCTTCCCCTATCTGATCTTTCAGGCACTGCAGCGTCCTGAGCACCACGTCCGTCGTGTTGCCATGCGCCGGCCTCGCCGCTATCTTCACCGTGCAAACCTCCCCGCTCTGCTCGCCCTCCGTCGCAGTTATCTGGATCTCGACCTTCTCACCGGCCTCGGGTTCGTCTTCCTCGGCGCCAGGGCCGCTGGTGGCTCGCCGGGTCAGCTGGGCTTGGAGCGCCTGTTCTTCTCCTCGAGCTCACACACCTTGGACTTGAGAGAGTTCACGTAATCCCTCGCAATGATCAGTATCGACGTCTTGTCCTTCTATAGCCAGAAGAGATGATCGAAACAAATTAGCCATCGTTAATAGTCAAAGAACCAGTACTCTTGATAGAGTTAGAATTTTGGGTGCATGCAAATGTACCTTGGACCCGGAGGGAGGACGGTCTTGAGGGCGTGGAAGCTGTCGTTGAGCTTCTCCCGGCGCTTGCGTTCGGAGATCATGTGCTGAAGCTGGTTCCCCGACGGCTCGGCCGCCGCCGCCGCCGCCTGCTGCTGCTGCTGCTGCTGGCAGTAGTACTGCTGCTGCTGTTGTTGGTGGTTGTACCTCATCGTCTTGTGCATCTTGTCAAGGACAGACATGGCCATCTTGAACATCCTCTGTCCGCATGCCGGCTTCGTCTGCCTCCGCCGGGGACCGAGGTGGCGCTCGTAGCGCCTGAATGCGCTCGTGGACATCTCGCCTGGCGCCATTGCCGCCAGCGTTTCGTGGAAGTTGGTAACGTACTGATCGTCGTAGGGAGCACGACTCCGGGTGCTACTAAGGAGGAGACCTCAGGGAACTGGAGTCCGGTCGCCGGGGCGGCCATAACGTGCCCCGCCTTGGAGCTGATCTCCGGGCTGCAGGAGAGCGAGGCAGAGCGGTACGAGGAGGAGGTAGAGGACGAGGAGGGGAAGCTGCGGCCACCGGCGGCGTAGTGCGAAGGGAGGAAGTCGAAGTCGTCCACAACGGAGCTGATATCGCCGGAAGGGACGCCGGCGTACACTGCTGGGTCGACGTCGTCCACGTTCAGGTGCATGCTAATCTGCAAGTCGCATATACCAAGATTAATCATTTGATTAACTGCATGATCTGGTGTTTCGGTGCATGCTTTCGTGCATAAAGTTAATGAGTACGGACTCATTCTTGCCTGGTTGAGGTGTTGGTGAATCTCGGAGCCCAGTTCATGCTGCTCCTCCCTGCACTGCAACACTGAAGGGATGAAGCTGCACGAGCAAATTAAGAGCACGTAATGGATGAGATAAGTTTCCTGGATTGAGTACTAGCTAGCTATGATCAATCGATATTGGGTAATATATATGGGCGCTGTGAATGCACCTGGCAGCGTAGCCGCACATGAAGCCGCTATTGCCGGCGCCTCCACCGCCGCTGTTGGCCGCGTAGCCATGGCTCCAGCTGCTGCTATCCATGACTGGCGCCGTAGCCGGCCAGATATTCCTAGTGGAACTACGATTCGTGTGGATAGACGCCTAGACCGGTTGTGTTTGAGCTATAGATGAGCTGCTGCTATCAACCCGTACTCGTAAGCCGGTTTGAGGCGGTTGTGATGGTCGAGCACGGATATATAGAATGTGAGCATGCGATCATGTCTTGGAGGTGGTGGTCGTGGACGGGCACGTGCCAGGGTGCTACTAGCTGGCCAGTTAATTACACTTCCAGTTGATTGGAACCTAGCGGATGATGTACGACCGTGGTGCCACGAGTCACCTGACGATTAGCAGGTTGGTTAAGTCCACGATCCATTCCGTTGGCGTTTGATCGGGGCATCGAGGAAACCGGGGGGTGGCACTGGTCTTAAATCGCATATATTAGTGGACACTAACTTTTCCGAGTAACTTCTTAATTAGGCATCTGCTCAAATAGAAATTAAGCATTGTTTGGCTATATACTCCTCATCTTTCAGTAAAACCTGTAGGAGCCAGGGCGACGCCAGAAAAAAGGACATTACCTGATCCCCACAACCCGAGTCGACGTGCTTATGTACAGAATTGATGCACTTGTGTCGGAGGAGTACCCCCGGGTAGCGTCAAGGCTTGGCGTAAGTGGAGTTCAAAGGCGTGCCGAGGTACGGAGAGGGCCGACCTGTTTGGGCCTGAGCGCATCCGAGCTTTACTTTTGCCTGGAGAATAAAGGCCGACCTATCTTGGACCAGAGGGGTCCGAGGTACCCCATTGGCATGGGCCGAGGTTATGATCCGAGCTGTGATCAGCCGACCTAACTACCTCGGTGCTATGGTTGGGGTTGTGAGTGCAGGAGGAGCTATGGGAAGGAAGTGAGGTCCGACCTGGTAAAAGATCTTAAGCCCAGGAGCCGGGCTAACCACGGCAGGAGGCCGTAGCTCGGGCAGGAGTCAATGCTCCAGTCACTTCACGCCTGACACGGAAGCGTCTGTCATGGAGCATGGCAGAGGCGTGCCCCAGGTTCGGCGGGGCTGCACGCCTCTGACCGCTGACCGCGTGAGATCCGGGGTCAGGGCTACGAGGTAGCTCGGCGCGGCTACGTCCTGTCTCAGTCAGAGGGGACATCCTAGCTCCACTGTGGGGACGCAGGGGATGGGCAGGTCGTGTCTTGTCCCTGACAGGAGTACAATGATGATCAAAGCAGAGGCATGGCTACAGTGCTCGGCGAGGGGCATTACGGTAACCCGGCTGGCCTATATAGGGGGCTTCCCCACCTTCCGCGACGGGGACGGAAAAAGAGGAGAAGAGACCCCGGCACCCTAGTTCATTCTCCTAGTATCTTCATCTCCCACCTCAAGCTCTCACCATTGTATCATCACACAGCTCGAGGAGCGACCTGTACTTGTTGCCGTGAGCTATACACTGACTAGGATAGTGCTGCAGTAGGGGTGTTACCTCCGCAAGAGGGCCCCGAAGCAGGGTACATCGCGGTGTGCTTCGCGTTCTTGGTGGCTTGGTTTTCAGTTCGTGTTCTTGCCGCGTTTTGTGTGTTCTTGCTTGTGCACTTCGAGAGTGCATAAACCCTCCCCGGATTCCCCCAACGACCATTCGGCCCCAT
The DNA here is from genome assembly GCA_947311845.1 of Poa pratensis. NCBI lineage: Eukaryota > Viridiplantae > Streptophyta > Magnoliopsida > Poales > Poaceae > Poa > Poa pratensis. The sequence continues at coordinate 17,531,939 of CAMZMU010000110.1, forward strand.
CTTAGCCATACCCATGGCATCTGTCGTGATCCCACCACGACAGTTGGCGCCCACCGTGGGGCAGATTGAGGCGTTGGAGGGAGTTTACATCCGGACGGGCTCAGGCGAGCGTGTTCTTTCCGGGCTCATCGCCAAGATCGGTGAGTTCAACTTCGTCAGCGACAATGCGGGGTGCTTCGCCGGCAAGCCCTTCCCCGAGCATGGCTTCACCATGATGCTCGGCAGCTTCGTCACCTATGTTGCTGTCGAGGTTGTTCGCGAGTACCCGGAGCAGGTGCTCGTGGACGACGAAACTCCTCTCCTTGCGGCTCTAGGTCGGCGTATCACTCGCCCCGGAGCTGCGTGGAGGTGATGATGACCGGTCCGGTTGATGCCGCTGGCAAAGGAGATGCCAGCAAACCAAGCCGGCCGAGGGTGCTAAGGTGAGAGCTGCAAAGCCCAGGCTAGAGAAAGAGTTGCCTGGCACCCCCGGGTGCAACGCCGAGGTGCAGTCCTAACAGAGATAGCAGACACTAGCAGATCCTGTAGATCCCGGAGTAGATATAGTGGTGACTGCGGCCGAGCTAGAGGAGAAGCGTGTCTTGTTGCAAAAGGAGGCTGTAGCAATGATAGCAGCCCGAGATGAGTTCAATAGAGATCTGCGTGAGTACAATGCAGCGAATGGCTTCACCCCGGTTGCAGCTGATACCAATAGGTTAGCCGAGGTGCGGCAGAGGGGCAAGGGGCTCAATGATGAGATAGACAGGGAGGCTCGACCTACCACTCGGCTAGGAGTGAGAGTCGCGTGTCGACTGGAAGGCCGGTGTATAGTTCCCCTGCTAAGAACCTCAGAGCTGCCGAGGCAGGCAGGGCCGAGCTATCCGGGTTGACTGGAGATGCATGGCGTGCGCAGCAGAAGCGAGTCAATGATTGGTGTATGTAGCCAACCAGCAGAATGAGGCTCTCCGCAGAGCCGGGGCTGGTGATTCGAGATGGTTTATTCAGCTAGGCCAGTTAGTCAGGTGTCCAAGGGGCAAGCCTCGTCTCCACTCGTCGGAGGAGCCGATCGAGCCCGGAGTGTCACCTCGGGTCAGAACAAGCAGCTACAGATGTATGATCCGGTGTTAGCAGCAAAGCAGAAGGTGGGCCAGGGCAATGCTAGCCGAGCTAAGGGAAACCCCGGCCCAGGTAATGCAAGCCGAGCTAAGGGTAACTCCGGTCAGGGAAATCAGAATGGCGGGCAAGCAGCGTCGGCTGGCCGAGGTAAACCACCTCCGCCCCCGAGGTATCAGCAACAACCCCGGCCGCAGGGCATATCAGCGAGAGCCGGAGTATGTTCAGCAACCTCAGAATGTCGGTCAAGGCGATGACCGATATGATGATGGAGACTCGGCCATGGCGCGAGCTGGATACCACAGAGTGGATGGGGCGTTGGGACCTCGGATAGGAGGTCGGATGTTAGCTCCAGGCGATGTTCGTAACAAGCTGGATAGAATCTACTTGTCCGAGCAACTGGAGGAGGAAGGCCCTCCTGGTCCGGCATGTTTTGGACCTCGGATCATGAAGGAGCCACCACCACCAGTATCTCAGTTCCAGTTAGGTCGGAACACCAAGCCATACAACGGGAGCACCAAGCCGCAAGATTGGCTGACAGATTATGTATCCTCGGTGCACATAGCGGGGGGCAATCGCCGATGGGCGGTCCGGTATCTCCCGCACATGTTGGAAGGTCCAGCTCGGATCTGGCTGAATAATTTGCCGGAGTATAGTATCAACTCCTGGATAGACTTGGAGCTGGCGTTTAACAGCAACTTTGCTAGTACATACAAGAGGCCAAACCGACCTCAGCTCCTGGCGGCATGTAAGCAAGATGATCATGAAACTGACCGAGAATTCTTAACTCGGTGGAGCAATGTTCGGAATTCCTGTGAAGGAGTTGTAGAGGCACAGGCCATTTCCTGGTTTGCAGATGGTTGTCGACATGGCAGCATGCTGTGGCAGAGGCTCCAAAGAGATATGCCGAAATCCCTAGCAGAAACAATCCGGGTTGCAGATTCTTATGCTCTGGGTGATCCGATGCAGCCAGCAGCAGAGGCAGGAGCACGTAACAGAAGGAGGGAGCCAATAAACAACCGGCTCGGACCAAGGTGTAATGACCGCCAAGAGTTCGGACAAAGAGGAGGGAGCCGGACTACCCATACACCTCGAACCAAGTTGCAGCGGTGAACCCGGATCAGCCCGGAGCTGGAGGTGTCCAGAGGCCGAAAATCAATGGTCCGGCATTTAGTCCGAACCCGGAGCCACCCTTGACTTATGAATCAATGATAGATGGTCCTTGCTGTTACCATACGACCGACCCGCGCAAGCCAGCCAACCATTCAACCCGGCAGTGCAGCTGGAACCGCAGAATCAGGAAGAAGGGGCAAGGCCGGAGGAAACAGAGGAGGACCACCTCAGAGATTTCAGCCGAGGTCTAACCCGAATCTGTCCGGAGCAAATGTTACCCCATAACCACTGCACCTCCTCCGAGGCCTGCAGCAGCAAGACCGTGAATGTGTGAATGTCCGAGGTAACAACAACAATGGTGCCGGACCAAGTCAGCAGTATGAATACCCCGGAAATGACTATAGAGAGGCTCATGCGAGCTATGTGGTCTTTGTGACCGAGCCAACTGACAAGAAGAGTGTGCAGAGGCGTGCCATGGAGGTGAATGCAGTAATGCCGGTGGTGCCGACCTATATGAACTGGTCTGAGCAGGAGATCACTTGGAGCAGGAAAGACACACCTCGGATCATGCCGAGCCCTGGAAAGTATGCCCTGGTGGTAGATCCGACGTTGTGTGGGCCTACTAACAATGTGAGGTTTACCCGAGTTCTGGTGGACAATGGCAGTGCCATCAACATCATGTACCGAGACACAATGGTGAAATTGGGCATATCGCCAAATCAGTTGATGCCAAGCAGTTGTACTTTTCATGGGATTGTGCCTGGCGTTTCCTGTGCACCCATGGGCAAGATATGGGTGGATGTAGCATTTGGAACCAAGGATAACTGCCGAGTTGAGAGTATCGAGTTCGAGGTGGTGGACTTGGAGAGTGCATACCATGCATTGCTTGGAAGGCCGGCTCTGGCCAAGTTCATGATTTCCACCCATGTTGCATACCTGAAGATGAAAATGCCAGGGCCTAATGGGATCATATCCATCTCGGGTGACTACAAGCGAGCCATTCAGTGTGCCTCGGCGGGGTCTAATCTGGCCGAGTCTTTGGTGATCGCAGCTGAGAAGAAGAAGCTGCATCAAGTGGTGGCAATGGCGCAGTCAACACAGCTCGGCGTCCGGACTGATGAGCCCGGACTCAACTGCGCGTTCGAGGTGCCCAAGGAGACCAAGAAGATCCCCATTGACCCGGAGCACCCAGAGCATGGCCATCATTGGGACCGGGCTGGGCGAGAAATAGGAAAGCGCGCTCTGTCACTTCCTCCGTGAGAATCGGGATATCTTTGCATGGTCGGCTAAGGACCTGCCTGGTGTTCCGAGGGAGTTGGCAGAGCACTCTTTATTTGTCAGGCCGAGGTGAAACCGGTGAGGCAACCGACCCGTCGTCTCTCAGACGACCGAGACAAGTGGTGCTGGACGAGCTGGCTAAGTTGCTTGCAGCCGGGTTCATTATGGAGGTGCTGCATCCGGACTGGATATCCAATCCGGTCTTGGTGGAAAAGAAGAAAGACGAGCCAGCCGTGGTCAAGGTGTGGCGCATGTGCATTGACTTCACTAACCTCAACAAGGCGTGCCCGAAAGATCCGTTTCCATTACCTCGGATTGATCAAGTGATCGATTCCACTGCTGGTTGTGAACTGTTGTCTTTTATCGATGCGTACTCTGGTTTTCACCAGATACCACTGAACCCGAAAGGATCAAATAAAGACTGCTTTTATTACCCCGTATGGGGCGTATTGCTATCGTGTCATGTGTTTTGGTCTGAGAAATGCCGGGGCAACTTATCAGAGGTGTATGCAGAAATGCCTGCACTCTCAAATGGGCAAAAATGTGCAAGTGTATGTCGATGATATGTCATCAAAACTAAGGAGAAACGTACTCTCCTCGAGGATCTCGAGGAGACATTTGTGAATTTGAGAAAGTATCGGTTGAAGCTTAACCCGGACAAGTGCACCTTTGGTGTCCCGGCTGGAAAGTTGCTCGGATTCCTGGTGTCTAGCCGAGGTATCGAGGTTAACCCGGCCAAGATCCGAGCTATTGAGAACATGAGTTACCGAAGTGTTTGAAAGATGTGCAGAAATTCACGGGTGCCTAGCCTCGTTGAGCCGATTTGTAGCGGCTGGGAGAAAAAGCCTTACCTTTGTACCAGCTCATGAAGAAAAGTACCGGGTTTACATGGACCCCGCAGGCCGACGTGGCGTTCAATGAGCTGAAAAAGATGTTGTCCACTGCCCGGTGTTGGCATCACCATTGCACAATGAGCCGATGTTACTTTACATTGCGGCCACAAACCGAGTTGTAAGTGTGGCAGTGGTGGTGGAGCGCGAAGAAGGTGGCAGGTCGGTGCAGAGACCGGTGTATTACTTGAGCGAGGTGATCTCTACCTCGAAGCAGAATTACCCTCACTACCAGAAGATGACGTATGGTGTCTACCTGGCGGTCAAGAAGTTGAAGCATTATTTCCAGGAGCATCCCATGACGGTGGTGTGCGAAGCTCCAATCTCGGAGATCATCGGGTGCAAAGATGCAACTGGCCGAGTTGCCAAATGGGCGATTGAGGTGTCTCCATATGCACCACATTATGAGAGAAGAGATGCAATTAAATCCCAGGCGTTGCCGGACTTCTTTTGTGATTGGGCCGAGATGCAGTATGAGCCACCCAGGCCGGACTATAATTATTGGAAAATGCATTTTGATGGGTCCAAACAAAGATCGGGCTGGGGGCTGGAATAGTCCTCACCTCGCCAAAGCGAGATCAGCTGAAGTACGTGCTGCAGATTCATTTCTCAGCATCAAACAATGTGGCGGAGTATGAGGCCTTAATCCATGGCCTCAAGGTGGCAAAGGAGATCGGTATCCGGCGTGTAGAGTGCTTCGGCGATTCCGACCTGGTGGTGCAACAATCTTCTGGAACTTGGGATGCTCTGGATGCCAACATGGCGTTATATCGGTTCCATGTGCAAAAGATATCCGGGTTCTTTGAAGGGTGTGAGTACAGGCATATACCTCGGGCAGAAAATGATGCTGCCGACGTGTTGTCAAAGCTCGGTTCATCAAAGAGGCAGTACCACCAGGGGTAGCCCTGAATCACTTGAGAACTCCTTCAATCAAACCTTCTCCTGAATCCGAATCTATTTTCATCCCGGCGGAGCAAGAGCCCGGACCTGTTCCAATGGAGGTAGACGTCGGATGCGTTTGGTCGGACCCGGGGACTGCGTGGCAGAGCTCGGGGACTGCGCACCGAACCTCGGGGACTGCTCATCAGACTCGGGGACTGGTCGCAGGATGGTGGAGGAAATAATGGAGGAGATTATGGTGGCCGAACCAATGGAGGTGGACGAGAACTTTTTCCTTTGCACCCAGTGCCGGAGTGGGCGGAGCAAATCATGAAGTTCATAACGGAGGGAAGCTTGCCAAGTGACACAACCGAGGCTAGGAGAATCCAAAGGAGGGCAAGGCGTACACCATCATCAACAAGGAGCTCTATAAAAGAAGCGTAACCGAGGTGTTGCAACGGTGTGTCGAGCCAGCTGAAGGCAAGGAGATGCTTTTGGAGATCCACCAAGGAGAGTGTGGTCATCATTGCAGCACAAGAGCTCTGGTGGCCAAGGTTTGGCATGGGTTCTATTGGCCCACTGCTCTTGCTGATGCAGAGGCCATAGTCCGGAGATGTGAAGGATGCCAAAGGTTTGCCAAGCAAACGCATATGCCAGCCTCGGCGCTCAAAACAATTCCTATCACTTGGCCGTTTGCGGTATGGTGTTTGGATATGGTGGGAGAGTTCAAACCAGCCCGAGGTAACATGACACACATACTGGTGATGGTGGACAAATTCACCAAGTGGATCGAGGTGAAACCAATCCGGAAGTTGGATGGTCATTCAGCAGTGACTTTCTTGAAGGAATCATTCTGCGATATGGGTACCCCCATAGCATTATCTCGGACAACGGCACGAACTTTGCTGTTGGAGAATTTGCTCGGTTTTGCATGAACAAGGGAATCCGGCTGGACATAGCCTCGGTGGCACATCCGGAGTCTAATGGACAAGTGGAAAGATCAAATGCTCTAGTGTTGGCCGGCATCAAGGCTCGGCTCATTGAACCACTGCTGAAAACTCCGGGGTGTTGGATAGATGAGATACCAGCAGTACTGTGGGGTCTAAGGACCACGCCAAATCGATCAACTGGCTATACGCCATTTTTTATGGTCTATGGGGCAGAAGCTACTACCCACTGACATCGAGTATGATGCGCCCAGAGTGGCAATGTACACTGAAGCCGAGGCAAAAGAGGCTCGGGAGGATGCAGTAGATCTGCTTGAGGAAGCTAGAGAGTTGGCCTCATCTCGGTCAGCAATATACCAGCAAGGTCTCCGACGTTATCATAGCCGGAGTATCAACCCTCGTGTGTTTCACGAGGGAGATTTGGTGCTGAGGCTGGTGCAGCGCAAGAAAGGTCGGCACAAGTTGTCACCTCCATGGGAGGGACCGTTCATTGTGAGCCGAGCTCTGCTCAATGATTCGTACTATCTTATAGATGCGCAGGAACCAAGGGAAGATGGGCTGGACAACCCCGGATCAGAGGTCAGGCGACCATGGAATGCTCTACTCCGACCTTTCTACTCATGAAAGGCGCAATGTATGTACCTCGGTTAATCCTTAATGAAATGTCGGCACTCCGAGGTTGAAGCTCGGGGACTGCCTCGCTCTGTGCTTGTGTTTTATTTCTGTTTGTCAGTTTTGTTCATATGCCGAACTATTTTGAACCTCGTCTCAAACTTCAAGTAATGTGTGCTATGTAACTAATCTTGTGACTCGACTGGCATCTGCCTAAAAGGTAGTCAAGAGCAAAGATGAAAAAACGTGGGAGACATGAAAATGGACTCGGGGACTCGGTCCAAAAATATAGTTCGGCATGTGTCGTTTACTAACCCCTGTCTTTACCTTTCGTTTATGTCGGATGGTTTTGAAACACACTTCGAGATTTGCTAAGTACTGTATGCTATAAACAACAATCTTGTGACTCGACTGTCGAACGCCTAAATGGTAGACAAGAGCAAAGAATGCCAGATATAGTAAACACGAAAGTGAACTCGGGGACTCGTTCCAAAAGGGTTCGGCATAAAGTTTTAGAAAAGCATGGTTCGGATAGCAAGTTAATAGTACTGGTAGCAAGCAAACTACTTAAGGTCTGTTACATCTGCACCCGGCATACCGGGGATTTAATGTTTTGTTGAGACAAGTTCAGGCCTCGGAAGAAGGAGCCTCGGGCGCAGGAGCCTCGGGCGCAGGAACAACCTCGGGCGCAGGAACCACCTCGGTCGCGGAGGCAACCTCGGTTGTTGGAGTGGATGCCGGGTGTCCGTCACGTCGGGGGAGATCACCTCGGTGGCTACAGCTTTGCCGGACTTGCCCTTGGAGTTCGGAGGTTCGTCGAAGCTGAAGTCATCATCAGAGCCTTCAGCCACCTCGGTTGTTTTGCCGGCCTTGCCCTTGGAGCTCTCAGGCTCGTCAAAGTCAATTCCTCGCCTTCAGAACTTTCTTCACCGGACTCTTCCTCGTCCGAGCTCTCTTCGTCCTCAGAGTAGAGGCGCCCGTCATGAAGGTCCGGGTGTTTGCATAACTAGCAAAGAGGTCGGCTGCTGCTTGGCGTTTCGCAATGCCATCAGGGTGGAGTTCCAAGGAGAGCCCTGCGCAGGGAGGTAACAGTGTGGATCTCAACTCTTCATACCAGACAGCACGAACACCAGGGCCTTGTCCGCTCCAGCCCGAGCTGATGAGCATCTCCACTCCCGAAGTCTAGCCTCGGCTCCTTTCAGCTTTGTGGCGAGCTCGTCGATGCAAGTGGGAGCCTTAACCTTGGGCCAGAGGGCACGGTGGACCTCGATGGCAGCATCAACAAGCTTAGTTCCAATGGCCGGAGCGGCCTGATCCGAGCATTAAGGGCAACAAGGTGGTCCTGGATATCCCAGCTTTCGCTGAGGGTTTCTGTCTCAGCCCTCTTTGCCGAGCTGCTTGAACTTCGCGGATAGCCTTGTCCTTGGAGTGCTCGAAGTTCTCTGAAGAAGACAAAAAGGCTGTCGCTGAAATAAGGCATACGGTGGCACGGGGTGTAGGTCGGCAGAAAATAAGGAAAAGGGGAAAAGAAACTTACTGTCCATTTGGTCATTAATCCGAGTAAGCTCGGACAACAGCTCTTGATAGCTCGGAGGGCGATAAGTTCGGCTTCGGCCGAGGTGGCGCGGCTCTCCAGGGTCTTGGCAAGCTCTTGCTGCTGTTCGGCGGCCTGGTCCTTGACCTTCATAGCGTCCTCCACAGCAGATTTGGCTTCGTTAGCCCGGTTCAGCTCTTGTTGCAGCCGAGCTATTTCATCCTCGGCTGTCTTCAACTTGGAGGCGTAATCTTTGTCGCTCTGCTCCTTCGGATAGAAGAGTCCGGTGAGACTTCTTCAATCTGTTGTGATCCAGCAGGAGGTTCTTGAAGACCTTTGTCCGAGCATTGTTGCACTCCTGAAAAAATAGAGAGATCAGTTCGGAGAAATCCGAGGTATTTCTAGCACCCGAGGCCCAATTGAGTCCCGGGGACTTGGCATTGGCCTCGGGGACTCAGCATGGGAGAAATGACAAGTTTTTGAGATTCAAGCCGAGCAATTTTAACTCGGTGGAGTGTCAATTGCTCAACCCGAATCTCGGGGACTGGGAATAGTGTATGTTTGTCATTTGATTTCAAAGGAAGAAAGAGAGTTGCGTAATGAAACTTACCGAGGCCTTCTTGCTGCAATCAAGGACTGCAGTCTGCATGTGTAGATGGATGAGCACGGCGCTGGGTCCAACGGGATGCTCGGGTTAGAGGAGACCTCGGCATGTCAGCCGAGTTCCAGTCCATGTCATAGTGCTTCTCCGAGCCTAAGCTGTTCCCGCTCTTGGTCCGGAGTTGCCCGACCTCCCAGCTGCTGATGTCCGGCTGAGTAGTAGCAGCAAAAAGAGCTCGGGAGGTGGCGACCTGAGAGCTTGAGGGCGCAATCTTGGTGGAGGTGGACTTCGGCGCAGGAACGTGCGGCACCAGTTGGGTGCTCGCAGCCTTGGGTCCCGTGGCGGTGGCGGCATCGGAGTTTGCTGTGGCTGTTTGGGGGCTCAACGCTGAGCTGAATCTTTCTGCTGCTGCTGGAGCTTTTGCTTCTGCTGTTGTTGTTGTTGTTGTTTCTTCTTTTGCTGCTGCTGCTGGTTGCGCGCAGCTGAGACTTGGGGGAGAGCCGAGACTCCTGCACGGTCTAACCGGAGTCTTGGCGCGATCTGTCTCCGCATCCTTCTGAGGAGGCGGAGGAGTCTGATCTCGGCGGGGAGCAGAGCTCGGCGGTGGAAGTTCGGTGAGGAGACGCGCACCGGGGAGGAGATGGTCTTCTCCGGGCTGGTGAGGTCAATGGACCGTTCTGGAGGAGAGGCTCTGGCGGGGCTTCCGAGGTTAACCTCGACCTCGGTGGTCTGAGCTTCAACCACTGGAGGTAGTGGTGAGTGTATCGAGCTATGGCTCTGCTTGACCTGCCGAGCCGGGCTAGACGAAGAGAAAGATTAAGTTAGAGTGTAAAAACTTAACTCGGAGCAGCGTGAGAGTAAGGAGGAGCAAAGGAGGAGCAAGGTGACTTACGCATCTTCCTCCACGGGGCCTCGTTTCTTGCGCCTCGCCGAGGTTTTCTTGGCACGCTTGGCTTTGGGCGCCGCAGTATCCGAGGTCTTGGAAGCCTCGGCATCCGAGGTACCAGGTCCTGAGCGCTTCCGGGAAGCTGCAGACGCTGGATGAAAGTTCTTATATGTTGGAGGAGCATATGAAATGGGAATAATGTTGACAGGTTCCAGAATTTGGCAATCGTCATCGTCATCATCGTCGTCAGACCAGTCTCTGATGGAAGTGGGAACTTGTTTCTTACCCGGGTTGGAGGAGCCAGTCTTTGGGGCGGACCTCGGAACGGCCTTAGGGATCGGAAGGTGATCCTCATTGTCCGGGTCTTCAGTCTCTGAACCTTCCAGGGCGAGGCGGGCAGGAGCCCAGTTCGACGGCTCCGGGCCGTCCTCGATCAGCTGCCGGGCGAACCGCTGCAGGAGTGGCAAAAAAGAATTGAGTTAAGAAGCAACCGAGGTGTGCAAGACCGGAGCGTAAGCTCGGAAATTTAGTAAGTACTCACTTGCTCCGGAAGATTTTCTCTGTTGTGAGGCTCCACGCCCCATGTCCACTCCTCGTCCATCTCAGTCTGGGCAACGGCTTTGACCCGGCGCCAAACTGAGGCCTTGGAGAGCGCCTTGCTGCTGATCCGTGTAGGATCGAGTAGACCTTCCATATGGCAGATCTTATGGGCTCGTTGTTGGAGGGGGCTGACTTCGATCTACAAAAGTCCGGAGGATGTCATCGGAACCCCACCCTCTTTTCTTGAGATCCAGCATGTATTCATGGATCTCTTGAACCTCGGCGTAGGCGTCCTCCGGGTTGAAATCCCAGTTGAGTTGTGCAGTGGGAGGGCCGAGCTGGAAGTCCGGGAGGTTGATGAGGTCGACAGTACCGGGGTTCCTCACATAGAAAAAGGATCGATTCCACTTCTTGCAGCTCTCCAGGCCTTTGATCCGTGGGAACTCGGAGCCCAGCCGGGGTGAGATAGCGGCCGCACCACAGGCAGTCATATCCTTGTTCACAACCTCCTTGTTGGGGATGCTCTGTTTCTTCAGCTGGAAGTACTTGGCCCAGCCCTCAACGCTCGGCCAGAGGCCGAGGTATCCTTCAGAGAAAGCTGCGTAGCACGACAGCTGTAGTATGGAGTTAGCTGGGAGGTGGTGCGGCTGCAAGCCGAAGAACTTCAGAAATTCTCGAAAGAACTTGCTGGCCGGAAGTCCGAATCCGCGCTCGAAGTGAGAGACAAACACCACTTTCCGCGGGGTTGGCGATCGGTTCGCCGTCCCCAGTGTGAAGCCGATACAGCAGTTCGGCTGGGATTCGATGAGTTTCTTTGAGCCATTTGATATCGTCATCGGTGACATCCGAGCCATCCCATCCACCTCTCTCGCTGGCGGAAACCTCGGCGCGGTTTGACTTAGCAATTGCCGACATGTTGGCACTTTCCTGCAGAAAAGGGAGGTCCAACCGGGTAAGTACCTCGGACAGTTCAAGGTTCAGTCGGAGTAGATACCTCGGATCATTCAAGACAGCCGAACTAAAGGATTTAGGCGGGAAACATGTTTCTACCATGGCAGGATACTAGCAAAGATCTACCGGTGAGTTAAAAAGGAAGATAAATTCGAGTTCATCAAGGGGCAAACCTAAAAGGACAATGCTACGGGTGTGTCTGATACAAGTCTAGATAAGATCTGAAAATGGCTAAAAGAATGCAAAGGTAGAGCATCGGGTTCCTCAAGTTCATCGGATTCATCCAAATCCTCGAGTTCATCGAAGGATGAACCTGTTCACGGCGATGGCAATGGAGGGGAGAAGAGGAACTCACCGGTGAGGTACTCGAAGATCGGGGAAGGATCGACGGCGGAGTGGCGGCGCGAGGCGCGGTGCGCGTTTCCGGCGAGATTCTTCGAGACAGCGAGGTTGCAGCGACGAGTGCCGACGGCGGCGATGGAGGCAGAGCGCGCGGAGCAATGGGCGAGTGGGGAAGAAGAATAAGAGGAAATTACCCCTGGGCCCCTATTTATAGGCCGCGTGCGGTAACGGCGCGCGTTAACTGCGCACTACCGCGCGGTTATCGGGAAGGCGCGGGATCGTGTGCGGGTGAGCGCACGGTTGCGCGGTTGGTGGCCGCACGATCGGCCACGTCGGGCCGCGAGTGGCAACCGCTAACCTCGGATCTCCTGTGCTGGTCAGCGCGAGAATCGAGGGTCAGGGGCGGTCAAGTTGGTCAAGTACTTGAGTGCGCAGGTGCGCTGTTCGGTGGGTCCGGCTGACGAGGGCGGCGTGTGGTCAGGACCTGTCTTTCAGAGGTCCGGATTTCGAGGCCCGGGCAGAGGTTCTTCGCCACGTGCCTCGGAAAAATCTTGAGGCAAGATTGTGCTGAGTCAGATAGCTCGGAAAGTTCAGGTTGCATATCTACCTCGGATTAGATGGTGGTATGTGGGAAGAACCTCGGCGGAGCTGGGTTTTAGGTCGGTTTTGGCAGTGGTGCCTTGCTTATTTTGAACCTGCTACGGCCCTCCATCCGAGGTCGTAGGACCGCACCAGCTTCGGGGACTAATGTCGGGGGAGTACCCCCGGGTAGGGTCAAGGCTTGGCGTAAGTGGAGTTCAAAGGCGTGCCGAGGTACGGAGAGGGCCGACCTGTTTGGGCCTGAGCGCATCCGAGCTTTACTTTTGCCTGGAGAATAAAGGCCGACCTATCTTGGACCAGAGGGGTCCGAGGTACCCCGTTGGCATGGGCCGAGGTTATGATCCGAGCTGTGATCAGCCGACCTAACTACCTCGGTGCTATGGTTGGGGTTGTGAGTGGAGGAGGAGCTATGGGAAGGAAGTGAGGTCCGACCTGGTAAAAGATCTTAAGCCCAGGAGCCGGGCTAACCACGGCAGGAGGCCGTAGCTCGGGCAGGAGTCAATGCTCCAGTCACTTCACGCCTGACACGGAAGCGTCTGTCACGGAGCATGGCAGAGCGTGCCCCAGGTTCGGCGGGGCTGCACGCCTCTGACCGCTGACCGCGTGAGATCCGGGGTCAGGGCTACGAGGTAGCTCGGCGCGGCTACGTCCTGTCTCAGTCAGAGGGGACATCCTAGCTCCACTGTGGGGACGCAGGGGATGGGCAGGTCGTGTCTTGTCCCTGACAGGAGTACAATGATGATCAAAGCAGAGGCATGGCTACAGTGCTCGGCGAGGGGCATTACGGTAACCCGGCTGGCCTATATAGGGGGCTTCCCCCCCTCCTGCGGACGGGGACGGAAAAAGAGGAGAAGAGACCCCGGCACCCTAGTTCATTCTCCTAGTAGCTTCATCTCCCACCTCAAGCTCTCACCATTGTATCATCACACAGCTCAAGGAGCGACCTGTACTTGTTTCCGTGAGCTATACACTGACTAGGATAGTGCTGCAGTAGGGGTGTTACCTCCGCAAGAGGGCCCCGAAGCAGGGTACATCGCGGTGTGCTTCGCGTTCTTGGTGGCTTGGTTTTCAGTTCGTGTTCTTGCCGCGTTTTGTGTATTCTTGCTTGTGCACTTCGAGAGTGCATAAACCCTCCCCGGATTCCCCCAACGACCATTCGGCCCCATCTTAGCCATACCCATGGCATCTGTCGTGATCCCACCACGACAACTTGCCAACAAATTCAAAGTTTAAACTCATGGAAAGAGTTTGTTAATATATATATTTCAACACTTCCCCTCACATATAAACTACTTTAGTTCTTAGCTCGGTTTGGTGCAGAATCTATTTCCTTTTTTCAATACTACGTGAGCAGGGTTTTGAACTCGAAACCTCTTGGTTCTGATACCATATAAAATTGATGCACCAGTCAAACAATCCAAAAGTACAAACTGATTGAAAGGGTTACGCAACGGAAAGTCCTTTTGGCTCCCAAGCTCCAGTGATCCCACTATTTTATAAAATTTAGAAAATATACTAAAACTTTCAAAAAAATCTGAAAAAAAAGCATGCATGGTCTCAATGATGTATACTATAGCTGTGAAAAATTTCAATGCAAACTATTATGTATTATGGGCTACACAAAATGACAAAGTTAGAAATTTGAAACTATACATTGTCACGTTTTCTTTCTACCGGGTAAAAGGCTAGGATCCTAATCTATATTCCTTCCTCCTTGGCGTCAGATAACTCCAATAAAGCATGACTGAAGTCGATATAAAATGTGTCGAAGAGCAATAAACTCTTTTTTTAGAGCTTATCATTGTCATTGATTGACCAACATGACTTATGGATTGAATTTGATACTGTGCTATTTTTATAGTGAGATGAACATGCATGATTTTTTCAGATTTGTTTAAAACTTTTAAATATATTTTGATTTTTTTTAAATAGTGAGATCACTGGAGCTCGGGAGCACGAAATCTCCACTCGGTTAGTCAATATATTTATGTTTCAACAACATGAAACCATTCATGAAGTTCATAACAATAAAATTGATAAGGTCATATTTAAAATTATTTTTGCATATGAAATGATTCGTTGAAAAGTTATATGAATGGAGTATGTATTTCTTCAAGGAGACAGTGTGGGCATAAGGGGTAATGATGGCATTGGTTATTATTTCTAGAGTAGAAAATGATTGACGTGAGGTGATATGTTATCCCTTCTACTTTTTAATATCGTAGCAGATATGTTTGTTGTGCTTATTGCAAGGCGAAGGATGATGGCCAAATAGGGGGGTCATCCCGATTTGGTTGAGGGAGAGACATTCATTCTTTTATTTATGGAATATGACCTCAAAAAGGCTGTCAATATAAAGCCGATTTGTGTGATTTTATATTTTGTTAAGGCAAAGGACGAGTAACATATTTACAAACAACTATTTGGGTGCGAGTATGGTTCTTTGCCCTTTTGGTACCTTGGGGGTAGTGGTGGAGCTACCGAGAAATAATTGGGCGGCCAGGCTAGATTAAAGCACGAAAAAAAATCAAATTCTACATTACAATACTTCTCGAGGCATTAATCAGTGCTCGGAACCTCTTGTTCATATTGGTTCAGAAGTCAGAACATACATGTATCTATAGACATTACTCCCAAACAAAATAAACCGTACATGCATCCACAATTTGACCATGAGGCATTCTGGCATGGAGTTACATACTATCTTCATAGTTGTATTTCTCCAGATTTTGGCATTGATAATTTGAGATGATGCCGTAAAGTTAATTTTACGGAAATAAATTTCATGCATGTGTGGTCTTACGGTTACAGCAAAATTGTGAGAAGCCAGTGCACGGCGAGCGCCATGCGTGTTTCCTAGGGGCTGGGTCGCCGGTCGCCTCCGCTAGTGCGTAGCTGCGTAAAATTTACAATAAATATAATTGTGTGCATCAATTGAAGCAGATGCCTTACAAAAATTCATATTCACGTGATGAGTGAGCAAAAGGAAGAGGATGTCTTTGTCGGATGACTAATTGACTGATAAATACATAAAGCAGTATTATCATTGTCTCTAGCGCCATATTAGTAACAAAAATTAGTAAAACGAAAACCATTTGACAGAGCCAATGCCAATTCTCCAGTCCTCCTAATTCCGCAGATATTTTCTTATGTGAAAATACATGCATGTACAGTCTTCCCTAACAAGATCTAAGCATCTATAGTCTATATAACCTGAGTTTCTACTAAGCTTTTGACCGGGGAGTTTCTACTAATGACTGTGCATTCTTCGACGTTCCGGTCGCGTGGTCAATATAGGAGGACGATCTTTCTGCGAGTCATCGTCCATTGTCCGTGGATTATTCCTCTCCCCCATGTCGACCTGGTTGTCACCTCTAATAGAATTACATCGATGACCACGGACTGTGGTGGGTGCAGTAGAATTGTCCATGTGCATGGTAACACTAAAATTAAAGTAAAATCTAATCCTACTCTCTTCTACTCGGCGGTGTCCTGATGAGGCGTGGACGAGCATGGTTATGACGACGAGCTGATCGCGATCACAGATGAGCAGCTTTATTATTCAGTGACACCGAGAAAGGCCGGGGCCGCTATCGCAGCGGCGCGTGGCAGATGGCGACGGCTTGTCGGTGATGGCCTTCGTCACAGCTTCCCTCACAGTATCCTCCTCCCACTTCGCGCCCGAAGTCGACTGCAACAAAATCTGGGGTTAGTTAATCTTTTCAGTCTGAAGCAGTTACTGATTCAGTAGCGCGCGCGTGACATAATGGGTTTTACAGTAAAAAAGAGTTGTTCTACAGTACATCAACGCAATGTGGACCGTTAAAGCGAGGTGATTGTACGGTGTAGATTCAATATACTACGCCAAATTTTTGGTAGTATATATATTTGAGCATGAGGGGCATGAGGGGTATTACACTGGAAAGAAAGACCGATCCGAATACGAATCACATCCTATCGTTCTCGATGTCCTCCGTCGCCCCACTCCTCCTGGCCGATGGCCCAAACTCGTGGAGGCTGAGTTCTCCGACGGCTCCAACGCCATGCGTCGCATCGCCGGCGGCGACGAGAACGACACAAAGGCGTTCGCGCTGCTGGTGCCGGTCCTTGATGAGGACATGAAGCTTCTGACACCATTGCTCGCCCTGAAGGTTACTAGGCCTCCTGTAGGCTGCGGCGGCGACATGGTGACAGTGGGCGTGTCTGTGGAGGGCTCCAGCGCAAACTTCGGCTTTGGGATCGAAAACGATCACGATAACAATTTTCGGTACTTCTTCCTGTACGTCATAGCTGCTCTCGCCAAGATCGACCCGTTCTGGTGGAGAAGTGCATATCATGCGTACTCCATGGTTGCCGATTTCATGACATTATCATGCAAGTGCAGCGCGAGCTACACTAGGCTGAGGTGTTTGATGTCTGGAGGCTCCATTCCTGTACCGGCGAGCTACACTAGGTGCTGCTGGCGTTGAATGTTTGCACGGTTCATGGCAACTTATTTCGTCATAGCACGTGTTGAAGAAGATGATTAATCACGGAGAAAAAATCATTTTTGCCCCTGGGGCTAAAACTGGCCCAATTAATTTTAACCATCGGATGAGACATATACTACACCCGAAAATGTGTAGTAGGATGCACCGTAAAATAGCCCTAAAAAAATCATGGAAAAGCTCGATCGCCGGTCAACGTATGTAACTAACAGAGTCACGAATGCGATCGCTGCGTTGCGTTGGTCGTGCTCAGAGATTCTCTTTTACAATTCTCATGTAACCGGGTACACACAACCTAAATATTACTGTTAAGAAAGAAAACCGTAATACCTTCAGGTGCAATGTCAGGTTTGCTCGATGAGGCCCTGACCGGTCGTCGTCTTCGCCGGTGGTCATCGACAGCAGGCTGACGTCTTCCCCAATCTGTTCTTTGAGGCGCTGGAGCGTCCTGAGTACCATGTCCGTTGTGTTGCCGCGCGCCGGCCTTACCGCGATCTTCACCTTGCAAATCTCGCCCCGATGATCGCCCTCCGCCGCAGTTATCTGGATCTCGATCTTCTCACCGGCCTCGGCCTCGTCTTCCTCAGCGCCGGCGCTACTGGTGGGGCGCCTGGCCAGCTGGGCTTGGAGCGCCTGGTTCTTCTCCTCGAGCTCGCACACCTTGGACTTGAGAGACTTAACGTAATCCCTCGCAATGATCAGTATCGACGTCTTGTCCTTCTACAGACAGAAGAGATGATCTAAACAAATCAGCCATCGTTAATTAGTCATAGAACCAGTAGTACTCTTGATATAAAATTTTGCATGCAAATGTACCTTGGAGCCGGGAGGGAGGACGGTCTTGAGGGCGTGGAAGTTGTCGTTGAGCTTCTCCCGACGCTTGCGCTCGGAGATCATGTGCTGCAGCTGGTTCCCCGACGTCTCGGCCACCTCCGCCGCCTGCTGCTGGTAGTAGTACTGCTGCTGTTGTTGCTCGTGGCTGTACCTCATCGCTGTGTGCATCTTGTCAAGGACCGACATGGCCGTCTTGAACATCCTCTGCCCGCATGCCGGCTTCGTCAGCCTCCGCCGGGGGCCGAGGTGCCGCTCGTAGCGCCTGAACGCGCTCGCTCTCGTGGACGACATCCCACCAGGCGCCATCGCAGCGGGCGTGCCGTGGAAATTGGTGACGTACTGGTCGTCGTGGGGGAGCACCACTCCGGGCACCACTAATGAGGAGACCTCGGAGAAATGGAATCCGGTCGCCGGGGCTGCGAGGACGTGCGCTGCGGTGGAGATGGTCTCCGTGCTGCAGGAGAGAGAGGCGGAGCAGAACGAGGAGGAGGTGGAGGACGAGGAAGGGAAGCTGCAACCACCGGCGGCGTGGTGCGAATTTGAGAGGAAGTCGAAGTCGTCCACGACGGAACTGATATCGCCGGAATGGACGGCGCCGCCATACGCTGCCGGCTCGAAGTCGTCCAAGTTCATGTGCATGCTGATCTGCTAGTACGTCATACCAAAATTAATCCTTTAATTAGCTGCATCAGATCTGGTGTTTCTGTGAATGCTTGCATGCATAATTAATCAGTATGAACTCGTTAATTCTTGCCTGGTTGAGGTGTTGCTGAATCTGTGAGCCGAGGAGCAGTTCATGCTGCTGATGCTGCTCCTCCTCCCTGCAATGCAACGCTGAAGGGATGCAGCTGCACTTACGAATCAACATCAAACAGTTACTGAGATGAATTGCCAGTGGTCCATATGCTGAAGGGATGCATGCATGACATGGATATGCACTTAATTGATAAACAAGAACTCCAAATAAAAACTATGCAGTTATACTAGAGTACATGCAAATTAAATCGAACCCATAGATATTATGATCAACGGATAATTATAGATGGGCACTATGAATGCACCTTGCAGCGTAGCCGTTGCTGTTGGCCGGGTAGCCATGAATCAAGCTGCTGCTATCCATGACTGGCGCGGATGATCAATTAAACCGGGTCTTAGTCAAGGGACTTGGTGGTGGTGGTAGATATTCGTACTGGAAAACGATCCGGCCGTGTGGATATTTAGCTAGATCGACATATACTGTGCGCGCGAGGTAGACGCAGTGGCTATCAAGCCGTAAACAGGAAGAAGCCGGTGTGGCGGGGTTGTGACTTGTGATGGATGCGACGACGTATATATAGGACGGGATAGAGCCGGCCGGACTGCCAGAGAGCACGCCATCATGTCTTGGGAGGAGATGGTCGTCAACGGGCACGTGCAGTGTGGCACTAGCATCTACTGCTTATTAGTTACGCTTGCAGTTTACTGAAACCGCTGCCTAAATTTACGGTTTTGGCCGTCATGTAGCTACGGCCAAAGATGGCGTACGGTGGTGCAACGAGTCATCAAATTACACCTTCCTAGTAGCTATAAGGAGCTGGTGACCTCAGGGTTAGCCGATTCGGTTGAGTCCACGGTCCATCATGTTAGCCGGAACTTAACAGCTTTTTCTTTTGAAAACCTTTGGACCCGTATATATTCCCAGTAACTTCTCAATTAGGCCTAGTTTGGCTATATATCCCCTTTTCTCAGAAGACGAGAGTAGAAGTCAGTGTCTCTAATTTGTTTTCCAAGCTGAGCGCAAAATGCGCTTGGAAGACCATTTACGTTTTAGAATCCACTACAGGAACAAACAGCGATGCTGAGGGGGAAATGTCGGGACTGGTGAAGGGTAAGCCTCTAGGGGTGCCCGATCTTCACGGATTGACGAACGAGTGGACGAACTCACGCAAGAACACGAGAACGCAAACACGATACAAGAACCGTTTCCCTTACCGGTCGGTCCAATAGAATCCACACGAGGGTGGGAGATCGGCAAGCACTCGGTAGAATTGAGGAAGGAGAGACCGGGACGGTAGAATCCAACCAAGAGTGACTAAGCACAAGTAGGGGTCTTGATATAACTCAATAGATGTATGATCTAAGGAGAGGCCTTAAATCCATAAGAGGGATCTTCTCCACAAGGGTAGGAAGTGAGCACAAGCTCTAGCTCTATCTCATAGCTTGTCTGACCTAGATCTGAGCAAAGGGGGTCCTATATATAGAGTTGACCACAAGGGGGGTAGGTGGGAAAGGGATACAAGGGCTGCAGCCCTAATCTGCACACAGGCAGTCGGCCCACGTCGGTAGTACCGGCCTCGGGGCAGTAGTACCAGCTTCAGGAACTGACACGGTAGTATAGGGCTGGGCTCTCCGGTAGTACCGAACAGAGAGTAGTACCGGGCTACTACCGGGCTACTTCCGGGACATAACAGGGGCGATTCCAGTAGCTCCAGGAGGTTCCGGTAGTGGACGCGGTAGTGGGCCGGTAGTACCGGGCTGGCATGCGGCGGTAGTAACGGGGCGGTAGGACGCGGTAGTACGGGCTTGTGCAGTTTCTTCTTACTTCTCCTCTTCCAAGTCACCGTCTTGTCGGGCTTCAATCCTCGTGCACCTTGATCATCCTCTCGTGTACCCGTAGTTGTCGTGGCAAACCTAGTATCATCAAGGGACGGAGGATGACGTAGTATACCATCCAAAATGGTGGGAATTGAGTTCTCTAAGAGGAATGAGTTCACCTTTGATATCCATGGTGACTTGTGATTTATTGGAATGCTTGACATGGTGATGGTCCTAGGTTGCACTACATCATCTCCCCCCCCCCCCCCTTTAAAAAGAGTCGTCCTCGACTCTTGCTCGTCATCATCATGGTAAGGAGGTAGATGTGTAGACCTTGTCGTGGGTTTCACCATGTAGTCGTGCTTGATGGAAATGATGTGGCACTTCTTCAATGTCCCTTCGCCTTTCAAGTAACCTATAAAACTCACAAGGAAGATGAAACAACACTCAAAGAGTAGCCAATTCTTGAAGGTCATCGCATGAGCGCTTATGTAGAAGGAAGTCACCTTAGCAAGATGACGATGTGCTCTTCGTGTAAGATCTTCCATCATAGGAATGCGTGGTTGAAACAACTCGTGGAGGCTCATCCAAAGGTACGACCTACACATCAAAGACCAAGCAAACCATGTGTGTGCAAGATAGAGGAGCATATCATCAATGACATGTCCATTCATGTTCAATACACCATTAGCACAACACAAATATGTGAAAGTCAAAGCATATGCGAGGTCAATGTGCAAGCAATTTCTCGAAACATCCTCAAAATGTGGGAACACAAAAATTTCATGAAAATGTGAGAAGACAATAGCTATCTCATTTTGAACCATATGATCATTATTGCACACAAGGCATTGGAAAGAACAATTTGTTATCATCCTTGATGCAATAAGAGAAGAGTTTGGAAAAAACACACAATGAAGGATGTTCAATATATCATCATGGGTGCAAACAATACAAAAGAAAGAGCAAATTTTCGAAATATTTGTTGCAACACCAATGTACTCATGACAGGACATGCTCAAATTATCATTAAGGTTGCAAACAAGCCATCTCAAAGAGCAATTGTTCATCATATTTGTTGCAACACATAAATTATTCATCTGAAAGATCAAGGAAACATTCTTGTCATAGGGGAACCCAATATCAGAAACATGTTTGCAAACAAACCAAAAATAAGAGAAATTGTTCCACTTGTTTGATGCAAAACATGGGAAGGGTATTAGAGTTGGTTTCGATCCACAACTCAAATGTATGCTCTCAAGAGCTCGTTTTGTCAACTCATGTTCAATGGAGGTTGATATTATAGCATGCGGCCCGATGCACAAAAACCAAATGAAAAAGTTATGTACATGGTACATGAACACATCATCCATTATGAAGTGTATCTTCATTTGCACTTCACCAAACACACCAAAATCAAGTAGAATGTATGACATATGTGGATGGTTACTATGCAAAGTGAAGGATGGAACAAGATCCATAAGAGAAAACGAACAATCTCCAAAATGTGAGAAAGCTATGTGTGCAATCTCATTATAAATCAAGGGCTCGTCATTGCAAACCAAGCATTTGAAAGAACAAGTTTTCATCGTTTTGGTTGCAATGAAGGGAGAGTAGTGAAAACATTGATTGCAGAACAAGTGAATGGCATTTTTATCACAAGTAGAGTAATCCACATGATCAACATTGTCTTGAGGCAAGGTATCACAAGGGAATAAGAAAGCTTCATATGTGACATCAAGAGAATCATCCAATTCATACAAGCAATCAACGTTCATCATGTCCACTAGTGGGAACATGGTCACATCAACATCCATACCTTTGTAGTCCCGCTCATGTGAAGTAGGTGTTGAAGTAGTAGTGGCCTCTATGTGGGCGACTTGTCCATCTTGATGTAGACATGTGGTGTCATCATCATCATCCGCCATGTACATCTTCTCCATTTGAATCATCATTGTGTCAAGGGATGGCATCTCATCATCTATGGAACCTAGCACACAATGAGAGGACACACTAGGGGTAGAGGGTAAGTTGTTAGAAATCGAAATGTCCTCACAAGACCTATCAACTACCTCTCTTAACTCATGTGGAGTATCACTCATTCCCTCAAAGTTGGAGCACTCAATCTCACGTATGGTGGAGGCACTCAACTCACTCTCACTCTCACTCAAGTGGGCTAAGTGGCTCTCATTCTCACATGGGATTGGTGCCATCTCATAACTCAAGCTCATAGGGATAGGTCGGATTACTCAACTCCATACGCCACCATGGTTGAAGGGAAACTCACATGCTCAACCTTCTCGACCTCGTCGCCTCCAAAGATGCATGCCATAAGAGTGGCATCATCACTCAACTCCATCGCCGAAGGGAACATCCCACGCTTGGCATCATCATCACTTGACCCATGGTCATAGGTGATAGCATACTCCATGCATGCCTCCTTGGTCGAAGGGAAAGTCCCATGCTCGACCATCTTGTCATCGCCTTGGTCACCGTCTTGTTCACCAACTTGGCACTCACACATCATGTGACCACTTCCGTTGCATAGTGGGCACAAGAGCTTGGGGCATTCTCATGGATCATGTCCTTAGCCTTGGAAATGGTCGCATAGAGGGTCTTCATCTTCCCATAAGGGGGCCAATGTGGTGGTGGCACTTGGTGTAGAGACCATATCATGTGAAGTGCTTGAAAAGGGTGCCGTCTTGGTTGTGTCCTCACAAGTGTTGCCATGCTTCTTGCGGCGTCGACGTGAGCTTGACCGTTGCTCGAAGAACTTGTCGATGTCGGCCATGAACTCGTCAACAATAGAATCAACACTAGAAGGAGACACCATAGGATGTGCACTTGCCGCCATGTTGGATGTGGAGGTTGCGCCTTGAACTTTGAGTGTAGGCGGAGGTGCTTGATGGCGTGGCGTCCGTCTTGACTTCTCCTCATGTCTTTGTTGGCGTTCTTCATCGGAGGGATGACGTCAAAAATCGTTTGGATGCTTCTCCTCATGTCGACGTCGGCGCGCTTGTTGCTTTGGTGACCTTGGCTTGGAGCTCCCACTCGAACTTGGTGATATGTTCCGAAGCTTGGCGAGTGTGGTGAGGTCATCTTGGAGCTTGGACAAGTTGCGGTCGACCTTGGCAACGTTCTTGTGGCGCCTTCTTGAGCTAGATGGGCTTTGGTTTGAGTTGGCCTTGTCGATGCACTTATTGTGGCGCCGTCTTGTTGTCGATGTAGCGTGTTGAAGCGTGGCGCTCTTGGCAATGTTCTTCTCATGACGCCTTCTTGAAGTAGATGGAGCTCCATAGGATGAATGCATGGTGGCCTTGTCGGTGCTCCGTCGCGAGCTTGAACCATAGTAGGTTGTGCCACTAAACTTGGTGGTGTCGCTCTTGAACACGGTGGTGATGGGTGTCATCTCCTGTTGCATGTTGTCGAAGGTGTAGTCGATGTCATCGCACATGCTTGAAGAGTGGTAGTCGTAAACGTTCTCCACTATGTCATCGAAGTTGTAGTCGTAGTAGTGGTGCTCCACCATGTCGTTGGAGTCAAAGTCGGTACCATATGATGAAGGTTGGTCAAAGTCGTGGTACCGCTCCATGTCGTTGACGCTTGTATAGTCGGAGTCGTGGTAGCGGAAGTCTTGGTGATGCTCCATGTCATGCACGCTTGCGGAGTCGGAGTCGTGGTAGCGGAAGTCTTGGTGATGCTCCATCATGTCATGGGGGTCATAGTCGGTGTAGAGTTCCCCCACGTCCTCTATGCTTGAGGCATCATAGTCATTGTGGCTCATCGGGTACTCATCATCATGGTCGGCTCCATAGTTTGATCCGCTCTCCCTAGACATGTTAACTCACAAGACAAGTGTATATGTGGAGTGTAAAGGAACTAGAGCACATCCTCTCACCTTTGTAGATAGTATTGGACGTCATGGACAACCAAAGAAAACGATCACAAAGTAAAGTGCTTGTGTTCAAGTATCCAAAAGCAAACAACAAAACACACACGTCTTATGATGGATAGGAAGGTATGGTAGGTGAAAGCGAATTGAACCAACCGAAAACCAAGATATTGTAAAGGCAAGTAGAGAACCACGATGATCCCAAAGCAAAAGCAAGTCAATCTCAAAAGATAGGAATGTAGTTCAAGGAAACACACGCATGGATAGATACATGGGACTTATGCAACCAAGAAGTGATCTAAAGAACCATATGATCCTAGCGAAGACTATAAGCTCGTGTTGCACAAGTATAAGGAGAGCCACTAGCTCGATTGCAATTTATTGGTGGGCTACAAGATTTGCACAAAATGTACCACCTATGATATGTCCATCGAGCTTGCGCGCTTCCTACAAGAGATATGGCAAGTGGTGTTTCTTTCTTTTCTTTTCTTGCTCGTTTTGCTTCTTTTCTCTTTTGATTCTTTTCTCTTTTGCACACTCACTTCTTTGATGCCAACACAAGGTATATGTCAACTAGCGCAAATACTTTTGCTCAGAAACTACATGGTGCAAATGTGCAAAGCCCAAGCAATCATCAAGAGCTAGCCTCAATAGGAGATGGTAATCACAAGGATATAGTGTGGCTCACAAAGGAATGGCAAGGGGAGAAGATTCGTGATGTTTATACCTTTGGTCAACGATCTTCACCCATTGTTGTCGAAGTGTCATGCTTTCCCACGGATTTTGGTGATGGTGGATGTTGGATCTTCCGCAATGGTGATGTAGGTTTTGTCCGTAGCTTCGAAACGAGCCAACGGACACGAAAAACGGAGTCTGGATGCAAAAGATATGGCCAAAACCATAAAACTGAAATGCTGTTTTTCGCTCTCTGGAAGTACGTCGGTAGTTCCTAGACTTATAGCTCGAAACTCTCACTTCGTGCGAAACAGAGGGAATCTTAATAAGAGTTGGGGTAGATCTTGGTTTTGTGTGTTCCTATGGCCTAACCTAACAAAACCAAGTAAAAAAGTCCACTGGCCCACCCCCTTTCGACTCAATTTAAAGGGGTAGACGAGAACTTTGACTTTTCTCCAGCGGGTCTAGGGTTTCACCGGAGAGGGTGTCCGGAGCATCGGAACCCCGCCAAAACCTAGGTGGTGACATACCATATGTGTACAAGTGTGTTGGGTGTTGTAGATGTCCAAGATTCCACCCCAACCCTCCAGCATGCTCCACGTGGCCACCTACGCCAAGGGTATCCCCCTCGGCACTGCTCCTGGGTGTCGTCTTCTCCGTCCCGTTAACTTTCTGCGTCGATGGCTAAACTGTGCTGAGGGGCAAAGTAAACCATCGGCACAAGCATCTACACCGACGGCCGAAGCAACACCGACGGTATTCAGCTGTGCCGAGGACCACCTAAGCCGAGGGTTGAATGCCGAGGGTCACCGTCGACATTGGCCTAAGCCGAGGGTAAACAGAGCTAAGCCGAGGGGGAAAACCCTTGGCGTTGAACTTCCTTCTTGTAGTGATCCCCATTGTAACTTATCCAGTTTCCGCACATTATGGGCGTAAAAAAGAGAGTGCAAATGTGTTTTTCTTTCTCGACATGAGTCTAGCTTATTCTTTGACAAAACTGGCAATTTGAATAACTTTGGTGTCTCGTATATGGTCCAAACTAGAAGAAAGTCCATTTTTCATCCTTAAATTCTCGAGAAAGTTCATTATTGATCCTAAAACTTCCGTTTAGTCTAAAACGAACCCTAAAGTTTTGGAAAAGTACATAACGCATCTAAATCGGAAAAAAACGCTTACGTGGACAACATGCGACACACAAAATTAAGTACACTGACCGAATGGGAACACAATCTAGATTTATCCGCTCCACTCAGTCAAAATCCTCACACGGACTCTAGATTCATCCAACTGTCGTTTAAGTCTTTTGAAAGGATCACATTTGTCAAAAATTACGAGTCGGTAAGAGCCCTTATGAAAGGACAATGATGTCGCCTAGAGGGGGGTGAATAGGCGATTAAAACTTTTCCGGTTTAGGCTTGATAATTGCGGAATAAAACTAGGTGTCTAAATTAACAAGCCAAAAACCTAAATAAACTAGGTTCATCTATGTGCACCAACAACTTATGCTAAGCAAGACAAGCAACAAGATGATAGCAAAAGAATACTTCAAGCACGAAGGTTATCACAATGTAAAGTGCATAAGTAAAGAGCTCGGTATAGAAATAACCGAGGCATGCAGAGACGAGGATGTATTCTCGAGTTCCTCCTTTTTAGGGGAGTACGTCTCATTGGAGAGGTGTGAACCAACACAATGGTTCAACAACCACAAAGGTTTCACCTTCTTCTCCGATGAACCGCACCACAAAGGTTTGGTTCACCTTCCACTATCGGAATCCTTCGAGGCGGAAATCCGGAGCCTTTCAACAACGATCCGGGGCACAACCCACAACGGGATTGGGGGCACCCGAACAGCTACAAGTGAACACACAAGGGTCTCAACCACCACACGGGTTTCTAGGGTCCAAAGACCCAAGAGTAACAAGTTCACAAGCTTTCAACTTCCACGAAACCTCGTGGAGAGCACAAACCGATGCAAAAAGCAATGGCAAGAGCACAAGTGCTCAAATCCTTCACTCTCAAATCCCACCACAAGCAACTAATGCTTATGGGGGAGAAGAGAGGAAGAACAAAGAAGAACTCAACAAATGGAACTCCAAGATCTAAATCCAAAGGGTTCCCCTCACTTAGAGGAGACATGGATTGATGGAAATGTAGATTTAGATCTTCTCCTTCAATCCTCCAAAGATGAACGAGTTTGGGTGGAGGGATTGGGAGATCTTGTAGTTTTGAGCTTGCAACAATGGAGGAGAGAGAAGGGGAAAACCAACAGCTCAAGGTAGAAGAAGGGGAGGGGTATTTATAGCCCCTCCCACCAAAATAGCCGTTGCAGGCTCACTTAGTCCGGAACTTTCGGTCCCAGGGACGGAACTTCCGGCCCAGAACTTCCGGACCCTAGAAAAACAGCTAAAAAGCGGTACTGGACTTGTGCCGAAACTTTGCCCGGAACTTCCGGGGGGCCGGAATTTCTGGCCAAAAACCCTGAACTTCCGCCCCTCTGAAAACTGCGAAAACACTGATACGAAAACGGCAATATCTTGAGCTTCCGAACTCCGTTTTCGATGATCTTGGACTCGTTGGAATCGCAACGAAGAGCTTTACAAGATCATGCAGAGAAACATCATAGTCCAACAAGGGAGGATAAAACCAAATGGGGAAATGTCAGACCTCTCGATAAAAGGACAACCGATAAACCTCCAAACCAAAACCGCAATATGTTTTTCATCCGGACTCCGTTTTCTATGATCTTGGGCTTGTTAGAAGATACTCACAAGCTCTACAAGATTAAGCATATGCACATCATAGTCCATAATGTGAGGAGGAGA
The DNA here is from genome assembly GCA_947311845.1 of Poa pratensis. Classification (NCBI taxonomy): domain Eukaryota; kingdom Viridiplantae; phylum Streptophyta; class Magnoliopsida; order Poales; family Poaceae; genus Poa; species Poa pratensis. The sequence continues at coordinate 17,559,488 of CAMZMU010000110.1, forward strand.
ACACAATAGGAGAGTTTGACCTCTCTACAAAAGACGAACCGGTAAAACCTCCAACATCAAAAACATCACAAGATATTCAAATAAAATCCGTTTTTGATGAACTAGAGCTTGGTATGGAGATGAACACAAGCTCTAAATTCTCACGTGGATAAAGCCCAAATAAGAACCAAGAAAGATGATGTGCCAAATATGCAAAGGTTTGATCTCTCCACAAAGATGCGATCAAGTTACTCACTTGAGAGTCCCTCTTGATAGTACGTCGTCTATCCTATAACCCGGTCTCCCACTAACACCATGAGACCGGTAAAATAGAAACCCTATCAAGATCATACCTTTGCCTTGCGCATTCCACTTGAGCTAGATGATGACAATCTTGATCTCTTCAAGTGGACCACCTTTCTTGATTTGCGCTTTGCTTGGTGAAGATTCAAATGTTGCTCCCCCATACACCAATATGGGAGAGCCTCTATAAGGCACATCTTCACATGACCAATATCTCCAAATGGGTTGCAAGCTTCAAGCATATGATATCTTCTAGATGCCCATCTTGAAACTTGCACATGTCAACCTTGATGACGATCACCACTTGACGTCATCCTCCATGAGCTATAAGAAATCTTCCTTTTGATGCAAGCCCATGGAGAGATACCTAACCCCAACAAGGAATGCCACACACACATAATGGGTTAGTTCACAAAGCTATATGGACAAATTCTTACCATACCATTGGATCACATGATCCCACATGGTACATCATTTAGCTTTGTGTGTTGATCAACTTGAAACCACTCTTTGCACTTAGTCTTGATCAACCTTGTATATTTTCATCTTCCTGATCATATCAAATATGTTTATTATAATCAATGATCTGGATGGCATACAACCTTGAATCCAACACATGGAGTTCAAGCGATGCCAATGGACATACCTACAAGAATAACTCAATACAAACATTAGTCCATAAGGATTGTCATTAATTACCAAAACCACGCATGGGGCAACACATGCACTTTCAATCTCCCTCATTTTGGTAATTGATGAAAATCCCTTTTACGAGGGTTTATATAATGAATTAAGCAACCATGCAACACAAAGAGCAAGGATGCAAGAGTAAGAAAGGCAAATGCTTAAGAACGAAACTAAAGCATAAAACCAAATTCCCTTAAACCCTCTAAACTTCTCCCCCATTGGCATCGATTGCCGAAATGGGAGGAAAATTTTAGAAGGCCAATATAGTAAGAGCTCCCCCATAATGTGTGCATTTCTCATAATATGAGTGAAATCAAATGCACATATCCAATAACGAATAGTTGGGAAGGAGATCAAACTATATTGAGGATCCAAAGATTGCAAAAGAAAATCAAATTGAAAAATACTTCGACAGAGGAAGTAACCAATCAAAGGATCCGAAAAACCTATAGAACATAAGAAGATATTAAGATAAGATCAACCAAGTGTTCTGATAATCAAGAGGGAACTCCCCAAGGTACGTGCACAATAAGCATTTGATGGAGTTTATGGTGTGCACAACATGGAATCCTCACTCCCTCCTTGATAATTTTGAACACAAACAAAAGAGTAGCAGATAGGTCCACAAGCTTATTAAGATGCAAAAGTATACCAAATGAAAAACAAAGCTTGTGCCTTTTAGAAACCACCAAAGAATCAAAAGCAATAAGAGGTGGTAACTAAAGAATTGGAATACCAATTAAAGATGTAACTATTCTCATGTGTATAAGTTTCTAAGTAGACACCAATCACGAAGATATAAATCCACAAATAAACATGCACACACAAAATAGATACAACGGTGAAGAACATGATATCCAAGTGGAAGTCATATATATACCAATAAGATCATTTCTTAAAAGCATAGCACAAAGCTCAATTTTATCTTAAACGGATATAGATGAACTTCCAACACAATCTCATCATAGCATCAAAAATATCCACAAGGGAAAAAGATAGTTGGGATGATCCGAGAAAGATAACAAGTATCACACAAAGGAAATTCATGCCAAGATACAACCTACACAAGGTTGAAAGCTAGAATAGTATGCACAAGGTAGATACTTGTTACCGAGATAGCGTTGGTGATGTAGAAGATAAGAGTTAACGATCATCCAAGCTTGGCTCCAATAAGCACATGGTGACACACCTTCCTTGTAAATGCGACAAGCTTCCAATGCACCTCCAATGTACCTAAAACAAATTCAAGTACACATGGTCCCCAAACTCATTGGGTCCAAAGTAGTTAGAGCAACTACAATACATAGGACAAACTCCACATAACTATGTGCATATTGATATGAAATTGAATTTCATGCACATCTTAGCCATTTAGGATTTGATGGAGTTTATCCTATATATTGGATCAACGAAAGTAAGCATGCCATAAGATATACATATAATAAATATGCATGCACAAACTTTCAAGAACCAAACGAGATACAATTTGGACAAACACCAATTAAACCAAGAAAGCACACACAAGTGTGACAAGAAAAAGAATTGTCCAAATTATATCAAAGACCCAAATCAACACATGATTGAAGATACCACTTTGAAAAGATACCAATGAAAGCAAGATACCAATTGATGAAAATACCATCAAGGAATAAACCAAACCCTCTACACTTTTCATGATGGCACAAAGTACCAAGACGAAAAATGTTTGTCTTCCAAAGAGACACGTCATCGGATCAAACCAAATGAAGACAACTAATGTTCAAAAAGCATATAGGATTGCTCCCCCAAGATTTGTGCATTATTTATGATCTTGCATTTGAATACAAAATGCACACAAATGAGATCATCACTCTCCATACATATTATTCAAACACTAGTCATGTTCAAGGAAAGCAATAAAATCCAATACCAATTTAAAGAATGGTGTTCTACTCAATGTAGGATAGCTTCCCCAAGAATAGTGCATTATCTAGAAGTATGACTTTTGAATGTCAATGCACAAGAATGGATCATTGCTTTTCCCAACTCAAGAAAGCACAAAACAAATTTCAAGTAGAGCAACAAAGGATCCAAAAGATACAAGGAAGACAAAGAGAGTTAGATCAAACAAATCCTTGGCAAAAAAAAGGCAATTCAAAGCAAGAACCAAATGAAGATGGTCTACAAATTCCACCACAATTATGAGTATCACTTGTCATGGACAAGGAGTATATGTAAATATTTCTCGGTGGTATATAGAATGATATTCAAGACCAACTTCACAACAAATAAGCATATGGCAAAGGATAGGATATAAAAGCCATGCTTAGTAGATAGATATTCTTGATAGCTTCAATAATCACGCAATCATGCAAAGCAACTCCAAAGAGTAGCTTGAAGCAATTGGTTTCCCAAAAGATATGCGAACATATTTAGGGAAACCATATCAAGAAAGTCCATCACAAACAAGATCCAAAAGAGTGAGACAAAAACATTTAAGCAAATATGGAACTTGTTTGAGAACATGCCACATAGGAAAAGATAATAACAATATCAATTCTAGGTGGCAATACCTCACATGTTCACATTTTCTAGGCTTGTAATATGCACATAGCTTATTACTCCCCCATAATGTGATAATCCATTTCTTTTAAAACAAGAGGCAAACAAAACCAACTAGAGAAATTAATGGACATTATAGAATTTGAATTTCTCATGAGCATGACATACCACATAGAGAATAGATAATATTGATATATCAACACTAAGTGGTATTCCTCATGTATACACATTTTAGGATTGTGAAGTGCACGAAGCATATCACTCCCAAAAATGGATAGTCCATTAATCTCTCAAAAGAGAGCCAACAAGATAGATATCAAATAAAAGCAATAAGGCTCAACACAAGTAAATGGTGTGCAAACCAACATACACATACTTGATTACTCAAGATAAGTAAGTAGAGAGCACAACACATACAAACACTAGCAAGGTACAAAACCTAACACATGCAAGGGTGCAAGCAACTTTCAATGTATATATGATTTAAATAAAAGTTACCGCAAGGAGGAACATTGGATATGAGATAGAACAATATAATCCAAATGACTTGACTTGAGAATATAATTGATGAAGATCCCTTAATTCTTCATGATGTAGCCAAGTCTCCAATGCCCTCCAACAACACCTATTGATCAAGTTTTAGCTTGTTGGTCCCCAACCAAGTTGGGTCCTAAGAGGTTAGTCACAATAGGCTTGGCAACCCAAATGGTTCTTTTCTTGACACCACTTTGAGTACCAACATATTTGGCAAACACATTGCCAACCTTATCCTTCCGAAGAGAATAAACATCATCAATTATAATGGGGTTGGATAAGGTACCATTTGTGCATGAAGAAGCAAGTGACCCTTCTCACGGCATAGGTAGCAACATCTTTCCCTTCTTCTTAGTTGGAGTCTTGACTTGAGGAGTAGCTTGATTCTTCTTGGGAAGAGGCCGTTCTTCAACTTGAGGAACTTGAGTTTGAACTTGAGGCTTCTTCCCTTGTTGCTTCTCACTAAGACTTCTTCTTCAAAGGGCAAGATCTAACATGGTGCCCTTCAACTTTGCACTTGAAGCAAACAATCTTGGCCGAATCTTTACTTGTTCTTGGCCCTTTTCTTCTTGTTATACTTGGACTTGTTCTTGATATTGGAGTTGAATCCAAGTCCACTCTTGTCATTGGGGCGTCTTTGAACACTCAACATATTGTCAAGTGTAGAATCCCCAACATGACGCTTTTCCAAGTCTTTCTTCAAAGAAGTGACTTGGGCCTTGAGCTCATTTAATTCCTCTACATGGTTAGTATCAACAAAACACTAGAGGAAGTAGAGCTTCATTGTTAGAGCAACAAGGCATGAAAGTAATTCATCACAAGATTAGCAATATTGTGATGTAGAATCACTAGGACTAGCACATGGCAATAAGCATTTTAGTAGAGTTGTGCCTTTGTCCACATGAGGCTCACAAGATGTTACCTTTGTAGTGATAGCCTCATGAGCTAACTTTAGCCTAGCATGGGATGCTAGAAGATCATCATTAGAGCTAGAGCTTTTCATGACTTTCTTCAATTTCCCATACTTGCTAGTTAGCAACTCAAGTTGAGCCCTTAGCTCAACATTCTCCTTCAAAATAGATGCTTCACGAAGTGGAGTTAGTAGCACAAGCATCATTAATATTAGAAATGGAAGAAGACAACTTGGCAAGCTCATCATTCTTAGATAGTTGAGTTTGGAGTTGATCATGAGACTTGATAAGGAGAGAGTGTTCACTTTCTAAAGCCTTGTGAGCTTTGTCAAGTCTCTCTATGTCCTCACTTAGTCTAGCATTGCCAACACCAAATTCAACTTTTTCCTTTTTAAGCACTTTATATTTAGCAAGCATGATCTCTTTCCTTAATGATTTTAGCAATAATAAGATCATTAGACTCATCAAGAGATTCAAGTCTCTCCTCAAGAGAAACCTAACTCTTCTTCTTCAAGAGAAGCTTTCAAGGAAGCTATAGTGATAGAGTCATCTCTCTCAATTTGACATTTCTCAAATTGAGTTTCCAAATCCTCAATGATTTCCCTACTCTTAATACATAAGCAATGATTTCACATAGAGGAGGGATAGCTTTACTACCTTTGGGGAGAGCACCAAAACCATCTCACCCTTCTTGGTTAAGGATTCAAATCAAAATCTTCTCATGAGAATCCTCATCCACATCATCACAATTTGGATTTGAGGTGGAGATACCTCGGAATCCTTAGCCATAAGGCAAAATGAGTAATGGAAAATGTGAAGAATTACTTGAAGCACCATTGAGTCCATGTCTTGTTCCAACAAATGTTGGGATTCCTCTACATTGTTAGTCATGCAAGTACTAGAGGATATGGAAGCATTATTTTCATGGCAACAAGACATAGAGAGCATATCATCATGAGATTTAGTTAAACAACTATTACATGATATGCAAGGACTATCAACTCTAGCATGTATGACATTTGGAGTGCTAGAAGAGTTTAAGTCCAAAGATAGAACATTGCAATGAGATAGAGATGAAGTATAGTCAATAGAATATTCACCATCAACAAGCAATTTCTATCACCACTCACCATATCATTACCTTGTGACAAATCACATGTTGGTGAAGTGGAAGAAGTTGTGAACTCATCACGGCCGGAGGTGGAAGGAGAACAATCATCCTCAATAATTTGGACACTTCATATATATCTTGAAGCTTGGTCCAAAGCTCATGAGCATTCCGAAAAGGCATGATTGAAGCAAGAACTACATCGCTCAAAACACATATAAGCCATTAGAAACAAGAGTTCGAGATGAGAGTTTTCCTCATCCTCTAAAGATAATTCTTGGGAATCCTTTGGAGGAGAAAAACCCACATCTACAATCCTCTTAATATAATTTGGACCCATGTCCCTAAAAAGATTAAGCATGCGAATTTTCCAAACATCATAATTTGTGCCATCGAATATGAAAGTGGGATCGTGCACTAATTCTCTAAACGACATCTTTACTCTCTAGGCGGTAAAGCCCAAAAAGAGAGCCCAGGCTCTGATACCAATTGAAAGGACAATGATGTCGCCTAGAGGGGGGTGAATAGGCGATTAAAACTTTTCCGGTTTAGGCTTGATAATTGCGGAATAAAACTAGGTGTTTAAATTAACAAGCCAACAACCTAAATAAACTAGGCTCACCTATGTGCACCAACAACTTATGCTAAGCAAGACAAGCAACAAGGTGATAGCAAATAGAATACTTCAAGCACGAAGGCTATCACAATGTAAAGTGCATAAGTAAAGAGCTCGGGTATAGAAATAACCGAGGCACGCGGAGACGAGGATGTATTCCCGAGTTCCTCCTTTTAGGGGAGTACGTCTCGTTGGAGAGGTGTGAACCAACACAATGGTTCAACAACCACAAAGGTTTCACCTTCTTCTCCGATGAACCGCACCACAAAGGTTTGGTTCACCTTCCACTATCGGAATCCTTCGAGGCGGAAATCCGGAGCCTTTCAACAACGATCCGGGGCACAACCCACAACGGGATTGGGGGCTCCCGAACAGCTACAAGTGACCACACAAGGGTCTCAACCACCACACGGGCGTCTAGGGTCCAAAGACCCAAGAGTAACAAGTTCACAAGCTTTCAACTTCCACGAATCCTCGTGGAGAGCACAAACCGATGCACAAAGCAATGGCAAGAGCACAAGTGCTCAAATCCTTCACTCTCAAATCCCACCACAAGCAACTAATGCTTATGGGGGGAGAAGAGAGGAAGAACAAAGAAGAACTCAACAAATGGAACTCCAAGATCTAAATCTAAAGGGTTCCCCTCACTTAGAGGAGACATGGATTGGTGGAAATGTAGATCTAGATCTTCTCTTTCAATCCTCCAAAGATCAACGAGTTTGGGTGGAGGTTGAAAGGACAATGATGTCGCCTAGAGGGGGGTGAATAGGCGATTAAAACTTTTCCGGTTTAGGCTTGCTAATTGCGAAATAAAACTAGGTGTTTAAATTAACAAGCCAACAACCTAAATAAACTAGGTTCACCTATGTGCACCAACAACTTATGCTAAGCAAGACAAGCAACAAGATGATAGCAATATAGAATACTTCAAGCACGAAGGCTATCACAATGTAAGTTGCATAAGTAAAGAGCTCGGGTATAGAAATAACCGAGGCGCGCGGAGACGAGGATGTATTCCCGAGTTCCTCCTTGAAAGGGAGTATGTCTCGTTGGAGAGGTGTGAACCGACACAACGGTTCAACAACCACAAAGGTTTCACCCTCTTCTCCGATGAACCGCACCACAAAGGTTTGGTTCACCTTCCACTATCGGTATTCCTTCGAGGCGGAATCCGGAGCCTTTCAACAACAATCTGAGGCACAACCCACAATGGGTTGGGGGCTCCCGAACGGCTCTCAACAACAATTCGAGGCACAACCCACAATGGATTGGGGGCTCCTGAATGGCTTCAATTGACCACACAAGGGTCCAACCACCACAAAGGCGTCTAGGGCCCGAAGACCCAAGAGTAACAAGTTCACAAGCTTTCAACTTCCACGAATCCTCGTGGAGAGCACACCGATGCACCAAATGCAAAAGGCAAGAGCACAAGTGCTCAAATCCTTCACTCTCAAATCCCACCACAAGAAACTAATGCTTATGGGGGGAGAAGAGAGGAAGAACAAAGAAGAGAACCACACAAGAACTCCAAGAACTAGATCCACTATGTTCCCCTCACTTAGAGGAGAGATTGATTGGTGGAAATGTAGATCTAGGTCTTCTCCTTCAATCCTCCAAAGATCAAAGAGTTTGGGTGGAGGGATTGGAAGATATCAAAGAAATGAGCTTGCAATAATGGAGGAGAGAGAAAACTGGGCGAGCTCCACTGGCTGGAGGTAGGTGGAGGGGTATTTATACCCCTCCCAGAAAACTAGCCGTTGCAGACAACTTTGCACCGGAGACTCCGGCCTGGACCGGAGACTTTGGACCAAAGGCCGGAGTTTCCGGCCTAGACCAGGGGCTGAACAAATGCGAGTTTCCTGGTCTGGGCCGGAGTATCCGGTGTGTTTACACCGGAGTTTCCGGCCTACACAAAACTGCCGAAACGTCAACACGAAAACGACGATATCTTGAGCATCCGAACTCCGTTTTCGATGATCTTTGGCTCGTTGGAATCGCAACGAAGAGCTTTACAAGATCATGCAGAGAAACATCATAGTACAACAATGGAAGATAAAACCAAATGGAGAAAGGTAAAACCTCTCTAAAAACGAATAACCGGCAAACCTCCAAAACCGAAAACGCAACAAGTTTTCCATACGAAATTCGTTTTCGGTGAACTTGGGCTTGTCATGTAGATCACGACAAGCACCAAAACCCAACAAGGAGAAAAGCCACATAAGAACCAAGAAAGATCAAATGCCAAGTATGCAAAGGTTTGAGCTCTCCACAAGGATGCGATCAAGTTACTCACTTGAGAGCCCCTCTTGATAGTACGCCGTCTATCCTAAAACCCGGTCTCCCACTAACAACATGAGACCGGTAAAATAGAAAACCTATCAATATCATACCTTTGCCTTGCGCATTCCACTTGAGCTCGATGATGACGATCTTGACTCTCTCAAGTTGGAACACCTTTCTTGATTGTGCTTGCTAGCACATGCTTGATGAAGACTTCTCCAAAAGCTCCCCCATACACCATTATGGGAGGGTCTCGCTAAGCTCCGTCTTCATGTCTCCTTTGCAAGCATCAATCAAATGATATCTTCGAGATGCATCATATTGAGCTTGCGCTTCATCTTCTTCTCTTGATATGTATGATGGCTTGGGGTTAAACATGATTGTTCACTCAATCTTCTTTTCCAAGCCATACTTGTAATAAGCTCAACTCTACACATGACCATTCTTCATATAAACCCTTGAATAGAGCATTGGTCATCATGTCATCTTCTAGAGTCCAACACATGAATTCCAATCATTTCCTATGGACAGGATCTACAAGTATATCTCAATGCAAACATTAGTCCATAAGGATTGTCATTAATTACCAAAACCACGCATGGGGCAACACATGCACTTTCAATCTCCCCCATTTTGATAATTGATGACAATCCCTTTTACGAGGGTTTATATAATGAATTAAGCATCCATGCAACACAAAGAGTAAGGATGCAAGAGCAAGAAAGGCAAATGCTTGAGAACAACTAAAGCATAAAACCAACTCTTAAACCCTCTAAACCCTCTCGCCCATTGGCATCGATTGCCGAAATGGGAGGAAAAATTTAGAATGCCAAAATAGTAAGAGCTCCCCCATAATGTGTGCATTTATCATAATATGAGTGAAATCAAATGCACATATCCAATAACGAAAGATTGGAAAGCATAAAAGGAGAGTTTGACCTCTCTACAAAAGACGAACGGTAAAACCTCCAACATCAAAAACATCACAATATATTCAAATGAAATCCGTTTTTGATGAACTAGAGCTTCGTATGGAGATGAACACAAGCTCTAAATTCTCACGTGGATAAAGGCCAAATAAGAACCAAGAAAGATGATGTGCCAAATAAGCAAAGGTTTGAGCTCTCCATAAAGATGCGATCAAGTTACTCACTTGAGAGCCCCTCTTGATAGTACGCCATCTATCCTATAACCCGGTCTCCCACTAACACCATGAGACCGGTAAAATAGAAACCCTATCAAGATCATACCTTTGCCTTGCGCATTCCACTTGAGCTAGATGATGACAATCTTGATCTCTTTAAGTGGACCACCTTTCTTGATTTGCGCTTTGCTTGGTGAAGATTCAAATGTTGATCCCCATACACCAATATGGGAGAGCCTCTATAAGGCACATCTATACATGACCAATATCTCCAAATGGGTTGCAAGCTTCAAGCATATGATATCTTCTAGATGCCCATCTTGAACTTGCACATGTCAACCTTGATGACGATCACCACTTGACGTCATCCTCCATGAGCTATAAGAAATCTTCCTTTTGATGTAAGCCCATGGAGAGATACCTAACCCCAACAAGAAATGCCACACACACATAATGGGTTAGTTTACAAAGCTATATGGACAAATTCTTACCATACCATTGGATCACATGATCCCACATGGTACATCATTTAGCTTTGTGTGTTGATCAACTTGAAACCACTCTTTGCACTTAGTCTTGATCAACCTTGTATCTTTTCATCTTCTTGATCATATCAAATATGTTTATTATAATCAATGATCTTGATGGCATACAATCTTGAATCGAACACATGGAGTTCAAGCGATGCCAATGGACATACCTACAAGAAAAACTCAATACAAACATTAGTCCATAAGGATCGTCATTAATTACCAAAACCACGCATGAGGCAACACATGCACTTTCACCTTACGCGACCAGATCCTCAGCAGAGCAAACCCTAAGTTAGCGGGCTTGGCAACGGCTATGAATGAGTCATCTCTGCCACCCTCCTAAGTGCTAGGACCCTCGGTGACCATGTCATCTAAGCATGTATGTCATTTCATTTCATGCCATGGAGCGCCTCCACCTAGTTCATTGGTATTCCTTAGCCCACCATCCAACAAAATTCCTGCTTTTTCCCTGTCGGCCCAGTGGAAACCAGGGTACCACGGGCCGGCCTGCCACAACCCTCGACACTCCACAGAAGATTCCGCTAAGGACCAGGCGTCCCAGCCTGGTGAGCCTCGCGAGGGATTTTCCCCTCGCGAGGGCCTCTCCCATCAAGAATAACGCCAAGTCCTAGCGCACGACAGCGCCTCCCTCGCGAGGCCCCCCTCGCGAGGCGTCAAGTACTCGAAGGCCTCGGCGAGGCAACCCAGCCCTTGCGGGGTTCCTTCGGCTGAAAGTAAGCTCTGTCTCCGCGACAGAGCGCACATGGCCTCTGCGCCCGGCGCAGAGTGACGCGCGTGCCTGCGCGTGGTGACGACCACGCCGCAGTTGCCATTCTGGTGATTAAAGCGGTCAACAAAGCTGCGCCAAGTAAAGGAAGCTCCAAAGCTTGCCATTCCGGTGATAAGGGGACCGTCGCCCGCTACGCTCCAAGCAGACGTCACCGTGGGGCATCCCACGGGCCTCTCCAGCGCCAGTCCACCATCCTGGATGGACGGTCGCTTTTTCTGCCAAGAGGACGGCGCTCCCTGCCATGGACCGAGTCCATGGACAGCTCCGTGACCATGCACCGTCCTCCTCCTTCGTCGCCATGTGGTTGCTCTTCCCGCCTAGATGAATTGGGGGAAGAGGTCCGAGGCACCTATATAAGGAGGCGGTGTGCGACCAAGGAAGGGGATCCCGCAGATCGATCGAATCATTCTTCTCGGAGCCCAACTAGTTGAAGCTCTTCCACCATAGTTCTTCCTAGAAAAGCTTGAGCCTCCGCAAGCTCTCTGTTCTGTAACCTCCACAAGCAGTGCAATACAACCAAGCAGGAGTAGGGTCTTTACACCTCACGGTGGGCCTGGACCTGGGTAGCGGCTCGTGTTTCCTCTCTGCCGTGATGTCCCTCACCGAGCTCGACGAGCACCGTCGCCGAGGTAGCTGAGGGTTGTTTGACAGCGTGTTCAGCCCCCTTTCGATTCCTGGCTTTAGTGAGACACTTCCCAGTTCCTGGGACTAGTCTCGACATTTGGCGTGCCAGGTAGGGGGCTGAGGTTCGTCTTCAACCTCTCCTCTGCCATGGCCGAGACATGTGTTGAGTGTCTCGCTCGCGGACGTCAGGCAGGGCCGACACCGAGCCCATCGTCAACCGCAACACGCGAGGCCGCCCGCGCGCCAGCGACGCTCCAGAGCGCAACGCCGGCCCTGAGCCCCACGTCGAGCACCCAGAAGATCAAGACAACGGCGGCGACGAGGAAGCTTCCTCCCTGCACCCGTCCAGGAGCCAGGGCACTCCTACGCAGAGCCGGGTGGTGCCTAGCCCAAGCGCTGCGCTACTCATGGCGCAGGAGCTGCTGCGCTACTGCCCAGTGCTGGCGGGCCACGACGGCTGGCTCGACCGCATCACCGATCTCGTCAACGCCGCTGCCGCGCCCGCTCCAACGCCCTCTCGCTTGCTGGCGCACCACTCCGGGCTCGAAGTGAACGTAGTGCACGACGCTCCTCCTCCTCCGCCTCCACCTCCACCACCTCCTCCGGCTGGGAACCACCGCGCCGCATCGCACGCTTCATCGCCGCATGACTGCATGATCATGCAACGGGCGCCAGAAGACGCGCGCGTGGAAATCGAGCGCCAGCGGGACCGCCACAACTGCGCCATCCAGGACGTCGCCTCCACAGGACGCCAGAACCGCCTCACACTCGCCGACGGCGTCACGACATCCTGGGACCCTTCCCACGAGCGCTCGGGGGCTTCAAACCATCCCGCATTCCTGGCCCTTCGCGGGACCGCCACAACCGCGCCGTCCAGGACGTCGCCTCCGCAGGACGCCAGAACCGCCTCACGCTCGCCGACGGCATCACGACATCCTAGGACCCTTCCCACGAGCGCTCGGGGGCTTCACGACATCCTGGGACCCTTCCCATGCCAAGCAGATCCACCAGCCTGCACAGGGACTTCAAACCATCCCGCTTTCTTGGCCCTTCGTGGTCTGGGGGCTAGACATCCTGGGACGCTTCCCACGAGCGCTCGGGGGCTACCGCTACCTCTACATCGCCATCGACAAATTCATCAAATGGGCTGAGGTCGAACCAGTGCGCACCATCCCAGCGACGTCTGCGGTAAATTCATCAGAAGCCTGGTCTGCCGCTTCGGCGTACCAAATCGCATCATCACCGACAACGGCTCACAATTCACCAGCGGCATCTTCAAGTCCTACTGCGGCAGCCTCGGCACCCAAATCTGCTACGCCTCGGTAGCTCACCCACGAAGCAACGGGCAAGCCGAGCGAGCAAACGCTGAAGTGCTCAAGGGCCTCAAGACCAGAAGCTTCAATCGCCTCAAGGCCAGAGGCAAGAACTGGATCGATGAGCTCCCATCCATTCTCTGGTCCATTCGCACAACAGCCACGAAGCCCACTGGTGAAACGCCGTTCTCCCTCATCTACGGAGCTGAAGCGGTCCTCCCAACGAGCTCAAGCACGGGTCCCCGCGAGTCCTCGCCTTCAACGAAGCCAACCAGGATGACATCCACAACGACGACCTGCTGCTGCTCGAGGGACTCCGCTGCAACGCCGCCCTCCGAGCAGAAAGGTACCAGAAAGACCTCCGCCGCTACCACAACCGCCACATACGCCCGCGCACCCTCGAGAAAGGTGACCTCGTCCTAAGAAGGATACTCTCCAGAGAAGGCCTCCACAAGCTCTCGCCCATGTGGAGGGGCCCTTCAGGGTCATGCACGTCTCTAGGCCCATCTCAGCACGTCTCGAGACGGAGGACGGCACTCCAGTTAAAAACCCGTGGAACATCGAGCATCTGCGCAAGTTCTACCCTTGATCAGTCGCGGCAGGCATTTTTTGTCTCACGAGGGAGGCATGAGCCATCACACCCCCAGCTTGACAAAGCCTTTCCCTCCCCGAGGGCCTACACCAGCTGAGCTCTCTCTAGAACACGTCGCCACGGGCCGTGAGAAGCCTCAGCCACTCCGTGTGGAACCCCATGCTCAGACATGGCAGAATTTATTTTGGCCACGCCAAATGTAATGAACAATTTCATCGTAGCATGAACCTGTGGGCCTTAGCACCGTTATGTAATATTACCGCGGTAAGCAATTGATTTCTGCCATCATTCACGCTCATATTTATCGCCATGCGTATCTCACGAGCAGAGGCTGAGCATGGTGCATGTGCCTCAGGAGCATCCCAGCAGCATCGCCAAACCCAAAGGATCCGAGCTCTGAACTCATGGGCCTACTCCCATGCACGTCACCTCACCAAGGACCTTGGTGCTTACTCGCGGGACACACATGAGGAAACTTATGACCGCGCATGAGTTGTACAACCGTGCATTGCTTGTGGGTATGCCTACTTGTCCTACGCAGGAAGCACGAGGCCTCCTAAAAGGCGGCGAGACTCCAAGGTCAGCCCAGGCAACCCTGAGAGCAAAGGCGCCTCGTCAGGGAACACGATGCCCTCTACAAGACGAACGCCTCGTGAGATCTAAGTCCAAAACTTGTTGAATTTTCCCTCGCCGGCTTTTCGTCCCTCGAGCCTCCTTTTCTCTCTTACGCCTCATGGGCTGCTTGCACATCAAAGGGGGGCTCCCGAGCATCGCGCCTCGAGAGCCCTCACCTCTCCAAGCCTCACACACCCCCCGGCCTTGTTATCGAGCCCTAACTCTAACATACCGAGCGGCGGTGCTATTGCGCTGGGAGCAGGTTCCTGACGACGTAGAGCGAAAAGACATGGAAAAAGAGATAAAAGGCCTCCCGAGGGGCACTCACTTGCATACAACATGATTCTTACAAGTCATTACAAACAAAATATCAAATCCTAAGAGAAATTGTGCTCCAAGTACACCGCGCCAAAGGAGCAGCTCAAGCAGCAGGGCCGCCAATGTCCTCGCCATCGGCAGCCTCATCGTCCTCCTCAGCACCACCCTCGCCATCATCTTCCTCGTCCAGATCCTCCTTGACCTCGACCCTCTTGAAGCGTTGGACGAACGTCTCCATGTCCTGCCACACCGAGGCGTTTAGCTTCGCGGCATGCCTCTGCTTGATGGGCTCTGTCACGGCCTTGAAATTGATGCTAGGATGGAGGCGCGTGAGGTTGGCGAAGACGCAACCAATCGCGACACTGAGGAGATCGCGGCTCTCCTTATCGACAAGATCGTCGAGGCTCGTCACGTCCCCTTCAAAGTCCGCTCGAAGAAGCCGAGGTACGTGGCGGGTTCGGCGTTCCCCTCGACAGAGAATGCGGGAGCCTCGACCCCCAAGCGGTCCGCGACAGCCCGTGCACGGACCACCAGGGAGTGGAGCATACGCTCCCGCTGGCGCGCCAAGAGCGGTCGGCATGCGCGTTGCTCCGAGCCTCCTCGACAAGCTGCGCAACGGGCGCTACCTGCTAATGGACCTCATTCAGATCCTCCGCCAGGGAAGTGAGGTCCTGCTCCACGCGGGCCTGGGCGTCCTTGGCGCTCTGAAGACGGGAAGCCAGCCTTTTATTCTCCTTCTCGAGCTCAGAGACGCGGGCATTGAGCTCGTCACGCTTCCCCTTGAAGCGGTCCTCCTGGCGTTGGGCCTTCTACGCGAACTCCTGGGAGCAGCGGTCACGGAAGAGCTTCATCTTGGCCTCGGACTCCTCCGCCATCTTCTCCTCCTTTGAGCGGAGTTTAGCGTTGGCCTTCTCAAAGCGATCCTTGAAGCTGGCCTCATCCTGGGCCACCTTGCCCTCACGGGCCTCCAGGCTCTCCCGCTGCGCAGATTGGTCCTTTTCGACCTGATCGGCCTGCTCCTCGTGCTTGCGCGGCTCAGCCTTGCGAAGAGAGAGGTCTTCCTCGCGCTGCACCAGCAATTGCTCGCGGGAGCGTAGGTCCTCGCGGAACTTCTCTAGGCTCAACCTCACGGACTCGGAGTCCGTGATGATCTTCTCCTCGTGGGCCGCGAACTCCTGGTGCTTGGCGGCGATCTCTGCCTCGAGAGCCTCACGCCCAGCCACGACAGCCTCGCGCTCGGCCTTGAGCTGCTCGAGGGTCTCTTCGGCCTCGCGGATCACGCTGGCGCGGACCTCCTCAGCGAAGCGCTTTGCCTCCTCACGCCGCGCTTGGGCCGCCGCGTCCTCCCGACGGCAGCGGTCTATGGTCTCGCGAAGGTGAGTCCAAGCCCGCGCGAGGTCGGCACGTTCCTCCGCCTCGGCAAGCTCCTCCTCGACGTACTGGGCCTCAAGTCCGTTGATCGCCTCCCTCGCCAAGCGAAAAACAGAGCCGCGGCGAGCTGCGCTCTGGCGCCGGCCTTGCAGAACCAGGGCCCATGTGTCGCCAAGGGGCCCGGAGGCCTCGATGCTCACCGAAGGTTCCGAGGCTCGATGCCTCGGGCTTGGGGCAGGCTCAGGATGCGCCTGGGGGCTCTGGTGAGAGCCTTCTCCCTCTTCCGCGCCAGGGGCCTCTCGAGGGCCACAAGTGCCTTCGTCGTGGGCCTCGACGTCCTTCCGCGGGAGGAGCACCTCCTGCTGATCGTCAGGCGTAGGATCAGCATGCCCGCCGTGGTCGTTCCCGCTGCGGCCTCGGAGTCCATCGTTGCCGCCTCAGGGCCCGCGCTCGGCGGAGGCGTCTGCACAGTGGCCTCCTCCGTCTCAGCGTCGGCGCACCGCTCCGCCGACGTTGTGGCCTTCCCGCCGTCTCTCCCATCGCCTTCTCCTACCACGCAGGGGAAGCGTCGGGTCGCGCAGGCGACGATGCCGTCGCCTCAGTCTCTCCCTCCTCGCGGCGTTCACCCACGGGAAGAGGGGAAGCCTCAGCCTCCTGATGAGGCCCCCCAGCAGCGGCCGCTGCGGACACCGCCGTAGCACCAGAGCTCTCTCCAACCTTCCAGAGTCTGCGGCGTTTCGTCCCAGTGGGGAGCCTGGGGAGGAAAACAAGCACAAATCCCTCAAGAGGGGCACTCAAGAATGTTTCCAAAAAAGAAAGGAAACGCGAAACTTACTCAGCGGTGTCCATCCATCTCTTCGCCGTCCGCCGCGGCGGTGGATCCCTTGCCTCCGCCTCCTTCGGGGCCCCGGCAGGCTTGTCGTGGCACGCCTTGGCGCGGGGCTCGCAACGGCCTATCAAGGCCTCCTCCTCGTCGTCATCCTCCTCCTCAGTGCGCCGCGAAGGGACGACGCGGTACGGGTCGTCGCTGGCTGAGGAGACATCGAGGATCTCGGCTTCAGGTAGTTCACCCCTCAGGAGCGCGTGTTCCCCGCCGAGGAACTGGGGCCTCCCGATGCACCATCAGCGTCCGCGTCCGAGTTCGCGGATGTCTCCGTCGCCTCCTCGCCTTCGACTGGCGCCGCCTGCGACACCGACTCTGGGTTGTCGCGAGGACCAGCCTGCCCCTCAGGCACCAAGCCCCACTGGTCGAACTCGGGCATCACCTCCACATGTTCAAGTACAGAGAAGAGCTCGAACCTGTGGAGCGGCTCTGCATAGTGGGAACCTGGCTTGGGGATGGACGGAGAGGTGAAGAGGACCTCCATGATGCCGTCCACCACCGCCTTCTCGAAGTTGGCGGTACTCAGGCGCATCTTGTCTTTGGGGCCTGAGTACATCCACATCGGCTCCGCGTGCCTCAGGAGCGGGGCGATGCGGCGCCTCACGAAGTCCTTGGGCACCATCTGGCCAGTGAGGCCGGCCTCGCGAAGCTCCGCCAGACGCTTGGCCACAATACCAACTCCTAGGCCCTTGAGAGCCTCGCTCGCCCAACATCTCCTCTTCGTCGGGGGCGCGTCGGGCATCTCGAAGAAGCGACTCGTCCTCCCGGCGTCCACAAAGAACCACCATTTGTGGAAGTCGTCCACCTTCTTCGACACATTGGTGACCGTGACCTCGCCAGCCCATGCGATGGGAATGTAGACGCCGCTCATCCCATCAATGATGCGAAAGGAGATGCACCCCGACCGCTCGTTGCTTGCCGTGAACCGGAGCGCGTAGAAGCTGCGGAAGAGGGCCACCGAGGGCCTGACGCCGATGTACACCTCGCAGAGGTAGGCGAAGATGGAGAGGATGAGGATGGAGTTGGATGAAGGTGGAGAATCTGGATCTGGTAGAACTCCAGAATCGCCAGGAAGAAGTCGGAGAAGGGGGGCACGAGCCTGGCGGGGAGAGTGTGCAAGAAGATGGGATAGAACCTAGCGCCGAGGGCGCTGGGGGCGCACGCCGGCTTGAGCACCGTCGCATCCCACTCGTTGGTCTCGGAGGCCGCCATGTGGCGCACCTTGTCCAGTTGCGCCTCCGTGCCGACGCGGTACCCCACCAGCGACGGCTTGAGGAGGCCATCCTGCCTCATCGCTGCTGGCTCGCTTGCCTGCGCCACTTCCTGGAGCCTGCGGCTTTCTTGGGCGACATCGCAGATGCAGAGAAGAGGTGCTCGGAGATGATGTGTGCTCTGGGAAGAAGGAGGCGAAAGGAGTTGAGCAGAGTAATGATGTCCGCACCGCGCTCTCGGGCTTTATATCCTCATCGAGCCATTTCCCAGACATGTTAGACCCCACCACTACGCCCGTTACCGTCGAGGAGATCGTGGCTTCGTGGGCGGCCGTTGCTCGACACATGTCTCGGGCTAGGCAGGCTCTTTTGGGCCCACGACGCTTCGCCTGCGTCCGCGAGACTCTAGCGTGCCCATCGCGGGCCCGGGGGCTACTGTCGGCCCAGTGAAAACCAGGGTACCACGGGCCGGCCTGCCACAACCCTCGACACTCCACAGAAGATTCCGCTAAGGACCAGGCGTCCCAGCCTGGTGAGCCTCGCGAGGGATTTTTCCCTCGCGAGGGCCTCTCCCATCAAGAATAACGCCAAGTCCTGGCACACGACAGCACCTCCCTCGCGAGGCCCCCCTCGCGAGGCGTCAAGTACTCAAAGGCCTCGGCGAGGCAACCCAGCCCTCGCGGGGTTCCTTCGGCTGAAAGCAAGCTCTGTCTCCGCGACAGAGCGCACATGGCCTCTACGCCCGACGCAGAGTGACGCGCGCGCCTACGCGTGGTGACGACCACGCCGGAGTTGCCATTCTGGTGATTAAAGCGGTCAACAAAGCTGCGCCAAGTAAAGGAGGCTCCAAAGCTTGCCATTCCGGTGATAAGGGGACCGTCGCCCGCTACGCTCCAAGCAGACGTCATCGTGGGGCATCCCACGGGCCTCTCCAGCGCCAGTCCACCATCCTGGATGAACGGTGGCTTTTTCTGCCAAGAGGACGACGCTCCCTGCCATGGACCGAGTCCATGGACAGCTCCGTGACTGTGCACCGTCCTCCTCCTTCATCGCCATGTGGTTGCCCTTCCGCCTAGATGAATTGGGGGAAGAGGTCCGAGGCACCTATATATGGAGGCGGTGTGCGACCAAGGAAGGGGATCCCGCAGATCGATCAAATCATTCTACTCGAAGCCCAACTAGTTGAAGCTCTTCCACCATAGTTCTTCCTAGAAAAGCTTGCGCCTCCGCAAGCTCTCTGTTCTGTAACCTCCACAAGCAGTGCAATACAACCAAGCAGGAGTAGGGTCTTTGCACCTCACGGTGGGCCTGAACCTGGGTAGCGGCTCGTGTTTCCTCTCTGTCGTGATGTCCCTCACCGAGCTCGACGAGCACCGTCACCGAGGTAGCTGAGGGTTGTTTGATAGCGTGTTCAGCCCCCTTTCGATTCCTGGCTTTAGTGAGACACTTCCCAGTTCCTGGGACTAGTCTCCGACATGCCCAAGTTATAGAGGCAAAGTCGACGTGTTCATTTTGAATAAATTAATTTAAATTTCAGAACCTTCGACTGAAACATGATAGGGTACAATTAAAAAAAATTCTTCACAAGGGTTTATTTGCAACTGCCATTTTTGTGACTCGTAGCGTGGAGTGCTTTAGTAGCGGCAACCTTTTCCCTTAGTGGTGTGACTCTAATGCAGATTCATTCCAACCTTCGGAAGAAATTAAGGAGATGAGCATTGGGGAGATAAAGCCCATGGAGTTAAAGGAGGGCACCTCTTCAACACAAGTGGAACCGCCTTCCTCAAATCAACCGTCATACGCGGAGGATGCAAAACCACCTAATGAACAAGTTCAAGAAGGAGAAGTGCAACAACCTTAACAACAACCTCCGCCTCCATGGCAAAAAGAACCCATCATGCAAGGATAAATAAATATAAAAAATAGATCACACCATCAACAACATCTGGAGTGATATGAGGAAAGGAAATCAAACTCACTCATGTGCAAGATTGTCTAATTTGTGCGAGTATTACTCGATTGTTTCCTCTTTTGAACTTATCAAGGTTGAAGGTGTGCTTCGTGACACATATTGGGTGAATGCAACATGAAGGACCACACAACTTCGAGGGCAATCAAGTATGGACATTGGTGGACCTTCGGATGCCAATCACAACGTCACTTGCACAAATTGTATTTCGGAACAAGCAAGATGATCTTGGGATCATCGTTTGCAACAAGGCTCGCCTCATCGCAAAACACTTCTCTCAAATAGAAGGTTGGGATACAATGATACGTATGCACCCATGGCCCGTCTTGGCTATTTGTAAATTTCTCGCATATGTAACCATCATGACATCTCACTAAATTCAAATGGAGGTGAAAAATGTTTTTCTCAATGGTAAACATTATGGACTAGAATTTGTGAAGCAACCTCATGGATTTGAAAACCCTAAGTTTCCTAATCATATATTTAAAGTTCAAAGGCCCTTTATGGTTTTAAACAAGCACCTCGAGCTTGTTGTGAATGCCTTAAGTATTCTCTAGTCAAGAGGGGCTTTCAAACTGGGAATGTTGACTCCACCATGTTCACTGAGGCTAAGGGAAATGATTTGTTTGTTTGGCAGAAATATTTTGATGCCATTTTATTTGATTCTAGTGACCATGCCTTTATGAAAGAGTTTCGTAAGAGAAGGCGAATATTTTTTAAATGTCCATGATGGCTGAACTCAAGTACTTCCTTAGACTTCAAATCAAGCACACGGGGAAGGAATGTTCATCTCCCTAGAAAACTACACTAAGAATGTAAGTAAGAAGTTTGTTGTGGACATGGCAAAGAGAATTGGTACACCAATGCCTACAAATGGGCACCTAGACCTCAACCATGAAGGTAACTCTATGGATCAAA
The DNA here is from genome assembly GCA_947311845.1 of Poa pratensis. NCBI lineage: Eukaryota > Viridiplantae > Streptophyta > Magnoliopsida > Poales > Poaceae > Poa > Poa pratensis. The sequence goes on from CAMZMU010000110.1 coordinate 17,580,728, forward strand.
AGGTGTAACGTTCTATGGTTGTATCTTTGTGCATCTAGGCTGGATATAATTCTGAGAGTAGGCATTTGTGAGAGATTTCAAGCATATCCAAAAGAATGCCACCTCAGGGTTGTTAGAAGAATCTTGATGTATTTCGTTCCCACTGCCAACTTTCGGGCTTTTGTATTCAAAAGGTGCTTCTTTTCATCTTCTTGGCTATTAGCATTTCGACTATGCCGGTGCAAGGTTGACAAAACCAAATGCATAATTATCTCTAAATCAGAACATGTATAGCTAACCATTCATTTTAATCGTCCATTTAATTAGGTGAAGTAGGCAAGCCAGCCAAGAGACAACATGCACATGAAACAGAGGACAGAATCTAGTGCATGCAAAAGGAAATTGTTTCCACCAGCGCTATAAAAGAGGATAATTATGTATCTGGTTTATGCACTACGATGGAATCACGATATCTAAACATGCTCACTGTTGAATATATAAGTAATTTAGCATATGATTTAATTCGTGAAAATAGTAAACAGAACATGAATAGAATAATAAGAATTAAACTAATCATGCGATCTACCAGTACAATAGATAAACAGATGCGATCTAACAATGCCGTAGATAAATAGAACAAATCTACATAATATACTACTAGCAGAAATTGTAGTATTAATTCGAACAGGAAGATTAGGAGATCATACAGTGTGGCGGCAGCGGCAGCGGAAGCAGAAGCGGAAGCGTTGGCGTTCGTGTTGTCGCCCATGTCGTCGATGAAGGGGCTGCTGATGTCGGGGAAGAAGTCGTCGTTGGGGAAGAACTCGAAGCCAGTAGTCGCGCAAGTGCGCTCCCCAAAAACCTGATCGCCCCTCTCCCGTATAGGATCACAAGAGGCGAGGTTCCGAAGGCCTACTGTCCCTTTAACCGGTGCACGCCGGAAGACGGGATGGAGAAGACTTGGAAGATGGTGGCGCAAGGTTCTGGAACTAGGACGGCAAGCGACCATGTGTTGCGTGTAGACGGCTAGGGTTCACTCAGCCAGGATATATAGTGCGGGTCGGGTAGGACGTGGGCGCAACCGCACGATCAAGTCGGTAACAGCCCCACGATCCAAAAGTATCGGAAACGGCTGAGGTAATTAACGCGTCCGTTAATTATCAATCAATGACTTGTTTAATTTTCCAGAACAGAAAAATATAAGCTCGGCTCGGCGAGATTCCTGCAACCCGCGACGTGTCATGACGAGACGTGACGTGACGAGACGAGCGAGCGGCGGCGGAGGAGGAGGAGGAGTGCGCGGGAGAGAGCCTTCTGTTCACTCAAGCACACCAAGTGTCTCAACACTCCACCTTATATGGTGGTGTTTGTCTACTCCAACTAGCAATGTGGGACTAAACTTTAGTCCCCAACCAGCCATATAAATGGGCCATGAGATTTTAGGAATTTTAGTTGGGCCATGTGAAAAAACTGTGATTTAATTTTTGGCCGTGGGCAAAGGCCCATAAAATTCCAACAATCCCCTACAAAGTCTCATTGGCACACATCTCATCATTCAGTTCCAAAACATTGTTTTATATACCGGTGCTTAGTGGAGACTGTCAAGTTGAACTTCCACTTAGAAACTTATGCTACACTAGATCACAACTTGGATAGTGGACTATGCCTTGAACTACAAGTTTGCTGCAAACTAGTTTCACACAAGCCCTTGACCAATACTGGGCTGCCGCAAGGCTTCCCCGCGGGTGGAGCTTATGCGTCATACTCTAAGACCTTTCATGAGTTTATTAGAGAGCACCCAACTCTCATAGACTACGACGTTTAATAGTCAGACTCATATAGGTGTATTCCTCAAGAGATGCTCTGCAGGATAACATCTCCGCTTATAAAAGTAAGCCGCTTGGAACACATTAAGATAAATCAACCTGCCATGCAGATCAGGAGTATTGCATCTTCACGGAGTGGGAAAAATAATGTAGGGATACTCTCCTCCCAGCTGACCAACAGCTTGTCACCCACTTCTAATTCACGGGATCTCCGATCACATAGAGTGGTTTACCACTGTGGACAACTCATACCGTGGGTCTCAAACCCATCTCCCTCGATGCACTATCTATCACATTACGTGATAAACCCTTTGTGAAGGGATCTGCCAAGTTCTTAGACGTTTGGATATAATCCAACGCAATAACTCCGGAGTTCTTCAATTTTCTGACAGATTTCAATCTCCTCTTCACATGCCTTGATGACTTCAAATTATCCTTAGAACTTTTAATCTTAACTATCACAGTTTGATTATCACAGTTCATAAGGATAGCGGGTATTGGTTTTTCAACCACAGGTAAGTCCATCAAGAGCTCACGAAGCCACTCTGCTTCAACAGTGGCTGTGTCTAATGCTGTGAGTTCTGCTTCCATAGTTGACCTCGTTAAGATGGTCTGCTTGCAAGACTTCCAGGAAACACATAACCACTCGTGGCCTTAATCTCATCAGCATCAGATATCCAGTTTGAATCACTATAACCCTCCAGTACCCTCGGATACCCGAGTAGTGAATTCCATAGCTCGCAGTGCCTTTTAAATAACGCATAACTCTCTCAAGAGCATGCCAATGATCATCTCCCGGATTAGAAACAAACCGGCTCAACTTGCTCACAGCAAAAGAGATGTCAGGCCTCGTGGCACAAGCCAAATACATAAGCGAGCCAATAATCTGAGAATATCTCAGCTGATCTCTAGCACTCTGTTGATTCTTTCGAAGCAACACACTAGGATCATATGGTGTCGGAGAAGGCTTGCAGTCGTCATACCCGAAGCGACTCAAGACCTTTTCCACATAGTGAGACTGAAGCAGTGTAATCCCACCATTACCATCTCTCAGCAGCTTGATGTTCAAGATAACATCAGCCACTCCTAGATCCTTCATCTCAAAACAGCGAGATAAGAAATCCTTAACCTCCTTAATCAATTCAAGGTTGGTTCCAAAGATCAGTATGTCATCGACATACAGACAGAGAATAACTCCCTCGCCCCCACCATGGCGATAGTACACACACTTGTCAGATTCGTTTACAACGAAACCTGCAGCAGTTAAAGTTCTTTCAAACTTTTCATGCCATTGCTTAGGAGCTTGCTTCAGGCCATATAAAGACTTCAACAACTTGCACACCTTTGCTTCCTGACCAGGTACTACAAAACCATCGGGCTGATCCATGTAAATTTCCTCGTCTAACTCTCCATTTAGGAAAGCTGTCTTAACGTCCATTTGATGAACGAGAAGACCATGCGAGGCAGCCAACGAAAGTAGCACACGAATCGTGGTCAGTCTAGCCACAGGTGAGTAAGTATCAAAGAAGTCTTCACCTTCTTTCTGGGTATAACCCTTGGCCACAAGCCGCGCCTTGTACTTCTCAATAGTACCATCAGGCCTAAGCTTTTTCTTGAACACCCACTTACATCCTACAGGTTTACACCCATAAGGACGATCAGTGACTTCCCAGGTTCCATTAGCCAAGATGGAATCCATCTCGCTACGGACAGCTTCCTTCCAGTAGTCAGCATCAAGAGATGCATAGGCTTCTGAAATGGTACTGGGTGTGTCATCCACAAGGTACACAATGAAATCATCACCAAAGGACTTTGCAGTCCTCTGTCTCTTGCTCCTAACAGGAACTTCATTGTCATCCTCCACAGGATTATCAGTGTGTTCTATCGAAATGGTAGGATCAGGAATATCAACCAATTCCTGACTAGATGTATTAGGTATCTCCTGATTTGATGAGCTAGGCATATCCTTCATCGGAAAGATTTCCTCAAAGAAAGTCGCATCTTCGACTCCATAATCGTACCAACGTTAACGTCGGATACCTCAGATTTTACTACCAAAAATCTATAACCAACGCTATGAAAAGCGTAGCCCAGAAGAACACAATCCACGGTTTTTGGTCCAAGCTTGCGCTTCTTGGGAATTGGTATATTGACTTTCGCCAAACAACCCCAAGTACGTAAGTAAGAGAGTCTCGTATTTTTCCTTTCCCATTCCTCAAATGGAGAAACGGTTTTCTTCTTTGTGGGAACTCGGTTTAGGACATGACAAGCTGTCAATAGAGCCTCCCCCCACCATGCCTTGGAGAGACCCGAAGTGTCTAACATGGCGTTAACCAAATCAGTTAGAGTTCGGTTCTTTCTTTCGCCACCCATTTGACTGAGGCGAGTAGGGAGGCGTCCTCTCATGATTATACCATGTTCCGCACAAAAAGAATCAAACTCATTGGAAAAATACTCTCCACCACGATCAGACCTTAGCCGTTTAATTTTCCGATCAAGTTGGTTCTCTGCTTCAGCTTTATAGATTTTAAAGTAGTTTAAAGCTCATCTTTTGATTTCAGAAGATACACATAACAATATCTAGTGGAGTCATCAATAAGCGTCATGAAATATTTCTTTCCGCCTTTTGTCAACACGCCATTCATCTCACAGAGATCCGAATGTATAAGTTCCAGCGGTGCCAAGTCTCTTGCCTCCGCAGTCTTATGGGACTTGCGAGGTTGTTTAGCTTGCACACACACTTGACACTTGGAACCTTTGACAGTAGTGAATTTCGGAATTAAATCCAAACTAGCTAGCCGCGTCATGCAACCAAAGTTAATATGACAAAGTCGTGAATGCCAAATATTGGACTCAATCTCATGACAAATATGATTAATAACTTTAGTGCAAAAATCTGACAAAGATAGGCGGAACAAGCCTCCGCACTCATAGCCTTTTCCAACAAATTGTCCATACTTAGATATTACAACTTTATTGGACTCGAAAACCAACTTATAACCATCTCGACATAGAAGAGATCCGCTGACGAGATTTTTATTGATGGAGGGCACATGATGCACGTTCTTCAGCGCACGATCTTCCCGAAGTAAACTTCAGATCGACCGTGCCAACACCACGAACAGAAGCATGTGACCCGTTCCCCATCAGCACGGGAGAAGTCCCTGTGAACTGGTAAGAAGAAAACATGGAAGCATCAGCACAAACATGTACATTGGCACCAGTGTCAATCAACCATTCAGGAGAATGACAAACTGAAAGGATAGTAGGAAATATACCGTACCCAGAATCCTTCATCTCAGTGTCGCCAATGACAACATTGGCAGTCTTGCGTTGTTGTCCAGTCCGCGCAGCTCATGGCGGTTGGGACAGCGAGGTGCCCAGTGAGTTGGATCACCGCAAACATGGCATGATCCCTTCCTCGGCTTATTGTTGTTCTTCTTGAAGTTGGTAGGCTGTTTTGGCTTGTGCCTATCATCAGACTTGCCTTTGCCCTCAGATTTGCCCTTGTTATATTTGGGCTTGTGGGACTGCTGGAAATTCTTCTTCTGTACCATGTGGGCACTAGAACCAGCCTCAGCAACTCGAGCACGAGTGTCCTTTGCTCTCGCCTTCTCTTCCATGTCAAGAGACCCAATGAGATCTGAAACGGTTGCCTCTTGTGTTTCAGAGCAGTAGCAAAGTTGCTCCATGAAGATGGAAGCTTAGCGATAATGCCACCGGCAACAAACTTGTCCAGCAGATTACACTTAAAATGCTCAAGTTCTTTTGCGAGTGATTGTATCTCATGAGCCTGTTGTACAACAGAGCGCTCATCAGTCATCTTGTAGTCATAGAATTGTTCCATGACGTACAACTCGCTGCCAGCGTCCGAGGCCCCAAATTTGGCCTCGAGCGCATCCCACATATCCTTTCCGTTATCAAACGATATGTACGAGTCCACAATGGAGTCGTCAAGGATACTGAGGAGGGTACTCTTGAAAAGAGTATCGAGCCTCTCATATGCCTCCAGTTGTTCAGCATTAAGCTCGCCCTCAGGCTTGCCTTTGGTGGCGGCATAGCAGTTACTGTTCTGAAACCAGTAAACTGCTCTCATGCGCCACCATTTGTAAAGCACCCCTTTAAAGGGAAACGGCTTCGTTGACGCGAGAAAGCCAGGTGATGCAAATTGCCTATAATCAGGTTTTTAGATTGTTGAATATATATACGCAATTTAGCATATGATTTAATGCGTGAAAACAGTAAACATAACATGACTAGAATAATAAGAATTAAACTAATCATGCGATCTACAAGTACAATAGATAAACAGATGCGATCTACCAATGCCGTAGATAAACAGAACAAATCTACATCATATACTACTAGCAGAAATTGTAGTAGTAATTCGAACAGGAAGATTAGGAGATCATACATTGTGGCGGCAGCGGCAGCGGAAGCAGAAGCGGAAGCGTTGGTGTTCGTGTTGTCGCCCATGTCGTCGATGAAGAGGCTGCCGATGTCGGGGAAGAAGTCGTCGTTGGGGAAGAACTCGAAGCCAGTAGTCGTGTGAGTGCGCTCCCCATAAACCTGATCGCCCCTCTCCCGTACAGGATCACAAGAGGCGGGGTTTCGGAGGCCTACTGTCCCTTCAACCGGTGCACACCGGAAGACGGGATGGAGAAGACTTGGAAGACGGTGGCGCAAAAACTAGGACAGCGAGCGACCATGTGTTGCGTGTAGACGGCTAGGGTTCGCTCAGCCAGGATATATAGTGCGGGTCGGGTAGGACGTGGGCGCAGCCGCACGATCAAGTCGGTAACAGCCCCACGATCCAAAAGAATCGGAAACGGCTGAGGTAATTAACATGTCCGTTAATTATCAATCAATGACTTGTTTAATTTTCCCGAACAGAAAAAATATAAGCTCGGCTCGGCGAGATTCCCGCAACCCGCGGCGTGTCGTGACGAGACGAGCGAGCGGCGGCAGAGGAGGAGTGCACAGGAGAGAGCCTTCTGTTAACTCAAGAACACCAAGTGTCTCAACACTCCACCTTATAAGGTGGTGTTTGTCTCCTCCAACTAGCAATGTGGGACTAAACTTTAGTCCCCAACCAGCCATATAAATAGGCCATGAGATTTTAGGAATTTTAGTTAGGCCATGTGAAAAAGCTGTGATTTAATTTGGGCCATGGGCAAATGCCCATAAAATTCCAACACTCACAACATAATGAAAAACATCAACATCTCGCCATAGTGGTATTTAGGGGCTCCAACAATAACCACCGGTTTAAGAAGCTCAGCTCATACATCAGCTGCACGAAAACAAACCAAGACAAAAAAAGCAAACAAGACAAAAGATTTGTCTTTTTCATTAATTAAGAGAGAAGTTTTTAGAGGTATAACAAGCCAAGTCTTGACCGAAAGAAGGTTAAGGCCATAAATAAAAGCCTAGCTTTAGCACCGGCGCTACACCACAAAGCCGCCTCATCTTTTATCTTCTAAATTAGCATCATGGCGGTGATAGACTTGTTTTGAAACACGCGGGCGTTCCGTTCTAACCAAACTTGACAAGCATAGCAAGCGAGGCCAAGACCTTCCGGTTGTCTCCTTTCTTGTGAATATTGTTTTATGGTGATCCAAATTCGTTTATACTGATAAAGGCCAACTTGTGACGAAGGAGAGCGGAGCGCCCCGGACTGCAGCAGACCTAGGGTTTTATGCCACCATATATACCTCTTGTAATCCGCCGGTTGGGATAAGTCGCATTGTGTAAATACCCGACGTTTGTAACCTCACCCGATTATAGTGAAGTTTTGCTGGCTGGCGCCCGTGGTTTTTTCTCCTCCATTGTTGGAGAAGTTTTCCACGTTAAAATCTCGTGTCCCCATTGGTTTGATCTTCCGCACTTCATCGTTTCTTTGCTATCGTTTATAACAGTGAATAACAGTAGTCAACCAATCCTTCACGTTTTGCAAGGCTTTCTTCACAGGTGGCTATGAATGTTAGCAGGATCACTGAGGTGGCTATGACATAAGAAACTATTGCTCAACAGGGACTGGCCGATTATAACGTGTGCATGTGGTGCAAGTTTGAATGTGCGCGCGCACGTGCACTACGATGTGCTGGTAAAAATACAAAGGCCGTGGGTTCACATAGTGACATGGCGTATGACGACGGTACTGGTAACCCCTGAAAATACCAAGGCACGCGTGGGTTCACACTCACACACTAGTCGAGGATAAGTTTTTACACCAGGTCCAGGTATGTATGTCGACCAGCACGGATGAAGCCGCAGGATGGAGCTCTGCTCAAGCCGCAACAAAAGAAAGTTCCAGGCTGGTTCCAAACAATACTCCCCGAGTCCGCACTCATACCTTTCGGATAGTGACGGACGGCGGCGAGGTCGTCTCAACGGAGGGGGACAAGACACGACAACAGTAAAGATATCGGGCCCGCGACGCCGCCAGGAAGCAACGCTGCCCGGCCTGCCGGAATGGCGGAATTTGACCGGCCCCTAACCGCGCCACGGTCGAGTGGCGCCACCAGCTCCACGATGACTGGTCAAGTTAAAACCTGTCGATCTCGCCCATGCTTGGATCCATGTCTGTCGGTGTCACATTCGCCGGGGAGCTAGCTACTGTATCATCACGCAGATGTTTTAATATCTCTGCTAGGTTGAACAGAAAAGTCCATCCTGCCGCTGGACGTACACAGAGATTCTTTTGATCTTCTTTCGAATGACCATTAGTACAAGTTAACTACCGAACACCCGTTGCGAGGGCGAGGCCACGACCAACGAGCGCTGGATTGATATTTACATTACAACAGACACATAAACATCAAAATCAAGCTCTAAACAGTCCACGACTGCGCCTGAAATGTGACACGGTACAGCCGATCGGAATCATCGCCACCGGGACAGAGAATATCTAGCTCATATCAAGAATGGCAAAATCAGAACACACTATTTTAAGAAAAAAAAACCTGTCGATCTCGCCCATGCTTGGATCCATGTCTGTTGGTGTCACCTTCGCCGGGAGAGCTAGCTACTGTATCATCACGCAGACGTTTTAATATCTCCGCTAGGTTGAACAGAAAAGTCCATCCTGCCGCTGGACGTACACAGAGATTCTTTTGATCTTCTTTCGAATGACCATTAGTACAAGTTAACTACCGAACACCCGTTGCGAGGGCGAGGCCACGACCAACGAGCGCTGGATTGATATTTACATTACAACACACATAAACATCAAAATCAAGCTCTAAACAGTCCACGACTGCGCCTGGAATGTGACACGGTACAACCGATCGGAATCATCGCCATCGGGACAGAGAATATCTAGCTCATGTCAAGAATGGCAAAATCAGGACACACTATTTTAAGAAAAAAAACCTGTCGATCTCGCCCATGCTTGGATCCATGTCTGTTGGTGTCACCTTCGCCGGGAGAGCTAGCTACTGTATCATCACGCAGACGTTTTAATATCTCCGCTAGGTTGAACAGAAAAGTCCATCCTGCCGCTGGACGTACACAGAGATTCTTTTATCTTCTTTCGAATGGCCATTAGTACAAGTTAACTACCGAACACCCATTGAGAGGGCGAGGCCACGACCAACGAGCGCTTAATTGATATCTTCTATATCTAAATAGCAAAGCCCCACTACAAAGAATTCTCTCAACATGCAGCCTATCCACATCATCAAATATCCCTGAGCAATCCCGTTCCGCCATGTCATGCAACGCATGCACCTAAGCCACGTCCTTACATCTACTTTTTATTAGCCACTCACTTATTTCTTCCCTGCCACTACCGCACCACCTCATGCATTGACTCTATTAGCTCGGCACTAATAGAGTTGGTCAATAATATTACACGCATGCTCTTCGTTTGAGATTTGGACTAAGCCCAAGCGCCTCACGGTGGCACCTTTTAATATCCACTAACCAGTCCGTTTCTTGCTGTGAGAAATCAAGCACCACAGAGACATCAATTATCCACTACTCCTCTTCTTTTCCTTCGACATCTCATCAACTATATAATAGAGTCGATACAGATCATCAAGCCCCTACATCTCGCTCCACAACAGACTAGCGCTACATGCCCAACCAAGCATCGTAGCCACAACATCTGGTCAATCTACAGCAAAGATCAGATGAAACAACACCCAACGTTGCAGGAAGCATACAACAAGGTCACTGATCATCTGCCTTTTACCTTGGTGACCAACGACTATGCTAGCCACGCCAAGCATGAGCTGATCAAAGATCAAACTATAATGGCCAACTGAAGTACAGAGCAGTAGCTTAAGCTACTATGGTCGTCCGTAGATTATTTATTGGCATTTGTTTTTTTTGCCATGCCCGTATAAAGGCTATCTTTTTCATCGTTTTATTCCTTCTGAATCTTATGTTGTCTGTTGGCAGATGATGTGTTGGTGCTGTTCATACAAGATACTGCTTCACATGCGTCTATTTCTATCCTATCTCTGCACAATACTTTCTCCACTTCATGTTAATTTGAGCAGTGCTAATTAATCTGGTGACTCATATGTGCCCAAGTACAGCCCAAACCAAACCGTCGTATGGTGTTTCTCTAATGTTGGAGTTCCTTCACAAGTTTTGATTTCTTTCATTGCAGGTTCCGTTATCATAGACTACTCTGTGTTAAAATATCTATTATTTTCATTCATTATCCTTGGGAAATACTATATTTACTCATTTCGTTTGTATTTCTGCTTTTCTTATGTTCTTTTACTCAACTTGCACTAGAGTGACTATTTTCCCCCTTTTAGTGACATCTCGGACATTATTGTTCATGTCAAGTTCCATCGAAGCATTTGGAAGATTGTGATCTACCCGAGAAGAGTACATTCAGTTCAGTATATTGATATAAGCTTAAGTGAAAACATATATACTCTTATATTTATCTATGTCCTATGCATCATCCTCCAATCTATCATTTTTGTGTGCAATATTTAGCAAATGTTCTGCAGCAACGCGCAGGGTATCAACTAGTTTACATTACAACAGACACATAAACATCAAAATCAAGCTCTAAACAGTCCACGACTGCGCCTGGAATGTGACACGGTACAGCCGATCGGAATCGTCGCCACCGGGACAGAGAATATCTAGCTCATGTCAAGAATGGCAAAATCAGGACACACTATTTGAAGAAAAAAAAACCTGTCGATCTCGCCCATGCTTGGATCCATGTCTGTCGGTGTCACCTTCGCCGGGGGAGCTAGCTACTGTATCATCACGCAGACGTTTTAATATCTCCGCTAGGTTGAACAGAAAAGTCCATCCTGCCGCTGGACGTACACAGGGATTCTTTTGATCTTCTTTCGAATGGCCATTAGTACAAGTTAACTACCGAACACCTGTTGCGAGGGCGAGGCCACGACCAACGAGCGCTGGATTGATATTTACATTACAACAGACACATAAACATCAAATCAAGCTCTAAACAGTCCACGACTGCGCCTGGAATGTGACACGGTACAGCCGATCGGAATCGTCGCCACCGGGACAGAGAATATCTAGCTCATGTCAAGAATGGCAAAATCAGGACACACCATTTTAAGAAAAAGAAAAAAACCCGAGTAGGAGGCCACAACCAATAAGCGGTAGATAGACATTACAACGGATACATCAAAACCATGCCAGCACCACAGCTGATCCGAATCGCCGCCACCAGGACAGAGTATCTAGCTCATATTGGACCGAGAATGGCAAAATTAGAACACACCATCTTAAGAAAAAAAAAACTCGGCAAGTGCACGCAACACATCTCATCTTTTGTACAGAAATATGTTGGACCGCACAACGCTAAACGCCTACCAATGGAAGAACACCTTCTACACGGGTCATTAGTAGTACAAGTTAACTACCAAACACCCGCCATGTCAAAGAATGGCAAAACGAGGACACACCATCTTAAGAAAAAAACAAACCCGAGAAGGCCACGACGGATACCTCAACATCAAAACCACGCCCTAAACAGTACGTTCATACCGTCAACGCCTGTGTGTTGATCGGAATCGCCGTCACCGGGATAGAGTATCTAGCTCATATTGGACCGAGAATGGTAAAACTAGGACGCACCATCTTAAGAAAAAAAAAACAAAGCCGACAAGTGGACGCAACACATCTCGTCTTTGGTATAGAAATATGTTCACCCACACAACGTTGAACGCCTACCAATGGAAGAACACCTTCTACAGGGGTCACTATAACCTCTTCCATTCACAATCACTACTGGTGAAGCCACTGAAAATCTAATTTTCACTCACGGGTTCACACTCCAGGCCCGCCAATGGAAATACGCCATAGAGAGACATGTATGTGGATTGTGCAAAGCTCTGCCGGATGGAGTTCCACAGATGGGTTGTTGTTGCCGGTCCGTCGATGGTGATTTTTTGTTAATACAACTACAACCATTTACTCTGATATTACAACCAACTACTCTGATGGCATGCTTCACATTAGCCTGAGTAAGAAAGAACTAAATAATAATGTCCACAGTGTACATTTTAAAACATTTCTTTACCATCATTTTCATTCGGAAGTCATGCAGGATCACCTTGAAATGACAAACAAATAGTTGGCCAAAATATTTTAATTTTCTCAAGGACTAAGCTGATAGTGACTAAGAAGATATAACAGTTGCAAAAAACAATATTGAGAACGTATGATACTTAATAATGAGTAATTAGATACCCGTAATACTGAGGTCACATCTCAGTTTTTGTAAGTTTCATGAAAAGATAAGTCCTCGATATAAAGAGATGGACCACATGATTGACACGATTGAGCAATCGGAAATACATTAGATGTACAACAGAAGCATAAAATTTCAAGAACTTCAACACAATTTATACAAGAGAACCGTCTAACCAGTCCAGGAAAACCTTCAAGAATAAAGCTTAGTCATGCTATGTAATATACTTTAATAGGTATGACATGAACAAAAAAAAAGTCGAGTTGATGTGCCGCCGGTTCTTGCCTTCGGTTTTAGCCATAAAAATATGTCTACCTTAATTAAACCTAAAGAGTCAGTATTACACATGTACAATCGACCATGATCTGAAGACTGCTCCATTGCTAGTAACGGCATAGAAAAAAACCCTTGGAGGAAGAAAGAAGCTTGACAAAAAAATTGATGTCCACAACCTCTGTTTAAAAAATAATGTTCACCACCTAAGAGAAAGAGAACAACACATAATTAAAAGCTAGCAGAGATCAGAATAATCAGAAGCGTACAGTGAGCATCAGCAAGGTGAAAAAGACGTGGATTAGGACCTAGATCTGGTTTGTGTTTAATTATTTGCTTTAATTTGTAATAATTAGTTTGGGCATGATATATATAGTCTGTATTACATCTGACTTGGAGGAAAATAAGACCTCCTAACTAACTCTTTGACTAACATAATTGGTAATTCAAACTGACTCTAACCTATTTAAACTTCCTTACTAATATTAACCTTGCAGATATTGGATTGTTGCCACCACATAACATCTCTCCTCACTTCGTCAACCAGCTTGTCCGCAATTTAGAATGTAGGGTCGCTGTGACAAAGCCTGGTCTGGCTTGTCAACCTGTTCATCACGAGAGTCGGAGAGAAATGGTTCCAATGCTTGTTATTCCTTTGCGTTATTTAGTCTACGGATTTCTTGTCAACCTGTTAGGCACGTGGCTGTGATAAGGAAGTTTTGTACTTCTTTGGACTTTTTTATGTTAGGAATTTTTATTTAGAAAAACATCTGACTAGCCTATATGAGTCACGCTATGCTATTTCAGTTGGCCAATGAATTTGGCAATTTTGGATTCCTTATACAATATAATTAAACTAACTATCGGCAACGCGAAGAACAACCGTGAAATGGTCCCTATGTCTCGCCCGCCTGTGCCCTCTAGCATTCTAGCTAAACAAGTGGCAATTGATCAAGGCTGTAATAACATAAGTATACATGTATGAACGTATGTCAAATAATATAATTTTGTTTCAGGTCCATATGTCTTATCTACAGACAAGGACGACTTTCGCTATAAGTTTGGCAATTTTGTTGACATGATTAGATAAAAAAGTAAGAATCTACAGCGAGCAGACAGAGGAGACATGCCAATGCTTCCTCATTGCGTATGAACCATGAACGAGACCACCATCTACAAAAGAAATATGGTTACTCTTTTTGAATTTTAACCATGCTGGATACTCAATCTTACTGCTCTACATATTACAACCAATAACTGTTTCTTTCTTCCAACATAGTACTTGCATGCCCTTTCGGCCGCATGTTGCCCATGCCTTACATATCTAAAGAATGAGACACTGTCAAAGTCACATCTCAGTGTGGCAACTAAACCACTGGAGAAGTTCATGTGGAGCATGAAATGGCGATACTATCATTTTGACATCAAATTAGGTAGACTATGTTGTCCAGAAATATTTATAGGAAGGAGATGTTTGTGCCTTTAGATTTAAAGCAAAGGAGAACTATTTGACTGTGGTGGTGCATAAAATCTAAGTCAATGAGTTTGAACTTAGTTAGTCTTCTATGTGTAAGAGATGTAGTGTGATGTTAAGATTGGAGTGAAAAAATGGCATTTAATCTATATGTGTTTTTGTGTGATGTGAGCTTCTTTGTGTAATGTTTTCGTTATTACGTTTTATCTAATTTATATTATATATGGTGTTGAAATATTAAATTGCTATGAACAAAAGCATGTGTCAAGAAATATCATACGATGCAGTATATACTAGTAGCGTGGTAACATGAAATGTACGTCACGTAATTTGCACCGCCGGTCGATCTTATATGTGGCACAAAATCAATGTTCCACGACACATGTGGCATGGCGGATGGCTATGCGCTGTCGCTGAGCTACATTAAGAGCCATGTATATGCATTAGCGTCTGGCTCGGTTGTCATAGTAACAACGTCACACACTCTCTAAATAACCTCCCATGTGATTTTTGTCCTAAATTTTCATAAATATAAAATATACCTCGATTTAGTGATCAATGTATTTATTTCTTTAGCACTGGTACTCTGGAGCAATCAAAATTGCATGTGTGCTCCAGAACAAAAGGCACAAGTTAAAACCTAGACATTGTTGGTTGTAGAAATGTTTTAAACATATATGAAATTAAAATTATTTTGCAAAGGCAATAAAATTTTAGGAAAATCGTGATATTCGGACGGGGTTTCAAAGTAATTTTTCCTTAAGTCCAATTGTAGAGAAATTTTCCACCTAGTGAGACTCCATCATGAGGGGTGTTGAGTAATTTGGTCACACGTGCACCACAACTACCTTGCCCTGTTGTATGTGGTCACACCGAGAACCGTCTCGCACCTAGCTGCCAGTTGTCTCTGCATGTCATAGAAGCACCATCCAAAGCATGGAATAGGACAAAATTATGATTTTTTTGGTCGAAATGGTAGTCCGGAATATTTTCACTAGACATACTTTTTATAGAAAAACTAAATGGAATAAGCTACTGCAAAAGGCACAATGAAAGGGGCGCCCTATATATAGACGTTACTAGAAGAATACCCCACACATTGTAGCGGGGATCCCTTTAGAAATTACATTGTGCAAACATAAAATTATAAGAGGTATGATACATTATGTTTTCTAAATAGATATGTAAATTCAATTGATCATAGTCGAGATAATAAAGTTAAAGTATGTTATTATAAGTTAATGTGAACAATTGGATGGTTTAAATAATGGATGATGTGGAAATGACATGAACAATTGATTGGTTAAGATAATAGATGATGCAGATAGCTTGTATGTTAAGATAGAAAAATCATTAATGCATGTTAGTGACATTTTGCATTATAAGAGACATAGATAGATTGCTTTTAGTACGAAGTTGATGCCTGAAGTGTCCAGTTACGCATATGGCGCGGCCGCGCGGGCCAATAAGATGTCAAGCTTTTGCACTATTTATTATTTTGTTTCTTTTTTCTGTTTAATTTTTCTGATCATTTTTTCGTATTTTAAACAAAATGCTCGCGATGTACGATATTTGTATTCTTTTGATTTTCTCTTATTTGGTTGTAATATTCATAAATTTTATATAAAAATGTTTATAGAGTTAGAAAAATGTTTGCAAGGTTTAAATTTGTTTAATGATGAATAAAAAATGTTTGTACATTTTACAAAAAAGTGTTCGCCCGGTCAAAAATGCTTATACCAGAGAGAAAAATGATCACGAGTTCAAAAATAATTTGGATAGTTAAAAAGATTATGCACTGAGTTCAAAAAATATTTGTTGGAGGAAAAAAGATGCTCACACCAATTAAAAAAAGTCCGCGAACTCACAATATTTTTCAATATGGGTCTAAATAATTATTTCCCACGTCAAAAAAATATTCGCAAAGTTCAGAAAAATATTCACGCTTACAGAATATTTGTTCAAGGGGTTAAAAAATGTTCATGTATTGTACAATAACAAATATCCTTGGGTTTTTTAGGAAACAAAAGACATGAAGAAACAAAAAAAAGATAGGAATATAAAATTAAATGAGAAAGAAAATATAAAAATGAAAAAAAAGGAAAAATAAAAAAGAAACAAAATAGTAAAAAGAACATAAAATAAAAAGGAAAGGGCTTATCGTTGTTGGTCCGGCCCACCAGAAGATTCTATTTAGACATCTTGGTGCCAACCTCCATGTACCCCCTATTTCTTATTGGGCCGGGCTTTTCCTCTTCTCACCTTACTCTTTTTTCCTTTGAAAGCATCGCACACCACGAACAAGTTCCTCTTCTTCTATTCTCCTTTCTTCTAGTTTCCTCATGGGAGTACCCGGAAGAGGATGTCTTTTCCTATTCCTCTTCCCGGGACCAAATTGGCTTTCAGCTTCTCGGTGTCGATGGCGGCCAAAGGCTCCTCTATTGTTCGTAGTCCAATCTCCAATTGGTGTTCGTTGATTAAATTGACCGGGCTATTTTTTTTGTTGTTTCACGTTGGTCGGCTTGATCAATAGGATTTTGATGTTGTATCGGCATGTTCTTTTGATAGGCTAGAAATTCGCCAACTGATCTGTGCTTCCCCCACACTTACCTAGCTAGCGGTTTAAATGATATATTAGGTCTATATCTCCTGTCATTATGAAAGGCAATGGATTTGAACTTTTGCAAAATTTCATCGACAATGTGTTCAACGTTCTAAATATAGATTTCTCAAACGACAATTCATATATGTCATATGCACAGAAACATTCGGTTTCGAGAACTTATTTCTTATTTTTTTACCCTTGTTTTCCTTTTTTTTATGTCCACGATTTTCATTTACAGATCAGATATGTCCAAGTACCCAAAAAACAATTTCAGGTTAGATATGATTTTGTAATTTTGAAATCAAGAAACAAACCATATCATATTATTGTGATGCAGTTCATCGCTGGCCTTTTTTTGTTTTGTTTTTGTTGTAGATAGGATTCATATATTTTTGTGATGCAATTCATTAGATGGTACAACGGGATTGAAGTTAAATCTTTTCTAACGTAAGATTTTTTTTTAGGGAATCTAACGTAAGATATTTTAATGGGTCATGGGCCGAGCCCATATCAAAGTGGGGCTACGCGTATGCAACAATAGGTGCGGTTCCCCTCAAAAACAAAAAAAGGTGCCGCTGAGGTGGCAAATACTCCCTCCGCGCATGAATCCGTGCATGAATATAAGACGTTTTAGCTATCTAGCATGTTGTCTACATGCATATAAATATGAGTGCACATACACACTAAAATATGTCTGCATACATCTAGATATATGTGAATGTGGACAAATGCTAAAACATTTTATATTAAAAAACGGAGAGAGTAGGAGCTCCCGCTGAGCGTTGTATTTTTTGTTTTGTTTTTGAGAATCGCTGAGCGTTGTATAGGATTCACCCAAAAAAATTTGATGGGAATATAGGATTCACGGGGTGGGCATAAAACCCGATACCCGAACCCCGAACCCGAAAAACCCGACCCCGAACCCGTATATCCCGAACCCGAAAAACCCGAACACTTTTTCGGGTGGCAGTTTTGAAAACCCGAAATTATTTCAGATAATTCGGGTATTGAACTATGGTACCCGATTTGCCCGAATAACCCGATATAACGTATGATCGCTAGAACAAATACCATACAGGCCAGGCCCAGCCCAATATTCATTTCTAACTATCGCTCCTAACCTGGTGTATGAGACCAGGAGTCCACGACCCCCCGCATGCGTGCATGCCCTTGTCCTCGTTCCCTTCTCTTGACCAGCCGCCAAATCGCAGCAACACAGCACCGCAGATCCACCGTCGTGCGGCCGTCAACACTCGCCGCCACTGCTCAGCGCACCATCGTGGCGCCGCTAGCACTCCCAGGGCCTAGCGCACCATCGCGGCGCTGCCGTAACCTAGCTGCCCTCCGGGCCGCGGCCTCAACTGCTCGTCTCCATCTTTCCTCCCAAGATCTTTGAGACGACGCGATGCGTGCATCTTCTCCGAAGCTACCATCCCTCCTCCTTCCTATTCCACTGCTCTCGTTGAAGGCCACATCTGTGGAGGGGAAAAGCTACAGAAATCTAAAATTTGCCGTCAAATTTGTTTCACCGTTGTGTATTTCGGGCAATTCGGGAATACCCGAACCTGAACCCGAAATTTCGGGAACCCAAACTGTCGGGTAGCGATTTTCCAGAGCAAATCTCGGGTGTCATTTTCTGAAACCCGAAATAATTTTAACCCGAATTACCCGACCCGAATTTTCGGGTAAACCCGAACGCCCACCGTATTTCACCCAATGAAAGTTTAGTTTCGAGAGTGGATTTTTTCTCTCGTTTATCACAAGACGGGCCTGGCCTGCTAGGACAGTAATTCGCGCAGCCCATTCCATCTCAAAGCAGCCCAAAATCTAGCTTCTCAGTCGCCAAAATCCCTTTTTCTCTCCTGCGCTTTCCCGAAAGGAGAAGAAAATCGCATCCAAATCCGTCGAGGAGAACTAAATCCAGCACGAGCACTCGAACACAGATTTGCGCAGCCCAGCTCGTCGAGCATTCCGCGTCAGATCGGATCGAATCGGAAGGAAGCGGCGGCGGCGGCGTCGTTGGGATGGCGGCCGATAAGATGGCTCCGGTGAAGGTGCTCTACTGCGGCGTCTGCGGCCTCCCCGCGGAGTACTGCGAGTTCGGGCCCGACTTCGAGCGCTGCAAGCCGTGGCTCCGCGCCCACGCGCCCGGCGTCTACCCGGACGAACTTGTCGCCTCATCCTCAGGTTCGCCTCACTGACCTAACTTATTTCTGTTCCCTGCTTTTTTTTTTGCTGGGATGTTGCCTGCTTTTGTTTGCGCTCTGTGTTGGCTCGACTTTCTAATGGTGGCTCGGTTGATTCTGTTTTGGCGTCAAGGCGGCGGCGACAAGGACGTGGACAAGGTCGCCGAGCGCCTCCAAGGCGTCGGTATCTCCACTGCCGGCGGCTCCTCCAGCACAGGTTGCCGTGAGCTCGTGTTATTTACTTATCCCTATTATTCCTTTATTTGGTAGTATTTTTGTTATACTCTAACGAACTCGTGAGATTGGATATCACTCTTCGATATAGTGCGCTTTCCCAAAATTGATGGTTGTTGTGTTTGCAGGGGGTGCTTCGGCATCTAAGCAGGAAGAGGTGAAACGCCTGCCTGGTGGTAAGCTCAAGAAAAGGTTAGTTCCCTTCCATACTTGCACGGTTCACTTTCGAGCTGTCGCTCCTAGATGTTAGTCTGAAACTGAGGAACTCCAAGCAACGATTTGTAATTCCATACAATAGTTTGATTGTAGGACTAGTTAGTTTAGCATGTGATGTGACCATTTATGTTCAATCACTATTGTATTAATGTCTTCGGGTTTGAGTTTGGGCCAGTGTGAGGGAAAGGCGACTGCTTGGCGACGGCTTGGCGACTCGCTGGCGATCGATGAATCCCGGTGACGCGCGGTCGCCCGGGAATCTGTAGGCTCCGCCGCGGCTCATGGTAGGAACGGCCTCCCCCCCAGGCGGGGTGGTGGAGGTTGAGTCCATCCGGGGACGGCGGTGGGCTGACGTCGCAGACGAGGTTGACGAGGCCGACGCGGTGGCGGCCGAGCTCGCGGCGCGATGCACAATCCCGGCGTCCCCAACCTTCGGCGACTTCCTCGCTCTGGCCCGCCGGACGCCGCCGCGTGCTGCCGGCCTTCGCCGGCGTGCGTCTGTGTGCGCTCAGCGTCCCGCGGTGGCGCCGCCATGCGCAGGAGGAAGGAGGCCGCCAGGGCAGGCTCAGGCCGAGCTCGCTGGGGAACAGGCGGGGAGGACCATGGGGAGGTGCCCTGAGGTCGTCCCTACGGGGGGGGTGCCCCGGTGTGTGGAGGAGACGGCGGCGCAGGCGGCGCACCGTGCTCTCCCGCCGCCGGCGGCGGCGCCCCCTATCGTTCCCGCGTGCGAGGCTGAGGTTGCGTGCCCTAGGCCCAACAGGCCGGCCTCGCCTGTGCGGCCCATCCTGGAATGGCGCAGGCCGGGTGCGCGTGGCGCGGCCCAAACTGGACGACCGCAATCGTCCGCGCGCCGTGCGACGCTTAGTGGCCCATCCAGGCCCATGGGCTCGTGGATGTGGATCAGGAAAGGGGCTCGGGAGTTAACCCTAGCGACCCCGGCCTCGGAGCGGTCGATCCGCAGACACGCATCTTCCGCTCGTTCTGTGCGCCCAACCCCAACCCCGCCGCCGCTCTCCGTGTCCTACGCGGCCGCCGTCGCCATGAAGCGCTCCCGCGCGGAGGAGGACGAGGAGGACGTCCATCACCGCCGGCGTGCGCGCTCGCCTTCTCCTCCTCCCCCCGCGCAGGATACGGCGGCCACCGCACGCGCCCGTGCTTCTCCTCCGCGCAGTTACCGGCCGCCTCAACGGCGGGCATCCCCTGGGGCGCGACGCTCTCCGGACCGCCGGGACAGGCTGCTCACGGGCCGGCGCTCACCTCGCCCCGAGTCCTCCCAGCGGCGCTCTCCCCGCAGGGGCGCCTCGCCGGACGGGCAACGGCGGGAGGCGGCACTGCGGCGTGACCTCGAGCAGCGCCCGTACGCCCGGGCAAGGTCACCTGAGCGGCGCCTGGACAGGGGCCGGTCGCCGGTGCGCTCCCCTGTGCGTCGCCCGGACAAGGAGCCGCGGCGGGAGAGCGGGTCGTGGCGCGAGAACCGCAACATACTGCCGCAGGCTCGTGAGGCTCCTAGGCAGGACCGCTCCATTCCAGCTGCTAATGCCCCTGCCAAGAAAAAATCCAAAAAGAAGAAGAACAAGAAGACCAAACA
The DNA here is from genome assembly GCA_947311845.1 of Poa pratensis. Lineage (NCBI taxonomy): Eukaryota > Viridiplantae > Streptophyta > Magnoliopsida > Poales > Poaceae > Poa > Poa pratensis. The sequence continues at coordinate 17,601,814 of CAMZMU010000110.1, forward strand.
GGGGACGGGGGGAGTCGCGGGAGGGAACCAGAGTGGGTTCCCACCTGCAACGACCCCCAACATCCCACGGAGAGCTCCGAGTGACCCGTCCCAGGCGGGGACGGTCGCACCCCGACCTCAGGCGGAGGAAGGGGAAGGCTCGCCGTCGCAGGTCACGTGCTTCAACTGTGGGGTGGTTGGTCACTACCGGTCACAGTGCACTCGCCCGGAGTGTTGCGCGCGATGTGGGGACCCTGGACACCTTGTTGCCGCGTGCACTGTGCCTGTCGCTCAGCACCGCCCTCGCCTAGAGCTCCTTGGTCACGGGGTGGAATCCATTTTCTACTACATTGACTTGGGGGGGGGTGCCGAGGGCGAGTCCGCAGAACCTAGCGCAGGTGTCTGTTCTCCCAGACCAGCTCCCGCCTGTGGCCACTACGCTTACTGTGGAGATCCTTAGGGACGAGCTGGCCATGGTGATGCCAGGACACGAGTGGCAGGTGCGTGAGTTATCGGCCTCCGAGTTCGCAGTGGTCTTCCCCTCTCAGGAGATGCTTCGCTTCTGCACCTTGGGTCCACCTACACGCTTCCGATCAACAAGATCCAGGTGGCTATCAAGGCAGCGACTTCTGACCCGGGGGCGACCTACTTGTCCTCCATCTGGGTCAGGATTCACGGGATTCCAAGGGAGGCAAGGAAGAAGCACATCCTCGAGCTGATTGCGCGGCCCATGGGCAGGTTTGTGGAGCTTGATGAGCGTTCTCTAGCTGGTTCTGGTGCGGTTCGGATCAGGCTGCTCTGCCCTGAGCCGGCCAAGATCCCCGGCTCCCTCCCGCCCTTCTTCTTTGGAGGGGAAGGGGGAGAGCGCCAGGCGATCTTGGACGTGGAGCTTGACGAGGACCGTCCGCGCTCTCCGTCTCCCCAGGCTGCGGATGGGGGGAACTCGGGAGGAGGAGGGACCTCCTCTGAGGACGACAGCTCGGACGACGACGCAGACGACCCTGGTGCGGGTGGGGCGCGCGAGACTCTCTCGGGGGCAGATGCCCTCACCCTCACCACCACTGCTCCTACTACGGAGACGACGACGCACTCTGCCGCCCCGGCACAGGCATCTTCGCCTGTGCCCTCCCCGCCAGCCTCACCGACACACTTTAGCAGTGCGCCGGTGAAGCTGGCTCCGGTGGACCGCCCCCGCGCCTCGCGCCCTGACTCTCTGGCGCCTCTGGAGCTCCCCCTTGCTCAGTACGGCTCCAACTTCGGCTTGCAGGGGCTGGACGCCACAGCTCTAGGCCTGGAGCCTTCTGCCTCAGTGGAGGAGGACTGTGCGAGTGTGGGGCTGGAGGTTGCCCCGCCCTCGTCGTCTCGTTCTGCGGGGGTCCTGTGCTACACCCTCTCGCCGGGGTCCACCCCCACCTCCCCGACAGGGTCGCCACCCCAGGTTCCGGCGACGCCAGCCACTGGTGCCTGTGAGTCTCTCACGGTCTTCCCCGACACTCCCGTGGGAGACTCGCAGGCCCGTCCCCAGCGCCGCACCAGGCAGCCCCCGCCCTCTGAGCCGTCCCGCCACAGTGCCAGGCTGGCCCTTGCTCGCGGAGGGCTGGGGATGCCGGTGCCCACGGTGGAGGAGCAGGCGATCCAGCTGACTGCGGCTCGCCGTAGTGGTCCAGGTACGCGATTATCCAATCTTCCGTTTCAGTTTCTGGTTCTAGGTTCTCGGTCCTCGAGGAGGTCCCTTTGGACCATCTGTCACAGGTTGCTGCGGACTGTGGGGTGGTTTTCCGGGGAGAGCGAGGCCCCCGGATGGACCAGATTGCCGCGATCAAGGCAAAGGAGATCTATGAGGGGGCCCTCGCTGCCTCACGAGCTCAGGCGGAGCTCGAGAGGGAGACGGCCCCAGCTGCTGGGGATCCGGTGCAGGCGGCACGGGATCCTAGTAGTAACTCTGCTAGCTTGCCGGCTAGGGTGGAGACTCCCTGCGTGACCCCCCAGGCGGGGGGGAACCGGGGGAGACCCCCAAGGCACCGTCCCGGCCCTCGACCTCTGGTAGGGCCCGCTCTGTCCCCCGTAAGGGGACTACCCCCACCAGTGTTTCCAAATGAATACCCCATAAGGTTATTCGACTGGAACATGAGGGGGTTTGGGCAGGAGGGACGGCGCAATCAGCTGCGCGAGTATATACGACGGGAAGACGTAGATATCGTTGCCATCCAGGAGACGATTAGACAGGACTTCTCTATTCAGGAGCTGCAGGGTCTCAGTCCATATAAGTTCGCTTGGCAATGGCTCCCAGCGAATGGACACTCGGGTGGTATCCTTCTTGGGGCGAAGGAGGATACATTCGAGGTAGAGGATATGGATCGCGGGGAATTTTTTGTGAGCATGTTGCTCACCCATAGGCGGACCTCCTTCCAGTGGGAGGTCATTATTGTCTATGGCCCTGCGGACCATAGTAGGTCCCCGGCGTTCCTTGCCGAGCTTAGAGCGAAGGTGGAACGATGTTCCACGCCGCTTGTTGTTGCTGGGGACTTTAATTTGATCCGATCCCCGGAGGACAAGAGCTCAGCGAACGTCGACCCCCAGCGGATGCGACTGTTCAATGACTGTATTGCTGATCTCGCTCTTAGAGAGATCAGACGTGTGGGAGCGAGATACACCTGGACTAATAACCGGGTGGACCCTGTCCGGAGTGTGCTGGATAGGGTCCTAGTATCTGTGGACTGGGAGGTTGCCTACCCACTTTGCTCCCTCAGGGCGCTCACTAGGATAGGGTCGGATCACACTCCTCTCCTCCTCTCTACAGGAGGAGCTCAACCTCCGAGGTTGAACCGCTTTCATTTTGAGAACTTCTGGCTTGGTCAGCCAGGGTTTCAGGAAGCGGTACGACTAAAGTGGTCGGCGGCGGCTGCACATCCCCGCGTGTATATAATGCGGTAGATGTGTGGCACCACTGTGCCCAGATGGCACGCCAATTCATGAGAGGTTGGGGTGCTAATCTGGGAGCTGAGCGGAGACAGAGGAAAGCCTCTCTCTTAGAGGAGATCCAGACCTTAGACCACGCCTCAGATACCGTTGGCCTTACCGCTGAGGAGTGGCTTCAGCGGTATGCCCTTGAGAACTCCCTTATGGAGATTTACAAGGGGGAGGAGACTTTCTGGCGTCAGCGGAGTCGCCAGAATTGGATCCTCAAAGGCGATGCGAATACGGCATATTTCCATGCAATCGCCAATGGGCGTCGTCGGAAATGCTCTATTCCATGCCTGTGGGAAGGGGATCATCTCCTGGAGGCGCCAGGGGATATATCGGCCCACATATACTCCTTCTATAAGGAGCTCTTCACGGCGGGTCCCCGTTCTGGGGTCACCGTGCCAGTTGACCTCTGGCCAGCGAGGGCCAGGGTTTCTGACATGGAGAATGCGGAGCTCACCCTCCCATTCTTGCCGGAAGAGGTGGCGAGGGCAATAATGGAGATGAAGGCGAATTCGGCCCCTGGACCGGATGGTCTTCCGGTGGTCTTCTTCCAGACGTTCTGGGAGGAGATTAAGGGGGTGATCATGCCAATGTTCCAAGAATTTATATTGGGACATTGGTTATGTCTCGCCTTAACTTTGGCGTGGTGACCTTGATCCCCAAGATAGTGGGGGCCACGGAAATCCGCCAATTTAGACCAATCACGGTCCTCAACGTCATCCATCGGATCTTCTCAAAGGTGTGTGCAACTAGGCTAGCTCCTGTTATGGAGCGCATCACGCACCCGTACCAGTTCGCCTTCCTGAAGGGGCGGTATATACATGATGGAATCCTAGCACTGCATGAGATTATCCATGAGGTTAAGTCTCAGCGCCAGAAGGGCGTGTTTCTTAAGCTGGATTTCCAAAAGGCATATGACCGCTTGGACTGGGCCTTTCTCCGGCTGGCGCTGGAACGAAAAGGGTTTGATGATCGGATGATACGGTGGATCATGCAGATAGTTATGAGTGGCAACACCGCCATCAACATAAATGGGGAAGTGGGTCCCTATTTTAGGCCGACTTGTGGGGTTAGACAGGGGGATCCTCTATCCCCCTTGCTCTTCAACTCGGCGGTTGACATCCTTGCAGAGGTCTTAGAGAGGGCTAAGACCTCTGGCCACATCTCTGGTGTGGTTGGACACCTTGTCCCAGGGGGTGGGGTGACGCATCTCCAATATGCGGATGACACCATGATTATGGTGGAGGGATCTGATCTTGACATTATCAATCTCAAGTTCCTTCTCCTCTGCTTTGAGGCCATGTCGGGCCTCAAGATTAACTTTGATAAAAGTGAGGTTGTGATCTTGGGTTATTCGGCTGAGGACCAACAGCGGATCGCGGACAACTTAAACTGTAAGTTGGCCACATTTCCAGTGACTTACCTGGGGATGCCGGTCCGAGATTCTCGGATCTTATAAAGGATCTGGACCCGCTAGTTGAGCGGGTAAAGTCCAAGGCCGCGCCGTGGCAGGGGAGGTTTACCTCCAAGGGGAGCAAGACCATTCTCATTGACTCCTGCCTATCTAGTCTCCCCATGTTTATGATGGGGTTATATATACTGCCGGAGGGGGTACATGGCAGCTTTGATAGAGAGTTGTCCCGCTTCTTCTGGCAGGCGGCTAACGGACGTCAAAAGTATCATATGGTGAAATGGGCAGACCTTTGCGCCCCCAAGGAGGTTGGGGGCATAGGTATTTTGGCCTCCCGTCGCATGAATGAGGCTCTCATGTTGAAGTGGGTCTGGAGAATCCTGAGGGGCGATGGGGGACTTTGGCTTCAACTAGTGAAAGCCAAGTACCTACGTGGTTGTCCTCTCTTGGCCTGTGAGAGGAAGGAGGGGTCTCAGTTTTGGAGATCTCTTCAAGCCATTAAACATGAGATCAGGCTCGGGGCTACCTTTTCCGTAGGCGACGGAGGGAGTACCCTGTTTTGGCTAGACTCATGGCTTGGTGAAAGACCACTTAGGTATGAATTCCCGGAGCTCTATGCCATTTGCTCTGACCCTATGCTCTTGGTGGCGGACGCGACCCAAAACGGGCGCTGGAACATTAGGTTCCGCCGTACGTTTGGCCTGGTGGAGGCCGACCGGTGGCAGAGCCTGTTGGCCTCCCTTCCACACTCCCTTACGGACACCCCGGATAGTGTTTCTTGGGCCCTCTCGCCCTCGAAATGTTTTACAGTTCGGTCTGCGTACCGGGCCCTATTTAGAGGACCCGTGCTCCGTGGATCTCCCACCTGTGGAAGGCCCCTATGCCATTGAAGATTAAGATCTTTACGTGGCAGTTGTTGCGTGACCGCCTCCCTTCTGGTGTGGAGGTGGTCAAGCGTTTTGGCCCGGGGGATGGTACTTGTCCCTTGTGCGCGGTCCCAGAGTCGGGGACCCATATTCTTTTCTCTTGCCCCGCAGCTCGCTTTCTATGGAGTTTTCTGGCCGAGGCGCTTGGGCCTGAGTGGCAGGCCCAAGACCTTGCTGAATTCCTAGAAGTGCAGGCGAACCGTACGGTAAGAGGAGGCGCCTCTTCTGGTTAGTGTTTGCCGCGATGACCTGGACCCTTTGGACTATACGTAATAAGATGGTTATCGAGCGTGTCTTTCTGAGGCGTGCCTCTGACTCCGTTTTCAAATTCTTGGCATTTTTGCAGCAGTGGCATCCGCTCTGTAGACAGCGGGACAAGGAGCGGCTGGATGGATTGATCGAGAAGCTTCTGAGGGCGGCACGCCTTCTATCTGCGTCATCCAGCCACTGAGTTACTCCCATGTGGAGTTGTATCCCCCTTTAGCTTTGGGCATCTTTGTGCTGTGGCCCCAGCAGACTTTGTTGTTTTTAGACTTTGTAACTGGATCTTTGTATGGTTGTGGGCGGTTGCTTTATTTATAAAGCGGGGCGAAAGCCTGTTTCGAGGAGGAGGTAAGTTTGGGCCAGTGTAAATCTGTATATGCAATTTATTGGTGGATGATGTTCCCTTTTTATCTGTAGGACAAGCAAGAGGTTATTATTGAGAAGATTGTCCGCAACAAGCGCAAATGTGTTACCGTGGTGAAAGGTCTTGAATTGTTTGGTGAGTGGTTTTGATAAGCCATATTATCTTGTTTACGAGTCGAATAGCTTTGCACAAATTGTTTCCAGTTAGTGAAGTAATGGAACAAACATGATTTTTTATTCGAAACTCGATAGAAGACGCTCTTCATTATATGCTGGATCCTTAAGCTAAACCTGCCTTGAAGTTTCAGGATGGAAGCTCTTAGATAGTAAGGTTGGCCGAAGTTTAATAGATCATCTTTGTTTCCTGAAACTTTAGGTGTAAAGCTGAGTGATGCTTCAAAGAAGCTCGGGAAGAAATTTGCTACTGGAGCTTCTGTTGTCAAGGTACAGTGGTATCTATGAGATTGTAAATGCTTTTATTGTTCATTAAAGCCTTGTTTAATCGTCTCTGCTTTAATTTGTTCCCCAGGGCCCAACTGAGAAGGAGCAAGTTGATGTGCAAGGGGACATATCATATGATGTTGTAGAGTTCATTACAGATACATGGCCTGACGTAATTTATCCATCTTCTCTGCATTTTATTGTATTTACATCTTGTGTATGCTTTCATGGACGGTAGCTTTCTGATACTTTATGAACATCTATTCGCCCCAAGAAAAGATACTTGATGAACATCTGAATTCATTATGGTTTAACAAGAACATGTGGAAAATTTTAGGGTCTTATTTGATATGACGAAATCAAGCTCTGTACTGTGGTTCCAGACCAAAAAGTGGAAGTGTAGGAGTATTATTCCCTGTTTGGTAGAACCATGGTAGCTTCACTGCTTTATGGACGATAGATTGTACTCCCTCCGTTCCTAAATATAAGATGTTTTAGATAGGTTGTAGATAATAGTGTTGGCTCAACGATGTTCGATGCATTTTTCATATTTTACTAAGAAGATTTACGCTTTCAATGTAGGAATAATATAGTTCAAATCATGTCTTCAGGACAAACAATCACTTTAATTCTTCATCTGTTCATGATAAAGGCCCCTTTTTAATGAGATATGCTTATATCGTTGAAGAATAACTATTAGGTCAATCAGTATTCATTTTAACTTTGGACTAAGGGGTACAATCTGATGTTTTGCCTTTATAATGTAATACTGATATAAAAGGGTATTTGTGTTGTTCAGCAGGTGTCACCTTTTATCTCATTACTGTAGCAGCTATATTTTGTCAGTAATATTGATGTCTTCATGGAAGCTGGTTCTGTGATATTCATTCGTCTCCCATTGCTTTTCTACTTTCCAGGTACCTGAATCTGCCATATATTTCATTGAAGATGGAAGGAAGGTCGCTGCTGCTTGATGTTACATGGTTTGCAAGCCAAAACACCAGTGGAGTTACAGATATAGTAGAAATTTAAGTCGAGAGATGGCTGTCTAGTATCAAGGCATGTCTCTTCCATGAGTCAATCGCTACTTCTCAAAGACAAGTGTTCTTTATAATTTCTGAGCTCAGTTCGCATGTGGTGTTTTACCTACCACTGTCAGCATGCCGCCGTGTATGAAATTTATTTAATAGTTGAGTTCCTGCAAGCGAGTATTTGTAACCATAACACATTTGAAGCTGCAATGTTAAGAATCAAAGTTTCAGAGCAATTTGATTCAGTCTATTACCTCTGTTTCAAAATATTAGATGTTTTGCTAGGCTAAAATGGCCGGTAAAACATCTTATATTTGGGAACGGAGGTAGTTACTAGTTAGGATGACTTCAATGGGGCGATCCAAACGGACGTGTGTTTGGTCCGCGTTTTGTCCGTTTGGGTCGGGGAACGGACGCGTGTCCGCTACTTTCTGGGCAGTGCGCCCAACGGGCTGACGCATCGAGTCCGCCCGGCTAGGGTTTTTGATCATTTTTATCAATCCATACAAAACAAGTATATAGGAAACAAAATAAACCATGCAATCCAAACGGTTCATCAAATAGTTATTACAATCCAAATAATTCAGCAAATAATACAAATTGTTTCACAAATAACAAATTGTTTCATGCATAGTCTTACAAACCAAATAAAAATAAGACCAATAGTTCATCAAATGGAACTACTGGTTACCGATGAGGGTGGCAACCAGGCCGTCACTCTCATCGTCTGAGGAATCATCTGATGATGACACACACAGGATGTAGTTCTTGTAGTACCATTCATCGGAGCTATCCATGGCCGAATTCGTACCTGAGTTGGTGCCGGGGCTGATGCCGAACACCTTGTGGGCGGCGTTGGTGTCGTGGGCGCTCCGAGAGATGTGGCCGCAAGATTCACCGGCGTGGCGGGGAGGAAGCAGCTCCGGTGACGGCGGGGAAGAGGAGCAGGAGATGGCATCCCCGGAATGGCCTGCGATGCCAAATCTAGGGTGTGATGGCGGGGTGGCGGTGGGAGGGGCGAGAGAGGCGGAGGAGATTGGCGTGGAGAATGGTATGACGTGCGGGCTAGGGGCGGACTAGGGCATGACACAATAGCGCTCCGCTCGCGTCCGCGCCCGACGCATCGGTGGCCCAAATTTGGGCCAAGAATGGGTCGCGGCGGACAAAAAAACGGACCGCGGTCCGTTTGTGTCGCCCCGTTGGGCCGTGTTTTTTGGCTCCCACGGACAGGAACGGAGGCGCGTGGACTCGATGCGTCGCCCCGTTGGAGTCATCCTTATTATTCAGTAACATGCAGAGTTGAGTGTGGTAAAGTAGTGCTCTACCCTTTTCTGCTTTCAACGAAATAATCTGCTGTTCTCTGTTACCTTTTTTTGGTCTATTATTACATCTAGCCTGCTAGCAAGATAGATCTGAATGATGAATTACCAATTGGCAAACTGGCCCCAGCTCGTAGTAATGTGATTCACTTACATAGCACTGCACGCAGACTGAAATTGATGTGGCCAGTGAACTTTATTCACATGATTTCATGGTTTAGGCTGGGTTTTGCATTTGCTTATCATAATCTTATTTTTCGAGTTATTCTGTTTTTATTTCGTGTTTGATTGACCCCAGTCTGTGTGGATTTGTTTGATGCTTTTGAAAGGTTCATTTGAACATTAAAAAAAGTTCATTTGTACTTGTCGTCATGCCTGGATCTCTTCATGGTGATTTAGGATGATTCCAACGGGCGTTGGAGCGACGCATCGAATCCGCGCGCCTCCGTTTGGGTCGCGTTGGACCAAAACCAGGGTCCAACGGGGCGACGCAAAAGCGGATCGTGTCTGGTTTCAGTCCGCCGCGTGTCCACTCCGACGCATTCGCGTCGGCGCAGACGCGCGGCGGACTGAAAGCGCGTCCGCGTGGTCATACGTGGTGTCCTCCCCAGGCCCACCTAGCAGCGACACGGCGCGGTCAGACTCCCCTGGCCTAGTCCTTTTTAATGCCAGGGGGTAGGGACGGGCGGACGGCCAGCCCCATCCACTCCACTGCCCCACTGCCGCTCCCTCTCCGGCGACCAAACCCTAGCCAGCAAACCCTCCCTCGCCGCGATGCCGCTCCGATGGCTGGGGTTCGGCAACGCCAAGAACGACCGCGAGGCGGGGTCGTCCTCTGGCCACCGCCTCCGCACTCCCACCTCAACGCCATCGCCGTCTCTTTCCCCGCCTTCATCCCCAGCGTCGCACCTCGCGGTCTTCAATCTCGTGCCGCCGGGCGCCGATATTGCACGGCGCGACCGTGTCTATGTGCACGTGGAGGACTGCTGGTGGTACTGGAACCACGCGGTCCCGCTGCCATGGTCAGATGCCAAGTTGCCCGACCCGCAGCGGATCCCGGTGCCGCCGTTCCCGACGAGCCGCCGCGCGCCTCACGTCTTCCCGCAACGACCTGCCTTCGCGGCCACGTCCGGCAACTGGGCCACGTGGTTCAACGACGAGCACAGCCTGCGGCGGCAGGCCCTGTACACGCGGGCTCCGACGCCGCCAAGTGGACGTTGGTCACTGCCGCCGCACACACTGCAGCGGGACGCACCACGAGTGCTGCGCGCGCTGCGGATTGGCTCACCACCACCGCCGCCTCCACCGGATGTGAAGATGGAGGTGGACGACGAGGACGCCGCGCTCGAGGACTCCAAGAAATCCATGGCCGAGGACGAGGCCAAGCGCTGGGAGATGGTCCTGCAGGCCGTCGCCCGGGAGCAGGAGGAGGTCCTGCAGGCGCATCAGGCCGTGGTCATGGAGCCACAGCCATGGTTGCAGGCCATGGCCGTGGACCTGCCACCGGCGCCGCCCCTACCAGAAGGCCTGCTCAGGCAGAGCTGGACCTGGAATGGCAGCAGCTGGGAGGTCCAGCGCGCGCCACCCCTCACTGAGCCACCCCTCCTGAGCAGGAGCAGGAGCAGTCACCCACGCCGCCGGCCGTCGTCCTACCGGCGCACCTCTGGCAGACGCCGAAGTACGTAGGACGACGAGTAGAATCCCGCGAAGGACAAAATATTTAGTTTTATCTATTTTTGTCTTAAGAATATATATGTAACATGGCCGTTTGTGGCCCACCCCGCCTATGTATGGCCTCTTAACCGGAAAAAAATTGGTATCCGTTTGCGGTGCGTCGGGCCGTTGAGCGCACAGTCAAAAAGGGCAGACATGGGCGAACTAGGCCTGTCTGTTTGCCGACCCAAACGGACAAAACGTGGACAAAACACGCGTCCGTTTGGGTCGCTCTGTTGAAGTCCTTGTTCTCGTTCTCTTCAGGTCTGTCCGAAATCTGAACCATGTGATTGTGCAGATGGATATACGTCTCACACCTTTCTCGCTCATACCAGCGCGAGCGATAGATCCGCTCCACGGTAGGTAAGCCTGCCGTCCTCGCGCTGCGGGGCTGCAGTAATCCTTGGGCCGGTAGCAAGCAAATGGGAGCAGCGTTCCTACGTGACCCTCTGTCGGTGCTGTGTACTTGGTGCAGTGGTTCTGGGGAACGAGATCCTCTGACGTCGAGGGGATTACTGCAGAGGGACGTCGTTACTTGTGGTCCGCTCGATGCGCATCGTACGGCAGGAGCTCGAACGCGCTGGGAACGCAGCAAAGCAGTAGGCGCGCTCCCAGCTCAGAACAACTCGCCATCGCCGTCCGCTCGCCGGGACGCCAAGCTCCACCTGCGTGGCATCCGCCACTGCCTTCTCCTTGGCCTCCATTCCCGCCGTGGCTTCCGGCGCTGTAACAGCCCCAAGCTTAGGAACTGAATTTTGTGAATAAAATTTCCGCTTTTGCATTCTCATTCATGCATCATGGCTTAAATTTGGTTAGGTACTCAAATTGAAACAAAGATCTGGAAAACAAAAGTAAAACAAATGGAAACAAAAGCAGGGTTGATTTCAAACACCTTAAACTCAAATGGGATGTTGTTGTTAAACACAAATACAAATGCAAATCCATATTTGTCAAGGAAGTTCCAAGAGTTCAAAAATAAATATTTGGGGCTTGCTTATTTTTTTTCTAAATGAAAATACTTTGGAAATTGAGGAAATTGCCATAAGCAACTCCCTATTTTATTTCCCTACCAAATGAATTCCAAATAATCTGGAAAAATTAGGGGAGCTTCACATTTATATAAGGAGGCTACCCAAAAATTCTCATAATTTTTGGAGGTGCTTAAGTGCCCCAATTAATTCCAAAACAGTACTGTTTATTTAATCCAAACAGAGAAGGGCTTCTTTGTAAGCAGAACTGAGCAGGCGAGGGGGTTTTTGCAAAACGGTCATCGTTCCCCTGTAGCTGCAGTGTCATGGCGCGCTGTCGAGCTCGCCGAGCTCGCCGTGCCCAGGCCCCCCGGGGCCCCCCTGCTCGCCTCCCCGCGATCGCCGGCCGGGCCCTGCCTTCCCGAGCTGCCCTGGACGAGGATATGAAGGAAGCACGCCGCTCTGCTCCCTCCCCTCTCGTTCTTCTCCCTCTGCTGTTCTTCGCGAGCTCCCGAACCGTAGTCTGCTCGCCGTTAAATCGCCGTAGAGGGAGAGTTCCCCGAGCCAAGCTGAGGCCACCACGAACTCCGCCAACCTCTCCTCTGCCTCCTCGACCTCGCGGGAAGCTGGGAAGTCCAGGATGCAGTGAATCGCGCCGTCGTCTCCAACTCCGGCCGACGAACTCCGAGCAAGCTCCTGACCTCCTCCGGCCTCCTCCGTCACCGCTGCGAGCCCCCACGCGTCAAGGGTGAGCTCAGCTTCCTGTTGACCCTCTCCTCGCTCTCTGTAATGCACTAGAACGCGGGATCCGTGAGGTCCGCCGGAGTTCGCCGCGGGTGCTCGTCGTCGACGAAGCTCCGGTGACCCTTAGGCGGCGCCGTGACCACCATTCGATAGCCCGCGTTGAGTAGAGTAGTTTGGGCATGTTAGTTAGCCCGCACGGTGCCGGAAAGCTCGTCGGCGTGCCGTCCCGAGCCGCTGCTCCGGCGAGCAGCGTCAGCACATGTCAGCTGGGGCCGCGTGTCGACGTGGACGCCACCGTGGCACTGGGCCCACATGTCAGCGTCTGTGTGTAGCTCAGCCGAGTGAAAAACGGTTCGGTAGCATTTCTGGAAAAAGAATAAAAAGACAGAAAATTGTTTAAACTTCTAAAATCCATAACTTTTAAAATACTTATCCAAATATTACAAATAATATACCAATTTGTTCAGAAAAATAAATTGAGTCTATTGGTATAACTCACACATCCAACTAAATTAATTTAGTTGCTGTTCTATTAGAATAACTAAAATGGCAGAAAATAAAAGGATTTTAGGAAATTCATAACTTATTAAATCTTGATCCAAAAATTGCAAATAAGGTATCAAAATGATCAGTGGATTAAACCACACATTTTAACATCATTTTCATGTTGGACTAAATTTCTTGCACTTTAGAAAAAGGGCAGATTTAAAATGGATTTTATAAATTCAATAACTTAATTTTGATTAATCAGAAAAGTGTGCTCCTTATATCAAAATGCTCAGCAAATCAATACCTACCCTAAACATCATGTCCATGCGTGTTTGACGGACGATTAGCTACTGATCTAATTGGATTAAGCTACGGAAACTATTAAGATAAATATGGGATTGTGCCAAATATTGTCAAATGATTTGGGACAACTCATTTAACCTGGTGAGCATGTTTATGATCCATCAGTTGCATTAAACCATCATGTCATCATGTGTTTGTGCATTGCACCTGTTTCGCTTGTGTGTTTATTGATTGTTGTCTTTCCGGTGTTTTATGCATCGATAGATCAAGCAATCGGGGTTTCTCCACAATACCCTGACGACCCGTATTACCAGCCCGTTGAACAAGGCAAGCGTAATCCCCCCTCTGAGCATGTCTCCCCTATGTTTTCCGCAGATATTTTCTCCACTATAATATTGCATGCGATTCCAAATATCAATTTGGTTGGATTAGAGTATCCTATTAGATGCATTATGTTTCCGATGCCATTACCTGTTTCCCTCCTAATATCCATAGGATTGTTGTGTTGGCCTGAGTTAATTATATCCGCTATGTTTATGCTTAGCCATGCTTAGTGAAATGCTTAGTCGTCCGGTGGATATGCTATTGTTGGAACTGTGGTGGAATGTTCGGATGATGGTGGAAAGGTGGTGACATATAATAACATGTTTAAAGGCGGGGATGAGAGGCCACGGGGAATGTGGTGGGTTGTCTCGTTCTCGCCGCCTAAGTGTGAGTTCTTTACCTCTTGAACCAAGACTGAGCGTGCAACCATGCGTGGGGCCTATGCATTCGTAGTGCAGGAACCCTCATAGACTAAATAACTCGAGCGGGGCTAGCCAGGGTCCTCTAGTTCGGGCTTTCATTTGCGCGTGCGTGATGATGGTGGTATGAACTGAGATGAGGATGGTAGTATTAGGAAAATGAGTGGCCGTGGGGCGGGGTGATGTGAGCCTGGCAGTCCTACCGCCACTGATGATCCTGGAAAGTCCTTAACGAGGGAGAAGTCGACACCGCTCCCACCCAGCCGGCTTTCCAAGGAAGAGAGCTAATGCGCAGGTAATGGGCCGGACGGTACGCGTGGCAAACATTGTACACCCCTGCAGGGTAAATCTTTTCGAAAAGCCGTGTCCGCGGTTATGGACGACTTGGGAAGTGAAGGTAGGATCATAGAATAACTTGAACGGAATGATTAAAAACTGAGTACTAGAGGTACTACCAAGAATGCAAGGTTGACTTCCTCGAGGGTGATTCGGGGAGGTGCCTTGGTATACATGTGCAGTGAATGATGGTGGTTGTTGATGAAGATGATCAGAAGAAAAGAGTTTACTTCTTACCTCTTTTGAAAATATTCTGATTAGTCGATGCCTTTGAGTTATGTTTTTCATAAATAAAATCAGCTTTATGCAAAACAGCCATATAACTTTGAAAGCCTCATCGAGCTAATGCTCTATATATAATCTTGCGAGTTCGTCGAACTCAACGTCGTTTGCTTTGTTTCAGAGGAGGACTTCACCGACCTCGAAGGTGGGTTCTTTGTGGACGTCGACGAGTAGTCTGGGGTTCCCAGGTAGCAGCTTGGGACATCCCGGAACAGCTGGCGCTGGAATGTTTATCTATAGGCCTCTCAGGCCATATTTGGATCTTGTTGTTTAGAACAACTTATTTCGCTTCCGCATGATGTACTGTTGGGTCTGTGACCTCTGGTTGTAATATTTGCTATCTTTCTCTATTATAAGAGTTGAACTATAATACTTTGTGTCGTAGAGTCTGTGATGTGCCAGTTGTTCCACAAGTCTTGATCTCTCTATTATGCATTGAGGGTTGTGCCCGTGTTAAGGCATCACTCGGGGTGTTGCGTTGTTGGTGTGTGGTGTACCCAGCAACGCCTGCCAAAGGTTTTGGCCGGGGATTGGTAAACCCGTAACCTCCGTTTGTATCGCTTAACCGGTGACACACAGCATCACTGTATAGTAGTCGGGTCAGGGCGCCACAAGTTGGTATCAGAGCAGTACTGCCTGTAGGAAACCCTTCTACTGGTCGATGTTGAGTCTAGTGTTTGTGAAAATATTTTTAACCTAAAAATGAGTTGTGAAAACCATCTTAGGATTCTTTTTACTCCTTATCTGGTTACACTCTAATCTCGGAGCTATCTTACCTCGATTTGAGTTAAAAGTTTTACTTCTCGTCTATCACTTCAAAATTTAGGATAACGTGGGTGGGTTCGACCTTGAGTGTTATGTGTCCAGTTGCTCCCGCTGCGTTGAAATCCCAATCAACTCAGATGTTCTACCGAGTCTAATCTTTTGATCCTTCTTTGGGTTTTAACCCAAGGACTTGAACATAAGGTCCCGGATTGTGCCAACTAGAGTGTTGAATCACATGGTTTCTTAACTATTTCACGCTAGTAGCACATGATGCTGATCTTTGACCCAAGTTCTATCTTGTTGACTTCCTTCTCACAAAGTATTATCGTCCCTAGTCTGTGTACTTGTGTAGACGCTAATGCTATTGTTTGACCATTCGGAGAAAGATACTAATGTGTCATTGTCAAATCTCCAGAATGGCTCGAGGAGGCCGTGGAGGCCGTGGTGGTCGCGGTAACCACGATGATGATGAGGATGATCTGCCGCCACCACCCTCGATGGCTCAGGTCTTGATGGCCATTGAGGAGAACCGTGGGCGCAATGAGCGCTTGCTTGAGCAGTTGGTGCAGCAGAATGCACTGAGGAATGGCTGCAACACTCTCACTGAGTTCCTGCGCTCGCAGCCACCCACCTTTGCTGATGCTAAGGAGCCCTGGATGCTGATGACTGGCTTCGCGCTCTGGAGCGCCAGTTCGGCGCGCTGCATGTCCCAGTGGCCGAGCAAGTCAACTTCGCCACCTACCTCCTGACTGGTGCGGCTGGCTGCTGGTGGGAGAGTCATGTGGCGCTGTTCGCCGGGCCATGCTTTCACTTGGGCGGATTTCCGCACTGCCTTCCGTGCGGCTACATACCACAGCCAATAATGGACCTGAAGAGGAGGGAGTTCCTGGATTTGCACCAGGGTAATATGGATCTTCGAGCTTATGGGTGCAAATTCAACCATCTCTCTCGTTACGCCCCTCGGGACGTGACCAATGATGCTGACAAGCAAGAGTTGTTCCGCAAGGGGCTTGCGCCGAGGCTCCGCTATGAGTTGCTGCCCTTCAAGTTTCAGAACTACCAGGAGCTGTTCAACCAGGCTCTTACTCTTGAGCAAGGAAGGAAGGAATTTGAGTCTTCCAAGAGGCCAGCCCAAGGGGACCGCCAGAGTTCCTCGGGTTCTGAGAACAAGAAGCGCAGGGTTTTCGTTCCCTACAG
The DNA here is from genome assembly GCA_947311845.1 of Poa pratensis. Taxonomy (NCBI): domain Eukaryota; kingdom Viridiplantae; phylum Streptophyta; class Magnoliopsida; order Poales; family Poaceae; genus Poa; species Poa pratensis. The sequence continues at coordinate 17,618,055 of CAMZMU010000110.1, forward strand.
CGCTGTGCCGCGTGCTCCATTCATGCCGAGGGCCGCAGGATACAGGCCACCACCGCCGCGCCCCACTACTTCGACACCTGGGGCGAACGGAAGTGGGTATCGCCCCCAGCTATCTATCCCACCTGGTAACACTTGCTTCAGCTGTGGCCAGACTGGTCACTACTCCAGGGAGTGCCCCCAGAAGGCACCTATCACGGGGACACCTGCACGAGCCCCTGCCACTCCAGCTGGCAAGGCTGGACCTACTGTGCGTGGTCGCCTGAACCACGTCTCTGCTGAACAAGCTGAGGAAGACACCGGCGTTCTTATGGGTGAGTTACGAATCAACGGCAATTCAGCTACAGTTTTGTTTGACTCTGGAGCATCGCATTCATTCATATCCATAGCTTTTGCAAAAGACCACTGCATACCGTTCGAGAAAATGAGCCATCCCTTGGTGATTGCCACTCCTGGCTCCAAATGGCAAACCGATGGGGTTACTCCTGAGGTCCAGATTAATATAGGTTCCTTGTCTTTTCCTTATGCCTTGGTAGCCCTGAAGTCCAAAGGCATTGATGTCATACTGGGCATGAACTGGCTAACCAAATATCAGGCTAATCTCGACTGTGCCGCAAAGACCATTACTGTGACCGCTCCTTCCGGTGACATTGTGGAGTATTGGCCTGCAACATCAATACCTCCGTCCGCCGTCGTACCCAACTCACCTGAGATCCTCCTTTGCTTTATGGAAGGCGAATCTCCTCCTGAAATCCAGGACATACACGTGGTGTGTGACTTCCCGGATGTGTTCCCGGAAGAGTTGCCTGGCATGCCTCCTGACCGAAGTGTGGAGTTTGTCATAGAGCTACTTCCCGGTACTGCTCCAATTTCCAAGAAGCCCTACCGTATGCCGGTGGAAGAGTTGGCTCTGTTGAAAGAGCAAATTGATCAGCTGTTAGCGAAGGATTTCATCCAGCCTAGCAGTTCACCATGGGGTTGTCCGGTACTCTTTGTCAAGAAGAGGGATTCTACCGTGCCTCGTCTAGTCTCTGACTATAGACCGTTGAATGCGGTGACAATCAAGAACAAGTATCCTATTCCTCGCATCAATGATCTGTTGGATCAGTTAGCTGGTGCAACCGTATTCTCCAAGATGGATCTGAGGTCAGGATACCATCAGATCAAGATCAGAAAGGAGGATATTCCAAAGACGGCATTTGTTACTCGCTACGGCTCATATGAGTATACCGTCATGTCTTTTGGCCTCACCAATGCTCCAGCTACTTTCATGAGGCTCATGAACTCCATCTTCATGGATTATCTTGACAAGTTTGTCGTCATTTACATTGATGACATCCTCGTTTATTCCAAAACCGATGAAGAGCATGCCGAACATCTTCGTTTGGTTCTGACACGACTTCGAGAACACCGCCTCTATGCCAAGTTCTCCAAGTGTGAGTTTTGGTTGGATAACCTTGTCTTCCTTGGTCATGTGATATCCGCTAATGGTGTGGCTGTCATTCCTGACAAGATTCAGTCCATTCTGGATTGGAAAACTCCAATGTCAGTCAAGGACATCCGTAGCTTTCTCGGATTGGCGGGTTACTACCGCCGATTCATCGAAGGTTTCTCCAAGATAGCCAAGGCCTGACTGACCTTCTCAAGAAGGATAAAAAGTTTGTATGGACGGCCGAAGCTGAAGAGAGCTTCAAAACTGAAAGCCAAACTCACGTCCGCTCCTGTGCTCGTCCTGCCGGACACAAGCAAGGATTTCGTCGTCTTCTGTGACGCCTCTCTGCAAGGTTTGGGTTGTGTGCTAATGCAAGATGGCCATGTGGTGGCGTATGCTTCTCGCCAACTTAAGCCACATGAGCTCAATTACCCTACTCATGATCTAGAGCTTGCCGCGGTGGTCTATGCTTTGAAGCAATGGAGACCATACCTGTTTGGTAACCGTTGCGAGATCTTCTCGGATCACAAGAGTCTGAAGTACCTCTTCACCCAGCCGGATTTAAATCTCAGGCAAAGGCGTTGGTTGGAGTTAATCACGGACTATAATGTGAGTCTGAACTATCAACCCGGCAAAGCAAACGTCGTGGCTGACGCGCTAAGTCGGAAGTCCTATTGCAACAATCTGATGATTGAAAAGGCCCAACCTGCCCTTCATGAAGAGTTCTCCCGTTTGAACTTAGAAATGGTTCCCTCTGGCTATCTAGCAAATCTGGAGATCAAATCTACTCTTGTAGACCAGATAAAGGAAGCTCAAACCCGTGACAAGGGTATTCAAAAATCAAGGAGAACATTGCTAGCGGGAAGGCAAATGTTTTTCTGTCAATGAGTCCGGAGTTGTTTATTTTGGTGACCGCTTGGTAGTGCCAAAGAAACAAAATTGAGAGGGCTGATCCTCCAAGAAGCTCATGAATCTCCTCTCTCTATCCATCCCGGTAGTACCAAGATGTACCAAGACCTCGACCACAGTTTTGGTGGACTCGGATGAAACGAGAAATCGCCAAGTATGTTGCTGAATGCGACACCTGTCGACGGGTAAAGGCTGAACATCAAAGGCCTGCCGGCACTCTTCGCCCTATTGCAGTCCCGAGTGGAAATGGGATGAAATTGGTATGGACTTCATTACTGGTCTACCAAAGTCTCCAAAAGGAAACGATGCCATCTGGGTCATCATTGATCGACTCTCAAAAGTGGCTCACTTCCTCCCCGTTCGCGTCGACATTACAGCTGCCAAGTTGGCAGACCTGTATGCTTCTCGTATCGTGTCCTCCACGGCGTTCCCAAGAAGATAATTTCTGATCGTGGAAGCCTATTCACCTCCAAGTTTTGGACTAGTTTCCAGACTGCCATGGGAACTCGTCTCAACTTCAGCACAGCGTTCCATCCTCAAACCGATGGTCAGACCGAGAGAGTGAACCAAGTTTTGGAGGACATGCTTAGGGCATGTGTAATCTCTTTTGGCAAGGGTTGGGAGAAATACCTTCCTTTCGCGGAGTTCTCCTACAACAATAGCTATCAAGCTAGTCTGGGCATGGCTCCTTTCGAGGTTCTGTATGGAAGAAAATGCCGCACTCCTCTGAATTGGTCCGAGACTGGAGAGAGGGCACTCTTCGGTCCGGATATCATCAATGAAGCTGAGGAGAAGGTTAGGATCATCCGCGAGAATCTAAAGATTGCCCAGTCTAGGCAGAAGAGTTACTATGACAAGCATCATCAGGAGGTTCACTATGAAATTGGTGATAAAGCTTACCTCCGTGTCTCTCCCCTTCGAGGCGTTCGCCGCTTCGGGATCAAGGGAAAATTGGCCCCTCGCTACATTGGCCCTTTCACCGTTCTGGCCAAGCGAGGAGATCTTTCTTATAAACTGGAGTTACCAGCCAACTTCCCAGATGTGCATGATGTGTTTCATGTATCCCAACTTCGCCGTTGTTTCAAAGATCCTATCCATGAGGTCAATCATGAGGAACTGGATCTCCAGGAAGATCTCACTTATCGCGAGCATCCTATCCGTGTCCTGGATGAAGCCGAGAGAAAGACCCGTAACAAGAGTACAAAGTTCCTAAAAATTCAGTGGTCTCACCATTCCGAAGAAGAAGCAACCTGGGAAAGGGAGTCTAGTCTTCGTGAGGAGTATCCTGACTTCTTCTCGCAACCTTAGAATCTCGGGACGAGATTCCTGTAAGGGGGGTAGAATTGTAACAGCCCCAAGCTTAGGAACTGAATTTTGTGAATAAAATTTCCGCTTTTGCATTCTCATTCATGCATCATGGCTTAAATTTGGTTAGGTACTCAAATTGAAACAAAGATCTGGAAAACAAAAGTAAAACAAATGGAAACAAAAGCAGGGTTGATTTCAAACACCTTAAACTCAAATGGGATGTTGTTGTTAAACACAAATACAAATGCAAATCCATATTTGTCAAGGAAGTTCCAAGAGTTCAAAAATAAATATTTGGGGCTTGCTTATTTTTTTTCTAAATGAAAATACTTTGGAAATTGAGGAAATTGCCATAAGCAACTCCCTATTTTATTTCCCTACCAAATGAATTCCAAATAATCTGGAAAAATTAGGGGAGCTTCACATTTATATAAGGAGGCTACCCAAAAATTCTCATAATTTTTGGAGGTGCTTAAGTGCCCCAATTAATTCCAAAACAGTACTGTTTATTTAATCCAAACAGAGAAGGGCTTCTTTGTAAGCAGAACTGAGCAGGCGAGGGGGTTTTTGCAAAACGGTCATCGTTCCCCTGTAGCTGCAGTGTCATGGCGCGCTGTCGAGCTCGCCGAGCTCGCCGTGCCCAGGCCCCCCGGGGCCCCCTGCTCGCCTCCCCGCGATCGCCGGCCGGGCCCTGCCTTCCCGAGCTGCCCTGGACGAGGATATGAAGGAAGCACGCCGCTCTGCTCCCTCCCCTCTCGTTCTTCTCCCTCTGCTGTTCTTCGCGAGCTCCCGAACCGTAGTCTGCTCGCCGTTAAATCGCCGTAGAGGGAGAGTTCCCCGAGCCAAGCTGAGGCCACCACGAACTCCGCCAACCTCTCCTCTGCCTCCTCGACCTCGCGCGGAAGCTGGGAAGTCCAGGATGCAGTGAATCGCGCCGTCGTCTCCAACTCCGGCCGACGAACTCCGAGCAAGCTCCTGACCTCCTCCGGCCTCCTCCGTCACCGCTGCGAGCCCCCACGCGTCAAGGGTGAGCTCAGCTTCCTGTTGACCCTCTCCTCGCTCTCTGTAATGCACTAGAACGCGGGATCCGTGAGGTCCGCCGGAGTTCGCCGCGGGTGCTCGTCGTCGACGAAGCTCCGGTGACCCTTAGGCGGCGCCGTGACCACCATTCGATAGCCCGCGTTGAGTAGAGTAGTTTGGGCATGTTAGTTAGCCCGCACGGTGCCGGAAAGCTCGTCGGCGTGCCGTCCCGAGCCGCTGCTCCGGCGAGCAGCGTCAGCACATGTCAGCTGGGGCCGCGTGTCGACGTGGACGCCACCGTGGCACTGGGCCCACATGTCAGCGTCTGTGTGTAGCTCAGCCGAGTGAAAAACGGTTCGGTAGCATTTCTGGAAAAAGAATAAAAAGACAGAAAATTGTTTAAACTTCTAAAATCCATAACTTTTAAAATACTTATCCAAATATTACAAATAATATACCAATTTGTTCAGAAAAATAAATTGAGTCTATTGGTATAACTCACACATCCAACTAAATTAATTTAGTTGCTGTTCTATTAGAATAACTAAAATGGCAGAAAATAAAAGGATTTTAGGAAATTCATAACTTATTAAATCTTGATCCAAAAATTGCAAATAAGGTATCAAAATGATCAGTGGATTAAACCACACATTTTAACATCATTTTCATGTTGGACTAAATTTCTTGCACTTTAGAAAAAGGGCAGATTTAAAATGGATTTTATAAATTCAATAACTTAATTTTGATTAATCAGAAAAGTGTGCTCCTTATATCAAAATGCTCAGCAAATCAATACCTACCCTAAACATCATGTCCATGCGTGTTTGACGGACGATTAGCTACTGATCTAATTGGATTAAGCTACGGAAACTATTAAGATAAATATGGGATTGTGCCAAATATTGTCAAATGATTTGGGACAACTCATTTAACCTGGTGAGCATGTTTATGATCCATCAGTTGCATTAAACCATCATGTCATCATGTGTTTGTGCATTGCACCTGTTTCGCTTGTGTGTTTATTGATTGTTGTCTTTCCGGTGTTTTATGCATCGATAGATCAAGCAATCGGGGTTTCTCCACAATACCCTGACGACCCGTATTACCAGCCCGTTGAACAAGGCAAGCGTAATCCCCCCTCTGAGCATGTCTCCCCCTATGTTTTCCGCAGATATTTTCTCCACTATAATATTGCATGCGATTCCAAATATCAATTTGGTTGGATTAGAGTATCCTATTAGATGCATTATGTTTCCGATGCCATTACCTGTTTCCCTCCTAATATCCATAGGATTGTTGTGTTGGCCTGAGTTAATTATATCCGCTATGTTTATGCTTAGCCATGCTTAGTGAAATGCTTAGTCGTCCGGTGGATATGCTATTGTTGGAACTGTGGTGGAATGTTCGGATGATGGTGGAAAAGGGTGGTGACATATAATAACATGTTTAAAGGCGGGGATGAGAGGCCACGGGGAATGTGGTGGGTTGTCTCGTTCTCGCCGCCTAAGTGTGAGTTCTTTACCTCTTGAACCAAGACTGAGCGTGCAACCATGCGTGGGGCCTATGCATTCGTAGTGCAGGAACCCTCATAGACTAAATAACTCGAGCGGGGCTAGCCAGGGTCCTCTAGTTCGGGCTTTCATTTGCGCGTGCGTGATGATGGTGGTATGAACTGAGATGAGGATGGTAGTATTAGGAAAATGAGTGGCCGTGGGGCGGGGTGATGTGAGCCTGGCAGTCCTACCGCCACTGATGATCCTGGAAAGTCCTTAACGAGGGAGAAGTCGACACCGCTCCCACCCAGCCGGCTTTCCAAGGAAGAGAGTTAATGCGCAGGTAATGGGCCGGACGGTACGCGTGGCAAACATTTGTACACCCCTGCAGGGTAAATCTTTTCGAAAAGCCGTGTCCGCGGTTATGGACGACTTGGGAAGTGAAGGTAGGATCATAGAATAACTTGAACGGGAATGATTAAAAACTGAGTACTAGAGGTACTACCAAGAATGCAAGGTTGACTTCCTCGAGGGTGATTCGGGGAGGTGCCTTGGTATACATGTGCAGTGAATGATGGTGGTTGTTGATGAAGATGATCAGAAGAAAAGAGTTTACTTCTTACCTCTTTTGAAAATATTCTGATTAGTCGATGCCTTTGAGATATGTTTTTCATAAATAAAATCAGCTTTATGCAAAACAGCCATATAACTTTGAAAGCCTCATCGAGCTAATGCTCTATATATAATCTTGCGAGTTCGTCGAACTCAACGTCGTTTGCTTTGTTTCAGAGGAGGACTTCACCGACCTCGAAGGTGGGTTCTTTGTGGACGTCGACGAGTAGTCTGGGGTTCCCAGGTAGCAGCTTGGGACATCCCGGAATAGTTGGCGCTGGAATGTTTATCTATAGGCCTCTCAGGCCATATTTGGATCTTGTTGTTTAGAACAACTTATTTCGCTTCCGCATGATGTACTGTTGGGTCTGTGACCTCTGGTTGTAATATTTGCTATCTTTCTCTATTATAAGAGTTGAACTATAATACTTTGTGTCGTAGAGTCTGTGATGTGCCAGTTGTTCCACAAGTTTTGATCTCTCTATTATGCATTGAGGGTTGTGCCCGTGTTAAGGCATCACTCGGGGTGTTGCGTTGTTGGTGTGTGGTGTACCCAGCAACGCCTGCCAAAGGTTTTGGCCGGGGATTGGTAAACCCGTAACCTCCGTTTGTATCGCTTAACCGGTGACACACAGCATCACTGTATAGTAGTCGGGTCAGGGCGCCACAGGCGCCGGCACCGTCGCGGCCGTGTGCCCCTTAGAAGTTCGCCGCCACGCAGAGAACGAGCAGGAGCCCATGTCGTCGGCCTGATCGCCGCGCTCGACGTCAGCGCTGCCAATCCCGTGGTGCACGTCGGCCGCCTCCTCCCAGTGGAGTCAATGCGTGGCCAGGCGAACCGGTGGCCGCGTTAATGCAAGCCACCCAACCCCGCTCCTCCGGCCACCTTTAAAACCCGGCGCATCGCAGCCCTCCTCTCCCACACCACCGCTTCTCTTTTCTCCCCTCTCCCAACTCGCCACCAGCAGATCGGCCGCCAAGCAAGGCGGCCAACCGCGAGACGCCGGAGGAGCGCGAGCTCCGACGTCATCGCGACTTCTCTCGGCGGAAAGCGAGCACCGCGGCCAGCGACGCCGTGAGCAGATGGAGGAACGCCGTCGCCGCAACGAGGAGGCGGATATGGCCAGGGCGTATGAACGCGAGCGGTGGCTCGAGGAGGCAGCCAACGCGCGTCCGTACGTTGTGTCGCTGGAGACGGCGCAGCTGTGCAGCCGCCACAGCGTGCCGGTGGAGGGGGACGCGTCCCTACCCGAAGGGTGGACGAGGAACGCCGTCAACGTGCCGGTGGCGCCGCGGCTCAGCGGCAAGGAGCGCGTCGGCTTCATCATGCGGAAGTGGCAGGCGATGTCGTACGAGCAGAAGATCGACCCCAAGTACTCCATCTCGGTGCCCTACTGGCACGCCGTGGTGGACGCGGAGTACGAGGTGCTACTCCAATTTTAGTCTTTTTCAATTTAGGCTTGACACAAAAGGTAAATTCTCTAGATATGCAACTACGGTGAATTTACCTATATGACAAGCTAGCAACTAAGCACGATATAATAAGGCGGTAAACAAGGATAGAGGTAACCGAAGTCAAAGCACGCGGAGACACGGATGTAATCCCGAGTTCCTCCTTTTTAGGGGAGTACGTCTCGTTGGAGAGGTGTGAACCAACACAATGGTTCAACGGCCACAAAGGCCTCACCCTCTTCTCCGGTGAACCGCACCACAAAGGTTTGGTTCACTTCAACTATCGGAAACCTTCGAGGCGGAGTCCGGAGCCTTTACAACAACGATTTGGGGCACAACCCACAAAGGATTGGGGCCCCCAAACAGCTACAATCTGTCACAAAGACAATCAAGTGAGTACAATAGGGGGCTAGGTTTTCCTAGTGGAAACCCTAGCTAATGGTCCTCAAGTGAATGAGGGGGAAATGACAAACGGCTCGGTGAAGATGTAGATCGGGGTCTTCTCCTTCAATCCTCCAAAGATCAACAAGTTTGGGTGGAGGGATTGGGAGATCTAGTGATTCTTGAGCTTGCAACAATGGGGATCTTGATTTCTGGGCGAGCTAGCTGGCTGGAGGTAGATGGAGGGGTATATATACCCCTCCCAGAAAAGTAGCCGTTGCAGAGAAGAATCACACCGGAGTTTCCGGTCCTAGTGACCGGAAACTCCGGCCTTGGGCGGAAACTCCGGCCAGCAGGGGCCGGAAACTCCGCCCCACACCAGGAGCTGAGCAACTTCTTCACATCTGAGACTTGGGCCAAAACTCCGGTGTACTGGGGCCGGAATGTTTGGCCAGGGGCGGAAACTCCGGCCGTGGGGGCCAGAAACTCCGCCCCACACCAGGGGCTGAGCAACAAATCAGCAGCAGAGACTTGGGCAAAGACTCCGGTGCCCTGGGGCCGGAATGTTTGGCCAGGGGCGGAAACTCCGGTCCTGAGGACCGGAAACTCCGCCCCACACCAGGGGCTGAGCAACACTTCAGCAGCTTTGCTGTTTCTTCGAGGACAAGTCCAGGGACCGGAAACTCCGGCCTTGGAGGCCGGAAACTCCGGCCTGAAAAGCTCTAGAAACTCTTTTCTCTTTTTGGTGTTGATGCACATGTTGTATACAATAAAACCTGCATCACTTATCACCAGATTAAAACATCCACAGTGTTGTTAACTAACACACAAAACTAAGAGATCACAAAATGTCCTTTCAACGGCGAGGCTTCGTTTCTAAAGGCCGTAGCGGATGGGAATAGCAGATGAAACTTCCCGCGCCGGATCATCGAGACATGCAAGTCTGTTGATGATTCCGGCGCTTGGTTCGCATCTTCTACCCCTTCGTTAGGCCATGGAGCGGCATCTCTCCTCGCCGCCGGCGCGTGTAGTGGTTGGTTAGACGCTGTAGCGTGTAGCCGGTACCGGCTTAGTTTAAGTTTAGTTTGTTAAATCTCGTTTAGATTTTAAATTGTAAGTTTGTTAAATTTCGTTTAATAAAATCCGCCGCCCGCAAGGTGTTCGATGATTTGCTCGCATTTGGGAGGCGGACGTTTGGGGTGCGCCGCTGTGGACGCGGTCGAAAACATGGGCGGACACATGTCCGGCACCCCAATGGAGGCCCCATTGGGGGTGCCAGACACGAATTTGGAGACCCCCGGTGGAGATACTCTAACTGCTAAGTATTGTCTATATATGTGGTCGGTGGTCGCCAGATTGCTAGGGCTAGAAATGTCTCCATTGGGGGTGCCGGACACGAATTTGGAGACCCCGGTGGAGATACTCTAACTGCTAAGTATTGTCTATATATGTGGTCGGTGGTCGCCAGATTGCTAGGGCTAGAAATGCGCTCATGGCATGTACCTAAGCTTGGATTTTTTGTTTTGAAATTGTAAAATGTATTGCATTACTCAACAAGCTTAGCAAGATCACTGGCTACAAATACTTGGAAAAAGCTCGAGCATGATCCGGCCGGCCAAACGGCTTGGGAAACATCAGCTCCGCACCATATGCGGCGAGCATGTCCGCAACATTATTACAGTCCCTAGGGCAATAGCTCACACCAAAACAAATAAAGTTCAGAATGTTAGGGCAACTCCAAAAGGGCGACTCAGATGGAAATATGTGGTCGGTGGTCGCCAAATGCGCTCATGGCATGTACCCAAGCTTGGGTGTTACTCCTAGCTATTTACCTTTTCCGTTATCAGGAGTAATTCCCGTTCTTCTATCGTAATGATGAAAACAGAGACGACACCTGAGAGAAAAGGTGAAAGAAAAACGGCACCCCGTAAGGAGATTTCCATATTTATTTGATTTTGTCATAGCTGATCACATTTGCCAGAGATAGGAATGAAAATGCTATTAGCCTCTTGTTACCAACAAAACAGAGATAACATGTTTTGTAGTAGGAGTTGTTATTTTGTGGTGATCCAAATTCGTATATACTGATAAAGGCCGACTTGTGACGAGGAGAGCGGAGCGTCCGGAGTCAGAAGTATTTACGGTACGAGTTGTTTCGGGTCAAAGTGCTTCCGGGTCGGACTGCAATTGATCTAGGGTTTTACCACTTTATATACATCTTGTAAGCCGTCAGCTGGGATAAGTCGCACTGTGTAAATCCCCGGCGTTTGTAACCTCACCCCGATATAGTGAAGTATTGCTGGCTGGCGCCTGTGATTTTTTCCTCTCCTTTGTTTGGAGAGGTTTTCCATGTTAAAATCTCGTGTCCCCTTTGGTTTGATCGTTCCGCTCTTCGTCGTTTATTTGCTATCGTTTATAACAGGAGTAATGTATTGTCCGCATTCAATGAGCAGACCCATAAAAAAATGTGAACTGGTTCCTGCCAAAGGAAAAGGAATATTTTGTGCCAACAACCAAAGCGCAGCATCGAGAGCTCCACTCCAATCTCACAACTCAGCTTGCTTGGTTACGATTCATAGGTCACGGACGTCATCGCCTGGTCCATATGATGAATTTATGACTATGAAAGAGTCTTCTAAATCACTGGCAGTACAGCTGGAAAAGAATGGTTTAAATTACAAGCAAGGTGCATGTCCATTGACAAGGCTGTGTTTGGTGCAGTTCAAGTAGTCCGTCTTTTTCATAGCGATTTCTTGTTTATGGAGAAAAGGGTGGAATATAAATGATAAGGGGACATGTTCGGTTTCATGTGGACATGATTTTAGCAAACGTAACAGCTGATTATTTCCTAGGCGTACTCTTATGATGTACCAAAAGATGATGTTTTGCACAAAATTGTAGATAAAAACTAGGGCCCTCTTTGTAAAAAATGGAGGATTCCAATCCTTAGGAATTTTCCATTGGTGGCCATTTGATTTTCAAGATTGCAATTCTTAGAAAATTATCTTAAGGAACCATTTTTACCAAGTTTTGGAGGAATTTTTCATCCATTCCAACAACTTTTTAGGATTCTTATGGTTTTCCCGAGTTGTATCAAACTGCATTTCGAAAGACTGAGCATAGCATGACACTGAAATCCAACACTTTTCCTATTCCTATGTACATAGAATCGATGAATTAAAGAGGCTTAAAAGTTTTGACCGACTACACTATTTTTCAAAATATTTGGTGAACATATGTGCTGACTAACCCGTCTTTGAAAATGGTATCATAATATATACCATACCATGTTAGGTTTATAAGTATATTATACACAAAATAGTGGTCACGGTTGCGGTGTGTCTGGTTTCGAAACACCAAAATAGTGGTCACGGCGGAGTGTCTGGATATCATGCTTAGTTTGAGTGAGCAGGGCAGCTTCAGTTGCGGGGCACAGCTGGACTGCAAGTGACGTTCTACCATGCATGGAGTAATAGCTGCAGAAACCTGAATTTTTCACCGTCTGTCCATGCATGGTATTACCAACCCACAAAAAATAGAGTCGATTTGATGATATTTAGTTTTGGTAAAATCAAATGGACGATGGAGCCGGAAGCAGATCGAATTAGCAAGCAAGCGAGCGAGCGAGCTCTGTCGCGAATCGCCTTCGCTTTCATCATGGAACATGGTGTCGTTGATCGGTTAACCGTGTAAGGCGAAGGAAGTGACGAGACAACTGCATCTACAGGGAAGTTTGCCTCCGCAAGTTTCATGCCAACTATCAGGGACGTCGACACCAGACAGTCTTCCTGATCCCACGTTCCTACGTACTTCTGAACAATGAATGTTTATACTCCCTCCGACCCGAATTACTGTTCGTGATGGTTTTTTTGCAAAAAAAACCCTACTCTTTTTACCTGAAGTCAAACGTCCTCCCACCAGCCTCTCCCCGTACCGCGCCACCTCCCGGCCGCCTGCTCCGCCCCTCCCGCACCGCCTAGTCCGCCCCTCCCGCGCCGCCTACTCCGCCTTCCTCCTCGTCCCCCCGCATTTCTTTCACGAACCAGAACCCAAGGACGAGGGAGATCAATTCCTTTTTCCCCCAAGATCCTAACTTTGACCTCCGGCGGTCGGGCCGTGGAGGAGCACGGGGACGGCGACCTCTTCGCGGAGGCTCACGGGTCAACGCCCTCCTCGCCGCCCCGTCGTCTCCGGCGACACGGAGCAGCGTTCCCTCGACGGCCTCGTCACCTGCTTCTTCCTCGCCGAGGCCGACCCGCTTGTGGTCGCGCGCATCGTCATCGAGGACCGCGACACCAGCGGCGCCCTCAAGCTCGCCCTCAGGTGCGCCATGGTGGCCGACATCACCGTCCTCCCGCCTCTGCCCCTCTGCTCCAGCCGTCGGCCTCTGCCCCTCTGCATCCAATGGTGAGTTTTGCCCAAGCTGTCGATTTGGTTGTGCTAGAGCTAGCGTTGCGGCGTTCCGTGTGGATTCACGCAGTAGCTCCGGTCGAAATTTAGATGGCTGGTGTAGGAAGCTTGTCTGCTTATTATGTAGGCACAACAATCTACTCCCTGCACACAAGATTACGGTGGAGTTTGGTGCCTTCTATGGCTTCTCTGAGTACATACATATCGCAGCCTGCGTGATTAGTGTGCTTGTGCTGTTTGCAAGCCTTGTTTGCAGGGGAATAAGGCTGCATCGATAGTCAGCTGAGCTGAGTAGCTGTTCCAGTGGCACTGCTGATGTTCATTACTAAGTTAGAATGTGAAATCGTGGAATGCGGTGCATGGTTTAACATGACTTGTATGAAGGTACTCGTCCACAAGAATAGGATATGTCTGGTGGTATTGGAAATCATCTCTGCTAGAGATGCCACATATTTTGACAGTGATGCTAACTGAAAAAAACTGGAGCTATTTATTCCTACAGTACAGTTTTGTAAAAAACAAATGCATATATCTTGACCAGAATGTTCTTTGTTATTCATAGCAACATGGCTGAAATAGTTTTGGTAACAACCTGATGCAATACAGTACTGTACAGCTAATTTATATCAACTTTTGCATAACACCTCAACTTTTGTCACAACTCATGAATATCACGTACTCATGAATATTTGTCTTTACAACATAATATACTCCCTGTCACTACCATGCTTATAATTTACAATTGTTTGCTCTAGTATCACATGCCAGCTAATTTAGGATGGCTAGCTGTTTGTTTTGTGCCTTCCTTGGCTTCTTGTATTGCCCTTCATCTTCTCCTCCTCTTCTCCTCTTGATCCTCTTCTTCTCCTCCTCTTCTCCTCTTGATCCTTCAGCTAATTTAGGGAGTATTATTGGTTGTTTTCCCTTCCTCTTCTCCTGCTCAGGCTTCTCTTCTTCTATTCTTGGTTGTATTGCAGCTTCAAATTCGCCTATTTGTGTTTCCCGGATGAGATCAAGTTTCTGCAAATAGTAAACATAAAATTCTGTCAGTAAGATGCATCAGTTTAGACCTACTGAGTATCTTAAAACAGATAATTACAAGCAATAAGACATTGGCATACTTTCTTGACTAGACGCCTTGGACGGACAATGCTTGATGGGTCGTTCAACCATGTGCCATATTCTTTTGCTGCGATAAATGTGTCGTCATCCACGATTACTTGGGACCTTCCTTTTCTCTTTGATGCTTTATTTGCTTGTTTATCCTTCATCTTCTCCTCCTCTTTCTCCACTTGTTGTTTCTCATAGTCGGCTATTAGCTTTAAGGTTTCTTCATATAGTTTGCTCTCAACCTCTAGTGTGTTAGGCAGCTTTCCCTCTTTTATTAGCTTGTCATTGCCCATGTGGGGTGGCTTATATGTGTTTCCACCTTGGTCTTTCATAATCTCCACCAGGACAGACTGCAAGGTGACATACACTTTGGCAAGTGTCTTCACGTCATATGCATCGTAAGCTTGTTCGACTGTTTTTATCAGTTCTTTGAGAGTGTTAGATGCACTCTGAAATGCCAAGGATTGGATGGCGCTAAAGAAGCAAAGATCCAAAACATTAACATCTGGCGAGTTAGGAGGTTGGAAAGTCAACCTAATATCCAGTCCTGAAGCTTTTACGGCGGCCAAAAATACAGGATCATCAGGCTGAACATGCGTTCTAGCATTGTCCTGTTGTATCCATATTGTTCCCACATCTCCATCGTCAGGCCACACTTCTACAATTGCTGGAATTACCTTCTCACAGAGGTATTCCCGCATGACGTCTCTAGTAACATTGAGATTCTTTAGTTCCATCGTGCCTTTTATCCTATACTTCGAATTGTATTTGGCTGCATCTTCTGTGACAAAAGCCTAGATGCCTACCTTTCCGTCAAATGTCACATTTCCTTGCGCATCATGTCTAGGTCTTGCAACCACAGTTAAGAACATCACCTTCCGATGCTATTTTTGTTATGGATAGTGCGAACTGCTCTGGTTCTTCTCATGTTAGGTAGTACGTCCTGTCTCGCTTAGTCATATCAAACCATTTTTCATCCATATGCATTATGTTCCCCATCTTTATGAACGAAAGCTTTGCTTCTAATATTGTTGCTTCATCGACCATTGAGATGCAATATATGAGCCTTCTAATTCTGTTTTCCAAAGTTAGATGTGGTTTCAGGCTATTGGTATGGCGCCTTAAATCGCCCCATGCCAACCTCCTTTGCAGTGTTGCGAAAGGGATATCAAGGGACCTTGCCAGCCCCCTCAATGTACCCCTTTTGTTCAGTGCAACTTTAGGCACCCTTTCATCCAGATTAAGCTCTCTCTCTTTCTTCCGCACCTTCCCTTCCGCTTATTTGAGAAATCAAGCACTTCATTTCTGCCCTCTTGATCTATGGCCTTCTTCCATGTCTTCTCGACAGATCTAAGACTTATTCCCAAAAGTTGGGCCACAATTACTTTATCCGCCTTCACGACGGGTCTATCTTTTCCTAGAGCTTTCAGTGCAATATATGCTGCAAATTTATAACTCTCCGGCAGATCTTTATGGTGCCTCTGCACAGCATGTTCTTGGTCTTCTTCTTCTGGAATGTGGTCTGGCTCCGCAGCATGTTATTGGTCTTCTTCTTCTGGAATGTGGCCTGGCTGAGCAGCTTGTTCTTGGTCTTCTTCTTCTTGAATGTGGCCTGGCTGAGCAGCTTGTTCTTGTTGTTCTGGAGTATGTGGACTGAAGTTGAGATCCAGAACCCTCCCTCCATCATCCTGCTCTTGTGGAGGAGTTAAGTTGATATCAAAGAGGACCATCTTGTCCTATGGTGGACTGGGCAACCTGCAGAAAACCAGAAACTTAGTTAACTATGAGCAAACAATACATATCAGTAAAAGGTTACACTACAACAGGACAGAGCTTTGGTAACACAATCAGGTAACACATAGAAAAATATGTTACAGAACAAAATGGCGGTAACACATCATGTGTGTTACAGAGCAGGCAGTAACACATAGTTGATAAGATCCGAAAATGTGTTACGGGAATATTGGCACTGTATCATATTAATTTGTGTTACACCATATGTGTTACATGTAATGGATGTGGTAACACATAATTATGTGTTGGTACATGTGTTACAAGTTATATATCTCTGGAGAAAAAGAGGAATAGTTTAGTATATATTTCTTTATAGAAAGGGAATCGTGTCACATTTACTTCAAACATTAGTCCAAATTTCTGCTAAAAGACAATGAGACAATTGATTTTTTCAACAATCTTATGTATATGACCTAAACTTGTATATATGTCTATTTTATTTACATTATTCGAGATGTACATGTTGCTGAAATTTGAATTAATTACTTCCAATAAGCACGCATAAATTCATTTAATCCATAAAATATACTCTATATGTTGCAAAATGTAAGATGTTTTACATAATGCAATCTGGACTACATGTGGAGCAAAATAAGTGAATACACACACAAAAAGACGTCTATATACGTATGTATACATCTGATTCCGAAAATGCATAAACATATAATATGTAACATAGGTAGTACTAAATATTTTATTTGCAAAAACAAAACAAAATTGTATTTGCGAAAATTCGAACTTCAAACGTCCCAATAGAAGCCAGGTGACAGTACCATCAAGCTAAGAAAACTGCTGTGCTTCGGTTCAAAGATATATCTTATTTTACTTCTATTTTTTAGGGAAAATCCAAGTTTTATTAGTTAGAAGCGGCTGGGCCAAAGCCCATTAGAATGAATGGTTCGGGCTAGCAGCCGAGGAATTTTTTTTGGTTTTTTGTTTTTTCAGTGCACAACAACGGTTGGGCCAACTTTGAGAATCTGGTGCAACGACTCGGTCTTACCAGCTTCTGTCTTGGGCCGACCCATTTGGGCTGTTTTCTTTCAAATTTTCCCGTTTCTTTCTATTCGTTATTTCTTTTGGTTTTTGCTGTTTCTTTTCTTTTTTGTTTTCCAGTGTACAGCACTAATATTTATCTGACTTTTTTTTCATATTTCCATTTCAGTTTTTATGAAAATACATGATTTTTTTATCATGAATATGTTTTATTATAGGTGAACGCTTTCAATATGTCGTGAACCATTTTTTCTTATAGGCGAACAACTTTTATTTTATCGTAAACTATTTTATTATAGGTGAACATTTTAATTTACCATGTTTTTATTATAGGTGAACTTTTTTAAATTATTGTGAATCTTTTTATTATCGTTGAACAATTTATAATTTATCATGAACAACTTTTATTGTGAACATTTTTTTAATTTCCAGATATACATGAATACTTTTTTTTATCGTGAACCATTTTTTATCATAGGTGAACTAATTTCATTTATTGTGAACAATTTTGATTTTCCGTGAACCTTTTTTTACCGTAGATGAATAATTCTTAATCGTGAACCATTTTTATGGTGTACTATATTTTATCATAGGTGAACACTTGTTAATTTCGAGGTGGGGTAATAGGTAGCTCTGTGCAAAGCAGGCCTGGTCCCGGCGTGTTGTCTTGTTTGTGGCCTTAGACCCGCGTGGGGAGCAACGTTGGTCTAACCAATCTTCATGAGGCGGTGGTGTTGCTCGCGAGTTACCACCGGATGAAAGCATTGTTCTTGTTGCCGGCCAGGGAAGGGGACGGTGACGCCCTTGGTCATTGTGTCCTTCTCAAAGGCATCGTCGAGCATGTGCTTCCGCATATGCGCTTGGGAACTTCCGGGGTAAACCGTAGATTACACATGGGATCGGCTGAGGGTGGTGTTTAAGTGTCGATTGTCTCTTGGGACCTTGTCTTGGGTGCTCCGTAGGCTGGAGGGACTAGTGGTGGTCAACGACAGTGAGTTCCATGAGAAATTTAGCTAAGTGGGAAGACACGATTTCAGATTCATTGAGCTCCGGTTGAAAACTCTGCACCGACCTAGGTTCATGCCGACGATGACGGTGCGCTCTCGGACGTTGCTCCCCTCGTTGGAAGCATCGTCGACGAGCCCCTTCACCACAAATGTTTTTGTCATTTCACGTAGTTGGTGTTGTCTTGTTTTTCGTTATCGGCTAGGCGGTGCACGACACTAGAGCGGAGCGGCAACTCGGGTTCTTGCTTCCGGCATGTCGGTTGAGGTGCTTGAGCGTCGGCTTGGATCGTGCGAGCAATTTGGTCATCCACTTGGGTCGGCCGCGGCGTCGGGTCCCATGTCTTGTGTTTTGTGATGTATCTGTTTTCGGCCAATTTTCATTAAACTTGTCAACTATGTTCTATTTTTCAATGAAAAGACAATTTTTTGCCTCGCTTATTTTTTTTTGCAACGAATCATCATATTAGAGCTACTAAGAAATATATATATTCTAAATGTATTTTGTAATAGTACATTTATTTTCTTAATTTAAAACTATTTTTAAAGCATGTTTGCACTAGATCACGAATATTTTTATCAAGTTTTTAGGCATCCCGCTGCTCTTTTCTCGTCTTCCCGCCCGTCAGAAAATATCCAGCGCGCAGGGCATTTTATAGGACGATAAATATCTGGTGTAGACCAGCATCGTCCCAAAATCGAACCCTATTTCTCCCGCATCCCCTTCCTCAAACGCCGCCACACCCTACGCCGGCGTCCTCGCCCCTACCTGGCGCCGCCGCTATCTCCTCTGAGATCTCACATACCGTCGCCTACCTCCCCTCGATCTCTCTCAAGCGGATCTCCTCTCCACTCCCAGATCCCAGCCGCCACCCCAGCCTCTCTCACCCCTGGACATCTCTCTCTTTTCGACGGCAGTGAGTCGCCGCCGTGGTTTCCCAGCCACCGTCGCTAGATCCCTTCCCCAGCAGCCCCCATCGCGTCGAATAGCTCCTAACCCGCCCTGAACGGCGTGGTGGCTCCGTCCCGAGCGCTCGAGGTCCCACCTACTGCATCCTGGGAGGTGGAGCCTATGTCCGCTGCCGGCGGCACCGGGTCTTCCCGGCGGCCGGTCTGCATCTCCGACATCCCGGTGCAAGATGTACTTGGCCGGCGATCTACTACGGGCTCCCTGAAACGAGCAACCCCTAGTTCTTCTCGTACAAGCGGTACCCTTTACCAAATCTCAGCCCAAGTCAAATCCTAATTATTCAGTTTGAGAAATGCAAGCAAATGGTCCATTCGACATTTAGGAATTTAGAAAACACTGCCCCTGTTGTTCGTCTACTCATATGCTGGAGTGCTGAATCTTTTTATACAGCTTTTTGTAGCAGCTGTGGCAGCACCAACCACTTGGACGGTGGCACCTCCAAGAACTAGAAGGCGGACCCCAAGCAGGTACCACCTTCTCCAGTTCGAAGCAGCGACTCATCTTTTGTCCAGGTGATTCATGTGATGGCTTTATGTGCTGTAAATTGGTTCCTTGACTGCTTATTACTCTTGACGATTGCAGATTATAATTATTTTCTTTGTGATTTCACGATAGTAATTGGTTAATCTATTCACTCAAATGTTGTATCACTTCGACTAGGGTATTGTTGAATTGTTTGGTGGATTGTTCAAACTAAATTTGTTTAGTAGGTTTGCTACAATGTTAATTTCTGTATACCTGATCATTATGGAGTCTGGAATTTGGCTGTAGTTTGGACATAATCTTTATGAGATGTTGGAGAGTACTCAAGGTTTAATTTACCCATTCAGCATGTACAGGATTTGCTCATTTACCCTTGTCTACTACATTAGCTATCATGGACCTACATCTTCCCTACGCTGTTTAGAACCGGATTCATCTCGGCACCTGGTCCGCCGCCGGCCAGAGCTCAAAGATCCACGGTACGTATTATGTGCATGGGCTATCTGCTGATTCTCCAATTCATCGTATGACTCGTGGGCAAACTGCAGAGGCGGGGTATTTGCTGATCCTCAATCGTCATGTATGAATCTGTCGAGGCGTGCAGCCGTACAAGCTCGTCTGGACCGCACAATTTTGTAGCTCATACTATATTGCATAATTAACTCTTTGGTTACAGAACTAGGGACACCGAATTGCTGGGTATGTTCATTAACTAGATTATGTTCTTAATTCCCAACCTTTAGACCTTAAAAGCTAAAACCTTCTTCCATGCTTGGTGGTTTCCATAGTTCAGTTATTAGAACTTGGCTTATTGAGCGAATAAAATGAAAAGCATCGTATAGAAAATTCTTTGTCTAGAATGCGGACATGATTGTTCATAGCTTTTCAATAGAGAATACTATTACTTTTGTCTCGCTGCACCTGCTTAGATGAAGCTGTATTCTACTGTTCATAGCTTTTCAATAGATAATACAATTACTTTTGTCTCGCTGCACCTGCTTATGAAGCTGTATTGTATTGTTCATATCTTTTCAATAGATACTACATAGCGCACGTCGCTTCACTATTAAAGCTGGATCTGCACATTTAACTGTACTTTTTTTTTCCAGGCCCCGAGCTCAGATACGTGTTGTCGAGTGCTTTGCCAGTATTACAGGTGCAACTGTCCATGGTATCTTCGATTTACAAGTAGAGTTTCAAGATGTTTCGTTCCTTGGATTGATTTAATTCAGGTGTTGTTTCTATACGTATAAATGTTTTGTACCACCAACTTTATTGTAGTGCCTTCAATCTGGAAACACACCGTAACTTCCGATCATAATATTTTTCTTTTCAAATACATGTGATAGGTTATGTCATAGTGTGGGGCTCTAGCTACAAAGGAGAAGATATAACTCAAGGTAGAAATTTGACTATCGGTCAGCCAACACATCAAAAACAAGGTATGTCGTTCAGCTATTGTTATCTTTTTCTTGCGTCGATTTTAAAAGATAATAAATACACAGTTGTCCGTAATCTTTTTCACTAGCTACTTTGTTTTTCACGACTGATTTGGCAAATGAACTATGTAAATGGCCTCAGTGTGCATAAATGAACCTACTTTTCCAGAAAAGAGTTAGTAAGTGAAGTATGTGATTGCAAGACATCTGGTGATGCTAATTTGCTTCAGAATTCTTAATTGGTTGTCACTCAACTTTCTTAAGTATAACGCCCAATTTTATTTTGCAGATTCTGAAGAAGGGTGATTGAGCTGCATTTGAATTCTACATAGCTGCTGGATCAAGCAGCAAATTAATTTTGAAGTTTCCATTTATGAAGAATACTGTAGTTTTGCACCGATGTGTTGAAAAATGTTATATTGTTCACAACAATGCTTCTCGTTAGTAGAACTGATTCAAATGTCAGCCAAATCGATATGAATGTTATGGTGTTGTTCGAATAATATTGGTATTTACTTCCTTATTGTAATGTAAATGTGTCCTATACTGTTGTATATTCATAATATATTGATCTTTTAATTTTTCAATGTATCGTGCCACTTTCTATAGTATTTTCATGGTGTCCATCATCAATTCATTTCATAATAAATGAACTAATTAAACATGCAATGATTATTAATTAATATAAATTCTGTAAAATGGGTTCCTAATTTTGTTTTTAATAATTAAAACATTTAATTATGCTATTAAGCTAATATAATCATGTTACTGTAGTTGCACAACTGTGTTACTAGGGTAGTTGACGACCATCAATTATTGTGTTACAGTGTTTTGGAATGCTATGTTACTGAAGCTAAAATTAAGTGTTACCGGTGGTGTTACTGTAATTAGGAAAACGTGTTACTAACGTGTTTAGTAACACATA
The DNA here is from genome assembly GCA_947311845.1 of Poa pratensis. Lineage (NCBI taxonomy): Eukaryota > Viridiplantae > Streptophyta > Magnoliopsida > Poales > Poaceae > Poa > Poa pratensis. The sequence continues at coordinate 17,639,787 of CAMZMU010000110.1, forward strand.
AGATGCATGTTACTGTAAAAAAATTGTAACACAACTTTTGACATATAGTAACAACTATTATGTGTAACAATGGTCATATCCTAGTAACACGGCCTAACGTAACACATTCCAAATTGTGTTACCGGATGGCTCAGTAACACCTTTTTGGACCTGTAGTAACACAAGTCTGTGTTACCAAAGCTCTGTCCTGGTGTAGTGTTAAGCAAGATAGTAAATACAGGCAGAGGTAGCAGGGTAAGAACTAAATGTAACATGACAATAACAGAGTTTGAATAAACAAACTGAAATAGCACTAATAAATATTTATCTGATAACCCTTGGCTTCCTAGTTTAATAATGATGTCATCTGTCATGTTCCTGATATTCATGGTTTGCTATCTGTCATATTTGTAACAATAGTATACCCAGGCTAACTGTATGAAATGGTTTGCTTTTGCAGTAATCTTTTGGTTTACTATACAACAATCACATCCATTTTATCATATTTGGCCGTTCTCTGATGTATTTTTTGTGCTGACAGAAGATGAGTCATCCTGCATTTTCGGTCCAATTGTGCTGACAGAAGTCGTGAAGAATTACCTAGACAGGATGGAGAAAGAGGTTGGCAGAAAGGTAGAGTTCTATTCCCTATCGTCAAGTGGTGAAAACTAAATCTACTCAAGATCATGGGCGTCTATCATACAAATATATTGTGATTCTGTAATTCAAGGAATTCATAAATCTAGAATTTCTGCAGTTGCTAAAATTTGTTTAAGAATATGATCATATCTGCACTGTCAGGAAAGGACCAGTGTTTGTATACTTCAAGGAGTACTTCTTTTTCACTGAATTATGTGTCATGGCAAAGTGACTTTGCATACACCTGTCTACAATTGTACTGAGAACTTTTTGAAATTTTACTACTCCACACAAACTTAGAGTTTCAGAAGATCTTTTCGTTCCACCAGAAGAATTCCTTATCAATGATTTTACTTGCCATTTAAAGCACAGGGCTACCCATGATTCAGTTTACTTGTTCATCTACTTGGTCTGTTCATATACTTGTTCTACCACATATACTTCCACTATGATCAGGTACTCCATTCTTATCTATGAACTGCTCAAATTGTAGAATTACCAAAGGGAATAGCACATGGTAGATGTTCCTCCTGCTGACCGGTCTAAGTGGTTCAGTACCACACCAACTGAATTTTCAGTTGCACATGGACCGACAAACAAACCTGGACCTACTTGTTCACCAAATCTGTTGTCCAGAACAGAGATGTATTATGCCCATAGATAGACAACAAATCCTGTAATGCCTATCATTTCGATGCTCTTCTTTACTCTCCAGGTATGCATGAGTCGATTACTTTCTGAAAGTAATATGCAATGCCTCTGACAATTGTTTGGCAAAAGCAGCAAACTAACTGAAGAATCTGCAATGCCTCTGACAGGTACTTACAGCTTCAAGCCAGTGCTGCAATGCGAGCTTCCGAGCTTTCTCGTCCTTCGACAACCCCTTTCCAAGCCAGTGCAGCAGAGAAATTTCTTGAAGAACTGTGGAGACGCGACAGAGCACTTACTTTGGCGGCTCTGGTCCTTGCGCGCGCCCACTTGGACACGGCGGACTCCTGCTTCTGGATGTCAAAGAAGGAGACGGAGCTGCGCTTGAGGAGCGCGAAGTCGAGCAGCTTCCACCAGCTCTGCTCGACGAGCAAGGCGCAGTCGGCGAGCTGGCCGCGCGCGTCCACCGTGGGAGGGCTTGACGGCTCCTGCGCCACCTCCGCGGGCACAACGGGAGGGCAACGTCCCGGAACAGGGCGGGGAGGGCACGGTGCGCGGCTGCTCGGAGCGGCCGGTGGTTGCGCAGTCCCCGCGGCGGCAGAGGTCGGACGCGGCGTCTGGGCCCGTCGTCCCGACGGAGGCGTCGCGCGGCGATGTGAAGGGGAAGCGGCCGCGATGGGAAGGGGAAGCAGACGTCGGTGGGAGCCCTCCGAGGGAGCCTCCCAACTGCGGGCGGAGCCGCCGTGGACTAGCTCTCTCTCCGGAGAGCTGCGGACGGCAGCGTTCCGCCCCGCGAGGAAGACGACGCCGCGATTGGACTTGATTTCAAAACTTTTCAAACTGGCGGGGGGTTTTTGTAAATAATATTTGTAACACTAGTCCGCCCAGTAATTCGGGTCGGAGGGATTACATGATTTGTTTTTTACCGATTGTGAAATTAGACAACGATTTTGAAATTAGACGACATGTTGAAAATTAACAAGACAAGTTGAGTGCCAGCGGTTATGCCTCCTTCTCGAGAAAAAACATACTACCAGTTTTTTGGCTCCCAGGATCCAGTTAATTATCATTTCATTTAAAAAATAATCATATTTACAAGTTCTAGAAAAATCTGATTTTTTTTGCATGTAGTAAATGATGTACGCTACAAACGTGCCAAATCTCAATTTAAAATACTCACTCCGATCCATATTCATTGTCGTTGAATCAGAATGTATCTAGTACTAAAATATGTCTAGAACTCTAGATACATCCGATTCAACGATAATAATATGAATCAGAGGGAGTTCTTTGTATTCTAAACTACACAAAAATGAAAAAGGTACAATTCTAAGTATATTGAACAATGCATATTTTCCAAACTCCATAATTTATCGTTTTATTTTTATTTTTGTGTAGCCTATAGAATTTAGTGATGCGATTTTGCATGCTTGCGGGATCCATCATTACTACATGCAGATTTTTTCAGATTTTTTTAAATTGTAAATACAAATTTGAATATTTTAAATAAATGGATTGCTAGAACTCGAGAGCCAAAAAGATTTTGTGAATTATAATATCCTACAAAAATAGAAAAACATGTGAGTTCTCAGGTATATTCCCTCTGTTCCTAAATATAAGATGTTTTAAATGTTTCACATTTTGTCTAGATGCCTACTAAAATGAGTGAACATACAAACTAAAATATGTATAGATACATACGAATACATGTGAATGTAGAAAAAAGGCTAAAACATCTTACATTTTTTAACGAAGGGAGTAGAACTTTGTATTTTCTATGGAAAACTTGCCCAAATTTTAAAAGATAGAAGATGCATCACTCATGCAAGACGGCATGGATGAATGTCGTGGCATGTTTGATTCAAAGGAATCGCATAGGATTTTTGGAGGATTCTATCTTATAGGAAATTTTCCTTTCTTCCTTGTTTGATTTGTAGGATTGGATCCTATAGGAACTTTTCCTAAGGAATCTTTTATACTACTTTCCATAGGAATTCTAACATCCACTCCAAGCTCTTTTTACAATTCCTTTGGTGAAATCAAACAAACTTTGGTACAAACCAAATCCTATAGGATTGGAGTGTGCATGACATGACAATCCTATGCTTCTCCATTTCCTGCATCTTTCCTATCCTACGAATCAAACAAGCAACGGGATTCAAAGGAATGGTGTAGGATTTTTAAATGAATTCGATCCTTGGGATTTTTTCCTACAAAGGTCATTTGATTCAAAGGATTAAAATCCTTTGGAATTCCCACAAAGGAATCCTTTGCACTATATTTTGAAGGAAAATTTCCCTCACTCAAACCTCTTTTTACAGTTCATTTGCTTTTCATGTACAATCTAATACTCAAGGCTACTTTGATTCTTAGGATTGGCAAAGCAATTGTATAGGATTGAAATCCTATAGGATTTTTTCCTTCAAAGTCGTTTGATTCATAGGGTCATATTCCATAGGAAAAATTCCCGTAGGAATCTTGTAATACAAACTTCATAGGAAAATAACATGAGGTCCAACCTCATGGAAAAATTCCTTCACCACAATCAAATAAACTTGCCATCTCAATCCTATGAATTTCCTATTCCTACACTTTTTTGGGCCTGTTTGATTCAAAAGATTTGCATAGAATCTTGTTGGATTCAAATCCTTAGGAATTTTTCCTATGGTACTTGTTTGATTCATATGATTGAATCCTATGGGATTTTTTTCCTATGAATCCTTTGCACTAGTTCCTATAGAAATTCTAACATCCACTCACACCTCTTTTTCAAAATCCTTTACTTTTCCCGTGATGGAATCAAACAAAGATTGATGCATGTGAAATCCTGTAGGATTGAATTGGACATGACATTACAATCCTGCAGTTTTCCTATTCCTTCGTTTTTCATATCCTGCGAATCAAACAGGCCCTTTCTATGCTACGAATCAAAGGAGCCCTCATGGATCTAAATTCCTGCCGTTTCCAATTTCCTGTAGGATTGAACAAGACATTCCATTCCAATCCTACATTTTTCCTATTCCTGCATTATGAAAATCCTGCGAATTAACCGAGCCCTAAAGGTAAAATTAGAGGTAGGTAAAATTAGAGGTAGGGATGCAACCCGTAGGAATCTCTGGTGGTCTCATTTCTTCGATCTAAAGGTATTCCTAGAAAAAGATCTTGCGGGTTCAATTCTACAAGATATTAAACAAGTCATTCGATCTAGTATTTGGGGTAGGAGACAAAATAAAATAAAATCTACTTGCAATGAGAGTCTGATCCCAAAAGATGCCTGCCCAACCAAATCCGGATCACACGTCTTCAATGAAGTAGCAAGTAGAGAAAAACCGTCTCCGACCAGCAAATTTAGCTTATATTAGCGTGTGTTTGGTTGATGGAGTGGGAGGGGTGGGTTGGGATGGCCCAGATTTTGGTGCTCGGATGGTCCACGTTAGGAGAATTTGGTTTTCTGTTTGGTTGCAAGGATTTCAGAAAATGGGGTGGGATGTGTTTAAATTAACAAATGGTTAATAGGTCATTGGCAGGTGGTTACGCTATTTTTTCCCTTTCTCTCTCCGTTACGGCGGCCGGAAAGAAACGCCATGGGTCGAGCGACCTCGCCGGCATCCGCTCCCTGCGACCTTGCTGTCTGCTCTCCGCGCGCCGCCGCCCAGGACAGGACTCCACACGAGCTGCTCCCTGCGACCTCTCCGGTCCGCTCTCGCGCCGCCGCCGCGGACGGGACTACAGTACACACGAGCTGCTCCCTGTGACCTCGTCGGTCTGCTCTCCACACGCCGCCGCCACGGATGGGACTACACACGAGCTGCTCCCTGCGACCTCGCCGGTCCGCTCTCCGCGCGCCGCCGCCACAGATTGGACTCACTCCACAGGAGCTGCTCACCGGCGTCCTCGCCGGTTCCGCTGAGAGTCAGTGCGGGCTGCAACGTGGCCGTCTGAGAAGAGCTCGTCAAGGCCGGAGGTCGAGGAAGCAGCAACAGGCCGGAGGTCGAGGACAGCATATTAGCGCCAGGGCATGGGAATTAGCGAGGAGAATAGCTGGTTACGCGAAGTGGGCCGAACGGTTCGACCGATTTCGGCGACCCAATCGATTCAGCATCTGGGGCGAATATTCGCATGTCGTGGGCGGTTCCATCCGGGCCTGTTGTAACCAAACATATGCATATTGGGGATGGTTCACCAGACACACGTTTGGGTCAGCAACCAAACGCACGCTTAATCTCTACGGAAATTGAGCTCTGGTTCAAGATATTGCTCGCTGAGACTTGTAATTGCTCCTAGTAGCTCCATAAGCTTTGGAGGGACAAATTAAAGTAGTCATTACTAGCATCTGTAGTACTGCTACGGCGCAGATAGTAAACTAGCCGTCCGTGTCAGTGGTAGGCTCAGCCTGCTTAATAATTTCCCGGAGAAAATTTGTCAGCACAGAAGAGAATTATGGAGGAAACTTGCTTAAAAAAAAGGCAAAGAAAAGCGTCCAGCTGAGCCTGAGCAGCAGCAAATGATTTTTTTTTTTTTTTTTGAGATAAAATGATTTCGTGAGGACGAACCATCCGTAGGGTGACCCGTCCCTTTTCCCTTACCTCACCTCACCTTCTCCTCCTCCTCGTCTGCTACCTTCCGTTGCCTGGCCTATAGATCTCCTCCCTCCAAGGACTCAGCTCAGCAAGCGCACGGCCGGAATCCAATCCAAGCAGCCTCCCTCAGCTAGCAGCTAGAACCACCGCCGGCGCGCTGCAATGTCTTCCAACGGCAAGCCCAATCCGCAGCCACCCGCCGCTGCCGCCGCCACCAACGGCGCCGGCGCGCCCAAGATGTATCAGCGCCCCATCTACCGCCCGCAGGGGCCTGCCAAGGGTCGCCGCGGCGGGGGCGGCCGCTCCTCGTGCCGCTTCAGCTGCTGCTGCTGCTTCTTCTGGGCCATTCTCGTCGTGCTCCTCCTCGCCCTCGTTGCCGCGGTCGCCGGCGGCGCCTTCTACCTCCTCTACCGCCCCCACCGCCCGGCCTTCACCTCTCCGTCGCGCGCGTCAACAAGCTCAGCCTCTCCAGCTCCGCCACCGCCCCCGCGCTCACCGACTCCATCGACTTCACGCTCATCGCCAAGAACCCAAACAAGAAGCTCGTCTACCTCTACGACGACTTCACCGTCACCGCCGCGACGGCCGCCAACGCCGTGCCGCTCGGGGAGGCCACCGTGCCCGGGTTCGCGCACGAGGCCAGCAACATCACCGTCATCAAGGCCACCGTCTCCGCCTCCGCGCTCGGGGTCGACCCCACCGCCGCCAGCTCCGATATAAAGAAGTCCGGCACTTTCGCCATCACCCTCGACCTGGAGACCAAGGCTGGTGTCATGGTGGGCAAGCACAGGACAAGAAGATCGGCATCCAGGTGCACTGCGACGGCATCAAGGTGGCCGCCCCGGCACCCGCCCCGGCGAAGAAGGGAGTGAAGAAGCTCACTGTCGCAAAGGCGCCATCGAAGGCGCCTGCCGTTGTGGAGGCTCCGGCGCCGTCCACTGCCGCCGACGACGCGACTACCACTCCCCCGGCGGCGACCACCGTCACGCGCGTGTGCCAGGTCAGGATCCGAGTCAAGATCTGGAAGTGGACCTTCTAGTGACGTCACAAACTCCTAGGGGCCGCATTGCGAAAACAAATCAGACAAAAGAGAGTTACTTATACTTTTCACCTGGGACGCGGTGGGGCGTAGTAGAAACCAAACGAAATCAACCGTCGGGTGCTGTACATTTTTTTCTTCATGTTTGAATCTTACGAAATTTGGCGGGGAAGGGAAGAGAGTGACGCGAGATAAGTGTGAGGCTTGAAACATTTGATTATTATTTTTTATTTTTCCTATTTCTTTTTGTACAATTACTTCTTTTTGTTAGCGCAAGTACAACCTGGGGATTTGTTCTGTTTAACTCTGTACTAGTACGAATCTATCTGAATTTGTAATTGCTAGGTGCATGTACTATTGTGATTGATGTATGAAAATCTGTTGAGATTTCGCATGATTTTAGCACTAGAAACAAGGCATCCATTTTCCTGGTATTGCGTAATTTGTCGGTTGGCAGACACGACTGGAAATATTCAGACGTGTGACTGACGAGAGGAGTAGGAGAGCTGGCGTCGGTGAGCGGGATCCTCTTCATCTGAATTCTGAAGAAACTTGTGAAGTGAGGAGAGTGGCAGTGAAGGTGCTGAAGGGCAAAAGAGTCATTAGAGTGAAAAGGGTTTTGTGCTAAGCAAGACGATGGGGGACGTTTATCGGGATTGGTGTGAGCTTAGTTTTAAGGTCAACACAATCATTAAAGCGCGGTGCATCTTTTCCCTAACACGGTGCTTAAACATCTTACATTATGGAAAGAAGGAGGAAATTTACGCCTCCTGTCGTGAGATGCGTAAACAGTAATACTCATGTTTAGTGTTTACGCCACGTTGTTGTTCTTACAGCGGAACTCCCTCACTTACGATGAAATGGTGAAAGAAGCTGGGCGAAGGTGCAAACCATGGACACCCCTGCCTTGGTGTTTCTGGGAGGAAAATTCTGATGGGTTTGGTGTCCTTCAATGCGAGTTACTACTTGTTCTGCCGCTTGTACAAGTGACCGTTGACGACGGGCACGGCGGGTGGAGACTCTTTTTTTTCTTCGACTTCACACGAGGCGCACCAGGCACTGGGGGCGCGCCCGCGCCATGGCCGACTGCGCTGTCCTGGCCTGTCGCCATGCAAGCCGGGGCGAGGCCGCACGCACAAGCTCGCTGTGCCGACCCGTCCGCCACCATCTCCTTCCCGACCCCGAGGGCGGCGGGCGAACTCCAGCCATGCCGTGGGCGGGGCAAACTCCAGCCATGGCGCGGGCGCGGGCCAGTTAGGCGCGGGGAAACGCCCAGGTGTGGCCACGGAGAGCGCGACGATGTCCCGGGCGGCGAGCGCCCAGGTAGGGATTTTTTTGATGTGTTTGCGCCACGTCAGCGCCACGTCATCCCAAAGAAATGTCAAAATTGACTCAAAACCGCCTAAATCGGTGCAAAACCACTACAGGGTGTGACTTGTCCGGTATTGCAAAGTTCAGGGTACAAATTATCCGGTTTTGGAGATTGGGTGAAATGTATCCCGAAGATGAGATTTCAGGGTGAAATCTATACCTTTTCCATAACCAAATACGTGGGTAAAATTCCATGGACGTGCTCCGGTCCTCCTAAAAATCCGTCCGATCCAGCGCACAGGACATGAAATGTTTACGGGCTGAAAATTTGAAAGACATTCCAACCGGGGCCTAAGGAAGAAAGGGAAAAGGGGCGCAATGCCCTAATTTTTGGTGGCGCGGCAAAAAATTCATAGGGTGGAAAATCTAGGGCGGTTTGCATTTTACTATCAAAGAAGGCTAAAGGACATCCGTTTCGGGGTCAGGTGAGCCTCACCTAGGTCCGTAATGGAAAAGGTCCCAAAACTTCATCGATTGTTGGCATCCATGACATAATTGCAAACCTTTACAAGAAAACTTTCATGGATCAACGATTTTTTTTTTCTAGTGATGTAATATAAGTTAAAGTGGCCGCTTCGGTATGCAAAGATAGGCACACTAAAACATTTAGTGGTGTGCATGTTCATCACACGAGAAACACCCTTGCAAGGTAAGATCAGTGATGTGATGCTTCATCATCGTATTATAATGGAAAATGTTTTCGGGCAAGTTTAAACAAAGCAGGAGACTTACTGGCCACACAAAACTCAACAAAATCAGATTCATAGTTAAAGATCTATGAGACTAGAACATCACACCAGACTACTATAGAGTATACAGTACCAAGTGTCAAGCATGTCGGCCATGATGGTCAGCCAGGACGTGATAGAACTATATATGGCTTTTGCTTGTGTGTGCAACGTGGTCTCGATCTTCGAAACAAAATCAAAAAAATTAAGTAAACGAAATGGCACCATGTACGTAAATCCGGTACAGAGCCGGTCTAGATCTCTTTTCGGGGAATCACTCCCGTCGAGAGGCCCTCTTGCTCCCTTTTTATGAATCTTAGAGAGAGGCAAAAGATAAGTCTAGAGAGACCTCGACTCTTTCAGGGAAAGGAGGGAAGGAATTGTGGGCCCGGGCCAAATAAAAATAAATACAATTTTTACTAAACTTGTATACTTATCTAAATCTTATTTTAAGCATGTTACAATATTACAAACATAGTTTTCTATTTGTTGGCATAATTTAAGACATAATTATTTGTAGTAAATATTATTTTATGTATGTTACATTATTACTTTTTTGTACCAATATCAATGAAAGATAGTAAATTGTATGTTATAACAAAAATTTGGTATATAATAATTGTCACTTCAGTTCATAATCTATAGAACTAATACGTATTTTTGTTAAAGATCTGCAAAGAATGCTATGTAACAAATATCTCAATAGCAATTTCTAGTGCATGATTAAGTAAGCATATTAATAAAAATGCTAGATTATAAATTGAACCGATGGTGTTATTCTTTACTATTTTTTTCGTGGTCAAAATTTTCTAGCAAGTCAAATTTTAAGAAAGTGTGAATGTTCGATACTTGATATTGAAACAATATTGTTTAGAGTAATTACCAATGAATGTAAAATGGTTTAGATTCTAGTATTTTGCATATGTAAAATTTATTATTCGAAATGCTCTTATGCAATATGTTTGTTATCATCTGTGTATACAAGTACCGAGCCAGTTTATGAAATAAAATGTATTACACGGAATTAAACATGTAAATACTTCAAAGCGTATGGATTGAGTTGTATATATGGCATCGTTGTATTTTGTCTTGTGAAAAATATTGTAATTTTTTTATGTTGTTTAACAAGAAAATCATTTGTGTTTAGGATTTATTTGGTATCTCAATTTTTTCAAAACCAAGTTATATCCTTTCTTGGTTTTAGGAAAAAAAAAGAGGGTTGGACCACCTTTTTGAATACTACAGAAAAACAATGATAAAAGGATATAATGGTTTTCCCAGTTGTAATATTTCATAGAGCCAAATACTCATAGTATGTTAAAATGTAATATTTTCATATTCATAGTATTCCAAAAATAATTTGCTGCCAAGGGAGTATCCAACAATGCCATTATGCCAAGAAAGAGATTTTAAATGGCCTCCCACTATTGGCCAAGTACACTCTTGGGCTGGACCTCCCAACCTACGCCCGGATGGAACGTACAAATAAGATGGACCGGGTAAGCCGGTTTTATTGCCTTATTATCGCCTCTTCTCTCGTTGGTGGAGTGACGTTGCTTCATCACGAGCCTACACGCTTTAGATGTGGGCATTCGTCAAGATTCGTGCAAAACTTCCTTGGGAAGAGAACGCGGTACAGCTCAGATGGTTAAATCTGGACGAATCCTTGCTGCCGAAGGCATGCAGACACCAAGGTAAAGTCTATGGCGACGGATCGCAGTTTTCTTGGTGAACCTGCCCGATGTAGCAAAACACCAGCTGGCGAACAATGAATACTCGACCCAGAAAAGGCTGGGCTGCCTCCGTCACGAGAAGCGTTTTTGGCAAGAGCCCAACTGGCACCCATCCACCCACCAGACCACGGGCCGGTCAGTCAACAGTACACCGACGAAGGAAGGAGAAAGACTTTGCCGTCAACAACAGTCCAAAAATGGCGCGGCGTCCCAAGAGGAGCGCGCTACCCGCCACTATAGCACCGCGTAACGCCTCGAGGCCGCCGGATGCGGCGGATCGACGGTTGCCGCCCGCGCCGCGCAGCCACGTCCCGTCTATATAAACACCGACGTGGACGTGGGCGAGCGCTCCACCACGCGCGCTACGGTTGAGTCCACTCTCCTCTGCTTCTTCAATCCACTTGGCGGGCGGTTCCCTCTCGCTCCGCGTTGAGTTTCTCTCGTTTTCTGGCTGTCGGTGGGGGTGTGAGATCGATGGAGGATGTGGAGGACGCCGCCGCCGGCGTGAGGAAGCGGAAGCGGGACGGGGAGGTGGCCTCCGGAGAGGCGGGGCTCGAAGTCGAAGGGGACGGATGTTGTTTCTCGTGGAAGGAGCTGGGGCTGGGGGAGGAGGGGATGGAGTACGAGGGCATCGCGGAGGAGTCGGTGGAGGAGGTGATGCGGTGGCTGGAGATGGAGATCTCCTCGCCGTCGCCGGGGAAGGACGACTGCGGGTTCGTGACCATCAACGGCAACGAGGAGAGCTGCGGCCCGTCCTTCTCCGCCGCGGCGTGCACGGTGATGGCATCCGTGGACACGCGCGCGGGCGCGCCGCCGCCCCCGACGCCCATCCCGTGGCCGTGGCCCGAGCCCGACTCCGCGCTCCGCAAGGACGACGTCGACGACCAGGCTAAGCAGGCGGCGGACGAGCTCGACGAGGAGTGGCTGCTGGACCTGCTCACCGCCGGCGGGCAGGCGCTCGATGTCTTCAGCCTAGAGTAGAGTAGCGTAGAGTAGGCGCTGTCGTGCTGCGGCGACGGTGCACAGCTAGCTAGGGACGACGCAAGGTGCTGTCGTGCTGCGGCGACGGTGCACAGCTAGCTAGGGACGACGCAAGCGTACGCTCGTTTCCTTTTTCGGACGGTTGTACAGTCGACGAGAAAAAGAAGAGCGAGAGTTTGTTTTGGCGTGGCTCGTGTTGCCTTCGCCGTATGGGCAGCGATTCATCAATGCGGTCTTCGTGTTTCAGACATGACATTGCGAGGAAATGGAACGAGACGCCGGGCTGGCTCTTGTCGCCTTGCTTCCCTTTTTCCGGTTTCGAGCTAGCTAGACGAGTGCCCGAGTTTTCCTGCTTCGTGCAACCTTTTTCTTCTCTCCTTGATCGGCGGGTAGCGAACGGCGTTTGAATTCGGTCGCCGTGTTTCTTTCTTTCTTTTGACAACCTCTACCCACCTACACACATTCAATGGCCGTTTGCACAGTTGGAGCTTAGGAGCTGGAGGTCACCAATCTGAAAGCCTCAAGAAAACAAAATCTCCCTAATCGATTGTACATTCTTCTTGTTGAGTAGTACTCCCTCCGTTCCACAATATAAGATGTTTTAGACTTTTTCCACATTCACATGCACACACATGTATCTAGACACGTTTTAGTGTACATGTCCACTCTTATTGGTATGAATCTAGACAACATATGTAATACCTAAAACATCTTATATTTTGGAACGGAGGGAGTAGATGACTATTACACCGCCGCGTGGAGCCGTGTGTCTCGCACCTTCTGTGTGCCCGAACAGTCACCTTATGCCGTCGGCAAGCCTACTGGCCGACGGTACCGTCGGAAAATAAAGTAATGGCCGACCGAGCTACCCGACGGTAGATATCCGACGGTACCCCGTCGGTTATATGTTTATCCGACGGTGAACGCAAATGACCGACGGTAATTTGACTCTCGGCTATATTGGGATATCTAGTAGTGACCGACATTGGCCCGCGACTCTGATGTGGAGGATATTAAGTCCACATAACTCAGCGGCACAAATCACTCTAACTAACACCCTTTGCACTGAACAGATATGGTGGAACATGCACTTGAATCCTTGTCCCACTTGTCAAACATTTTGCCACATTGGTGTGGTGATGCTTTGTGTTGGCATGGCTGTCGTACCGACTACGACTCGAGTCGTCCCTGGAGACCATACTTGTCCTCTGGCATCCCAAGATGGAAATCATTGGGCATGATATCCTAATCCTCAAGGTTGTGGCAGGGTGTGGAAGTCCTTCCTAGATGATCTTGAACTGTATAGTAGCCGCACCCCATGGCGAACCAAACAACGCTCTACGATAGTTATCATGGGTTCACCCATCTGATTGAGTCTGCAGAGAACTGATCAAAATCACAACCCTCACATTTCTCGCGTTTCTAGCATCTCTCCTGAACTATAGATCTCATTGACCGAGAGAGGCGCTCGATGACGATACCCGCATAAAAAACTACACCTTACGGAGCCCCCGGCCCACTACCCCTCACACTGAAGCCTGGATCTCACTGATAGAGAGATGGCTAGTTTTACGAGAAGAAGTTGTTGCTGCAACAGCTCTGTGAGGAGCAGCGACGACGAGTCGCCGTTTAGTTCCCCAGTTCCTTAGAGAGAGAAGCCGCTGCAATATGCTCCTGCCGAGTATTGCAAGTTGATACGTCTCAAACGTATCTATAATTTCTGATGTTCCATGTTGATATTATACCAATTGTTACATGTTTTATATACACTTCATAGCATTTTTATGCATTTTCTGGGACTAACCTATTAACAAGATGCCACAGTGCCAGTTCCTGTTTTCTGCTGTTTTTGTATTCAAGAAAAGCTAGTCTGGAAATATTCTCGGAATTGGACGAAACTTGGACAGAACCTCCTATTTTTCCAACACGAAGACGGAGTCCAGAGGAGAAACGGAGGGGAGCCACGTGGCGCCCACACCATGGGGCCGCGCGGGCCCCCCCTGCCGCGCCGTGGGGTGGTGTGGGGCCCTTGTGGCTCCGCAGCCGCCGCTCTTTCGCCTATTTATTCCTCCCGACGCGAAAACCCTAAAGACCCGAGACATTATCCACGAAAAGTTCCAGAGACGCCGCCGCCGTCAACCCTAGCTCGGGAGGGTTCAGAAGCTCTTCCCGGCACCCTGTCGGAGAGGGAATCATCACCGGAGGGCTCTACATCACCATGCCTGCCTCCGGAGTGATGCGTGAGTAGTTCATCCTTTGACTACGGGTCCATGGCAGTAGATAGATGGTTGTCTGTCTACCTTATGCTATCATGTTTAGATCTTGTGAGCTGCCTATCATGATCAATATGATCTTATTGTAATGCTACATGTTGTGTTTGCTGGGATCCGATGAATATTGAATACTATGTCAAGTTGATTATCAATCTATCTTATATGTTATTTATGATCTTGCATGCTTTCCGTTACTAGTAGATGCTTTGGCCAAGTAGATGCTTGTAACTCCAAGAGTGAGTATTTATGCTAGATAGTGGGTTCATGCCTCCGGTAATCTGGGATAGTGACAATAACTTCTAAAATTGTGGATGTGCTGTTGCCACTAGGGATAAAATAACCGATGCTTAGCTTAAGGGTACGTCGTTAGGTCTAATGCATTTGTTTACTTTACGCACATTACTTAATGCAATTATCCGTTGCTTGCAACTTAATACCAACGGGGAACTCGGTATGACAACCTGGCGGTGGATTATTAGTCATAGACGTTGTTGGATAATGGTCTATATATTTTGTCGTAATGCCCACATGAATATCATAGTAATCATCATGTCATATATATGCATTGTTATGCGCTCAATATTTTGTCAATTGCCCAGCTGTAATTTGTTCACCCAGCATGTTAGTTATCTTTATGGAGAGACACCACTAGTGAACTGTGGACCCCGGTCCATTCTTTTACACTGATAATACAACCAACTGCAAACACTGTTCCTTTTCATTCTCTGCAATTTACTACTGTTTTCCACACCATACGTTTAATCCTTTGTTTTCAGCAAGCCGGTTAGATTGACAACCTCACTGTTTCGTTGGGCAAAGTAGTTTGATTGTGTTGTGTGCAGATTCCACGTCAGCGCGCCACTGACAACCTTCCGAAGTGATTTCTTGCTCCTACTGGTTCGATTAAACCTTGGTTTCATACTGAGAGAAAACTGCTGCTACACTGAATCATACCTTCCTCTTGGGGTCTCCCAGTGAACGTGTGATCCGCGCAATCAAGCATATTTTCTGGCGCCGTTGCCGGGGAGCAGAAGCACTTCGGTTCAGCAATCTCCTTGCTTCCTTCCACACGCCATATTTTCTGACGCCATATTGGGAAGCAAAAGGATTTCTGCAAGGGGAGTTTCACGCTTCCAATCTCTTTACTTTGTTATTGTCTTGCTTAGTTTATTTTTATTTAGTCTTGTTTGCTTTATTTATCAAAAACACAAAAAAATTAGTTACTTTTATTTTTGAATTGTTATTTTTCAGTCTTGTTATCATGTCTAGCTCTGCTCCTTTTTCCGTAGTGCCACCTGTGGGAGAAATTATTACCTTTAAACAAAAAAGTGGGGAATCCTTTAGGAATGCCTGGGAGAGAATTTTGGAATTGCACAAGAAGGTGCAACATAAGATGGATTTGAGAGTTCTTATAAAAAATTCTACTATGGTTTATTTTCTGTTTATCAGCATGCTCTAGATACCATGGTAGGGGAAACCTTTTCTGAGTTTGATACAACAAAAGCTCATAATATTTTGAGTGGTTTGTCAATCTTCCCAATGGTGGACGAAACTGGGATATTCACTAAGCTAGATAAAATAGAAAAGTCAATTGATAATTTAACTCTGAGCCATAATCTTAAAGAACAACCTTTAGTTGAGTTAAAAAATGATTGGGAACCATTCATTGAGATCAATATTGGTAATGAAAAGTTTCGTGCCTACTGTGACCTTGGTTCAACAATGTCCATCATGCCTAAAATGGTTTATGATCTATTAAAATTTGATAATATGGTTGATTACCCTGTTTTTCATTTTCATGCTGATGGAACAATCACAAGAAGCATGGGGATTATTAATGATATTATGGTCACTGTTCAAAATAAGACCATCCCTGTGAATTTCATGATCCTTGCAAAATCTCCCAACCATATTGTTTTAGGGAGATCCTTTTTAAAGAGTAATGGGGGTTTTATCAATGCAAAGTATGGGTTTATGAAATTTAATGCTCCTATCAATCGGAGGTTCTTCTTCCCGATCAAAAAAGATGACCCCACCGAAAGGTTGGGAGATTTTAATGTCTTTGGAAACACTTGATTCTTACTTTCTGCGCCTAGCTGAAAGGCGTTAAAGAAAAGCGCTTATGGGAGACAACCCATTATTTTATTTCTGCAATTTTTCTTTTTTGAGTCAAGGAGTTGTTTACTTCTGTAACAATTCCTTTGTATCTTTATTTTATCGCATTGTTGTGCCAAGTATTGCCTCTAATAGGAAGATGATGCTAGATTTGGATTTCTGCGCAGGAACAGATTTCTGCTGTTCACCGTTTTAATTCTGTAAAATCACAGAAAAATTATTTAAATCTGAAATTTTTGTGCGTGATCCTCAGATATGTACGCATCTTTCGTTAGTTTAAAGTTTTTCGATCTGAGCAACGTAAGTGCCTCGAAAAAATTCGTCTTTGCGGACTGTTCTGTTTAGACAGATTCTGTCTTTTATTTTTCGCATTCTCTCTTTTACTAGTGTTGAGTGGAATTCTTTTTTAGGGTGAAGAGCTTCACATAACATCAGTGGCAGTAGCTAATGTTAAAAGTAACGGTCATGTTTGTGTCCTTATAGAACATGTGAGTTTTTGATTGTGCACTAACCCTCTAATGAGAATTACTTTGAGTTTGGTGTGGCGGAAGTTTTCAAGGGTCAAGAGAGAAGGATGATATAATGTGATCAAGAAGAGTGAAGAGCTTAAGCTTGGGGATGCTCCCATGGATCACCCCAGCATATTTCAAGAAGACTCAAGCGTCTAAGCTTGGGGATGCCCAAGGCATCCCCTTCTTCATCAGCAACTTATCAGGTCATCTCTAGTGAAACTATATTTTAATTCTTTCACATCATATGTGCTTTACTTGGAGCGTCTGTGTGCTTTTATTTTCAGTATTTTATTTTTTTATGGTCAACTTGATTGGACCCCAGCATTCTTGATTGGGAGAGAGACACGCTCCGCTTTTTCATATGAATACTCCTATTCTTCACTTATACTTGTTGAGTATTCTTATCTAGCTATTGCTATGCTTTTAGCTCCTGTTTTGCATGCATCTCTTATTCAGAGCTGTTAGTTCTTTTAAAGAAAGTACTCTCTTGCTTCACTTATAATTGTTTGGAGAGTTTATGTTGAAATAAATTGATTGGAACAGAAAATGTTGCATGTGGTAGATGGTATAATGGAAAAAGCTTACATATTCTTGTAGATCATTGTATTGGATAATTTGATACTTGTCAATTGTTTTGAGTTATCAAGTAGTTCATGTTTAAGCTTTTGTATCATGTAGTTAAAACCTATTAATGAAGAACTACCGTAAAGCTCGTTGAAATTTGGTTTGCATGATTGGTATCTCTAAGGTCTAGATATTTTCTAGTAAAAGGGTTTGGTTAACAAGGAAGACAGTGTAGAGTCTTATAATGCTTGCAATATGTTTTCATATAAGTCTTGCTGTGTCGGTTGATATCCTGTGTTTGCTTCAAATAACCTTGCTAGCCTAAACTCTGTACTGAGAGGGAATGCTTCTCGTGCATCCAAAACCTTGAGCCAAAATCCATGCCATCTGTGTCCACCATAACTACCTATATGTGGTATTTCCTTGCCATTCCAAGTAAATTTTTCATGTGCTACCTTTAAACTATTCAAACTTTATTACTCCTATTTTGTGTCAATGTTTACCAAGCTCATGAGGACGGGGTGGATGTCTTTATGTCAACTGTCAAACAGACTTTACCACCGGACTAGCGGCATATACATCCGCTTATCCATTAATTTTGCAAAAAGAGCTGGCAAATGGGGTGCCCAGTCCCAATTAATTACAACTTTAACCGCTTAATTCTCTTCACATTTTTGCCCTGATTTATCAGTCAAGCAATGACAAACAGTGAAATATCTGCATGTGTAAACAAAAGAGAAAGAGGGATGATCTGCCTTGCTGGTAGAAATAACGTCCTTCATGGGAGCCGCTCTTAAAAGTCTGGTTGGCAGGGGTCATATTGTACTTTCCATTTTCTGATTCGTTGACAATTAACAAACACCTCTCAAAACTTATTTTTACTCTCTATATGATTTCAAAAACTTAAAAAGCTCTAGCACATGATTTAATCCCTGCTTCCCTCTGCGAAGGGCCTTTCTTTTACTTTTATGTTGAGTCAGTTTTCCTACTTCTTTCTATCTTAGAAGCAAACACTAGTGTCAACTTTGGTGCAACAATTTTTATATGCTATATATTGCACTTATTATATGCTTTGTGTTGACAAATATCCATGAGATATATATGTTGAAAGTTGAAAGCAATTGCTGAAACTTAAATCTTCCTTTGTGTTGGTTAAATACCTTTTACTTAGAATCTATTGCTTTATGAGTTAACTCTTATGCAAAACTCTTTGATGCTTGTCTCGAAAGTACTATTCATGAAAAGTTTTTGCTTATATGATTCAGTTGTTTGCTCATTATCTACTTGCTAGCAAACTATAGACCATTGACCTGGATCACTTCATTCATAACATGTGCTTTACAATATTATTTGATCAAGATTATGATTGTAGCATGTCACCTCAGAAATTATTTTGTTTTTATCGTTTTACCTACTCGAGGACGAGTAGAACTAAGCTTGGGGATGCTTGATACGTCTCAAACGTATCTATAATTTCTGATGTTCCATGTTGATATTATACCAATTGTTACATGTTTTATATACACTTCATAGCATTTTTATGCATTTTCTGGGACTAACCTATTAACAAGATGCCACAGTGCCAGTTCCTGTTTTCTGCTGTTTTTGTATTCCAGAAAAGCTAGTCTGGAAATATTCTCGGAATTGGACGAAACTTGGACAGAACCTCCTATTTTTCCAACACGAAGACGGAGTCCAGAGGAGACACGGAGGGGAGCCACGTGGCCCACACCATGGGGCCGCGCGGGCCCCCCTGCCGCGCCGTGGGGTGGTGTGGGGCCCTCGTGGCTCGCAGCCGCCGCCCTTTCGCCTATTTATTCCTCCCGACGCGAAAACCCTAAAACCCGAGCCATTATCCACGAAAAGTTCCAGAGACGCCGCCGCCGTCAACCCTAGCTCGGGAGGGTTCAGAAGCTCTTCCCGGCACCCTGCCGGAGAGGGGAATCATCACCGGAGGGCTCTACATCACCATGCCTGCCTCCGGAGTGATGCGTGAGTAGTTCATCCTTGGACTACGGGTCCATGGCAGTAGCTAGATGGTTGTCTCTCCACTTTATGCTATCATGTTTAGATCTTGTGAGCTGCCTATCATGATCAAGATCATCTTATTGTAATGCTACATGTTGTGTTTGCTGGGATCCGATGAATATTGAATACTATGTCAAGTTGATTATCAATCTATCTTATATGTTATTTATGATCTTGCATGCTTTCCGTTACTAGTAGATGCTTTGGCCAAGTAGATGCTTGTAACTCCAAGAGTGAGTATTTATGCTAGATAGTGGGTTCATGCCTCCGGTAATCTGGGAGAGTGACAATAACTTCTAAGATTGTGGATGTGCTGTTGCCACTAGGGATAAAATAACCGATGCTTAGCTTAAGGGTACGCCGTTAGGTCTAATGCATTTGTTTACTTTACGCACATTACTTAATGCAATTATCCGTTGCTTGCAACTTAATACCAACGGGGAACTCGGTATGACAACCTGGCGGTGGATTATTAGTCATAGACGCTGTTGGATAACGGTCTATGTATTTTGTCGTAATGCCCACATGAATATCATAGTAATCATCATGTCATATATATGCATTGTCATGCGCTCAATATTTTGTCAATTGCCCAGCTGTAATTTGTTCACCCAGCATGTTAGTTATCTTTTATGGAGAGACACCACTAGTGAACTGTGGACCCCGGTCCATTCTTTTACACTGATAATACAACCAACTGCAAACACTGTTCCTTTTCATTCTCTGCAATTTACTACTGTTTTCCACACCATACGTTTAATCCTTTGTTTTCAGCAAGCCGGTGAGATTGACAACCTCACTGTTTCGTTGGGGCAAAGTAGTTTGATTGTGTTGTGTGCAGATTCCACGTCAGCGCGCCACTGACAACCTTCCGAAGTGATTTCTTGCTCCTACTGGTTCGATTAAACCTTGGTTTCATACTGAGGGAAAACTGCTGCTACACTGCATCATACCTTCCTCTTGGGGTCTCCCAGCGAACGTGTGATCCACGCAATCACAAGTGCAACGCTAAGACTTCAAGGTTGATTTCTTGGAGCGATGAGATCAGAGGGAGGAGATATTTCAACCGCGGAAGAGTTCAGGTTTGTATGTTTTTTCTGATTTTTTCCGTTACCCTTTCAAGTGATCTTGGTCTCTGACTTGAGTTTATTAAAATCGGTTGGTGGTTGCAAATTCTTTGAATGGTTCGACCCAGAAATTCCCTATTCTTAAAGGCGTGCATGATTTAGTTGCATGACACGGTGCATCGGCTCAAGAGAGAAAAGGCTGCACTTGTTAGTTAATTATGCAGAAGAATACAAAGCATGGAATAAACAGTTGCTGGAGAACAAGGATTGACGAATTTCTGAAGAAGAAAAATATGCAAATCGAGAACATTTGGAGAGAGAGATTTATAAAGATATGTATTTATGTAGTGGAACTATTTTCTATGTTTGTAAAGATTTAAGCTTGAACATGATGATGTGATGTGATGTGTTCCGACAGTACTTGCTATGTTTCAATTTTAGTAGTTTTTGGAAAACAATTGGACCAAAAATAAAGTTTTCAGAAAATTATAAGTTGTCCACAACCATAAGCATGTCATTTCTACTAATATGGGAAAAGTTCTTCGTGTTTAGATGAACAGATTGAGAGAAACATTAAAATGTTTATTTTTAGTAAAATTTGGACAAAATTAGGACCTAAATAAAAAAAACATAAATTCTGGAAATTTAACACAACCAAAAGTATGTCATTTGGACTAATCTGAAAAAATTTCTCCATGTTTAGACAAACAGATAGATATAAACATCAATGTCCCAAATAAAAACTCCATAAATTTCTAAAAATTAACACAACAAGCATATCATGTCGACTAATCTAAATAATTGTCACCATGTTTAGACAAATGCATTGACAAATTCTTCCACATTTCAATTTCCTGCCAAAATTAGAATAATGGGGAGGTTCACCGCACAAATTAGATGTATATAACAACAAAGTCACATCTACTCTCCAGTAGAGTACCTAGGGATAACTCTTACATTTGACACACTTTATCACAATAAGATAATAAAACTTAGTTACTACAGAGATGTCAACTATGATAACTACCAGTATGTATCTAGTTTTCTCCTCTCCCTTCACTTCAAGTTTATGTATCAGTCTTGCATTCTCTTTTCCATCCAGTTCAAGATCTTCTACCACCTGATCAGAAATAGCACATCAGACCCAAGGGTCACCATTTCCATGCCAACACGCTTTAAATTACTCTTTTCTTTCTCAACCGGGTTTTACTTGCTAATTTAACACACAAACTTGCCACCCTCTTCTGCATTGCAATCTTCTCTCTGCCCCCATTGAGTTTCTGTTTCTTTGAATCCAATATACATTGCATTATCAGCTAACACGTTGAACTGTAAATTACAAACAAACACTTGAGATCACCTAAAAATAACTAAATTGAGATGTCTATGAGAAGGAGGTACCTCCACTTTCTCAGAAGAACGAGATGGTGACTGTGGCCAAGACATGATCGATTCCCCTCCCTCGCCGATGTACCATCTACGACTAGACATTTTATGGCAGGGAAAACTAAAAATATAGGGTTTTGGAGGACATTACAGGACAGCCACATCGAGTGAATAACGCATGGCATAGCAAGGGAGAATAGCTTACCGACCAATATGGGGCTGTCGTGTGACCGGTCATCGAAGCAGTGGATTCGACTAGAATGGGCGAACGGTGGAACAGGGATTGGACATGTACGATGGACGATATAAGGGGGGAAGGAAGATGCGCTGGAGGTCCAGCGCCTCCTTTTGTCGTCGTTGGTGGATGTCGTGGCGGTGGGCACGGTGACGGGCGCACTGTGAAGGTAGTGGTGGCAGCTGTGTGTGGAGATCGGGTTCGGGACGGTTCAAAATGAGGCGATGCAACCCTAGGCCGACCCACGTATCAACATTTTAAGCGGTTCCACTAGTCAGGACTCGGCTAAATAACGGTGAACAAGCTTGAGCAGACTTGTCACAAGCGCCTCCACCTGCCAACGGCGCGTTCTCGCTTGCCAGGACTCAGCCCAATAACACTCAACGAAATTGTCCCGGCGGAAACGATCCATTAGGGTATTTGCATGGTTTAGCCAGAGAGAGAAAAAGAAGAGTGGGGAACTCCAATTTGCAACTAATTGTGCCCGCACCCATTGTTAGATGTCCCACTTAGAGTATTCAAAAAATGCGAAATAAACCATAGACATAGTTTATGTTGTATCTTGTGCACCCACAAATTTTCATCCAAAAATATGATCATATGTAACCTATGTAAAAAAGAAAAATGGTGTGGATAGCATATCATACTGTTCACTCCGGTCTTTCTCTTTTTTCCACATGTCACATATGGTCATATTTTTTGATGAATATTTTTTGGTGTACAAGATACAACATACAGTACAGTGATTTATTTCGTATTTTTTGAAAACTTAAAAAGGGGAGCACCCGACAACAGGGTGCAAGCGCAACTAGAAAACTGAAACAGTAGGACAAAACTGAGTAGTAATAAACAAAGTGGGGCATGAAAATAGAAAACCATTTATAGTTGATTTTAAGCGAGTAATCGCATTGCACATGGTTTTACTGTTTTGTTCAATTGAGGGTGCTTGAATGGGCCGATCTATACCCCTCTTCCGAGCACCTCTTTGGTAACCAATCTGCACCATGGATAACTTGTTAGATCAAAACAAGCGTTGACGCAGCAATGACCGCCATCACCGGCAACCTTGAAGGTCGTCACTTTACTTCCAGATACATCCAGCGGATCCCCGCAGGCGATGCTTGCTTTGTGGCAGAAATATAACAATGACTGAATTACCAAGTCTGGTTCATTTTGGCTCAAACCAAGTACAGCCCGTGACCATGACCGACTCACCCAGGTACAAATATCAGCAGAGGCGTGACATAATTGTAAGAGATTTGTAACGCGTTCAAAAAGAAGTTATGTGCTTGAATACACACACAGTACAGTGCTATTGTCTAGGAAGAAGGCAAACTTGTAGAAACATCGCTATTACAGGAACTGAAAGAAACTCCAGGAATGAATACCTTGAAACTTGACAGAAACAAGATTTCGTTACCAGGAAGACTTTCCCAAGTACTGGTATAGCAGACTGTTTTTGCAATTACAGGACGAAATTAGGCAGTTCAAGATTCTACAGATAATGTACACTTTGTTGTCGCAAAATAACATAGGGGAACATATATTCAAAAGGACACCTGGCCTGAGCCGCACCAATGGATGGATTGGAACTAATGGATGATTCTCTGCATATAAGACATAAATTATAAGGAAGTCGTTAGTAGCGGAATTACTACTCGTGCAGATTCAAAAATATAAATCAATAAACCATTTAGCAGACTCGGTGCATGTTCTATGTCCTATCATCAGTGGCGGAGCTCGAAAAAAATCCATGGGGGGGGCAGGCTACAAGAAAGCACAATTTTTTTTTGTTCTAAACCATACAACTTCACTAGATATCAGCTATTACTCAATTTTTTTGTTCCCATGGCTATTGCAATTTGAAAAATTGAAGAACAAATTTGGTAAACAATCCTCTCTGATAGCAAATCGCGACCAAGAATTTAGGGAAAGAAAGAAGACTACTTGGACAGGAAAATTAGATAATAGTAGGGGCTTGATCAGGTCGCAGCGTTGTTTGCTGGCTGCTGGACCTCCTGCCGGTGGCCGTTCCCGGTGCGGACGCACCTGCAGCTGCGGCGCCACCTCTTGTGTCGCTCCTCCGTCACCGATTTCCACGATCCCCGACTGTTTTTCTGTCTAAATCGCTAGATCTGGCGATGGCGAGGCGCCCGCCCCCATCCTCATGGTCGTGGCTTCTGTCGAGAGGCTGAAAGAGTCGAGCGAACGAGACACCACAGGCCGATCAGCCGATGCGTGCTGATGGGCTGGGCATTGGATGCATAGGAGTAAAAGTAGCAGAAAACTTGGGCGGGCCATGGCCAGTTTGGCCCCAACGGAGCTCCGCCACTGCCTATCATCCACAATGCAGCAGCAATTTTTGCTAATTAGATTGGAATTTTGTAACTACATTTCCTGTTCTTTTAACATCTATTAAACATATGAGGTGATAGTTTTCTCAAGAAAAAATAGTGATTTTCTGAACTTATGAGTTTAATAAAAAAGGTCATGAAACTGAAAATTAAGTATACTCTGATGCCAACATTGTAAGCTAATACCTATTGCAAAAATATATGAAGAATGCAAATATTAATTTCGGTAAGTTTAACGGGTGTCATATATTATTTAAGGAATTCACTTCACCTAGACGAGCTCGATGTAAGCCATAGGTGCATTGTCTCCCCGCCTTGGAAATGTTGGGATGATCCTTGTGTAGCCCCCATTTCTTTCTCCATACCTGTCCGGAACCTCAGCAAACAACGCATGGACTATATGTTTCTCATATATATACCCCAGGGCCTGTCTCCTCTTGTGAAGAGATCCATCCTTTGCCATCGTGATCATCTTATCAACCCACTTCCTCATTGCCTTTGCCCTTGGTTTGGTAGTCTTTATCCTCCCATGCTTGAGCAGCTGTGTGGTCAGCCCACGCAGAAGTGCCTTCCGCTGATCTGCAGGTCTGCCGAGTCTAGGAATACGTTTCCCGTGTCTCATGGCCAATATCCTTCCACGAACATCAATAGCAAGCAATCGGTGCTCAAAACTTGATTCAACTGCAATATTTTGACAAAGTCAATGAATGAGTTTATTGTGAGATCGGTTGGAATTTCATAAAAGTATATCCTAATTTTATCTTCAATGTGGCTGGCTCGAGAACTTTGAGTGAGAAGGCCGGTCTGACATATTTTACATGTAACAAATGAGTTCTTTATTGGCTCCAAGACATTCTTGCCCTGTTTGAATTTTTAGGTGTGGTCAATCAGGATATACTAAGGAAAGCTAACTGTTAAGAAAAACTGAAAAAGTAAGGTGATAAACCCTTTCTCTTCATGACTATATCTCTTCGCTTAATAAGCAAGACAAACGATTATGCATGTCCTGAAAAGTTAGCTATATTTCTTTGTTCATCCATAGCTATTTTGCCCTTCCGATTTCACAAGTCCATGTTAGAAAGTTCGCAAATACAGCTACACCAGTTTGTATTCAATAGTCTTTCCCATTTTATGCTCATGATAATCAGCAACTTAGCGGTTTGATTAACAACCATAAGGGATGAAATGGCAGCATCACAATCTGAACTACCACAATTGTGTCAAGCCTCATCGGATTAAACATAACAAGAAAATGAAAGGGGCAAAGACTAACCAAATGTTTTGCTTTCGCATCAATGGGTGCAAATGCCTATGAATCAGTTAATGACAGAAATGGTCCATATGTGTTCAAAATAAGTGGCAAGATTTTCCATCTGATTGGTTTGTTGCCTCCTACTGGGGTAAACAGAAAACATATGCCCAACGACATATATAATACATAAACACAAGAAATGTAATCAGTAATAGGTTAAATACACTTGAAAACAGACGTGAGAAATTATCAATTGCTTCATATACTGTTGAGGATTCAGTGAGTTGAGCATGTTTGAACAATATATCCCACTTGTAAGAAAAGCTACTACTGTATTTAGACTAGCAAGAGACAGCCTGAAAGGTCATGAGCAAAAGAATTGAACATTATATTATATATTATATGGAATCCTAGGTGGGCACATTGTCTGAATTCCGTTTAGATAAGCAGCATCACAGACACAACAGGACTCAAAGATATATCAATGTTTCATGTTCATACCGCGCAATTGTTACATTAAATCGAAAGGAGGAGATGGTATCTCACCGAGAAGGAGGAGGTGTACGAGAAGGCCAGCGAAGCCGAGACCGCGGACGAAATTGAGGCGGGAGCTACGGAGGACGAAGCAGAGGACGTAGAGACGAAGGAACTCCTCAGAAATGGGGAGGCGGAGGCGCCCAACCGGACCGGCTGCTTGCGAATGCGAGGGCGGAGACCGCCGCCGATGCTTGCCGACGGGGAGGGACGGATCGCCGGGAGGGAGACGCGGAGGGAGTCCATACGCCAGGTCGAGGCGGCGATCGACGGCGAGGGGGAGGTGGAGGCGAAGGCCGCCATGGAGGAGGGAGAGCGAGCGTGCGAATGTGGGTTGGGTGGCGAGGCCTCTCGGCTAAAGAAGGAGATAATGTTGGATTTTGCAGCCGATTGGGTTTCGTCGTGATGGCCGATGGGCAGGAAGAAATGGGCTTTAATGTTTGGACATAACCCACGGCCTTGGTTCTTAGAAAATCTATTTACATTATTACAAAATGTTTGGACATAACTCACCTACAATGTGTTTCTCTCAAAAAAAAAACTCACCTACAAATGTTGTTGAGTTAAATACAGTCTGGGTACTTGTACTTTTTCCGAAAGCACAATACGGTACTCGTACTCTAGAATACGCACGAGATGGTACTCGAATTTGATGGGACGTAAAAATACGGTACTTTTCGGCGTATGGCGGGCGTACACGCGTTGGGCGGCAGTTCTCTCGTTTTCATGGGGTTGTTTTTGTAAAATAGCCAAACCCCTGGCCTGGAGTAGACAAGCCGAAATTCCCCAATCGTCTCCAAATCCCTAGCTCTGCTCTCGCGTTCTCTCTGCTCTCCTCCATCGCTCGCTCGCCGTCGCTCGCTCGTCGTCGCTCGTTCCTCGCTCTGCTGGCTCGCTCACTCGCTCCTCGCTGGCCGTCGCTCGCTAGCCAGGTCTCGCTCGCTCCTCGCTCGCCGTCGCTCGCTCCTCGCTGTGCTCGTTGTGCTCGCTCCTCTCTGCTCTGCTCTCCTCGGCAGAATATCTCCGCTCAGCTCGCTGTGCTCGCTCCTTTCGTTCTGCTGCCCGCTGTGCTCGCTCCTCTCGTTCTGCTGCTCGCCGCGGCAACAATCCTCACCCTTTGTGCCCGGCATCCACTGCCCTCACTGCGGGAACATGGTGAGGTGGTACGAGTCAACAACGGTGGCGCAGAAACGGGCGGAAATTCTACCGATGTCAGCATCGTGGGGTAAGTTTAGGTTGAATTGGAGACATGCAATTAGTAATTTTGGATTTTGCGCCTCAAATTGTAGTGTCGAACTGAGACATTCTTCTATGTTTTTGTTTCGTAGACCACATGTGATTTCTAGCACTGGGAGCTGCAGTATGTTGGGTCTGATGTTGATCATAATGTCATCATTGGTGAGGATGATGTTAAAGCTCTTGGTGTTGCAGAGTGCTTGATTGCGTGGATCACACGTTCGCTGGGAGACCCCAAGAGGAAGGTATGATGCAGTGTAGCAGCAGTTTTCCCTCAGTATGAAACCAAGGTTTAATCGAACCAGTAGGAGCAAGAAATCACTTCGGAAGGTTGTCAGTGGCGCGCTGACGTGGAATCTGCACACAACACAATCAAACTACTTTGCCCCAACGAAACAGTGAGGTTGTCAATCTCACCGGCTTGCTGAAAACAAAGGATTAAACGTATGGTGTGGAAAACAGTAGTAAATTGCAGAGAATGAAAAGGAACAGTGTTTGCAGTTGGTTGTATTATCAGTGTAAAAGAATGGACCGGGGTCCACAGTTCACTAGTGGTGTCTCTCCATAAAAGATAACTAACATGCTGGGTGAACAAATTACAGCTGGGCAATTGACAAAATATTGAGCGCATGACAATGCATATATATGACATGATGATTACTATGATATTCATGTGGGCATTACGACAAAATACATAGACCGTTATCCAACAGCGTCTATGACTAATAATCCACCGCCAGGTTGTCATACCGAGTTCCCCGTTGGTATTAAGTTGCAAGCAACGGATAATTGCATTAAGTAATGTGCGTAAAGTAAACAAATGCATTAGACCTAACGGCGTACCCTTAAGCTAAGCATCGGTTATTTTATCCCTAGTGGCAACAGCACATCCACAATCTTAGAAGTTATTGTCACTCTCCCAGATTACCGGAGGCATGAACCCACTATCTAGCATAAATACTCACTCTTGGAGTTACAAGCATCTACTTGGCCAAAGCATCTACTAGTAACGGAAAGCATGCAAGATCATAAATAACATATAAGATAGATTGATAATCAACTTGACATAGTATTCAATATTCATCGGATCCCAGCAAACACAACATGTAGCATTACAATAAGATGATCTTGATCATGATAGGCAGCTCACAAGATCTAAACATGATAGCATAAAGTGGAGAGACAACCATCTAGCTACTGCCATGGACCCGTAGTCCAAGGATGAACTACTCACGCATCACTCCGGAGGCAGGCATGGTGATGTAGAGCCCTCCGGTGATGATTCCCCTCTCCGGCAGGGTGCCGGGAAGAGCTTCTGAACCCTCCCGAGCTAGGGTTGACGGCGGCGGCGTCTCTGGAACTTTTCGTGGATAATGGCTCGGGTATTTAGGGTTTTCGCGTCGGGAGGAATAAATAGGCGAAAGGGCGGCGGCTGCGGAGCCACGAGGGCCCCACACCACCCCACGGCGCGGCAGGGGGGCCCGCGGGCCCCATGGTGTGGCGCCACGTGGCTCCCCTCCGTGTCTCCTCTGGACTCCGTCTTCGTGTTGGAAAAATAGGAGGTTCTGTCCAAGTTTCGTCCAATTCCGAGAATATTTCCAGACTAGCTTTTCTGGAATACAAAAACAGCAGAAAACAGGAACTGGCACTGTGGCATCTTGTTAATAGGTTAGTCCCAGAAAATGCATAAAAATGCTATGAAGTGTATATAAAACATGTAACAATTGGTATAATATCAACATGGAACATCAGAAATTATAGATACGTTTGAGACGTATCAAGCATCCCCAAGCTTAGTTCTACTCGTCCTCGAGTAGGTAAAACGATAAAAACAAAATAATTTCTGAGGTGACATGCTACAATCATAATCTTGATCAAATAATATGTAAAGCACATGTTATGAATGAAGTGATCCAGGTCAATGGTCTATAGTTTGCTAGCAAGTAGATAATGAGCAAACAACTGAATCATATAAGCAAAAACTTTTCATGAATAGTACTTTCGAGACAAGCATCAAGAGTTTTGCATAAGAGTTAACTCATAAAGCAATAGATTCTAAGTAAAAGGTATTTAACCAACACAAAGGAAGATTTAAGTTTCAGCAATTGCTTTCAACTTTCAACATATATATCTCATGGATATTTGTCAACACAAAGCATATAATAAGTGCAATATACGAGCATATAAAAATTGTTGCACCAAAGTTGACACTAGTGTTTGCTTCTAAGATAGAAAGAAGTAGGTAAACTGACTCAACATAAAAGTAAAAGAAAGGCCCTTCGCAGAGGGAAGCAGGGATTAAATCATGTGCTAGAGCTTTTTAAGTTTTTGAAATCATATAGAGAGTAAAAATAAGTTTTGAGAGGTGTTTGTTAATTGTCAACGAATCAGAAAATGGAAAGTACAATATGACCCCTGCCAACCAGACTTTTAAGAGCGGCTCCCATGAAGGACGTTATTTCTACCAGCAAGGCAGATCATCCCTCTTTCTCTTTTGTTTACACATGCAGATATTTCACTGTTTGTCATTGCTTGACTGATAAATCAGGGCAAAAATGTGAAGAGAATTAAGCGGTTAAAGTTGTAATTAATTGGGACTGGGCACCCCATTTGCCAGCTCTTTTTGCAAAATTAATGGATAAGCGGATGTATATGCCGCTAGTCCGGTGGTAAAGTCTGTTTGACAGTTGACATAAAGACATCCACCCCGTCCTCATGAGCTTGGTAAACATTGACACAAAATAGGAGTAATAAAGTTTGAATAGTTTAAAGGTAGCACATGAAAAATTTACTTGGAATGGCAAGAAAATACCACATATAGGTAGTTATGGTGGACACAGATGGCATGGATTTGGCTCAAGGTTTTGGATGCACGAGAAGCATTCCCTCTCAGTACAGAGTTTAGGCTAGCAAGGTTATTTGAAGCAAACACAGGATATCAACCGACACAGCAAGGCTTATATGAAAACATATTGCAAGCATTATAAGACTCTACACTGTCTTCCTTGTTAACCAAACCCTTTTACTAGAAAATATCTAGACCTTAGAGATACCAATCATGCAAACCAAATTTCAACGAGCTTTACGGTAGTTCTTCATTAATAGGTTTTAACTACATGATACAAAAGCTTAAACATGAACTACTTGATAACTCAAAACAATTGACAAGTATCAAATTATCCAATACAATGATCTACAAGAATATGTAAGCTTTTTCCATTATACCATCTACCACATGCAACATTTTCTGTTCCAACCAAACACCAATCAATTTATTTCAACATAAACTCTCCAAACAATTATAAGTGAAGCAAGAGAGTACTTTCTTTAAAAGAACTAACAGCTCTGAATAAGAGATGCATGAAAAACAGGAGCTAAAAGCATAGCAATAGCTAGATAAGAATACTCAACAAGTATAAGTGAAGAATAGGAGTATTCATATGAAAAAGCGGAGCGTGTCTCTCTCCCAATCAAGAATGCTGGGGTCCAATCAAGTTGACCATAAGAAAAATAAAATACTGAAAATAAAAGCACACAGACGCTCCAAGTAAAGCACATATGATGTGAAAGAATTAAAATATAGTTTCACTAGAGATGACCTGATAAGTTGCTGATGAAGAAGGGGATGCCTTGGGCATCCCCAAGCTTAGACGCTTGAGTCTTCTTGAAATATGCTGGGGTGATCCATGGGAGCATCCCCAAGCTTAAGCTCTTCACTCTTCTTGATCACATTATATCATCCTTCTCTCTTGACCCTTGAAAACTTCCGCCACACCAAACTCAAAGTAATTCTCATTAGAGGGTTAGTGCACAATCAAAAACTCACATGTTCTATAAGGACACAAACATGACCGTTACTTTTAACATTAGCTACTGCCACTGATGTTATGTGAAGCTCTTCACCCTAAAAAAGAATTCCACTCAACACTAGTAAAAGAGAGAATGCGAAAAATAAAAGACAGAATCTGTCTAAACAGAACAGTCCGCAAAGACGAATTTTTTCGAGGCACTTACGTTGCTCAGATCGAAAAACTTTAAACTAACGAAAGATGCGTACATATCTGAGGATCACGCACAAAAAATTTCAGATTTAAATAATTTTTCTGTGATTTTACAGAATTAAAACGGTGAACAGCAGAAATCTGTTCCTGCGCAGAAATCCAAATCTAGCATCATCTTCCTATTAGAGGCAATACTTGGCACAACAATGCGATAAAATAAAGATACAAAGGAATTGTTACAGAAGTAAACAACTCCTTGACTCAAAAAAAGAAAAATTGCAGAAATAAAATAATGGGTTGTCTCCCATAAGCGCTTTTCTTTAACGCCTTTCAGCTAGGCGCAGAAAGTAAGAATCAAGTGTTTCCAAGTGATGAAGCATCAACAGAATAATTTGCTCTAACAATAGAATCAAAAGGTAACTTCATCTTCTTTCTAGGGAAGTGTTCCATACCTTTCTTGAGTGGGAATTGATATTTAATATTCCCCTCTCTCATATCAATAATAGCACCAACAGTTCTAAGAAAAGGTCTTCCCAAAACAATAGGACAAGAAGCATTGCATTCAATATCCAAAACAACAAAATCAACGGGGACAAGGTTATTGTTAACCATTATAAAAACATCATCAACTCTCCCCAAAGGTTTCTTTATAGTATTATCAGCAAGGTGAACATCCAAATAACAGTGTTCCAAAGGTGCTAAATCAAGCATATCATAGAGTTTCTTAGGCATAACAGAAATACTAGCACCAAGATCACATAAAGCATTGCAATCAAAATCATTCACTTCATTTTAATGATGGGCTCCCAACCATCTTCTAACTTCCTAGGGATAGAAGCTTCATGTTTTAATTTCTCTTCCCTAACTTGCATGAGAGCATTAGTAATATGTTTAGTAAAAGCCATGTTTATAGCACTAGCATTAGGACTTCTAGCTAGCTTTTGCAAGAACTTAATTACTTCAGAAATATTGCAACCATCAAAATCAAAATCATTATTATCAAAAGTAATAGGACCATTGTCTCCCACATCTCGAAAAATTTCAGCACTTTTATCAGGAACAGTTTCAGTGTTTTCAGGCAATTTTAAACGTTTTGCAACAGAAGTAGAGACATTGCCAACACCAATTACTTTACCATTGATAGTAGGAGGTTTGTTAACACTTGAGTTTACAGCATTTTCAGTAGTAGTAATAGTATAAACTCTAGCAATACTATTCTTTTTAGCAATTTCATCCTCTCTTGCCCACCTAGCATGTAAATCAGCTAACATCCTCACATTATTATCAATTTTAACTTGTATAGCATTGAGAGTTTTGCTCTCTTTAACATCATGAGGCATAGTTTTAATTTTTAACAAATCAACATCAAGAGCAAGACTATCAACTTTAGAGGCAAGAACATCAATTTTCCCAAACTTTTCCTCAACAGATTTATTGAAAGCAGTTTGTGTACTAATAAAATCCTTAAGCATGACTTCAAGATCAGAGGGTACACTCTTATTATTGTTGTAGGAATTACCATAAGAATTAACATAACCATTGCCACTATTAAAAGGATAGGGCTTATAATTGTTATTACCAAAATTATTCCTATAAGCATTGTTGTTGAAGTTATTATTTTTAATGAAGTTCACATCAACATGCTCTTCTTGAGCAACCAAAGAAGCTAAAGGAACATTATTTGGATCAACATGCATTTTCCATTTGTAAGCATAGACATAATAGTATCAATCTTATCACTCAAGGAAGGGTTTCTTCAACAGAATTTACCTTCTTACCTTGTGGAGCTCTTTCGGTGTGCCATTCAGAATAATTTATCATCATATCATCAAGAAGCTTTGTTGCAGCACCCAAAGTGATGGACATAAAGGTACCTCCAGAGGCCGAATCCAATAGGTTTCTTGAAGAAAAATTTAGTCCTGCATAAAAGGTTTGGATGATCATCCAAGCAGTCAGTCCATGGGTGGGACAATTCTTTACCAATGATTTCATTCTCTCCCAAGCTTGAGCAACATGCTCATTATCAAATTGTTTGAAATTCATAATGCTACTTCTCAAAGATATAATCTTAGCAGGAGGATAGTATTTTCCTATGAAAGCATTTTTGCATTTAGTCCATGAATCAATACTATTTCTAGTCAAAGATAGCAACCATTCTTTAGCACGTCCTCTCAAAGAGAAAGGAAAAAGTTTCAGTTTAATAATATCACCATCTACATCCTTATACTTTTGCATCTCACAAAGTTCAACAAAATTATTAAGGTGAGCAGCAGCATCATCAGTACTAACACCAGAGAATTGCTCTTTCATAACAAGATTTAAAAGTGCAGGTTTAATTTCATAGAATTCTGCGTTAGAAGCAGGTGGAGCAATAGGTGTACTAATGAAATCATTGTTGTTCGTGCTAGTGAAATCACACAACTTAGTGTTCTCAGGGGTACTCATTTTAGCAAAATTAAAACAAAACAGAAAGATAACAACTTGAAAATAAAAGTAACTAATTTTTTTGTGTTTTTGATAAATAAAGCAAACAAGACTAAATAAAAATAAACTAAGCAAGACAATAACAAAGTAAAGAGATTGGAAGCGTGAAACTCCCCTTGCAGAAATCCTCTTGCTTCCCAATATGGCGTCAGAAAATATGGCGTGTGGAAGGAAGCAAGGAGATTGCTGAACCGAAGTGCTTCTGCTCCCCGGCAACGGCGCCAGAAAATATGCTTGATTGCGTGGATCACACGTTCGCTGGGAGACCCCAAGAGGAAGGTATGATGCAGTGTAGCAGCAGTTTTCCCTCAGTATGAAACCAAGGTTTAATCGAACCAGTAGGAGCAAGAAATCACTTCGGAAGGTTGTCAGTGGCGCGCTGACGTGGAATCTGCACACAACACAATCAAACTACTTTGCCCCAACGAAACAGTGAGGTTGTCAATCTCACCGGCTTGCTGAAAACAAAGGATTAAACGTATGGTGTGGAAAACAGTAGTAAATTGCAGAGAATGAAAAGGAACAGTGTTTGCAGTTGGTTGTATTATCAGTGTAAAAGAATGGACCGGGGTCCACAGTTCACTAGTGGTGTCTCTCCATAAAGATAACTAACATGCTGGGTGAACAAATTACAGCTGGGCAATTGACAAAATATTGAGCGCATAACAATGCATATATATGACATGATGATTACTATGATATTCATGTGGGCATTACGACAAAATACATAGACCGTTATCCAACAGCGTCTATGACTAATAATCCACCGCCAGGTTGTCATACCGAGTTCCCCGTTGGTATTAAGTTGCAAGCAACGGATAATTGCATTAAGTAATGTGCGTAAAGTAAACAAATGCATTAGACCTAACGGCGTACCCTTAAGCTAAGCATCGGTTATTTTATCCCTAGTGGCAACAGCACATCCACAATCTTAGAAGTTATTGTCACTCTCCCAGATTACCGGAGGCATGAACCCACTATCTAGCATAAATACTCACTCTTGGAGTTACAAGCATCTACTTGGCCAAAGCATCTACTAGTAACGGAAAGCATGCAAGATCATAAATAACATATAAGATAGATTGATAATCAACTTGACATAGTATTCAATATTCATCGGATCCCAGCAAACACAACATGTAGCATTACAATAAGATGATCTTGATCATGATAGGCAGCTCACAAGATCTAAACATGATAGCATAAAGTGGAGAGACAACCATCTAGCTACTGCCATGGACCCGTAGTCCAAGGATGAACTACTCACGCATCACTCCGGAGGCAGGCATGGTGATGTAGAGCCCTCCGGTGATGATTCCCCTCTCCGGCAGGGTGCCGGGAAGAGCTTCTGAACCCTCCCGAGCTAGGGTTGACGGCGGCGGCGTCTCTGGAACTTTTCGTGGATAATGGCTCGGGTATTTAGGGTTTTCGCGTCGGGAGGAATAAATAGGCGAAAGGGCGGCGGCTGCGGAGCCACGAGGGCCCCACACCACCCCACGGCGCGGCAGGGGGGCCCGCGCGGCCCCATGGTGTGGGTGCCACGTGGCTCCCCTCCGTGTCTCCTCTGGACTCCGTCTTCGTGTTGGAAAAATAGGAGGTTCTGTCCAAGTTTCGTCCAATTCCGAGAATATTTCCAGACTAGCTTTTCTGGAATACAAAAACAGCAGAAAAAAGGAACTGGCACTGTGGCATCTTGTTAATAGGTTAGTCCCAGAAATTGCATAAAAATGCTATGAAGTGTATATAAAACATGTAACAATTGGTATAATATCAACATGGAACATCAGAAATTATAGATACGTTTGAGACGTATCACGGAGTAGAAGAGACACACGCTCAATGCTGCTGGAGAAGGAGATGGGCTGTTGTTATGTGGAATCTTTTTCAGTTCTTGATAATGAAGTTCCTGGGAACTAGTCTGATGTTGTTATGTGTTGTTGTTGCCATCCTTCATCATGAAGAAGTAGACAGTTAGTGGTGTTTAGGTGTGATGTTGCTGCTGTGTGAGTGTAGTGACCTTTAGGCTTGTATAAACCATGTAATGCAGGTGTTTGTGGGAATATAACAAGAATCATTCTGTTCAATTTATGCTACTAAATTTGTACTATGCAAGTTGTGTACCATATTGTAATGAAATGAATATTTAAACCATCAAAAACACATTATGTAGAATCAGGTAGCACAAAAAATACTTGCTGGAATAGAAACATCAAACACACTTGGTAGTATCAGGTAGCACAAAATCATCAAACACACTTGGTAGCCTTACAACTTGCTCTTACACGAGCACTAATAGGCTAGAAACTATCTAAAAATATCAAACTTGTGTAGAAATAAAATCATTCCATTTGTAGGATAGTTCTTTCCCAACGTTGCCTTCGAGATTGATGAGCGACAAAACTTACGTACGCAGGGGGAGGGTTTCCTTCGGGGCGACGAACTGGGGCCATCGCCGCCGCCTCCTAGCCGACGAACACACGCAGACGCGGCACACCAGCGCACGATCGAATTGAAGGGTAGGAGGACGGCGGTCAGGGAGAGCTCGGCGGCGTCAGGGCGGCGAACTCGGGAACGGCTACTATGTTTCCCCTCTTTCGCGAGTGGAGAAGACGGGGGCGGCGAACTCGGGTGGACAGTGCTCGGTTGACGACATAAATTGTCTGGGATTCAGGGGGTAATCGATTAAATGCAGCGTCTCCGACAAATTAAAGCCACGTCACCGAAACTGCCGCGTGTACGCCCGCCATACGCCGAACAGTACCGTATTTTTATGTCCATCAAGTTTGAGTACCATCTCATGCGTATTCTAGAGTACGAGTACCGTATTGTGCTTTCGGAAAAGTACAAGTACCCACGGTGTATTTAACTCAATGTTGTTCATTCCGAAGGTTCCCAAACCGGAAGGTGGTTACCACGCTGTCATTCTTAGTCTTGTTCAATGAGAGCGCCTCAAGGAATTCAAGCCTTCGTGAGGTATTTGTCGGGATCAAATATCTCCGTATTTGTTCTTTCAAGCAGCATAGGGCACGTCGTGCCTTCTAAAATTCAAAGTGAACCATCAACCCTAAATGGGTCGAAGGTGGCTCCATCTACCCTGGCAGTAAACCATCTACTTTTTCCAAATGATAGTTTGTTGTTTATCGAGGCAAATGAGGAGAGACATGTTGGATGTTTTCTGTTGTGTCTCCTAACAATGTGTAAATTTGTACAAGTCACCCATTTTCTTCAACAAATGCTACCCGGTGGCAGTGAAGCACGACATAAAGTTCATATTTAATGTGTAGAATGAATCACACTGCGGTATCATGACCTCTAATGTGAGGAGATCGGTTATGGCGCCTTCAAACGTTTGCAGGACACAATTTGGAAGGGTGTTCAAGGATGGATGGAGCAATGTTTGTCTGCGGGAGGAAAGGATGTTCTGATTAAATCTTCATAGGTAGAGTGGGAGCCATTATGGGTATCGAGATTCTGTTGTCACTTATTAGCCGAAAAGGTTCCGGTGCTGATGTCTACGCACTCTTCTATTCTTGTAGACAGTGTTGGGCCTCCAAGTGCAGAGGTTTGTAGAACAGCAGCAAGTTTCCCTTAAGTGGATCACCCAAGGTTTATCGAACTCAGGGAGGTAGAGGTCAAAGATATCCCTCTCAAGCAACTCTGCAATTAAGATATAAGAAGTCTCTTGTGTCCCCAACACACCTAATACACTTGTCAGATGTATAGATGCACTAGTTCGGCGAAGAGATAGTGAAATGCAAGTAATATGGATGATTATAAGTGGTAATTGCAATCTGAAATAAAGATGGCAGCAAGCAAACATGAGACAAAATGAGAGCAAACAGTGTTTCAATGCTTGGAAATAAGGCCTAGGGATCATACTTTTATTAGTGGACACTCACAACAATAATATAATTGAATACATAAATATTTCCTCTTCACTATGCTACTCTGAACTATTCTCCCGTTGGATAGAAATACCAATCTACTGCGTAGGGCTACAAGAGCACACCTTAAAGTCTGAGTGAACAAACACCACAAAATCATAGAACACCAAGACCATCGTGTAGGGCTGCAAAAGCACACCTTAAAGTCTGTCTTCCACATCTAGGGAACCCCAATGTCACTATGAGCGCCCAAAATAGTACTAAACAAACACCACAATTTTATAGTGACAACCAACAAAAGAACAACTCATGATAAGTATTCCTGTAATCTTTAGCCTAAGAGTCACACACGGTGCGCACATTGTGAACTTCGCACCATGGGACATAGGTGACTCCGGAGATTACATTAATAAAACCACTCAAGTAGCATAATTCATAAGATAACGAATAGTAACATCCATGGATCCAACTAGATTACAAAGCTCATGATCACATAAAGATCACACCATGGGAGAGAGAGATGAACCACATAGCTACCGGTAGGGCCCTCAACCTCGGTGAAAACTACTCACACATGGTCATGGTGAGCACACTTGATGGAGAGGTTGATGAAGAGGTGCAGCCCGGAGTGGAGGCGGTGGCCCGCAGCAGCCACGGCGCGGCGGCGAGCGGCGGCCCTCGGGGGCGGCGGCCCTTGGCCCCCCTTCTTTTCCTTGGTGATGGTGCAGCAATGGAGGAGCTCCTCCCCCTCCTTGGTGGCTGCCAAGAGGAGGAAAATTCGTGGCTTTTTGGTGGCTCTCACGACCTAGGGTTTCCTTCTTTATATGGACTCTCGGATTTCCGTCACCCCTTTTAGGGTTCCACCAAAACGGGACTACAGGCCGCGTCCGAACTCCGATTGGGCTGATCTCGGGCTTAAAATCTTCGTATGGAAAATTGTGACAACTTTCTCTTTAATTTGATTTCCATTGGACGCCATATTCGAGGGTCAAACTGACAATCTCGTAAAAAGTTCTCAGACAGATTTCAGGAAAGTCCCAATTTGACTCCAACAAGGTTTCCTTTGCCAATTTTGATAATTCCTACACATTAAAGTGTAAAACAAGAACATTGTGCACTTTGCCAACTATTAGTAGGTTAGTCCAATAAATATCATAATATGATATAAAGTGCATATAAAACATGTGGCAATTGATATAAAACATGCATGGAACATCAAAAATTATATATACGTTTGGGACGTATCAAGCATCCCCAAGCATAGTTCTACTCGTCCTCGAGTAGGTAAACGATAAAACAAAATAATTTTTGAAGTGACATGATACCATCATAAACTTGATCAAATATTGTAAGGCACATGTTATGAGTGAAGTGATGAAGTTGTTGCTACATAGAGTCAAATGATTCATTCTTCAAAGGAGTAGCAATATACAAGATAGATTATAAAGTGATATCAAAATATTACTGTAAGGATTTTCAATGATAATTCACAAAGTGTAACATAGAAGAAAGTACTATGGACCAAATGTATGCATAATGAAAAGTAAAAACATCCTATAATGGTCATAGAGTACTCTTATGAAATCTGAATATAAAAGGTGGACACTTTGGAAAGATAGATAAATAAGTAGAGGTAAAACATGAATAAGTTTCATCTAACTTCTGAACTTCTCTACTTAAGTTAATGATTGTAATGTGTAATCCTTGGTGTCAAGCTCTCATTCCCCTATCATAGCATCTTGAATGATTAAGTTTAAAGTGAAAGCAAATATGAGTAGTGTGCTTGACAAAGTACAGGTTGAAAGTCTCATGCCCCTTGAATACAAGTACCTACTCCATGTGTTACTCATCTTGGGAAACAAAGCAAGTTCAAGTTAAATATCATTGTAAGTAATAATAGTATCATTAAGAGCGTCAACTGGGGTACCTCTTGTCCCAGGATATGGAACAAGCCCATATCAAAATGACAAGACAAACAAACACAATGAACAATCTCAACACCCTTTTTATTTACCATTAGATAGCTTTTTATTGTAAGGTGTATCACAGAAGGTTCACCATACCATGTAAGTAAATTTCCACCATGAATGATGCATGGCTTAGATTAGCGGCCCAGGCGTCTCTCTAACCATTTATACAAACTCATTTAAACTACTTCATTTCCACATTTATTTCACCCATGGTAAGCATCCATAAACAAAAGTACATGATATCAACTAAATGAAATGAAGTGCATGTTGAAAGCTTGCCATGTGACAGCACATAT
Source organism: Poa pratensis (assembly GCA_947311845.1). Taxonomy (NCBI): domain Eukaryota; kingdom Viridiplantae; phylum Streptophyta; class Magnoliopsida; order Poales; family Poaceae; genus Poa; species Poa pratensis. The sequence goes on from CAMZMU010000110.1 coordinate 17,679,676, forward strand.
GAGCTAACTCTCAACCAAAGACATTTGTCAAGCCCACAACATCATAATTTTAATCACAATGGGTCATATTTTATTTATGCAATGAAAGTAAATTGTGCATCAAGTTCGTGAGAGCTATATAACCAACTTTTCCATAACAATCAATAACATAAGCATTTTCATTCAGAGGTATAGATAATACAAAATAACATGATAAACATACTCGGAATAGCATAAAGCTAATAGGTAGATATGGTGGACTCACTGGAAAAACTTTGGTTGAAGGTGTTGGAAACAAGTTTTTACTTGTTGGAATTTTTGGGCTAGCAAGAGGGAGAAAGTTGACCATCTAAATGCATGCATGAGTTCCATAGAACTAACCAATCCATGTTAAACAAAGTAAAGTAACATTCACATCAAAACATGAATAAAAGATAGCTCTTGATAAAATACTTGCAAATTATTATCATTAAAAGCATATGAATCATGCAACTATATGTATCTTTTAAAATCAACTCAACATCCCTTTTCCCAATATTATATAGCATCCAACTTAATTCAACCCAAATTTCCAGTCTCTCTCATATATAAATGATAGTGTGGTGGTCTCACAAAATAAAAATCAAACAAAACAAACAAAAAGACGCTCCAAGTTTATGCGATAAAGTGTTTCGATCGAAAAACAGAAGTTGGACGTGTGCAAACCGAGAGTGTGTAGGTCCAGTGGGGTTGTCTTCACATCCCCAAGCTTATGGTCTTCACCATCCTTGGATAGCTCTTGGTGCATCTCCTCTAATCCCTGTGAAAAAACTTCAAAACACCGTTTCTCCCATTTCTTTTCTGTGGGGTGCATTAGTAGTGATAAACAAATAGATTTCTTGCTGCATATAATCCTTAGACAAAAATTCATATGAATGTCCAGAAAGTGTATAATGTTGTATGCCTACTCATAAACTCAATTGGATCAAAAAGGTTCAAGTTAAAAGTTCTAAGCATGCATCAAACAAAATGGGACAGAATCTGTCCAGAAAAACAGCAGCAGCAAAACGTATTTTTCTACCCTACTTAGCTTTGTCGAAAAATTCCGAAAAAATTCATGCATACAGAGGATGACAAGTTGCAACTACAGTTCAAATATGAGCTCATTCGGAGTTACATAATAGAAATAAAAATCATACCGTGCACATATTCGTGCAGGAATAAAATCTCCGAACACTATAAGCAACTTTTTCAAACCAAAATAGGTAAAACTTGGTACTTTATTAAAAATTCCAGAAACTAAACTAAAAACTAAGTCTCTTGTTACAGCAAGAGGACACAAATAAAAACAACCGGGTTGTCTCCCGTAAAGCGCTTTCTTTATAGCCATGTAGCTAGGCTTACTTACTTGTTATCAAGATGGTTGGAGTGAGGTGGCTTGGCATCCCCAAGCTTGAATTCTTGTACTTATTTGATATATGTTGGGTGAGTCTAGGGGTAACATCCTCAAGCTTGAGTGGTTGTCCCTCTTGATCTTTGTTCATCACCCTCAACTCTTCCACTTGAAAAATTCTCTTTACACAAAACTCAACATAAAACTTGATTATAGGGGTTAGTGTCTCCATAAATTAAATCCTCATAGGTACGGCAAAGACATATCATGAGTTGATTCTAAACATTAGCTATTGTTACTATGGTTGTGCATTGCTTTGATCAATAGAACTACACAAAACACAAGTAATGAGAGTAATGCAAAATAAAGACAGAATCTGTCAAAAACTGGACACCCGTAAAGAGTGAATTTTCAGAGGCACTTACGTTGCTCAAATCAGAAAATTTTGAACTAATGAAATGTGTATTAATAACTGAATATTGCTGTCGTAAAATTTCAGGTCAAAATTCCTTTTCGTGATTTTTAACATTTTTCGCAGTGAAGCTTAGGAATCTGTTTTCTGGACAGTCATGATAGTTTTAATGATGCTCACATAGGAACAAGAATTGAAATGCAAAAGAGAGCATCAAGAGAAAAATGTGAAACACATTTAAGTCTAACCCATTTCCTATGCATTGGGATCTTGTAAGAAAATAAATCAATAAAGCACAAAGTGACTATCATAGAAAGGCAAAGCAGGTGCAACTTCAAAAATTTTAACAAAAAGAGAGGAGACTTAATATTATTGTGGTATATGAAGTCATGTCTCCCTCTCTCATAAAAACTTTCAGTAGCATCATTGATAAAATCCACAATATAACCATCACATGAAACATTCTTACCATGATCCACATGCATAAAAGTATCAATACTCTCCACATAAGTAAAAACAGTTTCATTAGCAATAGTGGGAGTAAAACTATCACATCCATCATTGTAATCATCATAAATTGGAGGCAAAGTATCATCAAAGAAATTTTCTCCTCAAAACTTGGGGGACTATAAAATACCATATTCATCAAAACCAGCTTCCCCAAGCTTAGACTTTTCCATAGCATTAGCAATAATGGTGTTCAAAGAATTCATGCTAATAACATTGGTATCACTATATGCAAACACACTTCCATAGATTTTTTAATTTTCTCTTCAAAAGCATCATGTCCTAATTCAATATAAAGTTCATAAAGATCTCTAATTTTGTTGTTGTTTTCCATTAAACCTAACTAGTGAAATAAAAACAAGAAACAAAAAGATATAACTGCAGAATCTAAAGGAAACACCTTCAAGCACTCACACGTCAGCAACAGTGCTAGAAAATAGCTAAGTAGCTGGAGGATGTGAGTACCTTTTACTTTACCTCCCCGGCAACGGCGCCAGAAAATAGCTTGATGTCTACGAATGCTTCTATTCTTGTAGACAGTGTTGGGCCTCCAAGTGCAGAGATTTGTAGAACAGCAACAAGTTTCCCTTAAGTGGATCACCCAAGATTTATCGAACTCAGGGAGGTAGAGGTCAAAGATATCCCTCTCAAGCAACTCTGTAATTAAGATACAAGAAGTCTCTTGTGTCCCCAACACACCTAATACACTTGTCAGATGTATAGGTGCACTAGTTCGGCGAAGAGATAGTGAAATGCAAGTAATATGGATGATTATAAGTGGTAATTGCAATCTGAAATAAAGATGGCAGCAAGCAAACATGAGACAAAATGAGAGCAAATGGTGTTTCAATGCTTGGAAATAAGGCCTAGGGATCATACTTTTACTAGTGGACACTCCCAACAATAATATAATTGAATACATAAATATTTCCTCTTCACTATGCTACTCTGAACTATTCTCCCGTTGGATAGAAATACCAATCTACTGCGTAGGGCTACAAGATCACACCTTAAAGTCGGAGTGAACAAACACCACAATATCATAGAACACCAAGACCATCGTGTAGGGCTGCAAAAGCACACCTTAAAGTCTGTCTTCCACATCTAGGGAATCCCAATGTCACTATGAGCGCCCCAAAATAGTACTAAACAAACACCACAATTTTATAGTGACAACCAACAAAAGAATAACTCATGATAAGTATTCCTGTAATCTTTAGCCTAAGAGTCACACACGGTGCGCACACTGTCAACTTCGCACCACGGGACAAAGGTGACTCCAGAGATTACATTAATAAAACCACTCAAGTAGCATAATTCATAAGATAACGAAGAGTAACATCCATGGATCCAACTAGATTACAAAGCTCATGATCACATAAAGATCACACCATGGGAGAGAGAGATGAACCACATAGCTACCGGTAGAGCCCTCAGCCTCGGTGAAAACTGCTCACACATGGTCATGGTGAGCACACATGATGGAGAGGTTGATGAAGAGGTGCAGCCCGGAGTGGAGGCGGCGGCCCGCATCAGCCACGGCGCGGCGGCGGCCCTTGGCCCCCCTTCTTCTTCCTTGGTGATGGTGCAGCAATGGAGGAGCTCCTCCCCCTCCTTGGCGGCTGCCAAGAGGAGGAAAATTCGTGGCTTTTGGTGGCTCTCACGACCTAGGGTTTCCTTCTTTATATGGACTCTCGGATTTTGTCACCCCCTTTTAGGGTTCCACCAAAACAGGTCTACAGGCCGCGTCCGAACTCCGATTGGGCTGATCTCGGGCTTAAAATCATCGTATGGAAAATTGTGACAACTTTCTCTTTAATTTGATTTCCATTGGACGCCATCTTCGAGGGTCAAACTGACAATCTCCGTAAAAAGTTCTCAGACAGATTTCAGAAAAGTCCCAATTTGACTCGAACAAGGTTTCCTTTGCCCAATTTTGATAATTCCTACACATTAAAATGTATAAAAAGAACATTGTGCACTTTGCCAACTATTAGTAGGTTAGTCCAATAAATATCATAATATGGTATAAAGTGCATATAAAACATGTGGCAATTGGTATAAAACATGCATGAAACATCAAAATATAGATACGTTTGGGACGTATCAGGTGCATGTCCACATTGTCTCGAATTTGAAGGGTCACACGCTTAACGTTTTAGCGACATATAGAAACGCAATTGTGATGTTGATAAATGAGAGAAGGGTTCTAAAAGTGTTTCTGATGATCTCAGAGATGTCCAAAATGGTCCATGGCTATATGAAAAGTACCGGAACATTTTTAAATATTCTGAAAGGTCTCGAAGGTTCCGAAACATGATGGGAGGTGCGAGAGCCATCCACATGGGAGGGCAAGGTGCCAAAGCTCATTGTAGGAGTAGGAATGTACTTGGGGGGGTGGAGTTCTAGATGGACTCCTCCAAGGGCTAGCAAGCTGATCCCTTGACCCCCTATATAAAGGATGGGTGCGGGCAAGGGGAGAGCACCCCATGGTGCATGTCCAACTTTCCCTATAGCCGCATGCCCCCACCCTAGCCGCCTCCCCTTGCTCATCGCCGCCACCTGTTTCTCGCGGAACCGATGTCGGGTCGTTTTCCTCTTTTAGATCTAATCTAGAGGACGATCCTATAGCATCAGATCTACATCAAGCTGGTTTCGTGTGACTTCGCATACTGGAGAATGGCGACATGCACGATGACGCTATTTTTGAAATGTGTGGATACCTCGGAGGTGATGTATATTTGTACACTTGATCGTGGGAGTTTTGCGAGGAGATATTCTCATGGCTGGGAGGTATAGCCTAACTGTGGGAATCAACATCAACTATAGTCGTATTCTGCTTCATCGACGGTTGTGAAGGACTCAAGGTATGTTACCGTTATCTGGACCTCGATAGTAATGTTGGTTTCAACTTGCGTGCACGATTTTTGTTACGCATAGCTCGTTCCCCAAATAGAGTGTTGGTTTGTGATGGCGATTTGTGTGGCATAGTCTCACATAGAGATCCGCAGTGTTTTGGGGGGGGGGGGGCAAAGCAGGGGCTCATGGCCCCCCTCCTCATCCACACGTCTCCTTCATCATATGCAGGGGCTTTGAGGTCCGAGACTTTAACCTCGACGAAGAAACGCCGGGGCACCACGTCTAGAACCACCTTTCCCAAACACGGTTTACGACCCAACTCAGGTTCCCTTTCAGCTTCTTCTTGTTCTGCTCATTGATAGCCTGAGCCTGACCTGGCAGAATAGATCTCCTCAGGTCCTGGATGTGGAAGATGCAGTCTGGCAGAGGAGGTGGAGGCTGAACTTGGTTCCTATAAAGCGTGTCCCAGTCCTGCAATGAACAAACCAAGTTACACTGGGACTGATCTGTGGCAAGCAATGCACAATGCACATTGTACATTGACATTGCCATTGCCATTGCCATTGCCATTGCCATTGCCATTGATCAGTGGCAGTGTGCAATTGTGGAATAGTGGCAGTGTGCACAAGGCAGAATTGCACATTGCACTGGGAATAGATCGACAAATGTGCAATGCGCAATTGCACAATGCACAAAATAAGCAAATCATCCTAATTTGTTCGACCAATTACCCTAATCTGTACATGACATAGATCTACAAGTTAACCGTAGGGGATTCCCCTACGGTAATGGGTGTCAAAAAAAGACATAGATCTACAAGAGTAACTAAGCAATAAACCCTAATCAGAGAGGGAGGAGGAGGCTACCAATTTTACCATGCGACATGTGCCAATCTTCGATGCCAATGGAGGAGGTGGTAGCCTTGACGGTCCAGCTGTGACGGGCGGCGGCGGTGGTGGAGGTGCAGCTGCGACGGGTGGCGGTGGTGCGGAGGTGGAGGTGCAGCTGCAGCCGTACATCCGGGCAGCGGGTACTGATTCGTGAAGACATGCACCAGAAGGGAGCGAATCCCGCCGGGGGACCAAGCGTCTGGCTACTCCCGCCTGCTTGCGCCGCCTCGCCGCGTGTGACCGCTGCCGCCATATGCCGCGCCTCCGCTGCCTCTATCACCGCCAGATTTTGCCAATGCGCAATCGGCGAAGGCCGATTGAGAGACGGCAACTGTGCTGGGTCAATCTACGCCGCCACGGTGCGAGCTTCCCCTTATGCCCCTTCTCGAACTCCGCCACGGCGCATACAGTCGACTGGGGCCCAAGCTTGCCGGCGGGATCCAGGTCTGGCGATGGCAGAGAAGGAGGTGCAGCAGCCATTGGGGTTTTCCGGGCGGTGAGAACTAAAACTGGTGGGATGAGAGAGAGAGAGAGAGAGAGAGAGAGGGAGAGAGAGGAGAGAGAGAAACGGAGTGGGTGCGAGGGGTTATGGCGTGTCTCCCTCGCTTCTCCACGCGTGCAGGTGAGTGGACGGTTTTGGCCAAGTTGCGCTCCACTCGGCCTAGCTTCACGGAAATGGCCGATTCGGCTGTTCCTGGGGGGCATGCCCCAAGAGTGTTTTGATCAGCTTGTTGATCTGGCCCAAGAGGTAATCCAGACAAGCAAACACGAGCTCACTCCACGTCTGTAGCTGGTGGGCCTAGCCCGGACGCGTGGCGCTATAGGCTACCAAACGCGCCCTCGCCCTGTTCAATGCGGATATGTATTTGGATAATGATCTCGTTGTGAAGGATAGGGAGGAAGGACATTAAGGTGGGGGAGTTGATTTGGTTCCTCTGCCTCCTCCATCCTATGTTCCACCAAGGGACAGGGTGAAGCAGCATTACTAATATATTAAGGCGCGTCACTTTCTCGCCCTCTCAGCCACCCGACCACTGTTCCTAGAACAGTAAGTACTGTTGTACACTGTTCACACGAACGGTTTTGAGTTTTGCCGACTCTAACACAAACATTTGACACATTTTGCCAAAAAAAATTGGAGAAAAGTCCACGCGTTTTCCAAAAATTATATACACGAAATATATGCTCGACGACGAGTATATTACTGTACTGACTATATTAAGGCAATGCACTTTCTCGGCCTGAGAGGCCTCCGGGCACTGTTCTAGCTACAGTTGTTACTGTCATACACTGTTCACATCAACAGTGATTTAATCTGCGCCGTCCCCCGCCGATCGAACGGTCCGCACGGCATACCCGTGCCGTTTTTCAAAAAAAAAAACCTCGCAGATCGCAACGTTGCTCCGCAGCCCACACTTTCTCGCTGCAGAGGACCTATCCACGTTTTAAGAAAACCCTACGAACCCCGCCGAAAAAAGACGCCACATCCCCCCTTCCCCTTTCTCTCTCACGTGCGGCGGCGAGATCGCGGCGGCCGCCGACGCGGCACGTCACCGCACTGCTCTTCCCCGTCGGATCGACGCACACGGGCGGCTCCGCCATCGCCTGTTCTCCCTACTCGCTGAGCGCCGCGTGCTGGGACGCCGACGCCGCGCCGGAATCGTCCGCGCCATGGCTCTGCTCCCTCCGTCGCGACTGCTCGCCGCCGGCGACGCTCCGGCCACTTAACCGCAGCGGCGCCGCCACTTTCGGGTGCCCCACATCCAAGCGCGTCCCACACGGCCAGAACCACGTCCCAGATGCCGGCGGTTCGACGCCGGCGAGCTCACCGTGGCCGCCGTGGCCTCTGCTGATGTCACCCCGACGTTGGGTGGGCCCGCTCAGTCAGTGACTTACACTTTTTCACACAGATTTAAGAAATTGCTAAATCTCCGACATGTGGGCCCAGTTTGCTCACATATTTTTTAGAAAAACAAAAAATACTGCGAAATGAATTGTTTAAAATCTATCCATCAGAAAAATATGAAAAAAATTATCAAATGTCCAGAAAAATACATGCTATCTACTTACAGCAGAATACAAACATTTTTGGACATTTTAACTTGCCAAATATTTAAAGACGACCTAAATGCGTTCCTCTAATTAAATGAAGTTGAATTTTAAAAAATACTTATATACTGAAAATATGAAGAAAAAAGTCCAGAAAAATACATGCTAACTACTTACAACAAAATACAAACATTATTGGACATTTTAACTTGGCCAGTATTTAGAGACAACCTAAATGCATTCCCTCTAATTAAATGAAGTTCAATTTAAAAAAATACTTACATACTGTATTCCACCGATTATGTAGCTTAATTAAATATGGCAACATACAAACACAATCCTATATATATTTGAACATTTAAAATTGCTAACATTTTAGAGATACTCAAGACGACAAATTCCAACGAATTTTACCATTTTGAATTGAAATACAAGAGTAGCTTTTACTTAACGTCGACGATTATTTTCTTATGATCTACAAATTTGTTGTTGTTCACGCGGATTACATTGTTGCACTGTTCATTTTTACCGGTTGAAACATCTGTTGACAAAAAACAAAAAAACAAAACCACGGACACCCATCTAATATTTCCTCTCTAATAACATTTTGTTTCGCTACTAACCACCACACAGATGCAAATAACATCAGGCACAAAGCTTAATATATTATACAAATCAAAGCTGCCACTCTACTTGCAAAATATATTATGCAACCAAACCAAAAAAAATTCATCACCACAAATTAGCATCGAGGGCGCAGCGTGCGCCGCGCCGATTCAACTAGTAAGGTTTTAAACTCTGAAAATTCTATGGCAACATCGGCGGCCGGAGGACCGCCGGGCCCAGTGAGTACTTCATGAGTTAGGCGGTTTGGGATATTGCTGTAAACATTATAAACATTGATTAATAAAGCTTCGTCGTTATGCTAAAAGAAAGAGTATTTGTAGCCTCCCGTTACCTGCTGCCTGTTGTCGGCACTCGGCAGGCCACCTACGTACGGCAGCTAGGATATGAGTATCGTTACTGTGGCCGTTCGCTTGATGACAGCTTCGTACTGGATAGAAACAGTCGGCCGATACTGTTTGTAGGAGTACTACTCTATTCTCCTTTAACGTTGGCAACAGTGAAGCTACACCCTCGCCGGGAGAAATTTAAAAAATAAATGAATCGAAAACACAAGCATCACGGGTCAGACCAACACATAGGTAGACTGACTACGGACCAAGCATTTGTGACTTGTGATGTGCACGTGTGTGTTGATCTCCCGCGTGAGTCTGTGGCTGTTTTTGAGCATAAGATACGACAAGGACTTGGTGGACAAAGGGTACATGTGAACCCATTATAAATAGTAAAACCGAATTGCTCGATTTTTTTTGTAAAATCGAAAGAAAAAACTAAGTAGAATAAAAAGAATAAGGCATAAATCATCCTTAGAGAGAATGTACATAGGTATGTGCATGTCAAGTTTGAAACTAAAATACAGAAGTACGTAACTTGTAGAAAAACAAAGTGTTCAACGTATGTACCATGAACAAGATTTTGATTATACAAAAAATGACGAAGTTTGATTTTCTGTTTTCGGTGTAGGCCATTTTCCTTAAAATTTTGCACGCGTAAGTATTAGAACAATACGTAAGCCCATGAGTTTTTCATTTTTTATGAACTTTGAAATACGATTTTGAACTGATTGAAATTCATGGGCATGTACACCCATGTCCGAAACACTTTATTATTAATGGGGGTAAAGTTACGGGTACAACGTGGCCGACGGACGCGAGGAAATGAGCTAACCGTAGCCAGAGACAAATGTGGCTCGCTCAACTACGCTGGTGGAGGTGAGAAATAAGCTTAGCTAGGTGACGGAGCGGGAGCGCGAGCTTTGCGACGATGGAGGCTTAGGGTTCGAGTTGCTCGCCGTAACCGGAGAAAGGGAGCGAGTGAGGTTTTGCTGGAGGGCGGTGCGGGTAGATGAGGACAACACGACGAGGCTCCATGAGAGCGACGTCAAAAAGACAACAGGGAGCGACGAACGGTGGCCACACGGGAAGAGGGGATGGGGGTGATGGTGGGCTTGGCCACATACACTTACTTCAGCCATCACTGGTGGATCATATGTAGAAGGCGTCAAATAGAAGCACCAGCGACACTGCATATCGCTCTCAGCGACCGTGTGCACCTACTCGCCCAGGGGGTTGCCCCGCATGGGTCGGCCCTACATTTGTGTTTTACTTTTTAACTATTTTTTATTTCCTTTTCATTTTATTTTTCGTCCTTTCTTTTTTCTATTTTCTTTACATGAATATATAATTATGAACTCTTGAACATTTTTTTGAACCGGTGACATCTCTCATAACCCGTGAATATTTATTGAATCTGTGAACATCCTTTTTTTAATCGTGAATGTTTTTAAACATTGTGAATATTTCTTAGGGCTCATTTATTGAACCCGGTGAACATTCAAACCCTGTGAATTTGCTTTTTAACCACGTGAACATTTTCTGAAACCCCTGAACAATTTGTTGGACCGAGCGAATTTCTGGTTTTTGAAAGATGAACATTTTTTGAAAATGCATGAAAAAATCCATGATTAAAAAAAGTGTTCACCTATAGTACAAATAATATAGCGTTTTAATAAATATTCAGCGTATATTGAAAAAGGTTTTCCTGCATTTGAAAATGTTTAGCCATCTCAAAAAATGGTTCCAGTTTCGAAAAAAATGTTCACGAATTCAAAAAAGATTTCATGTGTTAAACGACTATCCTTATATTTATCTTAAAAATAGGATGGAAAAGAGTAAATTTGTAAAATAAATAAAAGAAATGTAAGTAAAAATGAAAGTAGGAAATAAAAACCAATAAATACTATACCTATCATTAGGCCACAACTGCCGGCCCAGTAGCACAGCTGCCGCTGGCAATTCCTAGGAGCAGCCCAATGTGTGAATTTGAAAGAGACGCAGCGACTGAGAGAGTTCATTTCACGGGCCGCCAGTATGGTCCATTTACAACAGCAATGGCAGCTCGTCTGCCCTTCAGCGCAAACCCTATACGCTGCCCGTTAGCGGCGCAAATCGGCCGCGCCGCTAACGGAGGAGCTTCTGGCGGGCCGGCCAATCGGGCGGCATTCCTATTTTTCGTTTCGTTTCTTTTCTGTTTTGTTTTTTGTTTTCTTTTTTAATTTATTATTGTTTTTGTTATTTTTTTGAAAATTGTTTAATTTTTGAAAATGTTTCTAAATTTAAATTTAAAAATGTTTCTGTTTTGAAAATGGTTATAAATTTAAAATGGTTCTGAATTTAAAATGGTTCCAATTTGAAAATGTTTATTTTTAAAAATGGTTCCAATTTGAAAATGGTTCCAAATTTTAAAAAAATTATTTTTGAAAATGATTCCAATTTTAATAATTGTTCCATTTTGAAAATGGTTGCAAGTTTGAAAATTGGTTCCATTTTGAAAATGGTTTCAAATTTAAAATGGTTCCATAATTAAAAATGGTTTTGAATTAAAAATGGTTCCAAATTTGAAAATTGTTCATTTTTGAAAATGGTTCCAAATTTAAAAATTATTCATTTTTAAATGGTTCCATTTTGAAAATGGTTTCCAAATTTAAAAATGGTTTCCAATTTTGAAAATGGTTCAGATTTTCAAATTGATCATTTGAAAATAGTTCCAAATTTGAAAATGGTTCCAATTTCGAAAATTGTTCAATTTTTGAAAAAAAATCCATAATTAATTAGGAATTTTTATTTCTAAGAATTATCATTTTTCAGATATTTTCTGAGAATTATCAAGAATATATATATTTAGTATAAAAACGTACCTGTTAATGGGCCGAGGATAGTGTGGCCCAGCAACAAATTCTTCAGGCGGCAGCGACTTGGAGCGCCGCCAACGGGCGCCATATGGGCGCTCCCTTTCTGTTGGACTAGTCTGGGCAAACCCTATACGCCGCCCGTTAGCGGTGCAAATCGGCCGCGCCGCTAACGGGGGAGCTATGCCGGGCCGGCCTATCCAGCAGCTTTCTCTTTTGTTTTTCGTTTTTCGTTTTTTCATTTTGCTTTTTCTTTTGTTTCTTTTATGTTTTTCTTTTTCTTTTTCGTTTCTTTTTCTTTGTTTTCGTTTTCGTTTTGTTTTTCCTTTTCTTATTGTTTTTCGTTCTTTTTATTTTTTTTAAATGTTTAATTCGAAAATAATTCTATTTTGAAAATGGTTCGAAATTTAAAAATGGTTCCAAATTTGAAAATGTTCCATTTTGAAAATGGTTTAAATTTAAAATTGGTTCCAAATTTGAAAATTGTTTCATTTTTAAAAATGGTCCAAATTAAAAATTGTTCATTTTTGAAAATGGTTCAATTTTGAAAATAGTTCCAAATTTAAAAATGGTTTTCAAATTAAAAAAATGTTTCAAATTGAAAATTGTTCATTTTTGAAAATCGTTCCATTTTGAAAATGATTCCAAACTAAAAAATGGTCCCGAATTTAAAATATTTCCAAATTTGAAAATTGTTCATTTTTAAAAATGGTTCCAAATTTAAAAATGGTTCCGAATTTAAAATCCAAATTAAAAAATGGTTCCATTTTTGAAAATCGTTCCAAATTAAAAAAATTGTTCATTTTTGAAAATGGTTCCATTTTGAAAATAGTTTCAAATTAAAAAATGGTTACTAATTAAAAAATGGTTCCGAATTAAAAATGGTTCAACCATTTTGAAAATGGTTCTAAATTTAAAAATGGTTCTGAATTTAAAAATGTTTCCAAATTTTGAAAATTGTTCATTTTTTAAAATGGTTCCTAATTTAAAATTGTTTATTTTTTTATTCCATTTTAAAAATAGTTCAAATTAAAAAAATGGTTCCAAATTTAAAAAATTGTTCATTTTTTTATTCCATTTTGAAAATAATTCCAAATTAAAAAAATGGTTTCAAATTTAAAAATGGTTCCGAATTTAAAATGGTTCGAAATTTGAAAATTGTTCATTTTAAAAAATGGTTCCATTTTGAAAATATTTCCAAATTTAAAAATATTTCCAAATTTTAAAATTGTTCATTTTTTGAAATTGTTCCATTTTAAAAATAGTTCCAAATTTAAAAATGGTTTCGAATTTATAACGGTTCAAAATTTGGTTCCAAATTGAAAATGGTTCCAAATTTGAAAAGGTTCTGAATTTGAAAATATTCCAAATTTTAAAAATGGTTCAGAGTTATCAACTGGTTTCAATTTAAAAAATGTTTCAGGTTTTAAATATTAAATCATTAAAAAAAAACTTAAAGACACGAGACACGTACAGACTACAGTTTTTTTTACACGTACAGACTACAGTTGAAGCGCAGTTGAAACATTTTTCCGCGCGGTTGGGCCACGGCCCACGTAAAAAAAGCTGTAGGCGCGCTGCTCTAACCGCCGCTAACGAGAGGCATAGAGAACCTCTCCTAGTCTGTATGTGCTTATCCTGGCAAGCTCCCGGGTCAGCCCGAGTCCAATGACACACAGCACAGGTACGAAGAAAGCTGCGTGCTACATGCATGTCAATTTCTGCTATATTTTTTCTTCTGTCGCACTTAGTTTGCCTGCGCTGATGAAAGACTCATAAACAAGCAATAAAGTGTTTCAGAGGTAGAAGGCACACCGACACTCTTCGCTCTCGTTCCCTTCTTTCTACAGTAAAGACGACGGAGGGCGATCCTTTTTCCGCGGCGATTCCGCCGCCTCCTCCTTCCCGCCGGCCTTGGTGCCGTCGGAAGGGGGTGGGGGGGGTCGAATCGCGGGCGGATCGTGTGCTGGTAGTCTAGGTTAGGCTAGGTAGCTAGTTTTTCCTGCCGGCGGCGTTGGTGGCGCGGCGGTGAATAAGGTGCTTCGGATCGACGGGCCGGTGGCTTGTTCGCGGCGGCCGGTGGTGGTTCTGTAAGCCTCTTGTCCAAGCATGGTGGTCAGTCCGGCGGTGACCACATGTGGTGGATTTTGTGCTTGGTCCACGCTGGCATGACGACGTGGTTCTTGGCGTCGTCGCGAGGACATGGAGCTTGTACAGGAGCAACTTTTCTGGGATCTCGGAGTTCTTCGCCGGCTTCTGGTGCGTTGTTCAGCCTCCTCCGGCCGGCCATGGTGGTGAGGAGAGGTATGGCTCTGACAGCGTGCTCTATTTCTTCTTCGCGTTGCTTCTTCTTCTCTGGCCGGCCGTGGGTGCGAGGGGTGAAGGTGGAATCAAGGCGGGGTTGCGGCGGTGGCTCCGGCAGGCCAAGTCGAGCTCAGCGCAAGGAGTGGTGGAAGACTGGTGGTTGCGGGAAGGGAAGCCTTGGCCGTACTCGTTCATTGTGCTTCGGTTCCGTTGCTTGCAGCGCGCGGCTCCTGCGGCCTTCTTCATGAGTGGGCTCTCTCCTTTCCGGGAGTGGTGGTGGTATGGGATTTCTTCTCCGGCAGCTCTTCGGCGGTGTTGATCTTCTCCAGGCGTCGTGGAGGTTCAACGTTTGGCCTCTCTGCTTCAGGCTTCGCTGTTGTGTTGGGTTCTTTGACCTGTTCGTTGCGTATTTCAGTTTTTCATTTGTATTATGTGTTGTAATCTGTGGTGAATACGGAGTGTGGATCCTATCAAAAAAAAAAGATGGATCGCTCAAACCTTTCGTCAAAGGCCTTATCATAGTGTTTCTTCACTTGTTTGCTTTACCCTCTTTGTCGCTCACTCGCTCTTTTAGTCTTTTCTTCTGCTAATAGAATGAGAGAGAGAACAAAAGACGAGAAACTTCTTGCTGAAGCGCCTCGAGTTCAGGATCACGGTCGGCTACTCACGCTAGCTAGCACCACCGTGAGGATGTGAGGGAGAGGACATATGCATCGTGACGATGGTGGTAGAATAGGATTGCGAGGCAAGGCAGCAGGGAGGAACTGATCATTGCGGAGCGGACAAAAAGGAAAAAGTTGCCGCGATTTTGCTCGCTGATTGCTCGAGACAAAGCGACGTGCATCGATGCATGCCTTGCTCACACCGCCAGCCAGTGTTGCATTGCATCGCGTTGCATGCGCACGCTGGATTCGGACGCTTTTCTTGTGGCAGGCCGGTTCTTCCTAGATAGATCTCTGATCCTTCTCCTCGTGATCCATCCATGGCGATTCGGTGCCGGTATGTGCCACGCAGCCAGCCTTGTGGTTTGCCGCTTTGGGTTTAGAAAATTCTGTGCTCTACTGGCGATTTATCTGTGTAAGAATACGCAAAGTTGGCAAGTGAAGTCGTGATATTTTTCACGTGCGGTGTTCTACTTTTACAGCACCAAAGCAGACAGTGCCAACATGGTGTTGCCAACACCATGTCCTATGCCAATCACCGTGCCATTTGACCCTACTAATTCGCAAAACTAAGAGCATCTCCACCGGCGCGACCAACTCCGCTCCCAATAGGTCTATTGGGCGCGCGGCACGAAATTGGCCTTCAGCGGCGCGCCCAATAGCCGAAAAGTTGCCGACACGTTCCAATAAAGCGTCCGGCAACCCCGCTTCGCGCCCAGTTTCTAGGGACGTAACCGGGCGTGCCGACAAACCGCGGCAACGCGCGTCTCGTCCAATCCTGGCGGGTGGGGACGACGCGTCAGCCGCACAGACCCTTTCTTTTCTCCCCCAGCGTCCCTTGCGGCCTGTATTCAACCCCATCCCTACTGAATTTCCCATCCCTACTGGATTCACCGGCGCCGCCACCCACCCTCTGGTTGGACGCCCGTCTCCCCGCGGCAGGAACGTCGTACATATCTCCCATCGCAGTGCCTGTAGTCTTCTCCGAGAGCCGCGCTTGTTATCGGCGCTACCCCGAGATGGTCTATTTGTGAAGACCATCTCCCACCCTTTAGGTCAAAGTCAGTCTCATTTTGCATCAGAACATGGGTGCCAGGAAGGATGTCGAGCGGGCATTTGGTGTGCTAATCTCGCTTTGCTATTGTCAGGTTCCTGCGCTAACTTGGTCCAAAGAGCATATGTGGGAGGTGATGATGACTTGTGTGATCTTGCACAATATGATCATCGAGAGTGAACATGTGATCATCCACAAGATGACCATCCATACTATCATCAGGGTCCTCTTGCCCAGGTTAATCATGATGATTTGCCTCCGGATTTGACTGCTGATTTTGCCGTTTTCCTCACAATTAACGCTAAAAATCAAGGATGAAGGAGCACACGAGCAACTATAAAATGATTTAGTTGCGCATCCGTGGGCACTCAAAGGCCAAGCAGACAACCATCCTAATTGACTGCCCAATTTATTTTAATTTTAAAAATTGTATGCCCTATTTGATTTGAGTATTCAATTCTAAATTATATGATTTTATTTTGGACATATCATTTGAATTATATGATTATTTGAATTTATGATCTGAGAGCGTCTATTGGGAGCGGCACGCCGTTGCCGGCGCGCCCAACAGCGCCTATCCGACAACTTTACCGGACGCTCTATTGGGCGCGCCGGTGGTGATGCTCTAACTTTGGTAGGGAAGCCCTCCCAATCATTAGTAATTCTGGTCGAGTTTACCTACGGAAATATCACTAGTCTATCACAAGAATAAAGTACTTGGCTGTGGCGCCCTGACCGATGCTATACAGTGATGCTGTGTGTCCGGTTTAAGCGATACAACCGGAGGTTACGGGTTTACCAATCCCCGGCCAAAAACCTTTGGCAGGCGTTGCTGGGTACACCTCACTCCAGACAACGCAACACCCCGATTGATGCCTCAACACAGGCACAACTATCAAAGCATAATAGTAAGATCAAGACTTGTGGAACAACTGGCACATCACAGACTCTACGACACAAAATCACATATAGCTCAACTCTTATACAGAGAAAGATAGCAAACGACAACCAGAGGTCACAGACCCAACATTACATCAAGCGGAAGCGAATTAGGTTGTTCTAAACAACAAGATCCAACATATGGCCTAAGAGGCCTACAAATAAACATCACAACGCCAGCTGTTCCAGGATGTCCCAAGCTGCCACCTGGGAACCCCAGACTACTCGTCGACGTCCACAAAGAACCCACCTTCGAGGCGGTGAAGTCCTCCTCTGAAACAAAACAAACGACGTTGAGTTCGACGAACTCGCAAGATTAAGAGCTAATATATGCTCGATGAAGCTTTCAAAGTTTTATGGCTGTTTTGCATAAAGCTGATTTTATTTATGAAAGGCATAACTCAAAGGCATCGACTAATCAGAATATTTTCAAAAGAGGTAAGAAGTAACTCTTTCTTTCATCACCCTTCTCCTCATAACCATCATCAACCACTGTACCTGTTCATCAAAGGCACCTCCCGAATCACCCTCGAGGAAGCTAACCTTGCATTCGTGAGTGGTACCTCTAGTACCCAGTTTTTAATCATTGCGTTAAAGTTATTCTATGATCTTATCGTCCTTTCCCAAGTTGTCCGTAACCGTGGACACGGCTTTTCGAAAAGATTTAACCCTGCAGGGGTGCACTGTGTTTACCTTCGGTACCGCCCGGCCCATTGCCTACACGTAGCTCTCTTCCGGGGAAAGCCGGCTGAGTGGGAATGGTTACAACCTTTACCTTGTTAAAGACTAACCCAGGATCATCAGTGAGGACGGAGCAGCGATCGTCAACACCCTGCCCCGTGGCCACTCATTTTCCTAGACTCCACGTCCTCATCCCAGTTCACACCACCATCTTCACGCACGCGCAAATGGAAAGCCAAACTAGAGGACCCTGGCTAGTCCCGCTCAAGTTAGTCGGTCGACGAGGGCTCCATATACCCCACCGAATGGAAGCGCGCTCATTCTTGGTTCAAGAGGTAAAGAACTCGCACCTAGGCGGCGAGAGTGAGACAAAACACCACCATACCGAAGTGGCCTCTCATCCCCACCTTTAAGCATCTTATTACCTGTCACCACAATCCTCCACCATCCACATCGCTGTCACAAGTCAACACCTGTTTCCAGCATGTACCACCAGTACCACTAGGCAATTCACTAAGCATGGCTAAGCACTTGCATAGCATAATAATTATATCAGGCCAACAATGCAAACCTATGGTAATAGGAGGGGAAAACAGGCATTGGCATCGGAATCTTAATGCATTCTATAGGATACTCTAATCCAAGCAAAAAGACATTTAGAACCGCATGCAATATTATAGTGGAGAAAATATTTGTGGAAATAGGATAAGACATGCTCAGAGGGGGGTTACGCTTGCCTTGTTGAGCGGAGTAGTCAAACTGCTCGTCGGAGTAATGAGGGTCAACTCCGGACTCGTGATCTACCGGAGAGCAAACAACACCGGAAAACAAGAACAACACTTCAACACATGGCAATTGTGCAATGCATACAAGAGAAATGATGATATGACATTTTTATTGCACCGAACTTATTATAAGCTATCTAGCAATTTAAGTGGGGTGGGGGAAAAGTTACGGCATCCGGATACGAATAACACCCCATATTATCTTAATGAAACTCCTAGTGTCCGGAGGTGCATTACGGTTACGGTGAGCAAAAATGCATGACAACATTTTAAAAGGTTCGTTTACGACTGTCCGGACATTCCAGTGTATCGAACACCTTTTCGGGCGCACCGATAAATAGTTATTAAATTTTATAACTTACTAAAATAACTATGCTCTTTTAATTATTTTACTCCCTCCTTTAATTAAGTCTTGGTTATGAGTTAAATTCAATATAGAGCAATCATTTAACCCAAATAGAGGGAAGGAAAAATGAGTTAAACAGGAAAAATTTTGAGTACTGTATTAAATCGGAATATCCGAATTATTTTCAAATCGGATTATCCGAGTCGAGTAGCACCCTCAGAAATCGGCTAAGGACCTAAACTTCTCAGCACTGATACAAATCGGATAATCCGAAGCTTCTTCGTTCGGAAAATCCGATCGATGCGGAGAGCAGGGCAAAAATCGACTAAGGACCTAGAGTGCAACGCACTGGAACCAATCGGATATTCCGGTTTCTCTGGGCTCGGAATATCCGAGCGGCACGGAGGGCGCCGCGGTGCACGGCTGCTCCCGGGCGACGGCGACACAGCGGGGTAGGGGAGAAACGGAGGGGAGAGGAAGGTGCGTCAGCTCACCCTGAGCTCGGCGGCGACCACGGAAAGGTCGGGGTCGGCTCGGCGGCGACGAAATCGGCCGGCGACAACGGCGACGGTGGACGGAGGACAACCGGACGGCGGCGGCGATTTACGTCTCCCCAGCTCGATTCCTTCGGAGGGAACGAAGAGGGCAGCACGGCGGAGCTCTCTACCGGCTTCGATTCGCTCCTCGCGCGCTCAATCGCCGGCGGTAAGCGAGGCAGCCATGGCGGCCTTGGAGCTCGGGGGAAGAAGAAATGGGGGAAGGAGACGGGGAATGGGTAGGGCAAACGGTGGGCCTCGTGGTCGGGCTCTCCTTGCAGTGCAGGCACAGGAGGAGGGGCCCGGAGCGGCAGCGGCAGGGCGACGAGGTGGTGCGGCCCGAGCTGCTCAGCTCGGTCGCTACAGTGCCAGAGGAAGAAGAAGACCATTTTCTGAAAAACCCCCTGCAATAGCTCGGATTATCCGACCCCTTTAAAATCGGATTATCCGATTTAGGTCCTTCTTTCCTGCTTCTTTTAAATCCAGCAGGTGTATTTGATTTAATTGAGCAACTTAAACACTTCCAAAAATTGTGCAAATTTTTGGGTAGCCTCCATGTACCTTGGGCCAACACCATAAAAATTACAAAGCATTTGGAGTCCATCTGACTGGGGAATAAAAATAAGAAGTTGCTATAGGCATTTTGAGAACACCCCAATAAAATTCCTTTTAGAATTTTGAAGCAAGTCAAAATATCGATTCGAACTCTGGGCACTTCCTGGACAAATATTAGAGGTCAAAGTAATTTTGTTTGCAAGTTTGAGCGCTTGCATGGCTTTGTAGAAATGTTTGAGCAAGTTTGGCATTTTAGTTTTCCAACTTTTGACAAACCACTTTAGTGTGTTGTTTAGCAATTTAAAAGGATGCAATGATGCATGCATGCCATGATGCATAGAGGATACAAAAGTGAAAATTTGGTCTCAAATTTGGGGCTGTTACAAATCTACCCTCCTTACAGGAATCTCGTCCCGAGATTCTAAGATTGCGAGAAGAAGTCGGGATACTCCTCACGAAGACTAGACTCTCGTTCCCAAGTTGCTTCTTCTTCGGAATGATGAGACCATTGAATCTTGAGGAACTTGGTAGTCTTGTTGCGGGTCTTCCTTTCGGCTTCATCCAAGACACGGATAGGATGCTCACGATAGGTGAGGTCTTCTTGTAGATCTAGCTCCTCATGATTAACTCCATGGATAGGATCTTTGAAACACCGGCGAAGTTGGGATACATGGAACACATCATGCACATTGGGAAATTTGACCGGTAACTCCAACTTATAAGAAAGATCTCCTCGCTTTTCCAGAACGGTGAAAGGACCAACATAGCGAGGGGCCAATTTCCCTTTGATTCCGAAGCGGCGAACGCCACGAAGGGGAGAGACGCGGAGATAAGCTTTATCACCAATTTCATAGTGAATTTCCTGATGGTGCTTATCATAGTAGCTCTTCTGCCTAGACTGAGCAATCTTCAGATTCTCTCTTATGATTCGAACCTTCTCCTCAGCTTCATTGATCACATCCGGACCAAAGAGTGCTCTCTCTCCGGTCTCGGACCAATTTAGAGGAGTGCGGCATTTTCTTCCATAGAGAACCTCAAATGGAGCCATGCCCAGACTAGCTTGATAGCTATTGTTGTAGGAGAACTCCGCGAAAGGGAGATACTTTTCCCAACCTTGGCCAAAAGAGATACACATGCCCTAAGCATGTCTTCCAACACTTGGTTCACTCTTTCGGTCTGACCATCAGTTTGAGGATGGTAGGCGGTACTGAAGTTGAGACGGGACCCATAGCAGTTTGGAAACTCTGCCAAACTTGGATACAAAGATACTTCCACGGTCCGATATGATCCTCAGAGGGACCCCATGCAATGGAACAATACGAGCCAAATACAAGTCAGCAAGTTGACTTGCCCGTATATCATCACGGACTGGTAGGAAGTGAGCAACCTTGGAAAGACGATCAATGATTACCCAATTGCATTGTTGCCCTTTTGAGATCGGGGAAACCCGGTGATGAAGTCCATACCAATTTCATCCCATTTCCATTCCGGGACAGCAATAGGGCGAGAGTGCCGGCAGGTCTTTGATGTTCAGCTTTACCCGTCGACATGTGTCGCATTCAGCAACATACTTGGCGATTTCTCGTTTCATACGAGTCCACCAGAATTGTGGCCGAAGGTCTTGGTACATTTTGGTACTACCGGGATGGATAGAGAGAGGTGATTCATGAGCTTCTTGGAGAATGAGCTCCCTCAAATTCCGGTTCTTTGGCACCACTAGACGGTCACCAAAATAAACAACCCGGATTCATCTTCCAAGAAACATTTTGCCTTGCCACTAGCAATGTTCCTCTTGATGTTCAGAATACCCTCATCCAGCTTCTGAGCATCCTTAATCTGGTCTACAAGAGTAGCTTTGATCTCCAGATTTGCAAGGTAGCCGGAGGGAACAATTTCCAGGTTCAAACGGCAAACTCTTCATGAAGAGCGGGTTGGGCCTTCTCAATCATCAGATTGTTGCAATAGGACTTCCGACTTAGCGCGTCAGCCACGACGTTTGCTTTGCCGGGTTGATAGTTCAGACTCACATTGTAGTCCGTGATTAACTCCAACCAACGCCTTTGCCTGAGATTTAAATCCGGCTGGGTGAAGAGGTATTTCAGACTCTTGTGATCCGAGAAGATCTCACAACGGTTACCAAACAGGTATGGTCTCCATTGCTTCAAAGCATAGACCACAGCGGCAAGTTCTAGATCATGAGTTGGGTAGTTGAGCTCATGCGGCTTCAATTGGCGAGAAGCATACGCCACCACATGGCCATCTTGCATCAATACACAACCCAAGCCTTGTAGAGAGGCGTCACAGAAGACGACGAAATCCTTGCTGTGTCCGGCAGGACAAGCACAGGAGCGGACGTGAGCTTGGCTTTCAGTGTTTGGAAACTCTCTTCAGCTTCGGCCGACCATACAAACTTTTATCCTTCTTGAGAAGGTCAGTCAGTGCCTTGGCTATTTTGGAGAAAGCTTCGATGAATCGGCGGTAGTAACCCGCCAATCCGAGAAAGCTACGAATGTCCTTGACTGACATTGGAGTTTTCCAGTCTAGAATAGCTTGAATTTTGTCGGGGATGACTTCCACACCATTGGCAGATATTACATGTCCAAGGAAGACAAGTTTATCCAACCAAAACTCACACTTGGAGAACTTGGCATAGACGGTGTTCACGAAGCCGTGTCAGAACCAACCGAAGGTGTTCATCATGCTCTTCGTCGGTTTTAGAATAGATGAGGATGTCATCGATGTAAATGACGACAAACTTATCAAGATAATCCATGAAAATGGAATTCATGAGCCTCATGAAAGTAGCTGGAGCATTTGTGAGACCAAAGGACATGACGGTATACTCATATGAGCCATAGCGAGTAACAAATGCCGTCTTTGGGATATCCTCCTTTCTGATCTTTATTTGATGGTACCCTGACCTCAGATCCATCTTGGAGAATACTCTTGCACCAGCTAACTGATCCAACAGATCATTGATGCGAGGAATAGGATACTTGTTCTTGATTGTCACCGCATTCAACGGTCGATAGTCAGAGACTAGACGAGGCACGGTAGAATCCCTCTTCTTGACAAAGAGTACCGGACAACCCCAAGGTGAACTGCTAGGCTGGATGAACTCCTTAGCTAACAGCTGATCAATTTGCTCCTTCAACAGAGCCAACTCTTCCACCGGCATGCGGTAGGGCTTCTTGGAAATTGGAGCAGTACCGGGAAGTAGATCTATGACAAACTCCACACTTCGATCAGGAGGCATGCCAGGCAATTCTTCCGGGAACACATCCGGGAAGTCACACACCACGTGTATGTCCTGGATTTCAGGAGGGGACAAGCCTTCCATGAAACATAGGGTGATCTCCGGGGAGAGGGGATTGTCTGATGATGGAGGTCCTGAATATGTAGCCCAAAACTGCACATCGTAACCGGAAGGGTGGGTCACGGTGATGGACTTAGCAGCACAGTCGAGATTAGCATGGTATCTTGCTAACCAGTCCATGCCCAGTATGGCATCAAGGCCCTTCGACCTCAAGGCTATCAACGGGAAAGGGAAGGACAGGGATGCTATGATAATCTGGACCTCAGGAGTAACGCCATCGGTTTGCCATTTAGGCCAGGAGTGGAGATCTCCAAAGGTCGTCTCATTTTCTCGAACGGTATTTGTGCTCTTTTGCAAACGCAATGGATATGAATGAATGCGATGCTCCAGAGTCAAACAAAACGTAGCTGTATTGCCGTTGATTCGTAACTCACCCATAAGGACGCCGGGATCATCTTCAGCTTCTTCAATAGAGACGTGGTTCAGGCGACCACGCACCATAGGTCCAGCCTTGCCAGTTGGAGTGGCAGGGGCTCGTGCAGGAGTTATAGCGAGAGGTGCCTTCTGGGGGCACTCCCTGGAGTAGTGGCCAGCCTGGCCACAGGTGTAGCAAGTGACTCCAGGTGGAGCAGGTAGCATAGGACGGTACCCACTCCGCCTACCCAAGTGTCGAAGTAGTGGGGCGCGGAGGAGGTGGCCTGTATCCTGCTCGGCATGAAGGGAGCACGAGGTACGGCGCTGTAGGGAACAAACACCCTGCGCTTCTTGCTCTCAGAACCCGAGGAACTCTGGTGATCCCCATGTGCGGGCCTCTTGGAAGCTTCAAGTTCCTTTCTTCCTTGCTCAAGGTGAAAGCCTGGTTGAACAGCTCCTGATAGGTCTGGAACCTGAAGGGCAATAGCTCATAGCGGAGCTGCGGATTCAGACCCTTGCGGAACAGCTCTTGCTTGTCAGCATCATTGGTCACGTCCCTTGGGGCGTAACGAGAGATGGTTGAACTCACGACCATAAGTGCGGAGGTCCATCCGTCCCTGTTGCAATCCAGGAACTCCCTCCTCTTCAGATCCATGATTGGCTGGGGAATGTACTCCGCTCGAAAGGCAGTGCGGAATCAGCCCAGGTGAAGACATGGTTGGCTGGAAACAAGCCACATGGCTTCCCACCAACAGCCAGCAGCACCAACCAAGAGATAGGTGGCAAAGTTGACTTGCTCGCCAATGGACATGCAGCGCGGAGAACTTGCGCTCCAAAGCACGAAGCCAATCATCAGCTTCCAGTGGCTCCTTAGCATCAGCAAAGGTGGGTGGCTGCGAACGCAGGAACTCGTGAGAGTGTTGCACTCGTTCCTCCGTGCATTCTGCTGCACCAACTGCTCAAGCAAGCGCTCATTGCGCCCACGGTTCTCCTCAATGGCCATCAAGACTTGAGCCATCGAGGGTGGTGGCGGCAGATCATCCTCATCATCATTGTGGTTACCGCGACCACCACGGCCTCCACGACCTCCTCGAGCCATTCTGGAGATTTGACAATGACACGTTAGTATCTTTCTCCGAATGGTCGAACAATAGCATTAGCGTCTACACAAGTACACAGACTAGGGACGATAATACTTTGCGAGAAGGAAAACAACAAGATAGAACTTGGGTCAAAGATCAGCATCATGTGCTACTAGTGAGAGTTAAGAAATCACAACTTAACACACTCTAGTTGGCACAATCCGGGACCTTATGTTCAAGTCCGTGGGTTAAAACCCAAAGAAAGGATCAAAGATTAACTCGGTAGAAACATCTGAGTTGATTTGGGATTGACAACGCAGCGGGAGCAACGTGACACATAACACTAAAGGTCGAACCCACCCACGTTTCTCCTAATTTTGAAGTAACAGGTGAGAAGTAAAACCTTTAACTCAAATTGAGGTAAGATTGCTCCGAGATTAGAGGGTAACCAGATAAGGAGTAAAAAGAATCCTAAGATGGTTTTCACAACTCATTTTTAGGTTAAAATATTTTCACAAACACTAGACTCAACATCGACCAGTAGAAGGGTTTCCTACAGGCAGTACTGCTCTGATACCAACTTGTGGCGCCCGACCCGACTGCTATACAGTGATGCTGTGTGTCACCGGTTAAGCGATACAACCGGAGGTTACGGGTTTACCAATCCCCGGCCAAAACCTTTGGCAGGCGTTGCTGGGTACACCTCACTCCAGACAACGCAACACCCCGATTGATGCCTTAACACAGGCACAACTATCAAAGCATAATAGTAAGATCAAGACTTGTGGAACAACTGGCACATCACAGACTCTACGACACAAAATCATATAGTTCAACTCTTATACAGAGAAAGATAGCAAATGACAACCAGAGGTCACAGACCCAACATTACATCAAGCGGAAGCGAATTAGGTTGTTCTAAACAACAAGATCCAACATATGGCCTAAGAGGCCTACAGATAAACATCACAACGCCAGCTGTTCCAGGATGTCCCAAGCTGCCACCTGGGAACCCCAGACTACTCGTCGACGTCCACAAAGAACCCACCTTCGAGGTCGGTGAAGTCCTCCTCTGAAACAAAACAAACGACGTTGAGTTCGACGAACTCGCAAGATTAAGAGCTAATATATGCTCGATGAGCTTTCAAAGTTTTATGGCTGTTTTGCATAAAGCTGATTTTATTTATGAAAACATAACTCAAAGGCATCGACTAATCAGAATATTTTCAAAAGAGGTAAGAAGTAACTCTTTCTTTCATCACCTTTCTCATAACCATCATCAACCACTGTACCTGTTCATCAAAGGCACCTCCCCGAATCACCCTCGAGGAAGCTCACCTTGCATCGTGAGTGGTACCTCTAGTACCCAGTTTTTAATCATTCCGTTAAAGTTATTCTATGATCTTATCGTCCTTTCCCAAGTTGTCCGTAACCGTGGACACGGCTTTTCGAAAAGATTTAACCCTGCAGGGGTGCACTGTGTTTACCTTCGGTACCGCCCGGCCATTGCCTACACGTAGCTCTCTTCCGGGGAAAGCCGGCTGAGTGGGAACGGTTACAACCTTTACCTTGTTAAAGACTAACCCAGGATCATCAGTGAGGACGGAGCAGCGATCGTCAACACCCTGCCCCGTGGCCACTCATTTTCCTAGACTCCACGTCCTCATCCCAGTTCACACCACCATCTTCACGCACGCGCAAATGGAAAGCCAAACTAGAGGACCCTGGCTAGTCCCGCTCAAGTTAGTCGGTCGACGAGGGCTCCATATACCCCACCGAATGGAAGCGCGCTCATTCTTGGTTCAAGAGGTAAAGAACTCGCACCTAGGCGGCGAGAGTGAGACAAAACACCACCATACCGAAGTGGCCTCTCATCCCCACCTTTAAGCATCTTATTACCTGTCACCACAATTCCTCCACCATCCACATCGCTGTCACAAGTCAACACCTGTTTCCAGCATGTACCACCATAGTACCACTAGGCAATTCACTAAGCATGGCTAAGCACTTGCATAGCATAATAATTATATCAGGCCAACAATGCAAACCTATGGTAATAGGAGGGGAAAACAGGCATTGGCATCGGAATCTTAATGCATTCTATAGGATACTCTAATCCAAGCAAAAAGACATTTAGAACCGCATGCAATATTATAGTGGAGAAAATATTTGTGGAAAATAGGATAAGACATGCTCAGAGGGGGGGGGTTACGCTTGCCTTGTTGAGCGGAGTAGTCAAACTGCTCGTCGGAGTAATGAGGGTCAACTCCGGACTCGTGATCTACCGGAGAGCAAACAACACCAGAAAACAAGAACAACACTTCAACACATGGCAATTGTGCAATGCATACAAGAGAAATGATGATATGCCATTTTTATTGCACCGAACTTATTATAAGCTATCTAGCAATTTAAGTGGGGTGCGGGGAAAAGTTACGGCATCCGGATACGAATAACACCCCATATTATCTTAATGAAACTCCTAGTGTCCGGAGGTGCATTACGGTTACGGTGAGCAAAAATGCATGACAACATTTTAAAAGGTTCGTTTACGACTGTCCGGACATTCCAGTGTATCGAACACCTTTTTCGGGCGCACCGATAAATAGTTATTAAATTTTATAACTTACTAAAATAACTATGCTCTTTTAATTATTTTACTCCCTCCTTTAATTAAGTCTTGGTTATGAGTTAAATTCAATATAGAGCAATCATTTAACCCAAATAGAGGGAAGGAAAAATGAGTTAAACAGGAAAAAATTTGAGTACTGTATTAAATCGGAATATCCGAATTATTTTCAAATCGGATTATCCGAGTCGAGTAGCACCCTCAGAAATCGGCTAAGGACCTAAACTTCTCAGCACTGATACAAATCGGATAATCCGAAGCTTCTTCGTTCGGAAAATCCGATCGATGCGGAGAGCAGGGCAAAAATTGACTAAGGACCTAGAGTGCAACGCACTGGAACCAATCGGATATTCCAGTTTCTCTGGGCTCGGAATATCCGAGCGGCACGGAGGGCGCCGCGGCGCACGGCTGCTCCCGGGCGACGGTGACACAGCGGGGTAGGGGAGAAACGGAGGGGAGAGGAAGGTGCGTCAGTTCACCCTGAGCTCGGCGGCGACCACGGAAAGGTCGGGGTCGGCTCGGCGGCGACGAAATCGGCCGGCGACAACGGCGATGGTGGACGGAGGACAACCGGATGGCGGCGGCGATTTACGTCTCCCCAGCTCGATTCCTTCGGAGGGAACGAAGAGGGCAGCACGGCGGAGCTCTCTACCGGCTTCGATTCGCTCCTCGCGCGCTCAATCGCCGGCGGTGAGCGAGGCAGCCATGGCGGCCTTGGAGCTCGGGGGAAGAAGAAATGGGGGAAGGAGACGGGGAATGGGTAGGGCAAACGGTGGGCCTCGTGGTCGGGCTCTCCTTGCAGTGCAGGCACAGGAGGAGGGGCCCGGAGCGGCAGCGGCAGGGCGACGAGGTGGTGCGGCCCGAGCTGCTCAGCTCGGTCGCTACAGTGCCAGAGGAAGAAGAAGACCATTTTCTGAAAAACCCCCTGCAATAGCTCGGATTATCCGACCCCTTTAAAATCGGATTATCCGATTTAGGTCCTTCTTTCCTGCTTCTTTTAAATCCAGCAGGTGTATTTGATTTAATTGAGCAACTTAAACACTTCCAAAAATTGTGCAAATTTTTGGGTAGCCTCCATGTACCTTGGGCCAACACCCATAAAAATTACAAAGCATTTGGAGTCCATCTGACTGGGGAATAAAAATAAGAAGTTGCTATAGGCATTTTGAGAACACCCCAATAAAATTCCTTTTAGAATTTTGAAGCAAGTCAAAATATCGATTCGAACTCTGGGCACTTCCTGGACAAATATTAGAGGTCAAAGTAATTTTGTTTGCAAGTTTGAGCGCTTGCATGGCTTTGTAGAAATGTTTGAGCAAGTTTGGCATTTTAGTTTTCCAACTTTTGACAAACCACTTTAGTGTGTTGTTTAGCAATTTAAAAGGATGCAATGATGCATGCATGCCATGATGCATTAGAGGATACAAAAGTGAAAATTTGGTACTCAAATTTTGGGGCTGTTACATTGGCCGACTGGAAAATGGCACGAGCTGGCACAGATCATGAATACTCTTTTTTTTTAAACGAGGCAAAATATTTCATTGATACAGAAGAAAAGAGATGGTCAGTTTATAAAGGAAACTGGTCGAAAACCGATACAACACAAAACACACCACGCCAGCCCCAAGGCCACGCTCCACACGGGTCAACGACTAACTTGGCCAAGCAAACAAGGCCGGAATACTCTTTTTGTACACGAAAGAACAAGGATACCTACTATATATAAAGGAGGAACATCTCCTCAGCTTCTCAGGCGGTCCACGTCACCCGCTTTACAGGATCGAGCCACGCCACCCCCAAAACCGCGGCATTGTTCCAGCTACAGTGCCCGCGCCTCCGCACCAGTCGGAGGGCGCCACGTCACCGGTCACCAGCCGGTCGCTCCGGTTCCCAGCCAGTAACCCCCCCGCACGATTTTGGCGCAACATCTTTACAGAAACAACCCCGCAAAGGATTCATATGTAAATTCCGGAAAGAACAGGGACCTCCGTGTAAAAAAACAACCACATCTCACCCTCTCTTCTTCTTCTCCCGCGACGCCGGAGGTCGCCGCCGACGCACGCCACCGCCACCCCGCACCTCCCCGCTCAAATCGACGCACGCAGAACGCTCCGCCGCCGCGCCCTCTCCATCCTCGCCGACAGACGCATGCTGGGACGCCGCGGGCGCGTCGGATTCGCCGCCGCCGTGTTCAACCGCCGCTAGCCACAGCTCCGGCGACCAAATCGCAGCGGCGCCTCCGCTCCCAGACGCCCCGTGTGTACGCGCGTCCGCCGCGCGCGATCCAGCTCGCGCGGACGCGACGCCCGCAAGCTCGCGGTGGCCGCTGTGGCCATCACGACGTCATCAATGGATCCACATGTCAGTTTTCTTTTCATTTCCAAAACAATTTCAGAAATTATTAAACTTCTGCCAGGTGGGCCCACCCTATTTAGATAATTTACAGAAAATACTAAATGCTGCAAAAAACAATAACTTCAAATCTATTTCAAATTTACAAATATGTAATTTTTTTGAAAAATGTATAAATATGTAAATGTTTTTATTAAATATTTAAACAATAACTTCAACTCTATTTCAAATTTACAAATATGCAAAACCAACAAACATATACTACAACATATGATCAAAATTTAAATTTGAATACTTTAAAATTTTCAATGCCTTCAACACTCAAACATTTAACAAACGTAAAACGAATTCAAATATAAATAACTTCCCAATTTTAACAAATTTTCCAACATAAACAATTTATAAATGTAGTTTTTTTAAAAAAATTCAAATGTTTCAAATCCGAACAACTTTTGAACATGTACATTCTCAAATTTAAATTTTTTACACCGCACTATTTCTTCTCTATCCGTGGGTAAAATATGAAAAAAATATCAACACGAACACAAAAAAAAAACAATTCAATTTGATAAAAATTTGGAACTACGCTAAAATATGTCAAAATGCTCAGAAAAAAATGTAACTTATTTGAACATATCAAAATGCTAAAGGTTTTTTTTGTAAAGATCTTAAAAATATCAGCATACTCAAATTTCAATTTGCTAAAAAAAATGAAAAATACTCTAAAATATACCAAGACAATCTAAATGTATTCCCCCTAATTACATTGAATTAAATTCAATAAATGCTCACATATTGCATTCACCCTAATTATGAAATTAAAATAAATATTTACGGGAAAAAAAATACAAACATATCTGAACATTCCAACTTGCTAAATATCTAAAGATACTCAAAATGACAAATTGTTGCTTTTCTTTTACAAATTATAAAATTAGAATAGACATTTTAAATACTTTGGGACCTTTTCAACATTATTTCAAATCTTAATAATTTTAAATAGTCCATAAAGGCCCATTTGATAAAATATGGATTTTATAATTTCCTTTCGAACTCAAATAAAAATTCAGGAAAACAATATCAGTAATATCACTCAATATGATAAACCCGACAAAATAATTTAAACACTTTATAGATATTGTTCTACGGTATTTAAACAATTTTCCTAAGACTACTAAATAATGTATATTTCAAATTTACAAATACTTTCCAAATCTAAGCATTTTGCAAAAGTGAAAAGAATTCAAACATAACTAACTTCCTAATTTTACCAATTTTTTGAAAACTGAACAATTAATAAATGTAAACTTTTTTTTTGAATTCCAATATAGTTTTAAAATCTGAACAATTTTTTTAATGTGAACATTTCTAAAAATGAATTTTTACACACGGGCGCGGCGTGTCGACGCGCCTTCTTACCTAGTACTTTGATATGGCTAGCGTGAAACATATTATAAAAGCAATGATGATAACGTAGGTGCAGCACTGATTAGTATTTGCTCACGTACAAAATTAGCTAGGAATACCGCATCATCAGAAAGATCTAATGATCGATCGTACGTAATCGATCAACACGGTGGCCTTTTGGGCTTAGGATCTAATCAGAATTATGGCCGCAATGTTTCCCATTGCTTATACCACAACAGATTCATCGATAATTAGGTCATCACAGTCTCTAATCAAAATGATCATGCATGTGACGACTAATGAACCGCTGATGCCACTTGACAATTGTCACGTGCTATGACTCGATATGGTAATTATAGTACTGTTAGATTGTACATATTATGTTTGTATACGTATTGTAACTCTTTGTACAAAACCCTAACCGGACCATGTGTGCCTAATATAAATACTGGAACCCCACGACCTTAATCGTGCGAGGCTTCCCCAAAACCCTAGCTTACCGTTCTACATGGTATCAGAGCAAGTAGGCAGTCTCATCACCTGACTAGAGAACAAATAGGGAGGTGTCCGTGGCAGAAGTGGTGAATCCCAAAGTGGCTAGATAAGTGGCAAAACGCTGGTACCACGCGCGCGGAGCCTGCTTCAATCCATACAAGGACTTGTGAAGGCGACAGACGTGATCAGGGCGAGCTGCATCGACGAATCCAGGGGGTTGCTGATAATAAACCACTTCATCAAGATTGCCATTGAGAAATGCGTTCTTGACATCAAGCTGACGAATAGGCCAGGACTGAGAGACTGCAATCGTCAGAACAAGCCGGATAGTAGCAAGTTTGACAACTGGACTGAACGTCTCGTCATAGTCAATACCGGGACGCTGAGAATAGCCACGCACCACCCACCATGCTTTGTAACGAGCCAGACTGCCATAAGAGTGGAATTTATGCCGAAAAATCCACTTTCTAGTCACAACATTTGCACCAGGTGGACGAGGAACCAGAAACCACGTTTGGTTGTCGAGTATAGCCTGGTGCTTGAAGGCCATAGCCTCACGCCAGCGAGGATCTTGCATGGCTTGCCGATACGTCGTCGGTACAGGAGCAACAGGAGTCTCAACGGTGGAGAGGTTGAGCCGATCAACTGGACAAACGGCACGGCCACTCCGAGTAGTGGTGGTGGTCGGTGGCGGGGCAGTGGTCGCTTGACGGGAGCGACGCGGAGCCCGAGCACGGGGTGGTGCAGCTAAAGCTGAGGATGGGTTTTGTTTAACCGGCCGTATTGGTTTGGCTTTGCATATGGGCTTCTTTGGTTCATGTTCTAATGGGCTGACTCTGTGAACAGTTTGGTTTCAGTTTAGTTGCGTTGCGTGGAAAATAAATTTGGTGTGGTCAGGTATGGGTTCGACCCATTACCGTTCAACACGTCCTACCCGTGGTTCCCAAAACCGGTTCCTCAATTTGGTTTCTCTCTTGACTCTTCCCCGTTTCTCCTCCGCCGCCGCCACTGGCGGCTCGCCGTCCCCGCTGCATCCCCTCCTCTCTTCCCCGTTCTTCCGCCGCCGCCACGGCGCCCTGACGGCTCGCCGCCCGTGCCGCTCGCCGTCCTCGCCGCCCCTGCCGACTCACCGTCCTCGCCCCTCCGTCCAAGAAAGCTGCAGTATCCCCGGCGCCAGTCGACATACTCGTGGGAGCAGATAAAGGCGATGCCGGCGCTTTGGGGGAATCTCTCCTTTACAAGGCAGAGAGCCTGACGCCGTCTTCGATTCGAGGCTGCTCCTGCTTCGGCGGCCGGGTCGTCCACCACCTGGGTCGCGGCCGTACAAGGACAAGGACCGTGACTGGATGCTCGTCGGCGACGTACCCTGGAAGTGAGCATCCCTCTTGCGCCATCCTGCTCCCTTCTTAATTTCCCTTGATTTATTGTCTTCAGCTATGTGTGTCCAATTGACTTATTTTGCTGTGCTTGATGATATGATCAAATTTTGGATGTCCTTGATTTGGGTGGATTGACATAATTCAGTAGTACCTTCGCACGTGGTTTCAGTTGCGACTAGATTGCACTATTCAGTCATGGTGGGAGCTGAGTTAGTATGATCTGCTGGATTTATGTGGTCATTCTGGAGTTTTGTATGGCAGTGTACTATTCAGTCAGGTCGATGTGAGTCGTAGTGGAGCTGGAGTATTGTTCTGATATGTTTGTTTTTATTATTCAGAGATTGAGGCAAGAGGATTTATATTTGGCCCGGCGATTGCATTAGCCATCGGTGCCAGGTTCATACCGTTAGGTGAGGTTCCCTTGAATAGCTTCATTTGTGGATAATTTATCCCTTTTAATTCATGCTGCTACCATCTTAGATGTTCACTGTATATCCTGTGTTTTGTAAATTCGGAGGTCTTCATATTTAGAAATCAACTAGTGATTGAGCTGAACTCATAAATGTAATTATAATCCAGATTGTGTGTACTGTTTCTGGGTCTATTTATCTGGTAGTTTTTTTTTAGAAAATGGGAGAAGCCCCAGCCTCTGCATTGATCGATGCACACAGCTTTTTATTGCATAGTTTTGAAGGTAGTTCAACGTTTACAAATCAAGGATCACATAAGGTTGAAACAAAAATCAACCATCGAAGAATAGACACCATTAGACCTCTACGCGCGGAGACGTCTAGTATGCTGCCACATAACCCGGGAGAAGAAATCCTGTGCGACCGTCAGGATTCGGGCAGACCCAGTAACCATAAGTTCGCGCTGGTCCTGGGGCAGGAGATACGCCCACAGCTGAATCCAATGTGCTGTCATGTGTATAACCTGCATAATATGAAAATTCGAACATCTATTAAAAACAAGGTTGTTTCGACAATTCCATATAGACCAACAAAGAGCTGAAACGCCAATACGAATTCGAGCCTTGGTCTTTTTATCAATACCATTCAACCAATTTCCAAAGATATTTTTGATATTAGTTGGAGGTGGGATATTATATGTGGTAAAAACAACCCGCCAAATCAGCTGAGCAAAAGGGCATGAGATGAAGAGATGTTCTATAGTCTCCTCCGACCCACAAAAGGGACATTTTGTATAGCCCTTCCATTTTCTTTTAGCTAGATTATCCTTAGTAAGCAAGACCTTTCTATTTAGGAACCACATAAAAATCTTTATCTTCAACGGGATTTTCAATTTCCACAAGTATTTGTGTAAGTAGACTGTATGTCCATTCATCAAATCTTCATACATCGACTTGACCGTGAACTTACCATTTGCAGTTAGTTTCCACACGAAAGTATCATCTTGATCTATCAAATTGACTTCCATCAACCGAAGGCATAAATGGGACCAAGCATCCCATTTCTCCCCAATTAAAGCCCTTCTAAAACTCATATTTAGAGGAGGTGCAGCAGCCATAACACTATGTACAGAAACATTTTTCCGTAGGGTTATACTGTATAATGATGGATATTGAAATTTAAGAGGGTGTCCCCTAACCAAGTGTCTTCCCAAAACCTGGTAGACATTCCATTTCCAATTTTAAATGAACCTCTATTAAAGAATTCCTCTTTGACCCGCATGAGACCTTTCCAAAATGGAGAATCAGTCGGGCCAATCTCAACTTGAGCTAGTGTCTTACTATGAAGATACTTGTTATGCAGCAGCTCCTGCCACATCCCTTCCTCGTTTAACAATTTAAACAACCATTTGCTTAGTAGACACTTGTTTTTTTAGATCAAGAACCTCGATCCCAAGACCCCCTTGGTCCTTGGGTCTACAAATTATATTCCATTTTGTTAATCTATATTTACGCTTATGTTCATCGCTTTGCCAAAAAAAGCGTGACCTATAATTGTCCATTCTTTTCTGTACCCCTTTAGGTACTTCAAAAAAGGACAACATAAACATAGGTAGACTTGTTAATACCGAATTAATCAAGACAAGTCTGTCCCCATATGAGAGCAGCTTTCCTTTCCAACACCCTAATTTGCCCGCAAAGCGACATTCTATTGGGTACCATTCAGTATTACGTAATTTCCTATAATGGATAGGTACACCTAGGTACTTAAACGGTAAGACCCCCGACTCGCAGCCAAATATTTGTCGATATTGGTCTTCCACGTCTTTGGCCTTTCCAAAACAGAATATTTCAGTCTTGTGGAAATTAATTTTAAGTCCCGAGAGTTGTTCGAATAAGCAAAGTATTAGTTTCATATTGACAGCTTTATCTAAATCATGTTCCATAAATAAAATAGTGTCATCCGCATATTGCAAAATAGAGACTCCACCCTCAACAAGATGAGGAATCAGACCCCCTACCTGTCCATCCTCCTTTGCACGAGCAATAAGGATAGCCAGCATATCTGCAACAATATTAAAAAGCATTGGAGACATCGGATCTCCCTGCCTTAGGCCTTTTTTAGTTTGAAATTAATGACCAATATCATCATTGACTCTAATTCCAACACTCCCACCTTGTATGAATTGCATAATCGAATTACACCAATGTTGTGCAAAACCTTTCATACGCAACGCTTGCTGGAGAAAAGGCCATTTAACTTTGTCGTATGCCTTCTCAAAATCAATTTTGAAAAGAACACCATCCATTTTCTTCCGCTGAAGCTCATGGATCGTTTCATGGAGTACAACTACCCCCTCTAGAATGTGCCTTCCAGGCATGAAAGCCGTTTGAGTAGGTCTGATAACTTTGTGGGCAATTCCCGTTATTCTATTAGTACCTACTTTAGTGAAAATTTTGAAACTAACGCTGAGAAGACATATTGGTCTATATTGTTGAATCTAAACTACATTTTCTTTTTTTGGAAGTAAGGTAATGACCCCGAAATTCAATTTATACAGGGGCAAATTCCCGTGTCGAAATTGAAAAAACATAGCCATTAGATCATCTTTTATTACTTCCCAAAAAGTCTGATAGAACTCTGCAGGGAACCCATCCGGTCCCGGAGCTTTGTTCAATTCCATCTGGGATATAGCTTCGTACACTTCTTTTACCGAAAAATCAGCAGTAAGAATACTATTCTCCTCAGCCGAAAGTTGTGGGATATCTTGATTATAACTCTCATCTAACGAAAAATTGTTTGACTCCGGCGCCCCAAACAGCCGCTTATAATACTCTGTAATGTATATTTTCAGATTTTCGTCCCCCACAATGGTTCCTTCGTCTTGCTCTAATTGGAAATTTTTCTTTTTCCTATGTTTTCCATTTGCAATCATGTGGAAATACTTTGTATTGTTTCCACCCTCTTGAACATGTTTCACTTTAGCTCTTTGTGCCCATTTCGTCTCCTCATCCCGACGGAGGGAGCAAATACGGTCTTGAGCATTTCTCAATGTCTCCTGTTCGGTGACACTAAGCGAAATAGTTTCAGCCTTGATATCTAGATCATTAATGATTCGTAACAATCTTTCCTTTTCAACTTTGTATCTCCCACTTAAGTTCTTAGCCCACCCTTTTAAGAAACGCCGTAAATGTCTTATTTTATTTTGCCAAACCTCAATAGGTGTAGCACCTTTAGTGACCGCAGCCCATTCAGCCGCTATCATCTCATAAAAACCATCTGTCCTAAGCCAAGTTAGCTCAAATGAGAATCTCGCCACGTTACCCAAATGAGCCTGTACCCCCGCATCAATGAACAGTGGGGTATGATCTGAACCCGTTCGTGTCAAAGCCTGAACCGTCGCGAGTGGAAATTTTTGTTCCCAAGAAACACTCACAAGAATCCTATCCAACTTCTCAAAAGTTGGAGTTTCTCGTCTACTCGCCCACGTGTACTGTCTTCCTGAGAGCTCTAATTCCTTTAAATCTAAGCTCTCAATAATTGCATTAAACATAAAAGACCATCGCGGATTAAAATTATCATTATTTTTTTCTTCAGGTTTTTGAATGACATTAAAATCACCTCCCACCATCATGGGCAGTGGTTCCTTTTCACAAATCCGAGCTAGCTCGGCTAAGAAGGCTGGTTTGTGTGCATCTTGTGCCGCTCCATATACCGACACCAGAACCCACTCGAAACCGTCCCCCTTAGATCGTATGGTTAGCTTGACACAAAAGTCACCTGCTTCCATATTTTTAACCTGAAGTGTTGCTGAGTTGATGCCAATTAACATGCCTCCAGACCTCCCATGAGGCGGTAGACAAAACCAAATAAAATCAAAACCCGCAGCTAGATGGTTTAGAAAAGGTTGAGAGAAATGGGCCCTTCATGTCTCCGACAAGGCAATGAAGTCCAATTTCAAGTCCCTAATACTTTCTTGAATTAAAAAATGTTTACCCGGGTCCCGAAAACCTTCACTATTCCAGAAAAATCCTTTTAGACCTTGCATTTTAAAGTTCGTTTTGTTTTTTCAACCGAGCACTCCTTCGTCGAACCGAAGTGGCCACTGCTTTTTTTCCACGTTTTGTATTTTTCTTAATCGGCTTCGGAAGGAGATCCAAGTGATCAACATTTTCATCAGCCAACTCCTCGTCCTCCATGTCCTCGGATAGACAAGAAGCTCTACTTAGCACTAAGCTAGTTGGATCCCCATTTTCGTTAACATTAGTATTTATATTTTTTTGCAAGATATATAACCTTCTATCGGCCTCGGACTCTTTAATTAATCTAGCCGACTTTAAACAATCTTGAGTAGAAGCTCCCAAAGAGACCCCTAATCTAGTAGCTTGATTAACAATGTACTCATCGGAAAAAGACATAATTGAAAACGTGGGATTGAGATTCGTACCCGGGATGGAGTCACGACGCTGAGCCATAGCCATAGCCCTAGCCATTTGAGTGTCATCGGCATTAGCTTGAGCTCTAATGCGGCCACTAGAGCGGATCCCAATCGCCAAAGGATCAGGAACACCGCCGAAGGCCGCCACCTCGCAGCGTCGTGCCGTCGATGATGGGACAACAGCCATGCTCACCGGAGACGGCGAAAGTGTCCTCGAACTTCTAGCTGGCTGACCCCCACTCCATCCGTCACCCCCACCTGGGGCAATCGGAGAGCGAGGGGACAGCTCTCCCTCCAAAGGGGCTGATGTGTCGACGCCCACCGTCACAACCTCCTGTTGTGCCGGCGAGCTGACACTCGAAGATGCCACCATCTCCTTTATCATCTCCTCTGTAGGTGCCATGGGACCAACGCCCATTGAGGACACCAAAGAGGATACCGTAGCCTGAACTGAACCATCATAGTTTGGAGAGGCAGTCCTCCCTGCCCGCTGGTCATCACCCTGCCAATCAGCCTCGAGTTGAGCCGCATCACTGCTCCCACGGCTGCTATCCATCTTCTTGACTGCCGTGTCAACACACGCAGTGGAAACCCGGTCCACCATCATCTCCTCATGCACGCCAATGTCCGGGCTGGGTGTCAACGTCGCAGCCGGCGTGTCCACGCTCACCGTGGAGGCAGCCGTGTGCACAAGCTCTGGCTCGCCATGCTTATAGTGAGGACCTTGACTCCCAAATGAGGCTAGTTCCTCCTTAGCCTTTTGAATTGATCGACTAACACTCGGAGAGAACACAACTCCCCTCCTGGAAGCCGATTGCGTAGGGGGTGTAGCAGCCGACGTTGCTCCATTTGTCTTAGACCCTTGTTCTTCACCTCCACCTGGGGCAGCAGCAACGGTAGTTTGCTGAACATCATTCATAATAGTCTCCTGAAAGTCATCCCCCAAGTCACCATCATCATCGTTCTCATCCTTTTTTTGATCATCCGTTTCCATATCATCAAAAGCAATTCTTTCTTCTCCCTCAACCTCAAACGTGAGATCATAAAAGCCCTTCTTGATGAACAAAGGGAAGTGTTTCGGAATCTTGGACCAATTGAGACACCCAATAAGAATCCGAAGTACCCCATGTTGTCTAGTATATTTCATGTCAATCTTCAAAGTTTTCCCAAACATGTCCCCAATGGTCCATAGGAATAGAAAATCTCCTCGGTTAATCCATGGAAAACCAGATACCCGCACCCAAATCTCAGGATGTGTCTCCATAGGTTCCAGAACGTGAGCCCAACTGTCAAAAGTCATCTCACAAGTGCTGTTAGGAACCTTACAAGTACCAAAAACTGCAAGCCTTTCCAAATCAGGCCTAGTAGGAAACTGTACCTTGTAAACATTGTGACCAACCTTTTGAACATCCCAAAGAAATTGTTCAGTTGGCACTAATCTCTGAAGCTGCGCCACAATCTGAGGGATACTCAACTCTCCCTTTGACACAAGTAGAGAAGCCAGATGTAGATTTTCATGCTTAGGAACATAAGTATCAGTCAGTGGAGACTCGAAAAATAAGAGCTCCTCGTGAGCATACCCATATATAAGAATCCTGGGTTTAGGAGCAGATAACAACGGGCATGGACCAGTGTGTTCCGGTTCTTCACAAATGTCACAAATGGGCACCACACACTCAGCCATGAGGTGCCCACTATCTCCACATCTGAAACACTTCTTACCCTTCTTTGTTGCAGCGTTTGTGATCGCCAAAGCCAACTGATCTGCTGAAACCAAAGGGGCTGCATGGAGGTTTTGAGCTGCCACTCCATGTCCTTGACCAACATCTGGAACGGGAGGCTGCTGCACCACCTGCGCCGGTTGCGCTATCGGAACGACAGCAGCCACCGCCTGCGCAGCCACCACGGGCTGAGGAGCCGCCACGGCCTGTGGCGCCGCTTGCTGGGGTACCGGCGCCACCGCGACCAGCGGTTGCTGGGCCACCAGAGCAGCTGCCCCCATATTGCCAGCCACAACCGCACCACCACGGCCGACACCAGCAGCCTGACCAACATCCCCATATCGACCTCTTACTCCTCTGGCGTAGTCCACTCTACCCCCAGTTGGAGCAGCGCGACCTCGGCCGGCGGCAGCGTGACCAAAAGCGCCGCGCCCCTGACCACGGTATCCTCGGCCTCCAGTGTACCCATGGTAGCCTCCACATCTTCCCTGGTTAAAACCAGAGCCGGCATGGAAACCACCGCGAACACCAGCAGTACCATACCCAAACTGACCATAGCCGCCGAAAGCATGCTGATCTCGCCATGCCGCATCTTGACCATCTTGTCCACCGGCAGTGCCGCTCGGCCCCCAACCTCGAAGTTGTTTAACCGCGGCGCACCACGGCCAGGGGCGCCTCCCCCACGACCATGGTCGAAACGTCTTCCTCCGCCTCGGTTCGCCATTGCCGCTGTCAAGCTCGCGGCGGCGCTGCGTTTCCAGGTGAGTCCCAGAAAACGACGTAACCCTAATGCCGATGTATTAGGTTTACAAATACGGGGTGGCCATGCCGCCGGCCCTTGGCCCAAATGGCTTTGTGGGCTTTCATGCTGATCGGGCCTAGCAGGGCCAAAGCCCCCCGGGTCTCGACGCGGCGATGCACGGATCCTTGATCCGCAAATCCCGCCTGGTTTCCGACGTTTCGAATTTTGAAATTTTGATCCTGACACAGCTCCACAACTCGCCGGCGGTGGTGACCTTCGCCGACCAACGACCGAAGTCCAGCCACCCCGATCGATCTCCTCCGTGAACACCGAAGGTTCAAGCACTGGAAGTTTTGGAACTCGGAAGTTCGTCCGCCTCGCCGCCGGTACTGCCAACGAGTACTTAGGGCATTCGGCATCGAGTGAACACGAGAGAATTCGAGATGCGTACCTCTGCTGGTTGATTTTTTGGATACGTCGTGATGCCCTTGACGACGTCGATCCAGTAGTCCGTGATGTCGATGATGTCGGCGTCGCGCAGATCTTGTCGAAAGAAGTCTGCAGATACCGAGCATCCTGGCCGCCCTCCTCGACGGCGTCGTCTTCGTCTTCCTCCGTCGCCAGTGCCCAGAAACGTCCACCAAAGACGGTAGACGCAGTAGGGGTCGCGCTTACCACAGACGACGGTGCGCTATCGGCGTCGAGGCCTGCAGCGGCGTCCGTCGACGGGCTCCGCGGAGTCGCCCGGTCATGTGCTCCTAAATCTGATTGCTGAACTTACATAGAGTTATGTCTCGTGTTCAGTTGTACAAAGTTCAAGCTTTTAAACATGATTTAGTGATAAATGTATGCTACAGGAAGTATGGCAGAACTTATAATCGGTTTTCTTCTCATAGGCATGCTTGTTGCTGGCACTTATTCTTTCTAGTTGAGCCTATTTCTTCTCTTCTAGTATATTGTTTAGTTGACAGTAGGTATGTAATGATGTCTATAAGATAGTTGCTTGTTGCTAGCAGATTACAATGGCAGTAGGTATGTAATGATGTCTATAAGATAGTTGACAGTTCTCTGTTTTCTATCCGTGCATGATACTTGACAGTAGTATTACAGTGCACAGAGTTCATCCATGCATACAGAACTGGTCTAGCTAGCTGTTTTGTATTAAAGGTTTAATTAGCTGAAGTTCAATGTTCAATGCAAACTTATAAAATCCTTTCTGTTAACTTTTGAGCAAGTTTAGTTGCCTAACATAATCAGAAATATGATTGTATTTTTTATTGTACTTAGGCTGGAGTGATGAATAACATGCAAAGAAACCGGATTGAAGAACATGAGTGAAATGTCAGGCTGGACTTCCACTGACGTACCCACCAGCCTATCTGATAACTTGTTCGCTTGATTTCTTGGATTCAGTGTCTGAACAACTCAAAGTTTTGTGTTCTGCTCATGTCTTAATTTCTCTCTCGGATGCATTTGGAATTCATCACTTATTGTAAGATTATGTGCTCGTCAGTTGAACTATTGAGAGGCTTCAGTTTCGTACATGTTCCTATCTGTATCGATCCGATGAGAAGTGTTGTATGTGTGTCAGAAAGAATCATGGAGTTCTCCCGTAAAAAAAAAGAATCATGGAGTTCTTCCGTTCCTTAGCTCGGAAGGAGAGCATCGATCACATTAATTTGCACATTCAATGCAGCAGCTAGCTACTAGCGTGGCGAGCACGGGGAACCATTTACACCAAATGGTTCCGAACCCAATTCACCAAATGGGTATGCAATCAGGTTTAGTGCGGTTGGGGTGGAAAACAGAATGGGTTTAGTTATGGTTGGAGGGACATTGATACCGAACAGGTTTGGTTGGGTCCAGCGTGACATGCGTAGTCACGTGGGCATGGTTGAGGTTTGGTGTGGTTCCCAAACCATTCTCAGGTTTACGTGCAGCGGGCGCAGCCGGTGCAGGAGGCATGGCCGCGGCAGAAGAACCACCCGAGGCAGGAGAGGGTGGCACGGCAGAGAATCCTGCCGCGGCAGGAGTCTCCGTAGGTGACGTCGGCGACCTAGGGCACGGACTGGTGACGATCACCGGGGCCGAGTCAGCTCTTCTTTGACTTTCGGTCCAGCCTTTGCGTCCGAGAACCTCCCGCTACGACTGCGGGGGTGTTAGATTGTACATATTATGTTTGTATACATATTGTAGCTCTTGTACAAAATCCTAACCGGCCCATGTGTGCCTAATATAAATATTGGAACCCCACGACCTTGATGGTGCGAGGCTTCCCCCAAAACCCTAGCTTACCGTTCTACAAGTACTCCCTCCATCTATTATTATAAAACTTTTTGGTAAGCAAATTAACCTTGCCAAAACATTTTATAAAAGGGGACATAGGAAGTATATGTTTATAATTGCTTGCTTGTTTAGAAACCTAGTCACCACACGATACAAACCACTACACGATGAGACCGTCAATGCCATCAAGAAACATTGTCGGCTACGAAACTGATCGACTTCACTTGTCACACTGCAACCATCTTGGTGAAAGGAACGCTGCTGCAAAATAAGATGTGTAGAAAGTGGAGTACGTACGTGAGTTATTTTGGAGGCCAAGCAACACAATTTTGTTTCTTGACGACTACAACTGAGTCCTATTTTGCAGCAGTATCCAAACGGGCTGGTGGAACGTCTTCGAGTTGCCTGACAAAGGTTTCGTCTTCCTCTCTTCACACGCTATAGCCATTGCCAATGTCGATGGCTTTACTTGGCAGTACGTAGTGTTCTTGCTAGCAGCTAGCTCATGCTGATTTTGATGGCCAGGACGAAGCAGGCATGCATACATCCAGAATTCAGAAATTTGCGTGTTCCAAACAAAACCATCGATGTCTATGAAAAGTGTCTGTATGAACTTATAAAAAAAGCTTCTCGCAAACTGACAAAATCAACAAAAATGCTGTGTAGTCCATGTAGGCCGGATGATCACCATGTGGATTCATGGCGACTCGGCAAGCAAAGGTGTCGATCCAGCCGATAACTTTCAGCTTTGCATGTCACGCAATCTCTGTATGCGCGCCAAAAAGCCAAAAGTGGTCGTAGTAGGTCAAGTGACCACGACAGGTGGACAAGCATCATCTCCTTTTTGTTGCTTCATTTGTTGGTTGATGATTCAGTACCCGGGAAGCATATTTTATTGTAGACAGAAATTGTAGATACTAGTAATTTACTCTAGTACTGTTGTAATAACAGTATCGAGGCGAATTAAGTTGCTGTTCGAGCTAATTGAACGGAGAATCTATTCGATCTCTGCATTACCTGATTATTATACGCCGACAGCTAATTTGTTCTGTGACTCACTGGTGAGTAGCGACAGATTATATATGTCTGGTTTTGGCAGGGCCCTGGCCGCCTGCCCGTGGCATCGATCAACTGCCAGTTCCGTGCTCACGAGCGGTATGCCTGTAGATCGCAGTTAGACTCGTAGCTCAGGGTGCTTGCTTCTGAATCCATGGCATGTTAATTTGAACCCAAACACAAGACATCATGTGATGTACAGCAAGTGCACTCATTGCCTCGGTCATTTCCACGATTATTTCGGCTCTCCACTGACCGTACTCGAATTTCATGGATTTTTTTTTAAATGGGAGCCCAGCCTCTGCATCGAAGAGATGCATACGGCTTTTATTTTTTAGGGCAAATGCATACGGCTTTTATTTCATTTATTCCACATAAACGGGGGAAAAGCCTTACAAAACACGATCATACAAACCGAAGCCACCAAACAATGATAGAGCACCACAACTAACACGAACGATAGAGTAAACAAACGGCGCCTTGTGCCCCGGCTACGCCCATCGCTGGTTCCCTGGCCAACTCCAGAGATAGCACCTTGTGCG
This sequence comes from Poa pratensis, assembly GCA_947311845.1. Classification (NCBI taxonomy): domain Eukaryota; kingdom Viridiplantae; phylum Streptophyta; class Magnoliopsida; order Poales; family Poaceae; genus Poa; species Poa pratensis. The sequence goes on from CAMZMU010000110.1 coordinate 17,723,686, forward strand.
CACACACCGGAAGTCGCCTCCGCATTTTCCACCAGCCCATCTCCAACGTGTAGACTGAGGCGAAGACCCTCGCCAGGCCTGCCATCGACGGCTCTACGACGCCAGACGGCGCCACCGCCGTGCGCTCGTCCATCATCACGCGTTTGACGTTGATACTCCGTTGTGCCACGCAGCCGAGGCTCACCGTCGAAGATGTGGTAGATGCAACACCGCTCCACCTCTAAACCCTCCAGCTAGCACAAGCTCCAAAACGAAGCCCTCAAGAGGGAGAACGCCACCGTAGTGTCGTCATCGTCCGATCCGGAAGATCCAGATCTAGGGTTTCCGCCGGAGTTTCCCGAGCCTTCAACAAGGAGACAAGAACTGCATTGACGATACCTTCAACAAAGTAACGACGCCATGAGGCGCCGCCATCGTCCGTCGTGACCGAAGTTTGGGCGCGGTTTTCACCGGCAGTCGAATCCCGTCGCCTGGACGCCGCAATAGCGCACCATAGCCAGCGCCGGACACTTAGGCACGGGATCCCGCGATCCGTCGCGCCACGTCGCCGCCACCGGAAGCCGCCTCCTGACCAGCACCCCTAGGGGAGTGATGCCGTCGCCACCTAGCCCGGGGCCGCTGCCCCGACGTCCTTGATACGCGGTCAGCCGCACCGCGTGGCCGTCGGGCTGGCGTGGCCGTCGGCAGGAGCCTTCCCGGCCATGGACCGGATCAGCTCGAGCCAGCGCCGCCGCCGACCTAACGACCCACCCGGTCGCCGCTGTCCCGCAGTCCCCACCGTAGGAGGTCGGAGAAGGCGCCACCGCCCCGCCTCAGATCGGTGCCCGGAAGATCCCGCCGCCGCCGCGCCTCCCGGGCTTTTCCCAGGCTACACCTCCGGCGGCGGCAAGAGGAGGATTAGGCGCGCGGCGGCCTTGCGAGAGAGGGCTGAGGACGCCCCGGTGCGGCCCAGGCGCGGCCGCACGGGAGCGGAGGACGGTGAGAGGAGTGGCGGCCGGCGGCGAGGGGGTCGGGGGTGGTGGCGGCTAGGGTTAGGGACGGGAGCGGAGGTTAGGGACGGGTGCGGCTGAGGTTCCAGACCAACAAGCTAGATTTTTTATGGATAATACACAATTTTCACAAGATTTTTTATCCATGACTCAATTCTGTTCTAAAGAATATTTTTAGTATAAACGCTCCGGACCAACAAGCTAGATTTCATATTGAACAAGCCTCGGGACATATGTACTCCCTCCGTTCACTATTATAAAACCTTTTAGTTTTTTAAAGTGCATGTATCTAGACGCATTTAGTGTGTAGATTCACTCATTTTAACCCGTATCTAATGCATAACAAAATATCTAAAAAGTCTTATAATAGTGAACGGAGGGAGTAATATATTTTTAGGAAGTATAGAAAAACAATTTTTACGAGAACTACACCTATTTTTCTCAATTAACTTTGCAACTGTTACATATGGTGTGCAAAGATACATGAATGGGCTGAGTTGCAGATGGTGCTGGCTAGGATTTCTTGTGTTTTTATTATTTCTTTACATGAAATTTTCCTATGGGATGTATATGTTATTTTTTCTATATTTTATATTTATAATTCTAAATATGAAAGGCTTAGTTGCAGTCCAAGTTGTAACTGGAAAAGAACTCGATTGCAACCGTCGGTTGCAACCACACTTTGTAACTTGGAAGACTTAGTTGCAACCATATTTGGTACTGAAAAATTTCAGTTACAACCATGGGCGGAGCTATGTGGGGACATGTTTGTACAAATCTACACCCCTTAGTTTTGGCAAAAGACTTGAAATAGCTATGCTCAAATGTGAAATTCACTTTGGCACCCGGGTCCATATGCGCCCAGTTTTTAAAAATATATTTTATATGTCGAAATTTTTGGAAATAAAATTTTGTGGATACAACTTCACATTATATGTGTTCACAAAGTCGTTTCACGGGAAATCGGTAGTTATTGTGTCCCGTGTAAAAAAGAGAGAAACAAATCTTGTAAAAAGCCTTATTTTAGTACCAAAATTTGTCTTTCTTACCCAAGCCACAAAATGTGTCGGTTTTTCGTGAACACATAGCATGTTAAGATCTATGCGCGAACATTTGTTTAAAAAAAATACACTTGAAAATGCGTTGAAAATAAAGGGTGCATATGCATCTGGGAGCCAAAACACCACTCAATGTTTAACTCTCATGTATAGAACAATATGCATTAAATAAATAAGAAATCTAGGTAAATTACGATTCATAGGAGCTTTGTACACCCGTTAATTGGACGCTGGCTCCGCCACTGGTTGCAACCCCGATTACAAGTGAAAAAACTCAGTTAGAACCCTATTTGCAACTGAAAATACACAGTTGCAACCTCACCCGCAACTAGAAAAATTCTAGATAGAATTGTTAGTTGCTACACATGTGCAATTTGAAAAATTGTTCCCCAATCTTACATGTCGTATAGCGCACTACATTTTTTTTGAATAGTGGATTGGTTCAGAGGGTCTGAGAGCTTCATAATTCCACCGGTGGAGATACAATTTACATAAAGGACCAGAAGAAGATAGAAAATAACACACATGTCCTTACATTTTGCACAACAGACCCTAGAAAAAAAGCAATCGGGTCCTGCTCCACTCCACCACGCAGATTGCAAAGCTCGGCAGTACAGCCGACCGCACTATCGCCGGGGGCGAAACCACCTGGGACGGGGCGACGGGAGGGAACTTCATAGCTACGGATCGCAAGATCGGTAGCAGGCTAGATCTGCCTTTATTGGAGGGGCTTTCGGCCACCACAACTCCATCACCGACCTCCCACCTCAGGAGCTTGACAGAGAGCGTCGTGGTCGACTAACCAGCGCTAGGCAGCAACACCGAAGGGAAGAAAGTCAACGACATCTCGCCAATCGCCACGGAGGACCACACAGATAACCCTACAACTACAACAAGATGACCAAGAAGCCTACAATAATTGTACAGTGAGGGGCGGCTCCCCCGACCCATCGCCACCGGACGACAGAGCCGCCAGGAACGAGGGGAGAAGGAGCCGGGCAGGGCTCACGCAAATCAAAGTTGATTGTAGGTTGCTTCTCATGGTTCGCTATGCACTTATTAGTGGAGTCAACCGTATAACACAAGACATGGACCAAAGCATAAACCCCAAAACCACGGGACCCAAGAGACTAACAAGACAAAAACATGGCATTCGATTTAATTGAAAACAACATTTTTTTTGCGAATAATTTTATGTTAGATAATGGCGAAAATACCAGGTAATCAGCGTCCGACTGAGAATTATTCTCTGCGTTACTAAATATAAAATGTTTTACATGTTTCACATGTCGACTAGACAGAGACCAAAATGAGTGAACATACACACTAATGTGTGTCTAGGTACATATGGATGCATGTAGATTTAGAAAAAAGACTAAAGCATTTTATATTTAGAACCGACGTAGTAGATAACAGTGAATAGTTTTTAACATGTTTTTAGGGGAAGTAAAAAAGGAAAACCTAGAGGCTACAGCAGGTAGCCTGACATGCGAGATCGCAGGCGCTAGTTTAGCGGTCTGTCTCGGCGATGGCGACTCCACAGCCCGTCCCTGACCTCGCTCCAAGCCAACAGACGCGTAGAGACGCAGCAGAGCAAAACAGACACAAATCTCCGCCTCAGGATTACCCGAATCAAACCTCGCGTTGCATCTACAGAAGAAGACACAGGCCGAGTCTCCTGCTCTCGACTTGCAGGCAAGATCCAATGGCGCCCGACCGCTTCGCCTGTGCTCATTCACGGCAGGCAGCGGCGAGTGCGCACGGGGGGAGAAGGCCCCGGCATCAACGCTGTGCCACAGTAAAGCCACGACAACGTGCTGCTGCACTGCAGTTGGTAATCCCAGACGGCCAGGCTGGCCATGTATATATGTACCCAGGACAACAAAAGCCCCACAGTGAGTGGGAGGGACAAGCACAACTGCGTTACTACCACGCCTTGGCGTCATGCTAACTTATCGCCGGATTAATGGCGTTTGCATCTCGTGGTACCACTGGTTTAGTACCAGTACCTGGTTTAACCCAGCCAAAATCACAAGATTCCTTCAGCCTCGTGGTCGTCGTGGTGCTGGATCTGGACGAGGGAGGTGGGCACGGGCACCAAGCAAGGAATGTTTTTTGTTTACGGTGCTGGTTTCTCGGGCCACATTGAATCGGTTTCTTGCTGCCTGGATCACCCCCTGCTTTCTCCTCTGATTAATACTAATTTCTAGTGTTCTCCTTTACATTTGGTGTCTAATTTACTTGTACACTTTTAACCCCTTGAGTACTGGTAGGTACTATACCGTGCTAGTACTAATACACTAGTAGTGGTGTTTGGTGTGCCTTGGCCTCCCGGGCACCTCCCCTCTTCCTCCTCCTCACATGCGCCTGTGTGCTCGCTCATGGCGTGGTGCCAGAATGGCGGACAGGCTACCTTCTTTCCGGCGCTCTAGGGGCTTCTTGCGGCTGCCGGAGGAGCGCTTGCGCCGCCGCGACTCGGTCCACGCGCTCGTGATCTCCTGCTGCGGCCTCCGCTCTCCCCACGAGCTTGTCTCTCTGTGTGTGTGTGTGTGTGTGGCCAGGGCGAGATGCGGCCTCTTGCTTGCGTGCTGCTGGCGCTTCTCGCTTCGGTTCTTGGATCCGCAGGTTCGGCATTGCTCAAGTTTCAGCTTCTCTTTCTCCACTTTTCTTAAGCTTCCATGGCCTAGTTTGGGATCAACTGATGTAACTGTTGTAGATGCTTGATAATGCGAATGCTTTGCTGTTTCTCCATGATTCTTTGCCTGAATTGAGCATTCCATTTGTTGGGGAAACTCGTGGATTCATGATTTTCCCTTATGCAATGCACATGCTAGCTAGCTGATCTGTTGCTGGGAGACTGCGATTCACTGTTGTTAATTAAGGATTTGAGCAGACAGCGGGGTAGTTTTGTGAAGTCTGTTAGGACCAAGAGCATGTGCGCCTCATTTCTGAATTCTCATTAAGAGGGATAGTGCAATGTCGGTGCCTTGTCATTTCTCGCTTCCTGTCTTTTGTTGTCACTGCAACTTTAATTGCATCACATGTGCTTTGCTTTTCATCTATCTGTTCACAAATTCCCCCCTTTTGTCACTCTTGCCGATCTTTTTGGCCATAATGTTGTAAGAAGAATGTACTACTAATTTGGCGCCACTGGGGTTTACGATTTGGCTGGAAGAGGCCTGTAGGCTTTCTTCCACCCCATAACACTAATCTGCTGGGTATTATCATGTTGCATTTTTCGATAAAGATTATCATGTCGCATGCATATACTTGGAATCGTCCTCTTGTTTTCCAATTTTTGTGGTGAAAGAACACTGACAGTTAGCCTCTGATAGCAACCTGTAGATTGTCTGTTACTGAACTCTGAGCTTAGTTATTGCACAGTGCAGTGTACATACTTGCTCAATGAACCTGTGTTCTTCACTCCACTTTTAGGTACTGATCTGGCTCCTGCTCCCGTGGTTGGTGATTCACCTGCTGATCAAGGACAAGCTTCTAGTCCTCCTGAACCTACGTTCGCTCTCGGTCCAATAACTCTTCCAACAGGTAGCTCTGAATTTCTGTGATCATCATCGACATTGATGTGTAGGCCCTTACATTGCTCTGTTGCAGCACCCCTGACTCCATCAGCAAGTCCACCCCTCCAGAAGGGAGCTGTTAGCCCTGCAGTTCACACTGAACCGCAAACTTCACCGGCTCCGATTGTTCCTCCGCGAGGTAGCTCATTTTCATTAAGACATGGCATTTCCAATCCTGATGCATGCACTACTAACTGAATCTTATGTAGACTACAATGCGCCTCCTCCAGTTGAGTTTGCGCCTCCGGTTGAGTCTGCGCCTCCCGCGGTCACTGACGACGTGCCCCCGCCAGCAGCTCCTCCGCCAGTTGAGTCTGCACCTCCAGCTCTGACCGCGCCTCCTGCAGTCACTGACGACGTGCCCCCGCCAGCAGCTCCTCCGCCAGTTGAGTCTGCACCTCCAGCTCTGCCGCGCCTCCTGCAGTCACTGACGACGTGCCCCCGCCAGCAGCTCCTCCGCCAGTTGAGTCTGCACCTCCAGCTCTGACCGCGCCTCCTGCAGTCACTGACGACGTGCCCCCGCCAGCAGCAGCTCCACCACCAGTTGAGTCTGCGCCTCCAGCTGTGACCGCGCCTCCCGCAGTCACTGACGACGTGCCCCCACCACCAGCAGCTCCACCGCCAGTTGAGTCTGCGCCTCCAGCTGTGACCGCGCCTCCCGCGGTCACTGACGACGTGCCCCCGCCAGCAGCAGCTCCTCCGCAACCTGCCGAAAAACCCACACCAATACTTCCTGGGTCACCTGCATTGCTACCTTCAGTTCAGGCTCCTACTCCATCTGTGGCCGTAAAGCCTAACCTGCCACTAGCACCTCCTCCTTCTTTGAACAATCAACCAAGTAGCCCAATTGGATCAGGTATATATTCTGATAGTAACAATTCATAACCATTGGTTCCCGAATTCTTTGTGTGCCAAAAGTTAATAAGAATCGTGCAAATATGTCTATTCACTCATTATTCACCCTTCGACTCTCCCTCGCTAGGTAATGATGCCCCTCCATATCCACCACCAAGAAGCAGTTTCCCGGCAGTTCCTCCTTCGGCTTCAGGTAAATTGCCTCCTCCGGGTAGATCTAATTATACAACTTGCAGATCTTTTACCATTTTCCATTTCTCTTAGAAGTTCCCCCGGAACTTGTGAAACCTCCGATAGCACCACCAATTGTTGCACAAGCACCGGCTCCAAATACTGAGCATAATAATGGTGAGTGCAAAAATTGTGTTGCTATAGATATGATAATGTTCCTCCATGTCATTTGTCCTTAGATTGTGAACTTCATGTTTACTTTTCAGGAAATACAGCCCCCCCAGCAAACGCTTCCCCTCCTGCAAGTGGTAAGAACCATGGCATTGAGCGTGCACCTCCACCAAAGGAACCTAATAGTGCCCCGGTTCACAAATCACCGACTAGAGGTAATCTCAGTTTTTTTTGTCAGCTAGCTTGCAGAAGACAATGTAGCTTGACTACTAACATTCCTGATTTCAGCTTCTGCCCCTGCATCTAGTCCTTTGCCCCATGATACAAATATGCCGGCAATCCCAAAGAATGCTCCAACAGTGCCACGTGCTCATCCACCATCACTAGGAGTAGCTCCTAAACCAGCACCAACTAGCAGATCTCATCCTCCGGTACCGACGAAAGGAGAACGACCATCATTTGCCCCATCTTACCCACCACCCCAGGCTCAAGGTTCAGCATAATACCTCTCTCTGCTAGTTACCTAGCTATTGTCAATTGTCGATTGTTGCTTCAGATAGCTTGCCACGCTAGCGGCTTGGTACCTATTGTCACATGTGAACATTAAGATTCTCAAAAAGTTCTGCATTATAGGTCCTGACGTATCGCGAGCTCGAGCTCCGCGCCAGATTGGGGCTAAGGGGCAAAACCATCATGCACCTCCACCGATGTTTCGAGGTAATTATAGTTCTTCCTTTTAAAACACAATGCTTTCATTTCGTAGCACTAACACTTTTGTCTCCTTTCCAGGCCATCCAAACTTCCCTGTGCACCCTCCATCTGCTGCACCGGTGTCACCAAGGGCCCCCTCTAATGGCAGAAAAAGTACTTCAAAGCCTTCTTGGTTTGCCTCATGTGTTATTCGTCTTCCTCATTTCGTACAGATTTTTGAAACTTCAACCATTTTCAGGGCCTCGTGTTTCTCCTACCCTTCCACCAATTCCTCCTATAACAGAGCCCAAAGCACCATCAGCTCATCCTATTTGGGCACTGCCCCCACCGCCACCTAATTTAGGTACATTTTTCTTATGTGTTATCATATCTTTATTCTTTCAAAATTTACATACTGGGTCTGTGTATAACGTATAATATTAATGATTGCTTACCTAGTGAACGGTTACTATGCAGATTGCAAGTTGTTAACATGCCCAGAGCCTCTAACAGATCCTCCTGCGGGAGCTCCATGTGCTTGTGTTCTACCGATTAAAGTTGGAATCCGTTTAAGTGTGGACCTTTATTCATTCTTTCCGCTGGTTTCGGATTTTGCTGAAGAAGTGGGATCTGGGGTAAACATGGCACAGAGGCAGGTTCGTGTTATGGGTGCAAATGTGGCTGGTGATCAACCTGACAAGACAGTGGTTCTTGTGCATCTGGTACCAATGCATGTGAATTTTGATAATGCTACTGCATTCTCGACATTTCAAAGTTTGTGGAGCAAAAGAATTTCTTTAAAACCGTCAGTTTTCGGGGACTATGAGATTCTCTATGTTGTATATCCAGGTCTGCATTCTTGCTTGTGCCCCTGACCTCTCTTATTTGGCTATTACTGTACTCATTTCGTATTAAATCTCACTGTTAAGCATTTTGCACTTCTGCACCAAGAGTTTCACCAAAGGTTTGAATTTTGTTCAGGGCTTCCTCCTTCTCCGCCTTCAGCACCAGACGGTGATGGTAATGGTGCATTTGGCAACAGCAGAAATGCAAGGGCAATGAAGCCACTTGGGGTTGATGTCGGAAGACCCAAAAGAAAAGTGAATGGGAGCCTAATTGCTATTGCTGTTTTATCCACTGTTGTAGCGTTGATTATTTGCACTGCGGCTGCATGGTTGCTGATACTCAAATTCAGGGATTCAGATGACATGGCTCAAAGACATCCACATAGTGCAATTCCAAAAAATTCCAGGTCTTCTGGTATGTGTACTCACCCTTATAATATCTATAAATGCACCAGTTTGTGATTTCATATGCCTTGGCTGTTGAATTGACAGCAGAACTGTAATTGCATATTTTCAGTCAAGTGATGCCGACTGGCTATTGAAATTCAATGTTACCTATAGAGAAACATTTTCTGGCAATGTCCTTCGGCTATACCATCTACTGATCTACTTAATTGTTGCCATAGTTAATTGTGCCACATGGAGAGATACAGCCATGACCTCCAATGTAACATATGTTTCTGAACAACCCGTAAAAAAAACTTGCAACGGATAATGCATAAATAAGTCATATTTTCACAGCTTTATCCCAGTCATATACTCCGTATACATTAACTGATACCAATAATAGAGACATGTAAAGCTCTTACATTATCCTCACTCAATATCTACATTATTGATCTGGAAATTGTCTATATTGCGAGGATTAAATTAACCACCGCCTTTAGATATGTTTACTTCTGGGATCATTTCTAAATCTGTATAGGTCAAGCATATTTAGATAATAATAGGTCAAGCATATTTTTTACATAATAATAGGTAAGATATGGATGGGAAAACTTTTTTTCCCTTATAATCAAACTTGTTTTTCTTATTTCAAATGCTAACCCACAGTGCTTATACTTTAGTAGCCATTTTCTAGCATTTCAGATAAGGCTTTCTCACCTAACATTGTGTATCATTTCCTTTTTATTGTAATATCTGTCCATTTTCACCAGCACAAGTTTCCTTCCTGAAACACCTCATGATTGCAGGGACATGTCACACACTGTTACCTGGTCGTTATAGTTCACATTCAGGTCCATCAGGTTCACTAGGGTCAAGCATGGCAGCATACACAGGGCATGCAAAAACATTCAAATTGGTTGATATTGAAAAGGCTACAAATGGCTTTGATGATTCGACAGTACTTGGAGAAGGCGGCTTTGGATGTGTCTACCAAGGCACACTTGAAGATGGAACCACTGTTGCAGTAAAGGTTTTGAAAAGATTTGATGGCCAAGGTGAACGGGAGTTCTTGGCGGAGGTTGAGATGCTGGGACGGTTGCATCACCGAAATTTGGTCAAGTTGTTAGGCATATGCGTAGAGGAAAATGCACGATGTCTGGTGTATGAACTTATTCCAAATGGCAGTGTCGAGTCCCATTTGCATGGTAAGTATGTGATTGCAGATTTAATTCCATCAGCATATAGAAGTGTGCGCGGTTGATTGAAAGAAATTACTTCATGTGTTGACTCATTATAGGAGCGGATCGCGAGATAGCTCCACTTGATTGGAATGCACGTATGAAGATAGCCCTTGGGGCAGGTCGGGCACTTGCATATCTACATGAAGATTCAAGCCCTTGTGTGATTCATCGTGATTTCAAGTCAAGCAACATACTGCTAGAGCATGATTTCACACCAAAGGTTTCTGACTTTGGACTGGCCAGGACAGCGAGGGGGGAGGGGAACCAGCACATTTCCACTCGTGTCATGGGAACATTCGGGTATGGACTATATTCTTCTCACTGTCTTGAACTCTTGATATATGGTTTAAAACAAAATATGATATTCTGTCTTTCTTCTCAGCTATGTTGCACCGGAGTACGCCATGACGGGGCATCTTCTTGTCAAGAGTGATGTATACAGTTACGGCGTCGTATTACTTGAGCTCCTCACAGGTAGGAAGCCTGTGGACATGTCTCAGCCTGCGGGGCAAGAAAGCCTAGTCGCATGGGCTCGCCCATATCTGACAAATGTGGTAAGCTTACGTCAAGCTGTCGATCCACTTCTCGGCCCTAATGTACCGCTAGACAATGTGGCAAAAGCAGCTGCTATCGCGTCAATGTGCGTACAACCTGAGGTTGCGCACCGACCGAGCATGAGCGAAGTCGTGCAGGCCTTGAAACTTGTGTGCAGTGAGGGTGATGAGGTTCTTGGTTCAGGAAGTTTCAGCCAGGAGTTGGCGAATCATACTACAGCGGTTTATGATGTAACTGGCATGGAAGCGGAGAGGGTGCTGTTGTCTGAGATGTTTGGCTCCACACCTGTCTTCACTCCAGCTGCTGATTCAGGTTCCTTCCGCAAGCAGTCCAGCTCAGGCCCTCTGACGACAGGCAAGAACATGAAGTTCTGGCAGAGATTGCGAAACTTGTCAAGAGGTAGCATGAGTGAGCATGGTGCCTCACCAGATTTTGAGACACGCTCACAATGTAGCGATAGGTGAGATTTTTTTCTGTTCAGCTTCCAGTCTTGAACAAGATGAACATTGAACTGAGGCACTGAGTGGACGTAAAGGGTTTGAAGACCTAGTTTGTGTGTACATTACACATGTGGAGGTAAAGACTGTATATATAGTTGAGGATCATCAGATTAGCAGACCGCACCATGAGTTATGGATCACCAGAGGCTCTAATAAGATCTGCTCAGATTTGTGGTTTTGTTCCACGGGTACTGCCGTCCTGCTATGTGGCCATACACAGATATGCCTGCCTTTTGATTTGTGATGTTTCTCGTTTTCAGCCTGTCAGGAGTTAGTTTGTTTTCCCTTTTTGTTTGGTTAGCTGTTTAGCAGGTATTGTTGATGTATAGATTCAGACTGTTTGGCCATTGGAGTTTCAACTCCTTGTACAAGAGCGTCTGCTTCAATGAGGATAGTTTCTTGATGTTTTGATTATTTGCTGCTTCGCATCTTGTTGATCGACTTCTTTTCCGAAGAAACCATATTGTGTAACTCTAGCAGGGTTGCTTCTGTTTGTGTGCAACTTGCTGAGAACTGATGCTGATGTCGTCTGAATAGCAGGAGTCTGCAGCTCTGCATCTACACAAATTCTGAACACTCTCTCTTGCTTGCTCATATCCTGTTGACTCTTTCCTTCAGAGTACTTGAGTTAGCTCTAGGGCCACCTTCTTTACCTGAAAAAGTCTCACTTCATTTTCCAGTTTTGGTTCAAAAGTTTCAGCTGACGTTGCAAGTTTCCTTACCCCTTCTATTTTTTCCAGTCACACTTTTTTTTGGTCGTAAGGTGTGAAATTGCTGTCATCGCATTACAGTTACTGAAGTACCTAACCATATAGTTTATTTACTCCTTATTTTAACAAAGTAACAGACTGCTAGAAGCAGCAAACACTGAAAGCCCTGGAGAACCAAAACCTGAACCTATCTATGAAAAGCAGGCATCATGAGGACATGAAAAGTAAATCAAAAAATAATAACAGTGATAAAGATGAAAGTTTTGTGGTGGTGACAGGTTACAAGTACATGCTCCCTGGGACAAACGAGCTGAGGGCAAACTGAGAGAGTGACAAAGCAGAAAGAGACCGGCACTAGATGCCCGGCCATTAGCTAGGCTCCAACTGAGAGTAACACGCGTTGTTAAGCCTGTTAGGAGTTGTTAAACTCACATGGAGTACATATTTTAGGAAAAGGACCTGTCGTGTGAAGGATTCCAGACTTTTTTTTCTCTCTCGCAGATGTCAAAGTTGCAAGATGACATCAGTGCTCACTACTTGGTGCTCTCTGCTTCAACTTGTGGTTTCGCTCTTCGATGGGTATGTGTATGTCAGTATGTGTGTATATGCGGAAACTGTTTTTGCTCCAGAGATCTAGTGCTCCCTCCGTTTATAAAAAATCGAAAGTCATATTTGTGAGTTTTAAAAACTTATGAAAAAAATCTGGATGTAGGCAATGATGTATCCCACAAACGTGCAAATTTTTAACTTGAAATATTTTATATTATGGGCTACACAAAACAAACAACAAATGATAAAAAATAGAGATTCAAAAGCATGCAAACTTAGATCCACACTTATCTTATTTTTTTGTAGCTCAAAATACAAAGTATCTAAAGTTTATATAGGGTGACTCGGGAGATAAGTAGTTCCTACCTAAAGCCCTCGTAGAGACGTTCATGGGATATACTATTGGGTATACCCGGATTTTTTTTCAGAACTTTCTGAAACACATAAATACGATTTTTGATTTTTTTAAATTGGAGGGAGCACTGGATCTTGGGAGCCAGCAAACAATACCATATAATAAAATACAATCGCGTGCCTTATTAAATATATAATCGAAATCAGTTCGTATTTCATAACAACACAGTTCGTAAAATAAAATAAAATCGTAATCACATATACTTTGCAAAAAAAAACTATCTTTTAATCGTGCAGCTATAAGACTAGCAAATCAACAGAACAAGTACTTTGGTAAAATTTGTAGATACTTTTACATCAGATACTGAGTGTAATACCGAAGAAATTGGGTCCTTTACTAATCTTATACTGTGGCAATGACAATTAGTATTCAAACACAAAAATCAATATATGAACTGCCGTGTACCTCGAGACTTGAACCGACGGCCTCTATTAGTCTAGCGGCGGTGATGCGATCGCCGATGATCGGCAGTCGGCGGAGCGCTCTGACGGCTCGAGCGACGGCCGCTCCAGCCAGGCAATGCCCTAGCGCCTTTTCCTCCATGGGCTCTCTGTTATAATTTGGTGCTCCACATTCATGGGCCGTTGCAGTGAACGCGAAAGGAAAGGCCTAGTTTTTGCATTTTCTGGTTACATGATCTGTACGTTGATGGAGCCGCGTGTTGAAACTTTAAGTTGCGACACTATTGTTGCTTCCTTTGCTATATAATTTGATGCTTCTGTTTGACCCTTTATTTGCCTTTTCTTTTCCACTCTCCAGTGCTATTTTACAGATTCCAACTTAAGGATAATGTAGCGCAAGTTCGGATTTCAGGGTTACTTTTATCCTTTCTGAATGGCTGTGATGATTTAGCTGCCCCTGGAGAGCTTTCAACACCACATAAATCGGTAAGTTTTGTTCTATTCAGTTTGCTTGTAAAATAGGACGGCTTGTTCCACAGCAAGTAACCAGTCTAGCAGTTAACTAGTATTGTACATATTGGAATTGACATTCTACTTAACAGTATATGGAGAGAGAGAGAGAGAGAGAGAGAGAGAGAGAGAGAGAGAGAGAGAGAGAGAGAGATATTAGATGGTGCTTCTATCAAGTTATGGTGTGGTGGTTGTGTTTTCTCACGCACATACCAAAGGGAAAATATCCGGTGGAAACCAGTTTTCGGTGAAACCGGTGAAAACCACGAAAACATTAATTGTGTTTAAAAGTTTTAAGAAATTCTTAACAAAAATGCATTGTGTTAGGGAGGTATAGTTCTATAGACCTGTGAATTGGCAAGTTGAAACTCAAAAATGTTTAGCAGAAACTCAAAAGTGTTTAGCAGTTATGAAAATGACAAATTCAGCGATGAATAATAGCAAAATGAATAGTAGATGTAAACTGTACTATTCATTGTTGAATTTGTCATTTTTATAACTTCTAAATAATTTCGAGTTTCAACTTGCAAAAACACATATAATATTGGGTAGACATTTATCCATGTAATTTTCGTAAAGCAATACTCCTTCCATTCACAGTTATAAGATGTTTCAATATAAACTATATTCAGACCAAAATGAATAAATCAACACACCGAAAGACGTCTAGATACACGTGTTTCACAAAAATACTAAAATATTTTTGGAGGGAGTATTTGCTAAGTTTCATCAAAACGAGAATGTTACACTTTAAATTTCAAAGCTTACATCGGAGCACTTGTTTTTCTTCTTTTCACCTATGTCACGAATAGTCATATTATTTCTCTAAAAGAAAGCATACCTAAATTTCGTCTCAGCGTCCATGTGCATGATTTGTTTCATCATTTTTCAAACCTTAATACATTTGTTTTCTATATTTTAGAAACTGGGGCTGCCGTACCTAGGTTCCTATCAATGGTTGGTTATCTATTATCCAAAAAAATACGGCCTTTAATGCTTCTTCACTATCAGAGTTGTGCTTATTATTATTTTTTGAACAAGATAGTGTTATGATTCAAACTTATAAAAGGGGCACTCAGACTCCTTCATCTAGGAGGAATTGACAACCAGGGTAACCGAACTAGAAGAAATGAAACACGACAAGGTGATGCTTGCACAACGTTGATAGCAAAGAAGACAATCACCGGCGGAGCTTGGGCTCAATGCATGGGGGGGGGGGGGGAGAATAGGCCATAGTAAGACTGTTTTTTCGGGGGGGGGGGGGGGGGGGCAAATGGCCCATGTCAAAGGCTTTTCTTCCTTTGAAGCCCATGGGCTGGGGCTGGGGGTGGGGGGGGACGATGGCCCCCCTGACTTTGCCATAGCTCCACCACTGAAGACAATGGCTGGGAAGTGCCCAAGAGCCGGCCAACAAGATTAAGCAGATAAACAAAAAAACACGCACGTGTTGGGGACTAAGGCGAGGGACAATGTACCGGTGTTGCGACAAAGATTGATTATGTGGTGGTGGACCTCAACCAAGGATGAGGGGGTTATTCAATCTATTTTCTTCAACCCTTGGTGAGAATTTTAGTATTGTCACAATGGAGGAAAATGTAGTGGAATAAATAGGATGGTCAATCAACTAGATGTGAAAGTAGTATGATTTTTTTTTTGTTATAATCACTTAAAAAAACTCTTTCCGTTCTTGCAGGTGCCAAAAAAGTTATCGAGAACATGAGAATATGATATCATCAAAAATAAAGTTGACAATTTTGAGAGATTTATACCTTGACTAAGAGCTTGTGTTCTGCCGACAAGCTTAGTGTCAACGGAATTTTCTTGCTCATGGAACAACAAAATATATCTTGTGCAACATCAGAAGGCATGAGATTTTCATCGCATTTTCTAGTGTGGTGTCGCTCAAATGCACCATTATCATCGTTGAGGCATTTTGGTAGCACCGGACAAGACATCTTTTGTAAAAAATGTCATGTGCAATGTACTGATGCATCACAAGATGAATCGTGAGGGACTGAAGTAATTGGGGACGTCACTTGCCAATATAGAGTATTTGAAACATGTAATCGACCAAACTACCTAATGACAATTCAAACATAGCAAGACTTGGACTAGTATTGTGTAGTTCGGGACTCAAGATGAGAGGTATCTAAATTGAGCTAAATGATTGATATAAGTCGAGATCAACACACAAGCCAAGTAGTTATACTCTTTGAGAGCCCAACATATGCACTTGTCTTTGAGTAGTTCCCTTAGATCTTGTTGGTTATGGGGAAGTCCTAATCAAGCATTTATTGAAACATGGTAAATTTTTAATGGATGTTACATGTATGTGGTGATGTTCTTTGTGGTGTTGTGCGAATGTTGACTGCACAACATGTAGCCCTATGGGGACACTAAAAGACATCAACACCGCAGGGATGTGGGAATACGAGTTAAAACACTCACAAAAGGTACCTCTAATCCTCATGGAACTAGAAGATGACGACGAGCATCAAGAAACAGTGAGAAGGGCGCATGGTAATACCGGGTTAAATGTTGCAAATTAAAAAAATCGTTACCAAACCGTCAAGATCTATTCTATGAAGATATGATGCACCCCATAATGCTAGATCTAGATACTTACAAACAGCGCTGCGGAAAATCTTGTGTTTGTCGAAGTAGATGTTGGTGAAGCCTGATGAAGAATCTCACGTTCACGCCGGGAGGTGAGATTGTTGCCGACTCTGTCGTCGAGTAATTGCTTGCACAACCTGCTCTAACGGTATCCACACGTACACCGCGCCAATCCGTTAGCGCTCCGCCGTCTAGAGCACCTGGCGCAGACGAAAAGAGACAACGTTTCGACGTAGTCTAGGTGGTAGACCTAATAAACTAGATTAGATCTATATGAGATTAGAGATATCTAATTCTCAACACATGAGATCTAATTAGAGAGATAGAGAGAAAAGCCACAGAGGTAATTGTGTGTGTTGTATATTTTCCCTTGGGGGTTGGGGGTTTATATAGGAGGCCAAGGGGTAGGGAGGCTTGGGGGAGGGGTTGATCCCTCCGTCGCACCAAGGAGGAGGAGGAGTCCTCCAACTCGGCTCCCCCCAACCGACCTCCCCATGGGGCCAAGGCCCATCTAGGGTTTGGCCACGGAGGGGAGGCTCCCCCCATGGCGCCTTGGCCCACCCGACCCCTTGGGGCCTCTTGGTGGGCTCCAAATAAAAAAATTATTTAATATTTTCCAAAATAAATTTAATTATTATTTTGTCTAATTAATTACTAATTGAATATTTCCTTTTACAGAAAATTTCAGGAATTAATTACCTATCATATAAACCTATTTATATGATCCTGGAGACCTGGACCAAATGTCCGCCGACAAAACCTCCGGATAAATATTTCCCTCTTATATAAACCCTCGAAATAAATCCGACAGTAATAGAAACAATTCCTATTACCACGAGACATTCAATGTATGCATTCTATTTCTCTACAATTTCACTGGAACAAGTTCCTGTAACATCGGAGTGACTCCGACCACTTCTCATAATCACTAAGACTATAACTTTATTCTCTTAATAAAAGATTGACTCACAGCTTAAGTGTGTGACCCGGAAGGTTCGGTAACACATAGACATGTCCGGGTGCTTACCAGACAATAATCAGCATACCTAGACGGCCATACTAGCTCCTATGTGTTCACGAGTGAACGACATAACCTTTTGTGTTTCTCATTACGCCAATTCCCTTACGTACACGATACCAATGATATCACGAGGTGAGACAATGTGCTCTAGTGTGATCAAACCATTTGATCATCACACATACAAAACTCGTTCCGATATCATTCTCTTTTCTCATTCTGTATTCTCAATGTCGTGTGATAAATCACACTGTGTCTGGCTAGACGATTGGGGCGACATTGATAATACTGAGATGGCCTAGAGGATGTATCTCTTCATCACCTGGAGGAGTAAGTACCATTCTTGAACGATCTCCGTTCCATTACGTATTCTAGTTCACACCCAAAAACCACCGTTGTTATGATCCGCAGTTACGGCCGGACGGTTGATGGCAATCAAAGTGCGAGTATCAAATACGCGGTCACTAGATATTCTCATGGCATAGGAATATAGCTAACGAAAACTCTATATGATCAATTGCTAACTTCATCGTTGACGATTTGTCTCTTAGCAAGATCATACTATTGGGTCGGTTGAGTACTATTATCATTCCGATAATAAACTCCTATAGTTCTGTGAATTATACAAATTAAGTCCATGATCAGGAAAACGTGATGATCTAACAGCAAGATAGGCTAGTCTTAGAGACAAGACTAGGAACACTTTGTATTGTCTATATCTCTACACGTGCATTGGAGATTTTCTTTGAATACTTACTATTCAATTGCCAATGCAGTTGTAGCATAAAGATATAAACATTTAATAATAAATTTGGAAATAAATAATAACTAAATAATATTGTCTCTAGGGCATATCTCCAACAGGTAAGCGGTAGCGAGGAATGGAGGGTGATGATGATGATATTGGGGCAAGGAGGTCGACACTAGGGAGAGGAGCACATGGTGAGCATCTTCGAGAAATGACGAAATGAGTCAACATGTTTCTATGTGGATTTATTCTTCCTTTTATCAGTTTCTATGGGATGGTGAACCCTCTCCCTCCTCTCGCTGAGCACAACGATAGATGTCAGTCGTATCTACTCGATTGCGGCAGTGGGGGGGTCTGGATCTCCTCCTCCTTCCGCATGTGGGCCCGCAATAATTAACCCAAGTCAGTAAGGGCATGTTTGGTTCAAGGAAAAATGTGAAAAATATCACACAAATAGTATGTCAACATGTTTGGTTCAAATGAGTGAAGCAGATGAAAAACATGGTAAATTTACATTTGATGTCATTTTCAAAGAAAAAACGTGTAAATTTTGCAATCCACTTTGAACTATTTCCCAAATTCCTATGCATGAAGAAGACCAATACGTTTAAGGGCATAACATCATCCTAATTATACTTTTTCATGTGGGTTGACATCAATTTGACCATGTTTATTAATATAACCGTGTATATCCTATTTCCGTGCACCAAACACTCGTGTTGTCTTTCTTATCCTTTATTTTGCATATGCATTCATATCTCATTCTCTATTACTATCTTGTTATGCGAACCAAATAAGCCCTAAGAGAAGGTTAGAGCATCTCCAGTGGAAGGTGTGAATTTGGAGGCATACACCTCTCTATACACCTCCTAAATTTCAAGCGGAAGGTCTATATCGAGAACACCTATATTCCCTCTGCTATATTTTCTTTTAGTTGTTACCCTAGCAAGATGGATGGGTGGTGTATATTTAGTTATTTACACCTCACCTTGTGTAGTAAGGTGGATGGAGGTGTAAACTCTCCACCACGGTATACCAAGAACTGATTTTTGCGGCACCTTCCCGCACAAAAGATGCTTTTAGCTTAATCTGATTCAACGACCCAGAAAAACACAATCATGATCCACGCACGTGGATGTGACGAAAGAGTCAACCTTAATCAACACACCATGCATCCATTCACACACATATAGGGAGCTAGAAAACGGGGACACGCACCACGCGGCAGGCTCTTCTTTCACAGCTTGACGCGTAGCCGCTGGGAGCATCCAAGGTCTCGAATGAAGCTAGCAGACCCATGTCAACGGCTAAAAAAGCTTGGGCTTTCCGCATCCTTGACCTCTCTCTCCATTGTCTCCCCCGCCGGCGGCCATCATCACCATGGATCCATCGATCAGCTATAACAGTTACTTTCCCCGCCCCTTTTGTTTCTCGACATGCATGCAGATGCAGTGCAGACCCATGGGCGTGTCTGAGATGCAGGGCGGGTGTCAGGTATCTGTAGTGGCAAGGAATAGTAATATGTGGTAGTTGTGAGGGCATAGTAGTTATTTCCTATATGAGGCCATCTTGTATCCCTAGCTCTATATAAGAGTAGCTTGTATACTGTGTTCATCAACCAAAAATAAAAACCTAGTTATTATCTTTATTTTCTGCAATTTGTATTTCTGCAATTTATTTCCAATTTACAGTTTTTATCCAATTCTGAGCACCCGAGCTCCAATTCCCCTTATTTCTGCGATCCTCCCATGTCAGGATCATGATCCTGACAAAGTGGTATCAGAGCGGTTCGATCCATCCGGATCGCGCTCCCTCCCTCCCTCCCGTTCTTCTTCTTCGTCTTCGATTCCGGTCGCACCGGCGATTTCCCTTCTTCTTCTCGGGAGTTCCGAGTGGCAGCGGTCTTCTTTCTTCTCTCCGGTTCGATTCGCAGCAATTACCCACCCTCCTCCCCAAATCTCGTTTCCAAATCGACCTCCGTCTTGCTCCCGATTCACATCCATGGCGATCTCGCCCTCCCCCTTCTTCTTCCCCACCACTGCACCCGCGTACGCGCCCACCACCGTTTTTTTCGCCGCCCCCGTTTGGCTTCGGAGCACCAGCATATGGCTACCCCACATCCCCTTCCCCCTACACATTCTCCTCCTACCTAGCGCCACCGTCTGGTTTTTTCCCCGCCCAGGCATACGGCGTCCCACCCGCCTTTCCCTGCGCCGCCGCCTTCCCCTACGCGCCTCCCGCCTCCGCATACGCGCCCGCCCCGATTTTTCCCCATTACCCTTTGGCTTCGGAGCACCTGTGTTGGGCTCCTCCGCCGCTACAGCGTACGGTCCATCCAGTTTTTCCCCCGCCGCCGCCACCCACTCTACCGCCTTCAGGACGCAGCCGGACCGCGCGCCCTCCATCACCGACCTCGCGTCACTGCTCAAGTTCCACGACCGCGAGACAGACGCATCCTCCTTATCTGGCTACCTCTCCAAGGGCAACGGCGCCGGTGGCGAGTCCATCCCCGATGAGACGTTCGTTGGCAAGCACATGGGACCTGGGAGTTTATCCATGCCCAACGCCATCCCCGACCACAGCTTCGTCACGCTCCAAGCCACCACTGCCCCAAAACCATCATTCGGCTTCGGCATCACCAGCAGGTCCGCCACATCTGGTAACGCCACTGCATCAGCGCCCTTGTTCTGCAACACCAAGGCTTTGTCTCCAATTTCCACTGCTACAACGATAAGGACCAACTCTGTCTGGCTCTCCCCTGCTTGCTCAGTGCACCCCAGTACTGGTACCGCTTCTGTTGCCCCCCAGGTGTTTGGTGAAATGCCAACACCAAAGCTCGTCGCAGGCAACGCATGGTTCAGCTACTGACTACCGTTCTGGGCATCAATCTCCAATTCAGTTTACATGTGTGGCAGATGGAAACAGCAACCTCAGCTAGCAGAATATTGATGGAATGCCTCAAGTATCCTATGGTTTTGGTAATCTTCATCGTCGAAGTATCCTCCTTGCAGATGGCATTGAGCAAAGCTACTATGCGCTGTCGGAAGATTATCCATTGGAGCATGCTACTCCATCAATGTCACCTTCAGCACCGCACAATATTGGTGTCACAGCTCAGCTTCCTGTACCAGCACAAGCAGCAGATGTATCCAGCAAGTTGCCAAAAGAAATGCATGTCCATGCTGTATCTGAAGAAGGGCACCAAGAAATTGAACAGCTTCCCAAGTACTACAGTGAGTCATCTAAAAATCCATTACCTGAAGCTGTTTCAGAATTCACACTTGCAGACAATGTGGATGTTTCTGTGGCAACATACAAGCAGAGGCAGTGCATCCCACAATTATTAGAGTATACCTACACACCTGGTTGTGCAATGGGAGATGTACTCCTCATAGACTATAAGTGGAATATGGTGTTAAGTGAAGAAGGAAGAGAAGTATGGGATCCAGGAGCTTCAACACCACCTTACTCAAGCAAGTTTGGTGCTTATGTACAACAGCCAAGAGACCCAAGTTGGAATGTGATGTTACTCCCTGAAAGAAGAAAAGAGTGGGATCCTAGAGTCCCTATAATTCTACAATCGTACCTGCAACACCTCCTGCTGTTACACATCCAGGAGAGCATCCAAGCTGTAGTTCAACACAGATGAAAGCTACTGGGTACTGCAGCGTGAAATGCATTAGTTGGCTGAATACTGTTTTACAGTACACGGGTGATCAAGTAGAGGGTCTGAAACCTCTCTTCCTTGCCACTCCTTGGGATCCAGGTGTTCGGCTCCTGCAGTTAGAGATTACTTGCAACAGTACACGAACTATAAGACATCCTGAATGGTTGAAATTTTCTAGTCCTACTTCATGCGATTGTTCTGGTGAGGCTCCCAAGTGTGTCAGCAAGGCAATACTCAGTCTTGAGAGATCTACAGCAGCAACAGTCCAAGTGACAGTGGAGTTCTGTTTAATGGATGGGATGTTGCACAATGGCAGTGAGCTAAGATATGGACAATTAGCATACACGCCTCACGATACAGGTATTCATTATGCTAATTGGGTGACACATAAGGTACAATATTCTTGCTTGCAAACTGTTTTGGTCTGTCCATATGCCGTACCAGCCTGCTACTCTAGCATGCTCAATTCGATAGAAGCAATATATTCTGCAAGGTGTATGTCAACTGCTACTACACTATGCATGTTCTGGAGTGGTGGGAAAATAGCTAATGAAGGAAGAGATGCATGCTGTTTGGTTCCTGCTCTTTTGTCTTCCACACAATTCGCAGCCAAAGGTTCCAACAACACTGAACTTTGTGAGCTTACCTCAAGATGCATGAGTCTCCGTCAGCAAGGTGCCAAGAAGAGTTACAATGCAAAGAAACTGTTGTCTTCACCGAACTATCTTCAGATATTGACATTGGATATTCTCTTCATTACATTTCTACCTCCCTGACATATTGAATTAATTTTGAAGGATAATTGAAAAATGAAAAGTTTATGTAGAAACTTATCCATTTGTGACCAATGGCTTCAGGGGGGGGGGGAGTAATGTCAGGTTAGTGGCAAGGAATAGTAATATGTGGTAGTTGTGAGGGCATAGTAGGTATTTCCTATATGAGGCCATCTTGTATCCCTAGCTCTATATAAGAGTAGCTTGTATCCTGTGTTCATCAACCAAAAATAAAAACCTAGTTATTATCTTTATTTTCTGCATATTGTATTTCTGCAATTTGTATTTCTGCAATTTATTTCCAATTTACAGTTTTTATCCAATTCTAAGCACCCGAGCTCCAATTCCCCTTATTTCTGCTATCCTCCCATGCCAGCGGGGCGGAGCGGGGCGTGGCGTGGTGCTGTATCCTGTAGCGTGGGGGGGTGTGGAGAAATGGTGTTTAGTTAGTGGTGGGGATGATGCCGGCCCGGCCGAGGGAGAGGGACGACAAGGTCTCGTGATGGCCGCAAACGCTTTTCTCCTGCTTCTCTTGTTTACACCTCCAAACCGAACGAGGCAACCACGCGGCCCCAGGGAGGCTGCAGGAAAGCCACGGAGGATGCCGGCGGTGTGGGGTTTGGGTCCTCCATCGCATGCCTCCTCTCCATGCAAGCATGCCTCCTAGGGTTTGATCGAGTGAGAGAAGAATACGAAATGACTGCACGTAAAAAGGAATATACAGTAGGCTACGCCTGATGAGCCGCATGCATATGTCCTTGCTGGGCCTTACCCTAGCTAGCCGATCTGGCCCCGTTGACAACACAAAAGCAAACAAAACGCGATCATATCAGCATCTGCAAGCTCTCTGCAGAATACCTTTCAAAATTTGAAATCTTTTACTCGTCCTAGTTCAGCAGCTAGCCTGCTACACGCTCGATCGCCCTGCTGCCCAGACAGTCGCGCATACGCACAAAGAAAACAACAGTGCGTGCGCGTAGGCGTAGCAGGCCAACCCAAATGTCTTTCTCGTGCGAAAGGGACACGTGACGCCGCATTTGTCCGCTAGCTCTTGGCGGCACCTCCCCGGCTTTGATGCCTCGAATATTTGATGTGGAAAGCCTCCCCGCAGCCTACTACCGCACGATTCCAAAACTTACAAACCCGGCCCCACTCTCTACATTATTATCATCTACTACTCCGTATTGTATATATTTCTCTTATGTTTTCAAGCATGGCATCATTCATCCGATGGTCACATGTGAGCAGTGCAGACGTCCCAAGTCCCCACTCTGGCTATAGCTAATTCGGACAAGCCAACAAACAAAACCACCCAGCTTCAATTAATACTTCACCAGTTCACCTCAGTCCGTCTCTGTGGGAATTAATGGAGCTAACCGGAATTACGGCTGGTGCATTGCACTGCCTGCACACGACCTGACTCACTGACCGACTCACTGGCTGGCAACATCCTGATCTGCTCCAAAATGATGTTGCATTTTTGAATGGAATTCAGGCAGGGTCTTGTTCCTTTCCTGTTGGACTTAGTGAAAGCTGCCATGAAATCATGGCCATTCCCCTGAACAAGACAAGCGGAAGATACAAGCATTTACGGGCACCGAGGCATGCATGGCCAAAAGGAAAGCGTCCATCACATGCTGCATTTCTATATAGGCGTCTGTCTCATGGTAACTACAGAACAGCGGCGGCAGAAGGGTAAAAAAGAACCACAAACAAACAGGTTCTCTACTCCGATAGCCAGCTGTTTGTTTTTCTGTATTACTGATGTGCTATGACAAGTGAATAATGAGACCATCTCCCGTCGATCGATCGGTCAATGGAGACAAATAGCAGAAAACAAAAACCTTTCTGCCCGAAGCTTGCATATTGTGCATGGTTCATGCGAGCTTTGGGCAGCACATCCATTTTGCTGCCACCCAAGATCTCTCTTTGCCATAACTTGGGCTAATTACCAGGAGTACATTTTATGGAATGTCTTTTCATTCTTTACTACTGAGAAAAAGGTGTGTTAAGCTACTACTAGCAAGGTACCACAGCTAATTAACAACACATACGCCCATTCCTTGCACCTAAATGAAGGGTTTGTAGACAGCTACTACGACAAAAGAATGTATTGTGTGGAGGATTTAGCTTGTACAGTATGCATGAATCCATGTCTCAGAGTGGAACTGAATTAAGGAAAGAGATACGTTGGCATGTTTTTCCCAGAGTACAAATTCAGTAGGTGACAATACATGAAATGAACAAGAGACATTTTTTTATGGATGTGCTGGGTAAGTTTTAATTAATTTAGTTATATCTACAACTTTAACCACTAATATAAGTCAACATAAACATTATACTATGTAGTATGTCACAAAAATTATATCATTGGGTTCAAGTTATCAATGATATTGTAAATGCTAATAATATTTTCTAAAATCTTGGTCAAATTTAGTCAAGTTTGACTTTTCAAGGAAAACTATAGGCCTTATAAACAGGAACGGAGTGAGTATATTTTTTTGACATATCATTTATACTTTTTTGACCAAATAAATTGTCATTTTTTCTTAAACAACATGCATTCCTAGTATGTGGTAATGTTTAGATTGGATGGTTATTTCTGAGTCTGATGAGAAATAGTAGCGTGCACCAATAAGGCCTAGTATGCACGTATCGAAGCGGTAAAAGAGTTAGGGTAATGTTAAGCCTAATCTTTTTTGCTGCTATAAGATGGACACACCTAATCTACCAAATATGAGTAGTACAAAATTTTCAAATACTATACCTGTACTCTGTTTGGCCAGGACTCTATTACAGTACTATACAGCGAGACAGACACCGGCATTCCGGCAAAGGGTTACTGTTATAGCTGGTTATGAAGACTGAATGACAGTAGCCTTGGCAGACTGGGCAGAAGGGCGAAATCTTGATTAGTATTACAACAGTGACATGAACTGATCGATTATAACACTCCGTTTGCAAGTTCCATATATATATGTATGTAGCATGAACAAGAATTTATTTGCATGTTCGATATAATATAGCACCTTCAAGCATATACATGGATTTGAACAGCCCATTAAATCCTCTGAAAAGAAATCAAATTGAGTGGCAGCCAAAAAGAACGAACTGGATATCGACCTGAAGTGAGTCCGACTTACCAAATGAGAAACTTGACCGAGAGCAATGTCGGGCGTCCGATGAAGATGAAGCCAGGGTATGATTGAAACTGTTCAAGTGTTCAGTTCATCAATCGCGAGCTAACCAGCTGATTGCGAGGTTGATAGCTACTTCGCTAGCCGTGCCATGGCTCGCCGCTCTGGTGCACTTGCTGATCGTATGCCGCCGCCGAAGCCGACGTCGGCATGCAGGGATCGAACCCTGCCATGCTGAGTATGTCCCCGTGGGAAAAGGCCCGCAGCCCAAGAAGTCCCTCGTGAGGCCGTCGTTGCCACCCCCGGCATTGCCACTACCTCCGGCGCCGCCGCCATTGCCGGCATTGCGACTGGCACTGAATCTCTGGTGCACTCCGAAGTGAGCCGGCGCCTCGAACGCGTGCCCCCCGAATCCGGTGCCGATGGTAGTGCTTGTCGTCGCGCTGTTAGTGGTAACGGCAGCAGGCGCATTATTGGTGACGTTGGTGGTTGCGGCGCCGCTGCTGCTGAGGGTGCTGGCCGCCATCTGGCCTTGGCCCGACGGCCGGCTGAGGGTCGCACCCATCTGCGCCGCCTTCTGCAGCAGCGCGGTGGCCGACATGTGCGCAGCGGGCGTCCCCCCGGAGGCGGAAGGCGCCGCCGCGGACGACGAGAAGGAGGCGAAGCTCATGCCCGGCGGCTGCGTGCTGCCCTCCGGCGTGGATCTCCCATTGAACTCCTGGTCCATCCTCGCCGTCCCAAACATTGCCGGGGCGCCCTCGCCGGCCATCTCTACCTGCTGCTGCTCCGATAGCCACGGCTGCGCGAACTGTTGTTGTTGCTGCTGCTGTTGTTCCCTCTTGAGGCACAGTTCTTGGATGAGCCCGTGCCCGGCACCAAGCGGGTGCGACGCGTCCATCCCGGCCGGCATCTGAAACGTGGAGCTGCCGCCGTGCGAGTAGAGCAGCCCCGGATCCACCGCCACCGCCCTGGCGCTCTCCTCCGCGAGCGCGTCGCAGAAGGCCCTGTGCGTGATGAAGCTGTCCCGCCTGCAATTAATCAGCGCATGCACACGGACATCATCATCATCATGTCATGCATGGCCATGGCAAAAGACGATCGAAGAGGATGGTCGGAGACGTGCCGTGAGAAGAGTGTGCCGCAGTCGCATCGGTACTCGCGCGTGCCGCAGACCTTGGAGTGGGCCTTCCAGTCGGACTGCACGGCGTAGCGCTTGGCGCACTTGTCGCACTTCCACTTCTTCTCGCCGTGCTTGCGGCTGAAGTGCTTCTTGATGCCGGTGAGGTCGCCGAGGGCGCGGGAGCGGTCGTGGTGGACGCAGCCGGGCTCCGGGCACACGTAGACCTTCTTCCGGACCACCTCGTTGGGGTTCCGCTGCTTGAGCTTCCACGGCAGGTTGTGGCCTCGCCGGTGCAGCTGCAGGTTCTGGTCCCGCTGGAACCCCTTGCTGCAGATCTCGCACACGTACCGGTTCGTCGCCATCAGCGAACGCGGCGACAGCGCGATCACCTCCGCGTCGGGGTCTAGCAATCAGTCGAGAGCAGCGGATCCATCATCAGTCAGTCGATAATCAGCTGGTGGTAGTATATCGATAAGAAGAAGAAGAAGAAAAATTGAGCGGTACCTGGATTCCCCGGGAGGCTGCGCTTCCTCTTGGAGGGAGGCGGGAGAGGGTGCGAGGAGACGCTGGTCTGGTCGCCGGAGGCGGAGGTGAGGTTCGACATGTTCTCGTCGGCGGCCGCGGCCAGGGCCAGCTGCTGTTGCTGCTGCTGTTGAATTGCCGCCAGATCCTTGAGCATCATCTCGATCGATCGGTCCTGATCGACCGATACAAGCTAGCTGCAAGATCAACCAGCTCCTCCGGCTAGCTAGCTGCTGAATTTGCAATCAGATCTCGCGGGCGGGGCGATCCGCTGATGTGCATGTGCACGGCCTGCATGCGGTGGTGGTACTTGCAGATTTGCAGCAGTCGGTTGCACTACCCACGCCCAGTTGCGTCGTGCTGCTGTGGGGACGGACAGCAGCCAGCCTCTCTCTCCTTGATGAATCCTGAGGTCGGAGACTACTTTGCTGACTCAAAGAACTAGCTAGGCCAGCTGATGTGGAGCCGTGGAGATGACTATTGCGAGCAAGAACCGAGGTCTCCTCCCGATGGAGTGATCGGATTAAGCTGGTTGACGAGCTGCGCTGGAATAGAGTGGGGTTGAAGGATGAAGCTAAGCTAGGCCAGGTAGTTAAGTCAGCTAAGCTAGAGACTAGGGTTGATTGAGAGAGAGAGAGGAGGAGGAGGAGGAGAGATGCTGATGCGGATGAGGGAGGCAAGCGCAAGTGTCCACCCATTCTGATACCCGCGATCACACTGTACTCCTCGGCCCGCACGGAACGCTGGGGCTTCCTGTCTTTTCCTTTGGTCTCACTCTCCACTGCATCTTCCTCTCTCTCTCTCTCTTCTGAATTCTGGTGCACTGGACACAAGAAATCCCCCCTGTACCTTCTGTTACTGCTCACTAAACCCATCCCCATTCTGATCCGTGCTCGTTCCAGGGGATTACGAATAATGCTCCGGCTCCATACCATGTGGGTTCTCTCTCCCGTGCCATGCACAGTATGGATCTTGAACCTTTTTGCGAGGCCTCTTTTTTTTTTTTTTGACATCACTTTATTTTCTCAAAGGAGTGTTTGGCAGCTCTATCTTTTGCACCAAGACCCTTTCAGTCGAAAAGAATATTTGTTTGAAATTTATCAAGGGGCAAACATTTTACCCTTAATTTATACGGCTTGTTGTGTGCATCTCGCCAGTAATGGAGGAGTGTTTTTCTTTCACTGTTAATTTTCTTTTACGTTGGTGTCATGTGAATCTTACAATAGATAATTATTGTATTACAATATCAACTTTTTATATTTACCGTGGAACGTATTATTCGATCCAACATAATTTATCATTAGTTAGTGACCGTGGATTGAGAACCAGCCTACAATGGGATGGTTAGCAAGATGAGTGTACCTCCAGCCCACCAACGATCAAACCTTGTGTGTTTTGTAGACTAAGACATATCCTAGTGGTGGGGAGGGGCTCATGTCTTCTCATCCATCGAGTTCGAATTCTCATGCTCACAATTTTGGATGGTGTTGTCTACGAAAAATGCCACGAGGACCTTCCCCGTAGGACTATATTTTTTACCGTGTGTCTTCCATTGCCGAAAACTTTCTCAATGGGAGGCGGTGATACTGACGATAGCAAGGTGAATGTGATATATAGTTTCGCCAATCTTAGAACTCAGCGACTCCGCTCTTTACTACGAGAAGTAGGATTGTGTGCTTGTGGTTGTGTTCTGTGTCTACGTTGTACTCGGTTTTACCAACAAATAGTTAATGGTGTGAATGGTCTTCTTCTTTGCTTAATCACATTAACCTATTATTAGGATGAGATGAATATCGATGGAACTTACCAACACAAACAGTTCTCGGCCAACTCTATGCTCTCCAGCCTCGTGGGTAGCGATATCTAAATCTTGCAAATAAAACCCCGAAACTCAAATCCCCCTAAAATTTAAGTTTCTCTATTAGTATTTTAGCAAAAGGTACAATCCTTATTAAATTGCATTTTAAACAGAATTGTTATGGTACTATAAAATGTTGCTTTTGTCATGATGACGGGTTGCCAATTATTTGTTTTCCCCTTGCTCGTTCGCTCGCTCTATATGGTTCATATAGGTTGGTGTCTAATTTATTCCAGCTCGTAATATTTGTATAATTTGTTCGTAATTTGCGCACTATCCGATGCATGGTTAAAATCCTAGATCCTTATTAGGGCAACAATTCTCTGTTGGGCGCTGCACTATACAAGAATGATGCGGTTTTGAGAGAGGAAAACTCGTCATTTTACATATTGTATACATGTTGGCCCCAAAGTCGGTCAATGCTTAGACTTCTAAATAATCGGGCAGTAGAGTGTGCGCAATATTTGTGGCCGGGGAGGTAGATGGCGGTCTAATCTAAGGATTGACCCTACATCAACTTTGTGATTTTTCTTCTTTTATGGGACTCCTTTATTTACACTAATCATAATCACATTGTGTTCAGTTGTGTGTATATATATGTTCCCATTGGCAGGTCGATGTCGAAATTGTGAGACTATATCGGCTTGATACGATGATTACTATGAATCAACGGAAGCGTTTTTTCTGTGAAAGATCGAGTATTATATACTAGAGGGGTGAACAGGAGGTTATCAAAATTACTTCAAATTTGAGCAACTGAAAGCTAAAGCAACATCAGAAAAGTAGATCTAGCAACAACATGTAGATAAAGTAGTGCGAGAAATGAAGGTAGATGTGAAGAGACTAGATGCATACCAAGTTTTAAGCTGTTGGCGACAACTCTATTTCGTTCGAGAGACTAAGCACACGTGTCTTGGAATCTCGAACTTAGCCTTCTTCTACTTTAGCTCAAGATTTTCGAAAATAGCTCAGTCATTCATGGTAAATCCTGAGTTGATCTTCGAACCTTCACAACTTTCTCCAGGCTTGTTCCACAAATTTGAAGATCTAAAATGACGCCTAGCCGGTTTAGAGATGCCAAATATCCAAAAGTAACAAGTGAAGATCTCTAGGCTAGGCGATGTTCAAGAATAAAAAGGGGACGTCCTCGGAGAATGGGGAATGGATTTACATATTAAAGTTGTAACCTAGCCTGCATTGGTCGAGTTCCTCAAATAAACGTGGGGCTGAATTGAGTTGTTTGGATTGCACATTTTCATCCCACTTACACCGATTCTTCAAACCTGGTCATATAGATAACCTCGCAACAATCATTATCCTGATCCTTAGAATGCATAATGGACAGAAGCTTCATTCAGGTCAGTGGCTCCGCTCAAGAGTTTGTCACACAAGAAATAATTATTGCTCAAAAGAGACATAACATAACCATTTTTTGGTGGTACTGCCTGAGATTTGTTGCAACCGAGATTTAAATTGTGCGGTCATTGCTTGAACTTAACTCACTAACTGAAGAAAAATAAGGTTACACATAATCCACAACCTGTCATAATGAGTATGAGTATACAATAAAATTATGATATAATATATGTGCTAGTCCAGAGAGCAAAAACCGGTGTCACCATGGTGAGGAGCGTTGTTACAAAACTGAAGAACTGGGATTTGGCCAAATCGATAACAAACCATTTTTGCAAGCACAGACTTAGAAACTGGTTATATGAATTTCTGAATCATAGCACCTAGGGCAACCTGTAAAAATCGGTACCATAACTAAAAATAGTGAACATTCTTGGTAGCACCTGGCTTAACACCGACCATACCGCTTTGAAGGTCTACAAGCCTTGACGCTAAAAATAGCTAAGTCGCAGACATCGCAACATAGGCCGAAACCGGTTTCGCCAATGTTCAAAACCGGTTATATCAGCAATCATACATCATGTTTCCTCAAAGATATCATGTTTCCTCAAAAATTTCCGAAGGGTATCTTGTGGAAGATTGATCCTATCAGACCAAGTATTCAATGTTCACCTCTAACCTAGTATCTTACCCTCTTTATAGTACGACTTGTCCCATGCTCAAACTATTTGAAAAATTGTCACTAGTTTTCTAGCTCCAAACCACAATTTCTTCTCAACATTTTGAGGGGCGACACCATAGGTTAAACCATATACCTTGGGATCATAACACAATTTGACATTTGTCCATTAATTGTTTGTCAATAATCATCCAAAACCCATTTGTATTGTATGCATTTACATTATCAAAAAAAAGTCTACTAGTTTCGAGTAGTTGAAATCATTATAGGATATTTAAAGCCTCATAGTTTTACATGATTCCAAAAGTAAAGGAATGGAAAACACAAAATTACACAAGTTATTTGATTGCACCACGTAAAAACAAATGATTCTTTCAATACGATCGACGTTTTTTTTCCGCAATTTAACTTAAGTCAAGCCCTAGGTGAACTTCTCTTGGATTCAGTTCTACAAGTCAAACAGCCCATGTAGAAAAACTCTTAAGGATTATAATTTTCTAAAAAAAATGAGACTCCTTAAAATCAAATGCCTTAACTGTCCGGCAAGAGCACACGTCACGGTCGAGATTTATTTCAGTAACACAAGGAAGATGAGACATAAAGATCTCTTTGCTATGAATTTGTGATAGGTAGTGTACATGCATATGCATGTGTATCTTTCACCATCTCTTCCAGCTTTGGGTTTGGTATATCTGACAAATGTAGTGAGCACCATCTTTCAGGCAGGCAGGGCAAAAAAAAATTAAGGCGCACACCAACTTTGTCGCAAAAGTGGAAAAAGGGCCGGATGGAAAGGCAGGTATGATTTCGGGGAGAATGATGGGCTCTCGGCTCATTTATATTGTTAAGGAAGGGAAAAGGTTTGGAGCGATTGAGTGGTAAAGCGGGACTAAGCAAAAGGGGCAGCTTTTTGCCATTTACACACGCATCATTGGTCCATTGATTGAATTCACAGCCTGATATGCCCATCAAGATCAAACCCCACGCCCTGATGGATATAGACCCTGTATAGTATTGGTCTTCCCTGTCATTTTAAATGTACTTTTCCTCGTAGAGTAGTGTCCTAGTTGCTTCTAGTTAACCAATCTTTCTTGAAGTTGATGGGGGGAGTGAAAAGAGCATCATTCTGATTAGTGTGAATTTGAGCACACCCACTAATTAAACATGATGTCTCTATCCTTAGTCTGCTAATTAATTACTACCAGGATGACAAAATAAGCACTCCTAGTGCGCGCTAGCTAGTAATCCTAGTTTAAAACACATTTATGAATTATAGTTTTACTCAAGGCCAGAACAAGGTAGGGTAGCCAGCTAACTAAGACTTAGCTAGCCTTACCTCTAAACTAGTTGAATTTCGGCGCGGCGGCACGCCACGCCCTTTGCGAGAATTTTAGGCAGAGTGAAATAAAAAGGAGAAGGACAACATCTACATGGATAGATGAAAGAGAAGTAGCTCTAAGTTTCCGGCTGATACTCTTGTCATTGGAAGCTACATAACAGTGGCGATGCAATTTTCAGGTTATAAACACTGCTAAGAAAACAAAATGCTAATGAGTGGAAGTACGCTTTCAAGTGTAATAATTGGATATAAATCTGAATCTTATTTGGACCTCACAGTGGGGATTAAATATATAAGAAATGCATTGAAACTATATGATCAGATAAGGCCACATAAGAAATCATAGATACATCAAGCGGCAAGAATAGTTGATTTGCTTCATTAAACATATCATTACAATTCCAAAACGATAGCGCGCATATATCATATATAGATAGCGAACCAACCATCTATATAATATTACAAATGCTTAATAATCACTCAACTCCATAATTGCAAATAAATTAGTAGATAACTGTGAATGATAAGTTGAAACTTGAAATAATCAATCACGGTGAATAAACGGAAGCCTAACTTGTCACATAAGAAGTTGAAAATATCCGGCAAAGATCAAGATGTTGGACAATGCAATTTTGTTACCAAGTTCAGGTCTGATCTAGCTAGCAGTGTAGCTGTAGAAATATACTCTAATTTGAAGCTTTGCTGACTGGAGCATCCTTTTTGTTCTCCAAAGAGATCGTGAAGCATAGAACTTAAAAGTAATATTTGTTTTCTGCTATCAGAGTCAACAATTTGATATCAAAATTATAACGATAAAGAAATAACCAAAGGTCATGTGATGAAGAAACAAAAGTAGAGCAACAATAGTAATTTGGCACCGGCAACAACACAATAAATAATAGGTAAATGCCCCGGCCACTCTATAGAGAAGAAAGAAAAAGAGAATCTAACCGATAGTAGCCTCACCTGTAGTAAATCGAACCACCGTCATTCCCTGTACGGCCACAATATCCATTACATATGCACCCAACCTGCAAAATAATAAGTTTTTATGAATGCTACGGACCAATTGTGGAAAACTAAGCATCAAGCAGAAAGCCAGAGATATCCAGTCTGTACTAAGTTACCCATGAAACAATGTGATGATCAATTGCACCATAGTGGAACTACATCTTGATCTCCTTAAATACATGGATAGGAAAATTGCGAATAGCTAAACTGACAACTTGACCTTTTTCAGATTGACTGGCTAAATTTCAGAAAAAGAAAATTACCTCAATATCAGAGACTAATCCTCTCATGTGAATCTCGTTGGATAATATAAGCAAATACAATAGCACGCAGACATAGGCAGTAATCAGCCATAATTTGCACGGTGAAGGACCTACCGCCACCATAAACCACAATCTAGGCGCAATCAGGCACAAACATATCTAATGCAATCATCAATACCTTTTAAATTCCAATAAAAGAGGAAAATATTACATTAAAGAAAGACTCAGAGAGTGTCACCCGAATGTGGAAGGGTAAGCACACTAATGTTATTAGTATACTCATGGCCTCAAGGGCACCTGAGCATTATAATATAACACTAACACTCACTCGCTAATGTATAACTACAGGGCTTAATATTCGTTTCTAGTTTTTTACTAAAAAACAAAATCAATATGAAATGAAGACTCTGAATACATCAACCTTCTTTTCACTGCCCACGCCATCTTATAACGTAGGCAAAGTAAACAATATACACAACAAAACTGGAGGCAGTGTACTGTTGATCTAAAGTATAGTCAGTCAATTAGATTACAGATACACAAGTACTAACCGAAGGCTTACAGGTATATGGAAATTTGACCTGATTCATGTTTGTTGAAAATAAAATTGGCTCAAGTTTACATGAAAGAAGCGACGTAAGCTGCACAAATGTTCAGGGGAAGAAAATGGGAAACACACTATACATTCATTTGAAGGAACAAATAATGATAGAAGGCATTCCCGATTTGCACAATAAACACAGTCAGTTCATCTATGCAATCTAGGATCATAATCTAAATCCAATGTGTATAACTAACCAATGAATAGAGAGCAAATGGGAATTTACACCAGGGCATATGCGATAAGCATGTTGCGTATGCAAAATATACTCCAGAATTTTATATAAGCGAGACCTATTGAGTATAAGACATATTCCCGAATATGCCAAAGAGAATAAGAACATTAATCAACAGTAATAGCTAACTAAATATAAGCTCCTTTCACAATGTCTGCTGTCCTGAGTACAAAACCATGTAAACACATATTAAATATTAACTATCAAGCAAATTGGATGCTTGCATACTCAATAATGAATAATATCTTTTGCAAGTGTTTCATGAAAGGCAATAAACTAAATGAATGGGCGTCCCAACAATATGAAAAACAGCAAAATAAAAGCAAGCACCTGGACAAATTCAGAGAACAATTGGCCAAGACATCTTCTAGAATGTAAGTAAATTGTTTCATTTCAATATATACCAAGGGAACAAAATATTCTCTCGAAGCATATCCATCAAATAAATACAGCCAAAAGTCCCAACAAAAATAGCACACCTGCAGTAGAGTCAGCAAGGAAGTACATTAGAAATGGTCAGCGACAATGAAATACCTTTTAATTTTAGCCCAACCTGCAAAACTTTAAATCACAGCAAGTAATTACGGTAAATAAATCTAATCTTCTAATTTGAAGCAAGAAAATCCTACATTTAGCATCTTGGTAACCATACATGAACATCTGTTGTAGCCTGAAGATAATTTATAAATAGGCATGTACCAGATCTCTCTGAAGTTGGTACTACATATAGTTGAGTATTAGCATCAACCAGGTGTAGGGACAGATTTGGATATTTGTGCAAGGATAATATCACAAATGAAAGTAGCAACTCTGTGATAAAATACTCCCATCAAAGTTTACATTTCAATCTGTTGATGATCAAGATTCACACTGCTTCTTATCAAACATAACATTAAGTCGACAATTTTATATACATAAGTGCCATTCAATTAATTTGACATGATTGGCAAAACCAAAATAGGTAAAAAGAAAAGGCGAGAGTAAGTTGTACAGATTACAATCCACTTATCTGCATCTTCCCACCCTCAGCACATAACAGGAATACCAAAGAAAAAAACCTGCCGTAATGCTCCAACACATGGATAATGGCACTCACTCGTTGGCTGCAGGACACCTGAACTCAAAACCTACAGTTCGAGTATAAGCATCAACTGACTGCACGAAATACGGGCTTCTTTGACAGAAGCAACATTTGTTCCATAGAATAAATTGACCAAAAAGACATGCATCAGTTGGATAGACATAGAGCTGACCCTTGAGCTGCACCGTCCCCATATAGTCTCGAGGCCGAAGTGTTCTGGTAGGCCATTTTCAAGATATCTATAAGTACACAACCAGTAGAATATTAAGGCACGTCAAACCATTCTATTTTCTTTTGCAGATAGTATGAATATCCAGGAGTTCAGCAAGTGGTGTTCATTAGTAGTAATCATGTACTCAGTTGACTATCAATCTGTATCCTAAATGTAATGCACCGCAAAAGGTATTAAGTTTGTTTTAGAAGTTGAATCAATCAGTTGGGCAAACTGATGCACTGACATGGACATAAAATTGTGCTCATGTTTTCTTATTGTTAGAAGCTAGCTAATGCCTAAACCCACAGTCTGAACATTGATTTTTTTGTACATATAGGTTCAGATTAGCTTGGGAAGGCAAGCTGTACATATCAGATCCTACGTGGTGTGTTTGTGTGGTGAAAGTAAAACCTGTGGGACTGAATCTCTGTACTACTGAATTGAGAAATTGGAAGATGTGTAAGAGGAAAAGAGGGAGAAGACGCACATGATTCATCAGCTGCATCGTGAACCTCAACGGCCTCCTTGCGTCCGGCCTCACAGGCGCAGTCACCGGATCCGGCGCGTCCGGCCTCGCTGACCGCGGATCCGACGATTCGTCGTCGGCTGGACCAAAAAGCCCAATCTTTGTTGATGGGAGCGCAGCGAGCGGAGGCGACGACAGCGCCGCGAGGGAAGGTGGAGGGGAGCGAGTCGAGGGAGGGTGTAGCGGAGGCGGCGGTGACGCGAGTGGAGCTCGGCGGCGACCAGAGCGGAGAAAAGAGAGGGAGAGAGCAGCGAGGGAGCGCAGCCTCCGTGACGGCGGCGGCGTCGAAGGCCTCGGCCTCGATGGAACGCGCGGCGGGGTCGGCGTCGGCCGCCGGCACGGCGCCGTAGCGCTTGCAGAGGAGCGCGTCCCCGGCGAGGGTGTCCTCCAGGCGCTGCAACACCGCGTCCCGCGTCCGCTGCGTCGCCCCGCCGTGCCGGATGTTTCTCCTCGGGAGAGGAAGATGGGTGGGGAAATGAGAGCAGTCTGCGATCTAGGGTTAGGG
The DNA here is from genome assembly GCA_947311845.1 of Poa pratensis. Taxonomy (NCBI): domain Eukaryota; kingdom Viridiplantae; phylum Streptophyta; class Magnoliopsida; order Poales; family Poaceae; genus Poa; species Poa pratensis. The sequence goes on from CAMZMU010000110.1 coordinate 17,760,577, forward strand.
TTCAGTCTATATGTACGAAGGACCTATTTGGAAATTTCGTAAAATGCAGGGCCTTTTTACAAAAATGGCGTGGGTACTGTTCAACACTGTAGATCTACAGTGGCATGATCGCTGAGAGATCGCGAAACGGACTGTCTTTGATATAGTAATATATATATATATATTAGTAGTAATACAAGGCTCAGCTAGCCTCCTCATGGGCATAGATAGACCCATTGTAAAGTCTAGCCAGCTTGAGATGTCAATGTTTGCATTGCGTTTCATGCCAGAATGGTAGCGCTCCAGTGCTATATATACTGGCTACTGGCAGAGACAGGATTGCACTAGGAGCTACTGGTAGTATATATACACTATGATCAGCTCAGGTCAGCGAAACAACAGCACACATTTTGATGCAAAGTAGTCAGTCCCAAAATTAAAGGCTTTGGGACCGGCCGCCAGGAAAGCAAGAAAAACTGATCCCTGGCCTCGCCTGAGAGTGCAATATGCTGCTTTCAGCCACACCATGCATTGTCATGAATCAGCACATCACCCTGGGCCAATAACATCTTTTTCACGAGACTCCGGTACGTACGTTACGTTCCATCGAATGATCGACTCACGACAGGCCGTGTCCAAACAGCAGAGACGTATGGTTAGTAGTGACCATATCTGTACTACAACGAAAAAGAGGGGAGCCACGATTTTTTGAAGATTTGACTATCTAGTCACCCTAATGAGCTAGAGTGGTTCGTCGTGCCTTCTCCAGTTGCTAAAAGTGCGATTCAAAATTGAATAACAGATGCAAATTATAATACAAGTGTAAAAAAAGAGAAACATAGACAATGAAGGAACCACAAACGTTGAAAAAAAATACAAGTGTAAAAAAGGAGGACCACAAACACACATAAGAACTATTGATCGTACCCAAATGAGTGTAAAAAGATATTGGTGTTGAAATATAATTGCATGTTCTCTTCCATGAGATTGGTCTTTGCTTGAACTAGCTAGAGCATGAAATTCTACAAGGAATCATGACCTCAGGTTTCAAGGTTAAATCCTGACCAACGCAATAAACATAAATATCGCGGCCTCGCTAAGGATGACTCCAACGGGCCGACGCATCGAGTCCGCGTCGGTCCGTTCCTGTCCGCGAGGGCCAAAAAGACGGCCCAACGGGTTTTCTCTCCGCCGCGCGTCCGCCCGACGCCATCCCCGACCACATCCCCTGAGCGTGCGCCCTTCCCCGCCAAGTTCCAGCTCGCGCCGCCGGGCGCGGCGGTGCGCGACCGCGTCTACGTCCGGAAGGATGATTGCTGGTGGTACTGGAACCACGCAACCCTGCTGCCGTGGCCAGATGTCAAGCTCCCAGAGCATTGGCATCTGAACCCGCAGCGCATCCCGGTGCCCCCGATACCGACGAGCGACCGGGCACGGGACAAGGAGATCGAGCGCCGCCGCCGCCGCCTCCCCCGCGAACTCCGGAACGACCCCGCGTTCGCGGCCACGTCCCGCAACTGGACGGAGTGGTTCCGCGACGAGCACAACCTGCGGCGGCAGGCGCTGTACACGAGGGCGCCGACGCCGCCATCTGGGCGGTGGTCTCCGCCACCGCACACACTGCGCCGCGACGCGCCGCCGGTGCCGCGCCGCCAGATGCGGATCGGGTCTCCGCCACCGCCCCCTGCGCCCGTGAAGACGGAGCCGGAGCTCACGGAGGAGGAGCAATGGGAGGCCATCAGGCTGGCCTCCCTCAGGACAATGGCGGAGGACGAGGAGCGGCGCTGGGCGCTGGTCCTCGCCCAAGTCGCCGACGAGCAGCAGGCGGCGGCGGAGGCGCAGCAGGCGGCTGTCCTCGAGCCCCAGGAGCAGTGGTACGAGGACATGGAGGTGGAACTGCCACCTCCGCCTCCGCTGCCGCAGGGGATGATCCCGCAGCGGTGGGTCTTCAACGGCCACGACTGGGAGGTCGCACAGGAGGCGCAGGAGCCGCCGGCCGCCGTCCCGCAGCGAGGAGGGCCGCCGGCGCACCTGTGGCAGGAGCCGCCGTACATCATCCTCGAGGATGATGAGGAGGAGGACAAGAAGAAGAAGTAGAAGCCCGCGAAGGGCAAAAATTTTAGGCTAGTTTAATATTTTTATTTTGAAAAGTATTATGTAAACAGGCCGTTTGTGGCCCATCTCCCCTAACTATCAATGAAAAAGGCCCATATAGGACCTGCTTAGTTGCAAAAAATACTACAGGGCGGACTTGATGCGTCGTCCCGTTGGGGGCACTGGCACCAAGGGCGGACATGGCCGGACTGGGCCTGTCTTTTTGGCGACGCAAACGGACCAAACGCGGACCAAACGCGCGTCCGTTTGCGTTGGCCCGTTGGAGTCATCCTAAACACTATCTAGTTGTACAAGCCCTAGTCATGTAACCTAGACGTGTGTCTAGAAAGCCACTGGCCTAGAGGGGCGCGGGTGGGGGAGGTGATTGAAATATACTTGCCTAGCCTATTCTATTATATCGGTACTTTGGTTGAACTGGCTAAAGCATGCAGTTTACAGTTTGAATGGATGATCAAATTGCTATGAAATTAAAGTATATGAAATCAATTGATTGAAAAATCTTTATGATTGACCCGCTATAAATTTCTAAAATCTAAAGAGGCCTTAAACTAGAGGAAATGTTTCTTTACCATCTTTTATATTGTACCCACCAGAGCTATTTAATTTTAGAGCAACATATTCTTCACCGGCCATTTAGTGTTCACGCTAAACAGTTAGAGCCTCTATTCTTAAATTCATGTATCTAATCAAGCTTCCTAAAAGTCATATACTGTTGGGTAATTAAGACCAAGTATCATAGTACACTATAACCCTATTTATATAATAATTTTGACTATGTGGAAGAGAGACATAAGAAAAAAGTCCAAGAGTGGTGTCTAATGTAAAAGCGGGCCTCTACGCGTCATCTAGAGAAAAATGTTAAAGTAAGAAAAAATCGTCCTAATAGTCAATCTTATAGTCCGCTCTATGATATCACAATTAATAATTATACCTTTAATGACATGACAATTTTATATATCCAGCCGTCGAGAAGTGTAAATGGAGTCCAAACTCTGTGGAACCTTTAAAAAAAATCAAAATTGGTATCTTAATGTTTCAAAAAAGAAACAAAACTCTGAGGGGTATATAATTTCCAAATAGAGCAATGTGCCAAATCTCAATTCAAAACTCGTCGTATCCTAAGCTACACAAAAAATAAAAAAATCTAACAAAATTTCAAGCTTTTGACAATCTGCACCTCACTGGTTGACATCCACACGTTTGTCATTTCTTGACAGCCTACAATGTAACAAATTTTGCACACAACTAGATTTTGACATTATCTACACCTTATTTTCTTTTGAAAGTTTTAAATGCCAATTTTGAATATCTTATAGTCAGATTTATTTTTGAATTGTTTGAAACTTTAAAAATACTATTTTGAAAAATTTGAAATATATAGCTACATGTAGCTTGGGCTACAAAGGCATTTTTCTTACATGAACTGACTACTTCTGTTACAAAATAAAGTCTAAAAGAACCAAGTAACTTTTCGAAATCTTCAAACTCTTTCTTGTTTTATGACACAATTTTGTACTGTTCTGAAGAAAGCCACTGACACATGACAACGATAACAAACCACAGACTTGTAAATATCAAAGAGGATTCTCCGAAGAAAATTAAGGCCCCCTTGGGAAGACAAATTTAGAAGTTTAAACAAATTTAAAAAACGAGATTCTAGGAGAAGCTGATGGAGGGTAGCTTCTGGTAGAATCTGGAAAATAAGCTTAAAAGAAGGGGCCTAATTTGCCGTGCACGGGAGTTTTGCGAGTGTTGGGATTATCATCATGAGGCATGCACCAGCTCTACACCCGCGTTTTAGAGAGACCTACAAAGTTCTACTCCCTCCGATTCATATTAATTATCGTTGAATCGGATGTATCTATACATGTCTTAGTACTATATACATCTGATTGAGAGATAATTAATATGGATGAGAGGGAGAACTAATTTATTTCCATCTTAATTATTTCAGCCGATGTATCCGCTCTACTCCACGTTTGCATATAGTCATGCACACTGGCGGAGCTAGGGGCCGACCTGGGCCGTGGCCCGCCCAGGATTTGTGCAAAAAATACATCTATGCCTATTTATTGATGGCCAAATCCAATACCACTACAGACCCAATAGCGACCCAACCAACAAACGCCAAGCAAACTTCCATAAAAAAACAAAAGCACCAAGCAGAATGGCAGCCTCGCATCCATTCAAAGCAGCCCAGTGCCCCACACAGGCAATGAGCACCAAGACCTCGCTAAAAGGACACAACAATGTACCACAAAAAAGCCCAAGAAGGCAAGAACACACAGCGCGCTGGTTTGACTACATTTTGACAAAGAAAAGTGTCGCTCGTAGCTAACTACTCCATCTTTGTTACCGAGTACATTTTATTAGATCATGCGTTTTCGCTAGTTTAGGACGTGTAAATTTTTTTCCTTCTCCAAATTTTTAGGTAGCTGTTTAATAGCATGATTTTGACTCAAGTTTTCCCCCAAAATTTTATGCTTAGTTAAAAAAATTCTTCTCTCTTTTCGTCCGGCCCGCCCAGATATTTCTTTGAAGCTCCGCCACTGGTCATGCATGATTCATTTGTGCGTCCTGTAGCGGATGGACGGAGCTATGCTGGTCGTTTGGCAAGCTGTGGCCGAACCAATGTCGTTATCATCTTCTCGTGTGTTGAGGCATTCTTGTCAAGTAGTCCATGGCATTGTCGATTGGCCAGTTAGTATGTATCGTACTGTACTTCACTAGCTACTGACACTGCTAGTAATTAAACCTATCTACGATCCTCGGCTGACACTTCGGCGATGTACACGATCGGGAGTGATCGAATCGAATCGAGCGTAAATGCAAAAAAAAAAAAAAATCAAATTGAGCGAGTACTGCTGGCGATTTAAAAAAAATGAGACCGATCAGGACTAGCCCATGGTGGCTTCTTTTTATAGAAGAAGTGCTCCTTAGTGAGAATTTCAGAAATTCGTCCCGGACAAGGCTTAAACTCTGGTTGCCAGATTTAACCACTACTACCTTTGCCACTGGTTGCCAGGTTTAACTCTGGCGATTTGATCCGGATGGTTTCTATGAAGAAGAAAAGTGAGTGAGGGACGCCAAGGATACCATGCTCCACGACAAGGACGGGGGCAACGGCACAAGACGAGTATTAGTTTTGTGCCCGGTGGCCGTGAGCCGCCATGATATCACTTAAGTCTGACTTAACTTCTTCAACAGGGGTCGTCAAATATGTGTCTGGCACTCTCTAATTGACCCTTTTAGATGTCGGATATGTGTCCACCATATTGGGGTGTTGTTCTAGCGGCGCTCACCAAACCGTCCGCCCCAATTATCTCTTAATCATTTCTATCTAAATTCTAAAAAAGATTTCGTTGCAAAGTTTAATAATAATTCTAATATAGAAAATATATAATTTATTACAACAATTTAAATTTAATTTTTTCAAGTTCCTGAAAAGAACACATGGAAATCAAACCGGCGCTGGTTGAACTACGTTGTTCCATGAGACCGTTTTGCAGTTGCTCGTGTATTGTTTCATCACGGATTTTTCGATGCATGGCAAGAAATTCAGAAAACTCGGCTGGCATGCCCAGCTATGGCTAGACGCCTGATAATCAAACACCTCGTTGATCAATGGACTTCTCGTGTCTCACTCACTCTCGATGATGTGCATGATAACACAAACATTTATGATCTCACACATTTGATCTAGCGACCAAGATAGACAAGGGTATCAGACAACGACAAACCTAGCCTGGAGCACACCAAATGGCCGTTCCGCATCTTTGCGGACAAACTCTTACATCTTTGCAAAATGACAATTTCCCTCGCCAACAGGGTTACAGATAGTCTTCACAAATGTTAACCAATATGGATAGAAGCCATCCGCAAGATAGCACCCCATATTATACTCATGGCCATTGATAACATAATTACACTCCAGAGTTTGGCCTTGAGATAGTCTGACAAACACCGGAGAGCGTTGGAGCACACTGATATCATTGTGAGCACCGACCATGCTAAAAATGCGTGCCAAATCCAAAGATCATAATCTGCCACAGCCTCAAGTACCACACTGCACGCTCCATGATGTCCTGACGTATACATCCCTTGTCTAGCGAATGGGTAGTTCTTCCAATTCCAATACATGCAATCGATGGTCCCAACTCCCAAGCATCACCGGAAATCCTCTTGCTTGGCCTTGTGCCATGAGACGACATGTGTCTGCTTCATTTGGTGCTCTCAGATATATATCTCTCTAAACACTGCCACTACTGCCTTGCAAAACCTGTAGGTAGCTTCAACGGTCGTGGATTCAGACATACAGAAATAGTCATCCAATAAATCTGCGGGAACTCCATATGCAAGACACCTAATGGCGGCCGTTCATTTCTGCAGTGCGAGAATTCAAGAAGGCCGGTGCAATATTTTTTCAGCTCGAAGTAGTCATCATATTCTCGAACAGGATGCACGATTTTTCGGAATACTTCCCTCTTCATCCTAAAGCGCTGGCGAAATTCATGAGATCTGTTTGCCGGTTCTAGGCAAACTAGTCACTGAACAAGAGTATGTCGCAAGTTGTTCTATAACGGTTCTTGTTGGCTAGCCGCCCTTTCACCGATCCTCCACGCTTCGGCACAACATCAATCTCGGCTTGCACATCTAGAAGAGCGGACATGACCATCTCATTCTCTTCGTCGTCGGCTGCAAGGGCGGGAGTCTCCCTCATCATTTAGAGAAACATAAACTCGTCGTCCCTATCCATAGCCTATTGGACAATATAAAGCAATTAAACAATGCCACAAATGGACAATCATCAAATGAGCCTATTGGTGAACGGCCGAACACCTTGTGTACGGACGACAGGGAGCAAGAGGCGGAGCTGGCTGAATGAGCTGCGCCGGTGCAAAACGAGGGCGGAGACCGGCGGGGTGCGGCGATAAGCAGGCCTGCGTGATCGCTGCGGTTAAATCCCGCGGTGCAAATCGAGTTGGCAACAACAGGGGGTGGCGGCGATGGGGTGATTCGCCGGCGAGAGAAAACAACAGGACGGGATGGGGCAAATGAATCAGGGCGCCCCGTTGTGTGTGTACGATAAGTGGGCCATGTCTATCGTAGGACATGTCCGGGCAATGTATGGCACCCCCGAAGAGACCCCAAGTTTGGAGTACCTTTCGGGTGCGAGACAAAAATCAACTTGGCCTAGACACTTGGTGTGCCGCTGTTGCTGATGTTTACATCTGGACCCCCAATGCCTTTCGGGGTCATTTGTGGTGCCGTTGGAGATGCTCCAAATCCCGGCAGTTGCTTCCTGTGGAGAAACTCCGTTGCAAAATAATGATTTTGTTGACGGGTTTAGTGTGTATTCTAGAAGATTAATTTAAAGTACTCATGTGTTCTGCAACTACATTGACCGACTGTCATGTACTCACTCCGTTCTAAAAAGGATGACTTCCATTTGTATACATGCGAACGTATCTAGACATGTATACAAATGGAAGTCATCCTTTTTACTAGAACGGAGGGAGTATTTGTTCCCCCACAAAAGAAAAGGCCATAGATTATCAAAGATGTGTACGTACTCAGTATGCTCCAAGATTTTCGGAGTTTACGAAAATATCAAGTGAGGCATCTCCAGCTGAATTCAGATTGAGAAGTGTTTTAAATTTTGAAATTCAGATTGAGAGTGTGAGTGCCTTTCGTGGGCTGATGGGATGTTGATTAGGAGAAAATGACAAAAAACCACCACATTTGCGGGTGAGTTGTCACATAACCACCACTTTTGTATTTTTTGACACGTAACTACACCTTTGGGGGCTAGTGTGTGACGCTGAGCACAGATTTTTCTGTTTAGTTTTGTTAACACGTTTTATGACAGGTTAGACCCACCCGTCAGGTCTACATGGCAAAAACAAAAACCAGGTCAACGATGTCTTTTCTTTTTTCCTTTTTCTTTTTCTCTTCTATCCCGTAGGCCTCCCCGATCCCCACGTGCCGCCGCCGCTCCCTGGCTTCCCTGGCCGCCGCCGGCCGCCCCGACATCCTGCCGCATTGAGTTGAGCTGTTCCCAGTCCCGTCCTCCCCAGCCTCGCCGCCTTTATCTCCTCTGCCCCTCTTCTTCAGCTCACCTCCAATGGCTGGCACTGTGAGGAGTAAGCTACCGGCGTAGTGGAGCTCTGTGAGTAGATTGCGGTGGTGGAGTCGGAGGGATCTAAAAGAAGGGACAGGGGAATAGTGTGTGGGTGTCTAATTTGGGGCAGGAAAACGAAAGGTCGAGGCTTTGGCCGGAGTTGGGTTCTTCGACCGCCCATTCATGGCGCCATGGAGCGGCTTGTGGGGCGGTAGGGCCGGCGGCGACGGCGCCTACCGGGGCACGCCGGTGGCCGTCAAGATGGAGAACCCCAACTGGTCCATCTCTGAGATCTCGCCGGAGGACCACGACGACGAGGACTTCCTGGTCGGCCGCCGCAAGGGTGGCCGCGGCAAGAACGCCAAGCAGATCACCTGGTTCCTGCTGCTCAAGGCGCACCGCGCGGCCGGCTGCCTCGCGTCCCTCGCCTCCGCGGCCGTTGCGCTCGGGCTCGGCGCCGCCGCCAGGCGCAGGGTGCGCGACGGGCGGACCGACGCCGACGCCGCGGAGAGCCCCGTGCTGCGCTCCCGCTTCTACGCCTGCATCAGGGCCTTCCTCGTCCTCTCCATGCTCCTCCTCGCCGTCGAGCTGGACGCCCACTTCAACGGCTGGGACCTCGCCGCCTCAGCCCCGGCCCTCCCCATTATCGGCGTCGAGTCGCTGTACGGCTCCTGGCTGCGCCTCCGCGCCGCCTACCTCGCGCCGCTGCTCTAGTTCCTCACCGACGCCTGCGTCGTGCTCTTCCTCATCCAGAGTGCCGACCGCCTCATCCAGTGCCTTGGCTGCTTCTACATCAAGCTGAGGCGCATCAAGCCGGAGCTCAAATCCACGGCGCTGCCGGACGCCGAGGACCCTGACGCCGGCTACTACCCCATGGTGCTCGTCCAGATACCAATGTGCAACGAGAAAGAGGTCAGCGTCGCTGCAGAATTTAGCTGTTGCTCTCCACGCGCGCCAGGGACGTGGCCACGGCCGGCTCAAGACCCTTGCCTCTATGCTCTCACACGGTGACCCGGTGGCATGAGCTAGCGCCGCCACCGTGCTCCGCGAGCACGCGACCTACGCCGGCCACGGCGCAGGCGAGCTCGAGCCCCAGCCAGTGGCACGCGCGAGCAAGGGCGGACGCGGGCGCCGGCGGGCCCGGCCACGGCGCAGGCGCGGCCACGCGCGGGCGAGCTCGAGTCCTGGGCGCCGGCCACGGCATGGGCGCGGGCGGGCGCTGGCCACGGCGCGGGCAAGGTCGAGCGCCGGCCACGACGCGGGCGCGGGCAAGGGCGGGCGCCGGCCACGCGCGCGAGCTCGCCAGAGGGACGCCGCGCGGACGAGCGAGCTTAGCTGAGCGGATTGGTTTCGGGAGTGCGGTGACCTGCTCTTTTTTTTTCTTTTTTGCCACGTAGACCTGACTGGTGGGTCCCACCTGTCAGAAACACAGTTAGATGACTAAACAGAAAAAACAGTGCTCAGCGTCACACACTAGACCCAAAGGTGGTAGTTATGTGTCAAAAAACACAAAAGTTGTGGTTATGAACTCACCCGCAAATGTGGTGGTTTTTTGTCATTTTCTCTGTTGATTAGAGATGCAGCGACAAAGGCCCACACTTACCCGTGAGTACGCTGGAACTTCGGAGCAAGCAAACAAAGCTCTTAAGTAAACTGCACAAGTAGGCCGAATCAAGATGTGCCGGAACTTCAACAGATCCAGACTATCCAACGTGTCCAACTACTAGCATCTCTAGCCCCTACCCAAATAAGAAACTGAGTCTCTCTCAAAAAAAAAACTAAGCATTCTCGTGCAGTCTTCGTTTGTTTTGGTATCGTCCTTCTCCTCTGTTCTCATCTGAGCCCACTGGATTATCAGAGAAAAACATCTGAGCCCAGTGTCATTTCACCAGGTACTGGATGTCTGGATCGATCCAGCAGCGAGTCCAGAAAGTAATGGGCTGGGCCAAAACTGACTTTAATAAAGCTTCATTTCGTCTGCAGAGACGTAGAGCCTATTGGTCAGTCTTCCATGACATTCAGTTTCAATGTTCCTCTTCTCAAATTTCCTTTTCGATGATTCAACTTTGCGAATCAAGCAGACAGCAGAAACAGAACTTGGGAGAGAAAAATGGACGCATACTTCAACATATAGTATATAAAAATTAAAGAAAAACATATATGTAACGAAAATTAACCATTGGAAAATGAGGAGTGATGAATATGGTGATGGCCTGGTCATGGTGCATGGTGACATAGAAACATGCTCTAGAAACGCAATAATGCAACGGCCCATGCACTCATCAACCCAAGTCTTTATTGATAGGACTCGAGGTAGACTGACTTTTTTTTGACAAAATGCAAATGAAAATAAATTAGAATAGAAAAAGAAACGAGTGAGATTGCTCGACGTACCGGTGTTTCTTCACATCATGAGGTGTTGTTCAGTGACGCCGCCGATCTTGTTTTGTGGTCGACGAAAGAGGTTTGTAACGCGCTGTGCTTCACCTCTGGTCTTGATTTCTTGGATGCGCCCATCGGCGTGGCCTTTTTCGTGGAAAAGAAGGAGGTCGATGTGAAAGCCTAGTACCGAGCTCATTCGGTGCCAACACTGGGCAACGTCTTCAGATGTCGCTCCCCTCCTTGGAGACGTTGTTGAGGAGCCTCTCTTTCTCTTTGGGGTGAAAACCAATCTCTAGGTGTAGATGACGGTGGCGTTTTCTTCGCCTCTGTCTGGGGGAAGTCGTCTTGACGTGTCGACGTGTGGCTTTTGCGTGGTTTTTCTTTTTTCGTCTTGGCCGGTGAAACGTAGGGGTAGTGGCTCCGAATGGTTGTTGTGCGTCGAGGCGGCAACCTCGAAAACCATGGTGGACAACAATTTCATGGGGCAGGGAGGTGGCTTAGCACGACTTGGACGACAATATTTTGTTGCTAGTACGGCGAGGTTGTCGGCTTGGTCGACGCTTCTCATCGAAGACTGCTTATGTTTACGTCGGGGCAGCGGACTCAAATGTTGGTGCACGGTTGTATTTTTATGAGCTGCTTTTCTAGTGCGGCTCGGGTTGTGGGCGGCCAGGTCACAATGTGTTGCGGCTCAAGCGCAAACGTTGTTATGTCTAGATGACGGCCCCGGAAAGTGACGTTGGAGGTGTCAGAGTTTTTATGCGGCAATATATTTGCAGGGATGGTATGAGGCCAAGATTCGTTGGGCTAGCACTCACACGAAGATGTATACTTGTCCGCCCCCGCATGAATACGGGTAACAACACTACTCCTACTGTAGTGGTGTTTGATTGATTTGCGAAGGGTGTGGTCAAATTTCTGTATGATTTTGTGTTGAGAATGTATGTTTACTATGGGAATAGTTGGCCATATGAGAGTTGCATGCCCATTTCACTGTGTGGCAAGACCAGGTTCAGTTAGGTGTGATCGTGCATGGTGTCAGGGCAATGACCTAGCGATACACCAATCCACGATTCGTGTCGATTGACATGTCGATGTTTTCAGGGTCAATTTGTTGACTTGTAGCGGAATGTATCCCTTTGGAGGCAGGGCCCATCCCGTTTATTCATAAGTGCTAGGACTGACAAGACCCTCTAAGTTGGCTGCACGGCTTATGTCGTTTGTGTCTGGCACTAGGTATTATGTATATTCGTCACGCAGCTGAGTGAGTGTGGTAGAGCAGCTGGATGTCGGGGCGGTGATCTCGAAATTTCGGTAATGTTGAGTGTGACGATCTGATGTCTTGTTTTTTTTTTTTTTTGAGATTAAACAGCTACTATATTAATTAACCAGCACCATCAGTTGCCAACAAGTTTACAATGAACTCCGGAGGGCTCACCCATGACCTACTAAGCTTATTACTGCAACCTTCCTTTGCTAAACGATGAGCAACAGCGTTGCCAGATCACCTGGTGTGAGTGACAGAATAGGCAGCAAAACCCTGGAGCAACACCTTTATTTCTTCTACGAGAGGGCCATGAGTAGATCGATCTATCTCTTTGCTCATCAGCTTCGCCACCACTCCACTGCAATCTGTCTCCAACTGAACCTTGGAAACCTGCATATGTCTGGCCAATACCACCCGCGTCGGGGTTAATCTTGATACTATAATTGACTTCGTGTTAGCGCAGCTCTCCTGAATGGTTGGCTTCTTCATCTACGCCGGAGGAGCACACTATGCCTGCTCCTCTCATATCAGTCACCACATTTTCTCTTTGGTGTTGGTAGGAGAACGTCTGGTCTCGTCGGAGTGGGGTGTGGGCTTGATCTTGGTTTTTTGGTTTTCATGTGGGTTTGGCCCCGTGTATAACGGTTTTTGTTATGTTCTACTCCGTATTAATTAACTTGACAACTCTGGTTCTTCATAATTAAATAAAAAGGATAAACAAGAACAAAAACATAAAATCATATATGGCGTGTTCCCTGTACAGCACTTGTATTATTGCCCATGACTCCATTGCTTTTACGGTACTGAATTGATTCAGATCGCAGATATCAACATCGTCACACATAAGGGCTCCCAAGCAGCACACGGTACGAAAGAAGAAACACCTTCACCTAGTGTGATTAGTCACAGGGAGGACATAAACACATGGTTCCTTTACTGCTGAGCTATCGCAGAGAGCATTTGTTCACTTTAAAATGTGGTCAATATTCCTGGAATATGAATGAAGATTCACCGGCCACCAAAAAAGGATTCCGAGTCATATAATTCGTGTCAGGCGCCGCTAGGTGCCGTGCCAGTCACCGGTAGTGGCGACAAAACACACACGAAAAGCATCAACCGAGCTGAGCTGCGCCGTTGAGCATGAAACGTGCGCATGTCACCATCTATCTTCTTCCTGTCCATTAGTGCAATCTTAAGCTATCTAATCAAGTTAGTGCTGTGCGATGACTGCGATCCAAGGCAAAAGGCGTCACTTCCACCCGGCCGGGATAAGAAAACTACTGCCATTAGTTTCAGAGAGGAGAGGCGATACGTAACCATGGGCCAGCGCATGCCACTGCCACCATGTATGGTCGGAGAGGGACGGCAGCACTTGTTTCTTTATTTCTTGTTAATTTCAGCACCAATTAATCAATTTGTTTCCTATGCATCGACCAGCGAACTAAAACTGGCCGTCCGATTTGTTAACAAAAATTGCATTCCCAGCAGGTACTTTTCCCTCTGTATAAAGCTTCCAAAGGCCGGATGCGTCAGCAGTTGTGCCACTCCACAATCCACATACTTCAAGCATCATATATAATAGGGGCAGCAGGCTTATTATAAAAATTGTCAATTTATCAAATCACATCATGTATGAATGTCCTCTTATAATTATAAAAACCGCGACTAAGCATCATTGGCATGTGATTGCTGTTTTAGAACATTGCGCATAGTCGCATACTCCAAGCTCTCGCCGGTGAGATGCATGTGCAGCAGGCGATGAATTTGGTTGACGTGGCCAGCATGCATCCCGATGCATTGCTTGCTTTACCTAACGTACAGCCGCAACATGGTTGCTGACCTTTGCTTCTACTGCCGACATCTTGCTTGCGTCGAGGAGCCAAATCCGAGCTTCAGTTTCACTTCTTGGCAAACCCTAGGACAACCAGGCTTCCAGAGATCTTTCTCGGAAATTCTGTAGCACATACGGCCGGACGAGCAACTCACTCGCGACGCCATCTGCAGCGTTGAATATACGAGCAACCTTGATGCAAATAGAGCCTAACCCTGCTATATAAATATAGGAGTTAAATGCCTGAGAGATCACCAAGTTGTCATGAATGAGCGGATTGGTCACCAACTCAAAAAATGCTAAATATGGGTCTCCAAGTTGTATATTTGTAACACGTTGGTCACTACGTCACAGCAGATGTTTAAGTCGCTTACGTGTCAGTTTGGTTTTTTACAAAATGCACGCTATACTTTTGTTTCTTCACATCTATTGGTCCCTATAGTTAAAATTCTGGACAAACATCTCCTTCCTCCTGCCCCGCCGCAATGGACCGTGGCGCCGCGTAGGGCCCTGCCGCCGACGGGCCCCTATCTTCACACCGCCGGCTGCCCGCCCGGCTCTGCAGAGACGCGCGCCGTCCCCACCTCCAGCTCTCCAGGTCGTTGACTTGGACCAGCGCGGCCGGCCGGAGGTGAAGACGCCAGATCTTCCCCGACATCCCCTCGTTGCGCTTCTGGCCCCGTTTGCCCTGCTCCACCACCATCATCCCCATCAGCGCCTACCCACGCCGCCTCTTCACCCCCGCCACCGCGTAGGCCGGTGGCTCTCCTCGTTGCGGGAGCTGCACGATGCAGCTGGCTGCAAGCCGCTGGCACGGGATTTCTAGGCGAGGGGATTCGTGCTCGTGCTCGATCTGGACTCTAGGCTAGCCGCCCCTCCCTCTACTCCCGTGGGAGGCACGTTTCATTTTTTCAGCATTTTTTAAGTTCCTTTATTTGGTTGCAATTTCTTCCATCGGCGAGATGTTCTTGGACTTGTGATCTGAAGCGTCACCTTTTTCTCTGCTTGTATGTGTTTCTGCAGGATCTGTATGGGTGCTTCTGTATATGCGAATGTTGCCTGGATTTGATGGTTTGATCTTACAAAACTTAATTAACAAAAGGACCTAGCAATTAAAAGACACAAAATTCTAAGGGGGTATTTGCAGAAAGCAGTCAGCAACTTAACGTCTGCCGTGACGAAGTGACCAACGTGTCACAAATATACAACTTGGTGACCAATAATTAGCATTTTTTGAGTTGGTGACCAATCTGCTCATTCGCGGTAACTTGGTGACCTCCCAAGTGTTTAACTCTAAATATAGCAACCAACTGATACAACCGACAATCACGAAATGCTGGACGGCAGCAGACAAACACAGAAAGACAAGAAAAGAGAAAATAAAATGGAGACATAGGCGGATTGACTAAGACGGTGACCCGCAATTGCTGCACCCTTTCTGAAGAAGTACCACCACGCTCCTAGCTAGGACCCATCAACGAGTACCAAGCAACACCTTCAAGAAGGAAAGCCACACTGCTGCCTGGACCAACACAGGTCCTAGGGTTTCACGTGGCACGGGGAAGCGGATGAAGGTAGCCACGACGCCCTTCAGGAAGAAAGATACCACCCAGAGGCGGCATCGTGTCCGTGTCAGACGAACCGACAAGGATTTCTCCCGAAAAATCCCATCCACAACCCGGTCGATCCGTAGCACAGGAGCCCCGCGAGGACGAGCCTCGACACCAACAGACTAGCCGCCCACCACCATGCGCCAACGAATCCGAACCCACCGTCGTCGTCCCACCGAAGTAGCCGTCACGCGGTCTGCAAGACAAAGGTGAGGAGAATGAGCCGGGGTCAGCAGTACCGCGGCCGAGCGGGAGGGAACAACCTCCACCGCCAAGGACGGTAGTTGACTGGATGCGGCAGCAGAGCACACCAGTCCCTGTAAGGTCCGGCCGAGCCCAGTGGGCCCGTAAAGCCCCCACAGCTGTAACAAGGTCGGCCGCCGTTGCTGCTGCACCTGCATCCTCCACCTCCCCTTCATCTGCAATACGCACCGCAGGTCAAGCCGGTCCGCCCTGACCCAAATGGGGGCCAACGGGCCCAGATCTAGGACGCATGGGCCGGCCGGCGGTCTCTGCTGCACGCCGCCGTCCGCAGCACCGCACCGCCCCGCTGCAAGCTCGCGCCGCCGCCGTCCTGCTACCCCCGGCCGGAGCCGGGCCGCCGCCGTTGGTGGAGAGCCGCCCCGCAAGGCCTCCAACGCGCAGGGAGAGGACAACCGCCGCCGCCGGCCACGCCCGAGCAGCGCTCGGCGGCGCACGCCGACGACGGCGGGAGGGGAGAGGCAGGGAGAGGGGTCGGGAGCAGGGAGCTAGGGAGCCAAGCCGGCCGCAGCGGAGGTGGCGCGGACGCGGCGATGGAAGGGAATGAGGAGGGGTGGGGGCGGACGACCGGCGGCGCGGGCGCGGGTGGGCTAGGGTTGGGGGAAGAAGAAGAGCGATGATAATTGGTAGTGGTACTCATACGAGCAACTTTCCATATGATTTAATAAAAATATTGTAGCACTGTCAAACATGGCCATCAAAACGGAGATAAAACAAATGACGTGATATATTGGTTAGTTGAAAACAGTATTTTACCCGAAAAGGGGAGCCGTCTAACTCTGCATTGAAACGATGCATATATTCATAATATTATTGTAGAATTCAAATGATACTAAGGAAACAACAGGAAACCTTAATTATGCCTCGTGACAATATCTCCACCAGGCTATTACTAACACTACTGTAAGAGACATAAACAAAAAAGAAAATACACATATTATGGGCAATCCCTTCAAAAAATGAATCGCTGCACGTGATTCGTCATTCGAGCCACCACCTTCAGCAGAAGCGTGACATTTTCTTTCCCAAAGACATAAACAAAGAGAAAATACAGATAAACAAATCGAATTGTAGGTAAAGCTCGACAATTTCATTCCCAAAGACGAGATTCGAGCCATCACCTCCAGCAGAGGTGCGACGCAAACACGTTTGACTTTATCATACATGCTTCCACCAAAATGGGCGAAGTTTATGTTGATGCTTCTACCGTCAAATGTTCGGCCAACGACTTATGGCTAACCATATGCTGCTGTAGGAGAATTTGCAGTCAGTGACGTCCTATACCATCAAGTATTTAGCTCGCATGACTTTCGATCGAGTAAGAATATGCATGACTTAACATCGTGTTGCACACGTCATACTAGCACCCGTCAGGATCAGGTATGCCCCACCAGGATTGGCTTATGTTGGATGATGACATAAGCCAAAAGACAAAAGCAACTATCTAGGTGTTTTTTTGGCTAATATGCCAAAGGTAAAAGCCAAGAAAGGAAGCTTCCCCAAAAGCCCCTAAGAGACACATACAGTTAGGTGGATGTTGTGCCACCTCCTCATGTTCTTACTATTAGTGATAGAAGAGTCAACTTCATCGGAAAGTCAATTATGTTTCTGAGCCCCAGTGATCTCGTCTTTTTCAAACAAAACAAAAATATTTTAAAAGTTTCAAACAAATTTGAAAAAACCATGCATGTTCTCAATGATATTTCCTACTGAAAGGACAAGAATGTCGCCTAGAGGGGTGAATAGGCGATTTAAAAACTTTTCCGGTTTAGCCTTGATAATTGCGGAATAAAACTTGGTGTTTAAATTAACAAGCCAACAACCTAAATATATTAGTCTCACCTATGTGTACCAACAACTTATGCTAAGTAAGACAAGTAACAAGGTGATAGCAAGATGTAAAACTTCAAGCACGAAGACTATCACAAAGTAAAATGCATAAGTAAAGAGCTCGGATATAGAAATAACCGAGACACGCGGAGACGACGATGTATTCCCGAGTTCCTCCTTTTTAGGTGAGTACGTCTCGTTGGAGGGGTGTGAGTTTCAAACTCAAGACGCTACAAATGACCTAACCCTATTATCCGATGAACCTTGCCCAAAAGCTCGGTTCACCTTCCACTATTGATTTTCCTTTTGGACGGAAATCGAGTCCCTTACAACAATTTTGAGGCACAACCCATAAAAGGATTGAGAGCTCCCAAGTGGCCACAAAAGGCCTCAACCGCCACAAAAGGCGTTTAGGGTCCAAAGACCCAAGAGTAACAAGCTCACGAACTTTCACTTCCACGAATCCTCGTGGAGAGCACAAACCGATGCACAAAAGTAATGGCAAGAACACAAGAAGTGCTCAAATCCTTCACTCTCAAATCCCACCAAAAGCAACTAATACTTATGGGGGGAGAAGAGAGGAAGAAAAAGGAAGAGAACCACACAAGAACTACAAGATCTAGATCCACTATGTTCTCCTCAATTAGAGGAGAGATTGATTGGTGGAAATATATATCTAGATCTCCTCTCTCAAATCCCTCAAAGATATTTAAGAATCATGTGAGGAATTGGGAGAAGGGCAAGCTTTTCAAGGTCAACAATGGAGGTGAGAGAGGGGAAAAATGCGCTCAAGGGATGGGTAACCATTGGAGAAGAAAGCCCTTTTAAATAGGTTCCCCGAAAATCTGACCGTTATGTGCAGTTTCCGTGCCCGGTGGTACTACTGCTGGAACAGCGGTACTACCGCCGCTAGTATCCAGGCGGTACCCAGTGCACCGCAGAACCCAGCGGCCGCGGTACCTCAGCGAGGTACCGTTGCGCCCCAGGCCAGCGGTACTACCGAGGATCTGCCGGTACTACCGTTGGACCCCTTCAAACTAATTCGAAGAGTCCCAGCGGTAGAACGAGGCAGCTACCGCCGGGGTACCGTAGGGGATACAGAAGCAAAATGGAGTCTAACGGTACCTCTGGCGGTACCACCAGCGGTACTACCGCTGCCTGGAAGCAGCGGTACCTCCGCGGTACTTCCGCCCAGGGAAGCACCTAGAGTGCTGCAGCAGTATTGCTCCCAGCGGGAGCGGTACTACCGCTGCACTCACGGTACTACCGCCAGACAGGAATTCTGCCTAGCACTAGAACTGTCATAACAAAAGCAAGGAAACTCCAAACGAGATGAGACCAAAGAGGTTGGAAAGATAATGACGAAAGCTTCCTTTCAAAAAGTGAAAATATTAATAACCATAAATAGAGTTAAGTTGACACACATGGGAAGGTGTGGAACTTTCCTCACGGATAAACCGATAATATTTCCAACACGAAAACGCAACAAGTTTTCAGAACAAAATCCGTTTTCGAAGGATTTGGGCTTGTCATGAAGAACACGACAAGCACCAAAACCTAACTAGGAGAAAAACCAAATAAGAACCAAGAAAGATGATGATGCCAAGTATGCAAAGGTTTGAGCTCTTCACAAAGATGCGATCAAGTTACTCACTTGAGAGTCCCTCTTTATAGTACGACGTCTATCCTATAATCCGGTCTCCCACAAACAACATGAGACCGGTAAAATAGAAACCCTATCAAGATCATACATTTGACTTGCGCATTCCACTTAAGCTAGATGATGACGATCTTGATCTCTTCAAGTGGACCACCTTTTTTTATTGCGCTTTGCTTGGTGAAGACTCACATATCGCTCCCCCATACACCAATATGGGAGAGCCTATATAAGGCACATCCTCACTTGACCAATATCTCCAAATAGGTGACAAGTTTCAAGCATAGGATTTTTTCGATATGCTTCTCTTGAACTTGCACTTCATCTTCTTCTCTTAATGTATATGATGACTTGAATATTGCTTTGGTCATCATTTTATCTTCTTCTTTCAATCTTGATACCAACACATGGTGATCAAGCATTGTCAATGGACAAGCCCTATAAGAATAGCTCAATGCAACCATTAGTCCATAGAGATTGTCATTAATTATCAAAACCACACATGAGGGCTCATGCACTTTCACCTACAACTGTGCAAAATCTAAATGCAAAATATAATATGTTTTGAGCTATACAAAAAGAGAAAAGTAGGAAATCTGAAACTACATATTGTTCACGATACTCAGATCTGTATATTTGTTTTTTTGGTGGAGCTGAAACCATAAAGTATTTTGCATTCAGATTTTGCACGCTTGTATAATATATCATTGAGAATATGTATGATTTTTCCCAGATTTTTTTTACGATTAAATATATTTTTCAATTTTTTGAACAAGACGAGATCACTTGGGTTTGGAAGCACCAAAACTTCGCTCCATCATCGAAAGTCAATTATCTCTCACCCAGTTATGGTGTGACTAAATTTTCATCAATTATCATGCAAAATGTCGACGTGTGTGATGGATCGGCGAGAACGGCAGACGGCTATGGCCTGATTTAGTGTTCGTAGCTGATACTAGGAGGTCTAAGGGACCTGTTTATAATTTTTATTTTTAATATTTTACTGCTATCAATGATACAAAAATATATTGGTGGAGCATTTGGTAAAATAAAATAAAATAATAGCCTATGCTCAATGATTTCTATTTTTTTGGCGAAAAGGACCCTGGCATTAAAAAAATACCGAACAGTACACAATATCTCAACAAAATGAAAATTACAACGAGATCCTTGAGATGCCCTTCGTTTTCAACCTCAGTCCGTGTCGACGGCGCGCCGCCGCTGCCGCTCCTCCCAGAGCCGGCTTGACGTTGTTAGTTGCGGACGGGAAGTCACCGAACGGGTCAAAAAGAACACATCCGTCCTGTAGCCAAAGAGCTCCATGACGATCTGGAGACCACCACCGAACTCCTTGAGAAACACACCACTCCCACAACCTTCTCGACGTCGCCACCGAGATGAGGCTGAATCCGGGGAAACATTATTGCAAGAAGCGCCACCGCCACCGCCACCAACAAAGCGCCGCCCCAGCAAATCTGAACACTAAAACAAAAAAAATGGAGCCCTCTCGCCGACGAGGACCGAGATCCACCGCGCCTCCATGACCCGAAGGCCACATCGACAGGGCAGACCGGTGCCGGCGCCAGCGGGAGACGATGAGATCCAAACGCCTCTCTCCTGGCGATGGAGGCGAAGCGGTACGATCTATCTTTTTTTACTTGAATGATTTCTACTTCCTATGTACCAAAATCTAAGATGTTTTAGATATTTTAAAATTTTAATACGAACCACATACGGACTGAAATGAGTTAATCTACATGGTAATAGGCTTTTAGATAGTGAACCGTATTAAAATATCTAAAACATTTTATATTTTTGATACGGAGGGAGTACCAATGACAGACGAGCAACGGACCTAGACGCAATGCTAGCTGGATGGATTGAAAGCTCATGACGAGTCGGGCTCCCGGCCATCGAGCGCATGTTCGCGCTAGAGTTAGCTCAAATGGCAAAATAATTCCTTAA
Organism: Poa pratensis; assembly: GCA_947311845.1. Classification (NCBI taxonomy): domain Eukaryota; kingdom Viridiplantae; phylum Streptophyta; class Magnoliopsida; order Poales; family Poaceae; genus Poa; species Poa pratensis. The sequence goes on from CAMZMU010000110.1 coordinate 17,781,595, forward strand.
ACTTTGGAGGGATGAGTGCGCTGGTGGTCCGAGAAGTTGCGTATAAGCCAACTCTAATCTTATGTACGTAGTAGTACCAAAAACAAAGCTATAGCAGACACTTTACACAATTTTGTCCCGAGTTGCTTTATAGCATATCCACCGGCATCTCCAAAGGCCAATTAATTAAGGTGTTGGACACGAAAATCGTCAACACTGGTACTCAAGTGTCCGGTTGGACTATATTTTATCCAACACCTAAGAGCATCTCCAGTCGGGGCGCCTAAACGACCGCCCAAAACAGTTTGGGCGTGCCGGACACAAAATCGCGCCCACTTACGGCGCCCAAACGCGAATTCGGTCCGGCCGGCCCAGTTTTGTGTCCGGCACGCCCAGCCCACGCCCTCAATTTGGGGAGGCTTGGGGTGGCCCCGGACACAACTCTCTGTCCGCTTAAGCCAATCGTTTGCTTCCACGTACCCCTCTCGTCTCTCTCCTCTATCCTTATCCTTTCCCCCGTCGCACAATTCTTTTTTCTTCTCTATGATGAGCAACAAGCAAGCTGTAACATCCCAAAAATATTATAAGTATTATTAATTCAAAAATGAGGGTCAACAAGAACTTTTGCTAAATTATATGTGTTGATCTCACATTGTTGCTTGTGTTATTTATTTCTTGTTGATTGTGTGTTGCTTGCTCTAAATAAAAACTTGGAGAAAAGAAAAGAAATAAAACAAAAGATAAAACAATGTGACAAGTGTCACACCATTTCTCCCAAAATAAGAAATCCTCAATTCTTCAAAATAATATTCAGTGAAGTGATAATGTATCACTCCCATTTTATTCCTACACTTTTCCCTCTCAAATAAATATTTCCAAAAACCTCTAAATTTAATTTCCACTTCTTTCTTTATTATCTTAAACAACAAAATGTGGTGTGTTATACTTGCCAAAGAAACACCACCACATTACCACAAATCTTTATAAATATACAAGAAGCAAATTATGAAAATAAATTTCAGAAATTGAAATTGAAATTTGGTTCAACCATTTCATCAAACACCTTTTGGTCATGAACTGTGTTCATCCCCAAATCCATCAACCCGAGATCAAATCGATCGATTTTGAGGTTTGTCCGTCGGATTGATGCCTCCATTTGATCTCTCTCACCTCACGATCTATCTGCGCACAAGAACTCGAAGAAAGGAGGTCGGCGACAAGGAGGAGTGCACCAGAGGACACGCACCGGCGCGGCCGCGCCATGGTCGGCACTCTGGCCGTGGAGAGGCAACGCCGTGCTGGCCTGTGCCGTGCTGGCCCGTGCCGTGCCCCCCTCTCTCCCTCACCTCGCTGCCCCCTCTCTTGCAACACCGCAGCCCGCAGGAACCCGCCCCCGCCGGAGAGACGTCGTGACCAGTGCGCGCCGCGCACCGCCCGAGCTCTCCCAGGCCGTCCCACTCGCGAGCACGCTCCACTCATCGCCACGCCACCATCCTTGCTCCCTGGCCCTCCAACACCGTAGCCGCACCTCCACCACCCCTATGGCGAGCCCACACGGCCTCTGGACCGCTCCCGCGCCGTGTCCACCATTCGCCGGCGCGGCGGGCATAAATACCCCACCCTGTGCCCGAGCTCTCCACACACCACCCCACTGCTTCCCACCTCACTCCACCACCTCCCTTGCACCGCTAGGAGAGCGGAGACGCCGCAGCAGAGCCGCTGCAGCCCGTGAGCTTCCTCGAGCTCTGCCATTGCCGAAGGTAGACGACGACCACGGCCAGCCGTGCTTCTGCTTCTTTTCCCTCCACTGACCCCTGCACATTGCTCTCCATCACCACTGCACTCACCCGCCGTCTTTTCCTCACTATTTCGTGCACCAGAGCGTCCCCGGAACCTCGCCGGAGTTGCAGGCCGTGCCCGTGGAAACGCCGCAGCTCCCCGCCGACGAACCACGCCTCCCCAGCAAGTGCAACTCGCCCAGACGTCTTCCCCGAGCCTCCGCGATCTTCCCGCACCTTCCCCGAGCCTTTCCGAGCCCCCTAGGTGAGGATCCATCCACGGCACCATCGCCGGCGCGGCGGCGCCGCCCGTTTATGGTCACCGATGTTCGCAGGCTTTGTGAGCCGTTGGATCTAGATCCAACGGCCACATACCGCTTCGTTTGTTATAACGCTGACAGGCTGGCCCCACCTGTCAGCATTTTAAACATTATCCACAATGCGGGATTTTTCCCTGAGTCACTGACTGGTGGACCCCACCTGTCATACTTTTCAACATTATCCAGTAGAGCGAATTTTCTTAATTTAAATTCCTGGAAAATTTCAGTACTGGACATGAATTAGAAATTCAATATCCTGAGATCTAGACATCGAAATAAATCAAATCCAATTGTTCTGGAAAGCTTATGAAAATGTTTAACCAACCCAAGTGTATTAATTTAATTTAGATAAATAATAAAAATGTATTATTAAAAATGCCACAGAAGGTTTAAAATCTAAACTTGTTTGTTTCTGATACTCTGTTAAGCCAAATAATTCCAAACCAATTTTGTTAGCTTAGTACTGTGATGTATTAGCTTCCCTAATTTTGGTAGAATTAATTGTGCTGAACCACTTGTTTAGTTTAAAGATGAAGTTAGAGAACCCTTCTGCACTAAAACAATTAAATATATTTAATGGTTAACCCAAATGAGTTAGGACCAATTTTGTTGGATCATATTTAGTCATGTTTAGTTGCCCCAAAAAGGATTTAATTTTAGGATCAACAGAATTTAGTGGTAGCTAAAACTTGATTATTAAGTTATTGGATTAAAACATTTGTGTAGGGAGTTTGGTAACTCCAATTAATCCAAACTAAATTGGGTTGTATTCTACACATCTGTAGCTTTCTGTAGAATTTTAGTTTGTATTTTTGTGACCAACAGAACTCAAGTTATGCAATTAAACATGAATAACTAGTTTCTGCCATAAATAATACATAACCAAATAATGTTTAATTGAATTAAATTGAAATCAAATTGTGTTGCTTTGTATATGCAGTAGCTAATTGTGGTGTTTAAGATTGTAATGTTGTGATGTTGCTTGAGTAGTTTAGTGATTGTTTGTACTTGTTTGTTTATTAATTAGACGAGAACGCTGTCGGATTTATCGAGGAAGGAGAGTTTGTTGAATCTGAAGATCAAGACCAATGTCACTTTGTCGAGCAAGGCAAGCTACCCTCTGAGTTTGCAACCCATATATATTCATCTACTTTAAATCACATGATTTACTCTTATGGCAAAGATTTTCTAAAACCTTTTCAAAAGTATATGGAAATTATTTTGCCACCACTATGTAGAAGTTGATATAAAATTATAGGATGGGAAAAATAAACTTGTTTATTCAAAACTCCTTTGAAAATACTTGTGTGGATATGGAATACCGAGATGTCGGTGTTGAAATGGAGAAATGGAGTATGGAGATGTTTATGAAAAATGCACAGTGAGTCCTAGTACTATGACGACCAATCTTACCCTGTGCGACCACATTTACCCACATATGGGAAAGAGCTTAGTCATATAATTTTCTCATATTAGTATGGGATGCCTCATCGATGGAGACGACTCCGTAATGCATGAGGGGATAGTGTGTTGATCTACCCCTGACCTGGGTCCTCGCTCAAACTCTATGGAAAGATAAGGAGGAGGATTGAAGGTTCCACCATAAACCGCCGGGCAAAACTATGAGTCCTCACAACTTAGATTCCGACGGGCTGGGTTAAGTGTTGATGGAAAGTATCATATGGGCAGGGTCCTATACTAGCATGAGCAAAGGATAGGCTAGGGTCGGTGACTCAACTTCGCATACACCTTGTATGGCGGGACGTGGCTGACACGATGAGTTGCTGGATGGATGTGGGAAAAGCGTGCTACCTCTGCAGAGTGTAAAACTATTCGAATAGCCGAGTCCTCGGATATGGACAGTTGGAAGGCTGTCCTAAGACCATGTGCAAGTTTTGAAATGAATTGAGTTTTAAAAGAAAAATGAAGTGGAGAATGTTTCCCACACCTATACCAACGGATCGGTATGAGGTGGTTGGAGGAAAGTGGACCCTGACGGTCTATGGTCGAAAAAAGGAGGAGTTTTGGAGAAACAGATAAAATGCTGATTTCTTTAAAGATAGTTACAAAACTCTTCTTACCTTTTTCAATAAAGATATAGAGATGTTTTAATAAATAAACGTATGAAAGTAAAATAAAACTAGTGCATACTCATGTTGGGGTAGTTTGCGAGTACAATCAAATGTAATCATATTGGTTTCGTCCCTGTCTATTGTCTTAGCTAGACTTCGAGGAGCACTACGCCGAGGAGGAGTATGGCGGCTTCTACGCGAACTAGGGATCTCCATAAGTCAGCTGCCTGTCGGGTCGTTGTTAGGATTTGATGTCCGCTACGCCATTGCTTCCGCTGATTATTTTGGTTTGGCCCATGAAGGCACCTATGTAAGAGTTGGTCTAAATGACCATTTATGTAAGACTTTTAATTCGGTACTGTAATGGATGTAAACTTTGGTATTCAGTTCGGATTATGTGCAATGACAGACTGATCACGGGATCATTGTGTTAAGCATAATCGGGTATTTCGGACGGCTAGTCCGGGGTCCCCACACAAACGGGATCATGTACTGCTCGTCGGCGCCGACGGCGACAAGAAGCTGATGACCGGGCCCCGTTCGGCGTGGCGTCGCCGGCTGGAGCTCCGGCGGCTCGGCCCGCTGAGCAGGCCATGACGGCTAGTTTTGCACGGGTGGACGGCGAGGCCGGCGCCGTGGACGACGGCGACGACACGGACAAGATGGTGGGCGGGGACGCGGCACGCCGACGCAGAGCGCGCGGAAACTGGAGCTCCGGTGGCTCGGCCCGCTGAGCAGGCCATGAGAGCCAGTTTCGCATGGTGGACGGCGAGGCCGGTGCCGTGGTAGCCCTCGTCCTGGAGCGCCTTTGTCCCGGCGCCAGTCGCGGATGGAGCCGTCGGAGGCCTCGACCGCACAGGAGAGCAGCAGGCGACGAGCGCGGAGAGTGCCTGCAGCGAGGAGACCATGGCGGCGGCGGTGGAGGACATGGCGCGGACGACGGCAGAGGGCCTGAGGCGGCGGGGCGGGGAGCTCCGGTTCGCGCACCTCGACGAGCTTCGTGGCGCTGCCTGCATCTCGACTTCGACATCAGCATGGGCGAACCGCGGCCGCCTCGCACCGCAGCGGCACCTGGAGCGCGAGTCTCTTCCTCTTGCCTCCTCGTCAAGCTCACCTCGCGGCGACGAGTGCAAGGACGGCGCCGAGAACATGCTGCTCTACACCTGTTTGTGGAAATGCCACAGCGAAATCTGCTAGCAAAAAGAGAAAGAAAAAGATGATATGGGGGTGCGATTGGGGAGCGAGGCCGTCCATTGCTGCCTACTCGTCCGGACACGCCCCAAATCACCCTTCCGGACACCCTTTGGGCGGCCATTTGGGGCGGGACGAGTGGAGATGCTCTAAGTGGCTCAAACTTGAGGGCGGCCTCAGAGCTGTCGGATAACGCCTCGGACAGGGCCCTACATGTCAACACGCAGGTAGGCAGAATGGCCGGTCAAGGAATATTGGATTCCTAGTCGGTTTCCTAGACGGCTTCAGTTCTTCCCACCCACGCGCCACCATGCAGTCTGCCCATGCGTCCACCGTCAATTCTGTCGGTACCGACTCGGCCACTTTGCCCGCCCCTCTCTTTTATAGCGCGAGGCGCCTGCTCGTCCGCCGGTCATTTCCCCCTTGCTTCAGCTCCGCCCAAATGGCGTAGAACGACGAGGCCGGCGGCTCGAGCGACGCCTATTGGGGGCAAGAGCCTCCTCCTTGACGAGGCCTGACTTTTCGAGCGGTACAATCTCTGTGCCGTCGGACTACCTCCTCGCGAAGAACTGGCGCCTGAACCCCGCGGGCCGCACCATGGCACCGATGCGCAGTAGCAGGGAGCTCACTCTACGCATCCTAGAGCGACAGGACGCGATGACGTCGGAGCAGTGACGCGACCCGAACAACCGACAACTATGGGGCTTGGTTCGAGTGCTGCCGGCCGGAGAGGGAGGTATCCGTCAATCGGTGGGACGACACAGAGAGGTTGGCGACCTAGGGACGGAGCCCATCGACAGCGTCGCGTTGCAGGAGGAGGCAGGGCCATCGCAGGAGCCGGAGCTCTATCACGGCGAGCGTCATCTACATCCGACGACGAGTAGATACTGGGCTAGGGTTTAGCTTAGGCAAAATTTTGTGGATGCAGATGCTCAGCGACAGCAAGGACAGCCCTTGAACTGCTCGATCTTTGAATCGACGTATGTACGCCTGGCAAGGTAAAACTCCTCTCTTTTCCACTCTTTCCACCCGTCGATCACTGTAGGGACGGCAGGCAGGCATGCGTATACACTGACCTCACGCCGCAAAAATAATGAAAGCAGTCGGATCGGCTGGCCGGCCTAACACTGAAGACAAACCCCTGTAGCCGACGCGCGCACGTCATCGTCGGTTCACGTTTCACTCCAGCTCCGTCGGACCGTCGCGAACCGGTGGAAATATATCTGGCCCGTGGCGTCGCCTCCGATCGAGCGATCGACCTGACGTTGGCCGGCGCACTAGGCGCCGCCCCTCGCGGCCGGCCGGGTACAGCGACGTCACCGGCCGCCGGGCGCGCCACGCGTCCCACCCACACCGCGCTGAGGTGACGCTCCATCGGCCGTGGACTGACTGACGGGCGGGCCGGCCGGTGCTGTGTGGTCACCGTGACACTGTGGGCTGCGTTGGCCGCCGGATGCCGGGTGACGCCAGCGCCCGTCTTCGTCGTCGTCGCTGTGCAATTATGGAGTCGTTAATCACGCTTGACCCCACGTCACGCCACGCCACGCCACGCCACGCCACGCCACGCACTGTGTTCTTGTTTGACGAAGCAACCCGGTCGGCTAGCTGCTGGTACGCTACGCCATGTGCCACATCGCAAGTAGTACGTTGCATCGCGCCGATGGAGGAGGATGGATCGTACGTACCGGCGAGATTCGAGAGTTCCGATGCCGGCCAGAATCTTCTTCCTACCGGTCGATGGGTGGTTCGCGTTGCCCCGGAGATCCCACTCACCAAAAATATCACCAAAACTTGTGGAACGCGACCCACGGATTCCATGGGAAAAATCACACACGTACAGAACCGAAGAAATGCCACTTGAAAAGGGAATGGAGCCGATTTCCTTGCCGCGATTCGCCGTGGTACTACTACTGTGCTGAGAACATATCTAGTGCTACATAGCACTTGCATGCTACCGTTGCTACCACCCAAAAAAAGTATTTTATACGTGTCAAAAAATTATACGAAAAATTGTGAGTAGGCTAGGATTCTCCCCTTGGTACTCCGGCTCTCCTCCCGCTATGCTAGGCTAGATGGTGCGCTGAAATTAATGCCCGCTACCCTGCTGTCCGTTCTCCGGCCACGTGACGTAACGTCAGCCCCCACGGCTCCCCGTCACCGCTCGCCTGACGTCACCTCTCCATGTGCGCTCGATCGGGCCTCCTATATATAAACCTCTCGCCCAGCTCTCCGTCTCCACCTCCTCCGGATCCATCCATCCTTCTCCACGGTGGGCCAGCCCCTGTCTCACGCCGTTCCCTTTGTCTCGCTCTCCTTAATTGCATCGATCGATCCATCTTCACGCTGCGTCGGCGTCATGCAGGCGGTGGCGAGCATCCGGCGGGGCCTGACGATCGACCCGGCGGGGAGGAAGAGTCCCCCGCGGAGCGCTTCGGGCGGCTCGTCCGGGAGAGCCCCGTCGTCATCTTCTCCCGCCGCGGCTGCTACATGGCCCACGTCATGAAGCGCCTGCTCGCCGCCGTGGGCGCCCACGCCACCGTCATCGAGCTGGAGGGGCCCGCCGAGGAGCTCGCGGCGGCGGAGGCCGGGGGGCACAACGCGGCTGTGCCGGCGCTCTTCGTCGGCGGCGCGCCCGTGGGAGGACTGGAGGGACTCATGGGGCTCCACCTCAGCGGCCGCCTCGTACCACGACTCAGAGAGGTCGGCGCCCTGCTGCGCCTAGCTACCGAGCTCTTCGATGCTTCCTCGAGCTGCCGCACGTGTATGTGCACGCTTCTTCGTCTCCGTCTCACTCCGCGCGTATGTACATATAGAAAGCAACCATGAGCTATGTAATTTGCAAACTTAATTTAGAGCTGGGGTGAAGTAAGAAACTACACGATAAATAAGTTGTGTACTGCAATGTGATTAGGAGTTGTGATGATGTCTGTGAGTCTGTAGGGTGGAAGAACTGAGCGAGTTTCGTGACAGACGGTTGGGCCTAAATGTGATTATTACTTTACTTAGGATTACTCCTCCAGTTCTACCAGTATTAATTTAGTTTCGCAGACGGCAGCAACTAGCTGCTTAATTTGAAGTCCCTTTTGTTTAAAACCCGGCCTGCTTCTATTTTGTCCTGATGTGATGTTCTTGTTGTTTTGTGCAAAATTGTCTAGTAGCGATCGATCACCGCACATGATTGCCGTATAATCATGCTTGGAAGCCGATTATTGTATGGCAGGAAGATAACATATTCAAGTACCCGGGGTGGGGGGTGGGTAATGGAGGGGGACGTCACCACTAACCACCTGGAACCCTAAGAGCATCTCTAGCAGTACCCGCAAAACGGTCGAAGCCGTAAAATTCCGGCGACTTTGCGGGTTTGGGGCAATTTTTGGGCCAGACCAGCGTCTGCATATTTGCGTCGGCCCGCAAACGTTTTGCGGTGGCCCGTGAATCCGCACCGCGTGCCCCTATTTATTTGGCTTCCCACCGCATTTGCGGATTGCGATCCCCAATCCCGCACCTCCTCCGGCGAGCAATCCGCCGTGCGCTCCGCCGTCTCCGACGAGAAATCTCGCGTCTCCGTCAACAGATCCGGCGACGACCGTTTCGGCGGAGACTACTCGACGCGAAGCGCGCGCAGATCGTCCGCAGCGACGGCGCACGGAAGTACAGCCATGGCGGGTCGGTGCGCTGCGACTTGCCGGAGTTTGACCGGCTCCGGAGGGAGCGGGAGCGGGAGATCGACCGGCGCCGTCGCGAGAAGTTCCTCCGCGGCGCCAGCAGCTCCTCCGCCGCGCCGGGTGCTCCTGGCGCCGGCAGCTCTTCCGCCGCGCCGGGTGCTCCTCCGCCGGAGGGCTACGCCGTAGAGCTGCCGGCGCCGGGTGCTCCTCCGCCGGAGGGCTACGCCCCCGAGCACTACGGCGTCACGCTCGGGCCGGAGGACTTCATCCCGACGAGCACCTCGAGCGCACGCTTGCGGCGACGGTGCTGCGGTCCCAGCACGAGGCGGTGGAGTTCGCCGCCAAGATCAAGTGCGACGAGGTGCTCGACGACGTCCTCATGGAGCAGACGCTGATCATCAGCCAGCTCCCGCCCGTCATCGACCTCGTCTCCGACAAGGAGTGAAGATCCTCCACCGCTGCGTCGCCGCCGCGCCCGTGGCTCCGGTGAGGAGCAAATTTTGTGTAGTTCTAGGGGTTGGGCGGCGACGTGTAGTTCTAGGGTTTGCATTTTGTGTAGAAACAACGTTGAAATCTATCTGTAGCGAAGAACATCTATCTAGTATGAACTGAACTTTGTTCCCGCAAAAATTTGGATGTTGAATTTCAGATTTGCAGTTTCGTTTACGGGCTTTGCTCTTCGCGGCCCCATTTCTCGCGCAAGAACACTCAAAACCCGACCCCTAAAATTGTTTTGCGGGTTGCCGTTTTGCGGGTACTGCTAGAGATGCTCTAATGGCTGCTTTGCCGGCAGCAAATGATGGAAATGCGTGCGCATCGGTGACGGGAACACGAGCGGTGACGGAGAAACTGGCATATTCATACAACGAGATGAGGTCACACGAACGAACGCAAATGGAATGCGTCAAATCCTTACTAAGTAGCCTTTTGCTGTATCGTTTTCCGTTAGTGGAACATGATACCGTAAGCAATACACATTGTTTCACTGTGGTTTCTTCCGGATCGTTGATCCCGAACACGCCCTAGCATCATCATATGTTGCATTGCTCCGTCTCCCGTCTCCTACCGCGGCCACCACAATTTTGCCCCCTCCCTCCGCCGCCGGCAAGCCTGGTGGTCCTTGCCTCCTCCGTCCGCCGTTCTGGCGACGGCAGGGGCGGGAACCTCGGAGCTTCGACCTTGGCGAGTTAAGGTTGGGCTAGGTTTTTCTAGAGGTGTCGCATCGGTGGCAGGGACGACGTCACGTCGGAATAAGATGCCCCTGTTTCCCCCATCTCGAGGGTGCTCTAATCGATGACGTCTTGAAGCAGGTGGCTTGGTCAACTTGTCATTCTTCAAATCTGGCGAGATTAGTTTCTCGGTGTGTCGCCGACGTCTGTCGCTATTCCCGACGATGCTGGTGGCTAGGACGAGACTGATGCTCTGCAGCGAGGATGTTGGTCCATCTGCAAAGTTTTCAGGACAATCGTGTTTTCGTGTTTAGTCTGTTAGCTTCCACCTGTGGCTGGTCATGTAACTTGATTTTCTATATATTAGTGAAATATGTGGTTGCTCTCGAAAAAAACCATACGTTGCGTTTAGGAGAAGAAAGAAAACGGGAGAAGCGTAGAGTAAAGACGTGCTGTTGCTAACACTCCAAGGCACTGCGTTTGCACGGCGAGAGGGCATCGGATCGGTTCGATCCGCGAATGGCGCGGCACGTGCCAGCGGCTTAATTCCCGGCCGAAAATGAAATAAAATAACGCCGAATATCATACTGTGGCCGATCGAACGAGACAAAGCTGCACACGATCCCACACTGTTCACCCGTGCACACAGTTTTACTACTCTGCATGCAGGCCAGACATTGATTAGCGATGGGCCGCTCTGAAAAATACTCGTGCTCGTCTCCCGAGACTGACAGGCAGCAGACGATTTGAGCTGACGTGGCTCATCTCCTCAAAGCCACGTAAAATCCTGAAAAAATCAATCTTGGAAATAAGTTCGTGTCTGACATACGCTTGGGCGTAATCAAATATACAGTGGCCAAGAAATGGTGGCAGGCTCCGGTTTTCAACTTCGTTTTCAGTAACGATTGTCGTCTTCTTCTGGGGCCTCGGTGGACACGTACGTCACCGCGCCAGCGTGCAGCTCGTTTAGGCATCTATATCTATTTATTTTTTTGATAAACGTATCTACATTAATTAAGCAAAGATTACATCTGAGTACACTGGAAACAGGCACCGGACAGCTGTCCCCCTTTAGCAGAAAACACCCCGAGAAAAAAGAAAAAAAAAACGCACGCACCCCTGGGATTCCTGCATCTCCAGATCCGCCGCCGTCCAAGAACTCGCCGTCGCACCACCGGTGACCCAGAGGAGGTCGAGAAGGAACCGGAAGGCCGATGAGTCTCCTGCACAAGCCGTTTGGGAACTGAATCCCGTTGAAGTCGCCGCATGAGTCGCTCGCCGCACGCAGCGAGACCTTGGCGTCGAAGATGGAGCATCGGCGGGGGCCTCGCCCCGACCTGAGCAGGAGGTCGAGTCGGAACCGGCATCGAAGGCCAGCATCGCAGCTCGCAAGTAAACCAACAAAGGGGAATATCAGCCAGGATCTCCACTTCCACACCATCTCCTTCCCCACCTCGGAGATCTGGAGAGGCCAGACGCGGAGCACGACACCCAGCGAGCTTATTGATGGGAGACACCGGCTCCGGCCACTCCGGCTTCCCGTGACACCACGTCGCCGCAAACCACGAAACGCTGCTCGGGGGCGTTCGCAGCATGCTCCAAAAGGGAAGGATAAGGAAGGGGTATCCACCACGGAGCTGCCAAAACAAACAACGAAACTAGCTAAACCTAATGCTAGATCTACTACCACTATGTACAAAGGGGGCCAGCCACCTGATCCATCTCCTCGCCGGCCGGCAACGCCGCCGGAGAGCGGAGATCAAGAAGGAAAGGGGCAGCAACACGACACGAAAGTCAACTCTCAACTGAAGGACAGTTCGACCTCGGAAGCGGACATCTATATCTACCTGCGTCTGCAGAATTGCCGCGGAGCCGAGTTTATAATGCACGCATGGCCAGTGAGGCTTCGAGCGAGGTGCCGATCGATACAACTATAATTTGCTTCGAGCAAAGTACAGTAAACCCAATTAAGTGGTACGTGCAGCGCTCCTGTGTGACACTACTTGCCACTATAATTTGCTTTGTTACATCTGCTGCCGATCGATACAACCTGGTTATGTGAGCGGAGCAGACCGCCCACTGATTTCCTAGAAAATGCAACTCCACATATAGGTTGGCATCTGACACTCTGTGTCGCTCATTTTTCGAAATACATTGTTATTCACAAATGTGACATATGAGCGTCTAGGTACTCGCTCCGTCCCAAAATAAGTGTCTCAAGTTTGCACAAAATTAGATGTCTCTATACATGTTTCACGTCTAGATACATCCAATTTTTAACAAATCTAATACACTTATTTTTGGACGGAGTGAGTACAACATTTCTTCCTTCGTTCGTCTTCTATGTTCAGGCATGACCACTTTAGCTACACACAGAGCTTGTCAATCACGGAAAACAATCCGGCATGAAAATAATGTGCCATCCGTGACTTGCTTGACTACCGTGTCTTGCTCATCCTTGTTCTTAGGAAATGCAGGCCGAGTGGATGCACATTGTGGGTTCCCGAGCCTGATGGAAACACATGTCTTATTCTTGCACTCCTCATATTCTTTCAAAACTACCGCCCAAAGATTGGGAGCTCGCTCCAGCATCGCTCTTATAAATGTCAGCTGCTGCTCTAGCGGCCTAAAGCCGACAATTTGGAGCTCTTTCAGTAACAACAAGTTCTTGGAGCCACGGGAGTCCAGCTCCCATTGAGGACTACTTTTTTCATGGCAGCTGTTCGGCTGTACATCCACCACACATGTATGTTCCTCTACCTATATTTTGATGAGCAATTAGTAACGGATGTAGTTGGATTTTGCAGGATCCAGCAGCAAATTCACTTATCTAGCTAAATGTATAAAATGAAAGAAAGGCAAGGTACACCAATATTGATTTAGAAAGGAAACAAAAATTGCAAATGGTGGTGAACTCATGTTAATAAATTGCATAGCAAAGAAGGCTCACACAATAATATTCTGAAATGAAACACATATACTTGCTGCCAAATGATTTCGGGACAAGAACAAAACTCACCGCGATACGCAATATTTGAAGGTACGGAGCCGCCTCCAGGAAGACTATAGTCCATAGAAGGTCAAATTCAACAAAGATACCGGTCACTGACAGCTTCCTCAGCTTGCTGAATGTGGAGGCGAGTTGTTTTTATTTCAGGCTGCACCCAAATCTGGTCACGAGATAGATAATTAAATAAATTTATTACAAGTATACATACTCTATTCAGGAGAAGATTTCAGAGATGCCATTGAATATGGCAGAGTTTGGATAAAATGTAGTCTAATGGCCCTGCCTATCTATCTGCAGAACCAGGCAAAGTAACAGTGAGGGAGTAACTTTCCTAGCACTCCCTCCGTCTACAAATACATGGTGATTTAAATTTGACCATCATTTTGGGCAATAAAACGTGGGTAACTTGTTGTAAAAAGTTATATCGTTGAATTCGTATTCGGATAAAATTTCGAAGGGTATAATCTTTGTCATTTTCCTCATGTATAATTGGTCAAAATAATGGTCAAATTTAGATCATGCAAAACTAAACGCCATGTAATCGTGGACATAGGGAGTTGTTAATTTGTTACATCTTTTATGAAATTAACAGCTATGGTGTTGTCTATCAAACAAAGCACACCCATGATATCACTATGATAAGAGTGAAACATACTAAATACAAAAAATTGGAGCTCGTACTTACGTTTTCTCCTCGAAAACCCAATGCGAGATTCTGTATGCCTGCAGCTCCATGTAGAAGTTCACTTAATTTAAGTATATTCTGATCAAGTTTAAAAGGATTTGCAAGGTGCAGTTCTTCAAGGGACGGGACAAAACCAAAAGACAAGGGGGCATATGAAGATGCCCAAACACACCAAACCAGCTTCTCCAGTTTCGGAAGGGATATCAGCTCAACTCTCTCAAACCAAGAATAACTGAGATCAAGAACACGGAGTTTTGAGTTGGGTGCATCTATCTTCCACACAGAGCGACGACCAACATCACAATCCCAGAGGGTTAAATGCTTCAGTTGCTTGCAGCAGTCAAATAGGATATGGTGCAGTTCTGATTGGACAAAACGCATATTGTCCAAACATAGTGTTGTGATGCAGTGGAGGGACACTGGGATAGGCAGAGAAAATCTTTCCATGTCTTTGGCGCGCCTTCGAGCATACGAGGTGGAATAGTTGGGAGGATATGCATCATCGAGATTGGCGAGGTTCAAATCTTTCAGCAAACCGCAGTCAACTGCATCACGTACCAGCAGGCCAATATCGCTCGAGAAAGCGTCGATCAAGTAGAGATTAAGCTGCAGGCTTGCGACAACAAATTGTCTCCTATGTTTAGCCAACAAACTCTTGGTCGCTGCGGTTAGAGTGAGCATCGCGTCATGGATGACATTAGTATCAATAGTCTCCCAGAGTGGATCAGGTATGAAATCGTTGGCATCAATGCTGAGCTCGGGCAACAGCCAAGGCAGCTGCCTCCACCGTGTTGACAGTGCACTTGTCCTCACAACGGTACATAGGTCTTCAACTCTCACCAAGATAAACAGCAAGACATCATCAGGAAGCGTGCTGAGCCGATCGACCTCATCCGATTGCTACATAAACAGAAAATCTAGGTCTATTTAGTTACTTACTGAATAATGGACTAGATTCAGTAACTCTGTACGGACAAACAGAGACGAGTTCATAATATTGCAGCGATGGCAAGTACTCTATCCACCCTCAAAAACATTATTATACTCTATATATTCCATCAAGATTTTGCCCTGCACGGCTGCACCATATGTGATGAGGAGACAACAATTTGTGCTCCGAAATACCGAGAAGAGTTGAAGAAGAGAACTAAGAGCAGAGATGAAGATACCACACCACTTAAACTCAAAAAAAAGATACCACACCACGAAGATCCTAAGGCCCTGTTTGTTCCTAGAGTTTTTGTGGGGATTGGTGGGGATAATCCTCTAGTGTATTGGATGAAACCCCAAACTTCACCCAATCCCCTGGATCAATCCACTAGGTAGGGGTAGTGTATTGAATCCCCTAATGGATTGAGAAAAAATGAACTAGAGTTTGGCGATTTTGTGGGGAAATGTGGAGATAAAACCTGTCCAATACACTAGAAACAACGATGTTTTGAAGTTTGAGGTTTCATCCAATCCATTAGAGGATTATCCCCACCAATCCCCACAAAAACTCTAAAAACAAACAGGGCCTAAGGGGAAGAGCTATACTCCACATGATACTGCATGGTGGGAAAAGCTGTACTATATCTAGTGTTTTCTAACAGGCTTCAATACGTGTTGAGAAGAGAAGTACATACCGGGCCGTGCGGGCTGCTATTGTTCAGTTCCATGAAGATTCAACGGGGCTTCAGCACCTGCGGGTCTCCGGCAACTAACAAAGAAGAAATTCCCAGATAGAAAGTTGTATCAAGTTGCCTTAGAACCGGAAGGGATTACTCCGGTCCGCAATCGAATCATACACTGACTGGATCAAAAACCTAATTGATGATTCGAATCTACCACAGCTGCTGCTATGAGCAATGGCCAATGCGGATGGAAATCGTAGACGAAGCGTTACCTTGGCGGACGGAGGCGGCGCGCTCCTTCCACGGACAAGAGGAGGACTAGAAGCCCATTATGCTCTGTGCACTAGTTGGGCTGTAGACTAGTCTCAGATGACGGCCCGAAGCCGAAGGACAGGAATTTCGGTAGAGGAGGCAGGATGACACTTCTATCAACTATATAAAAGACGGCAGATTCCGCGCCCCGTCATTCGTCCACGTCGCCCGCAATCTAGGGCCGTCCGATCGGCGCGACGGATGGCCCAGATGCATCCACGTCGCCCCCCAGACGCCAAACACTGTAGCAGGCCTATTTTTGACCAATGGGCGCGCGACACGTCGCCCGGTTACCGGCCGGTGAACCCGGTGGCCAGCCCGTCACCCCCGCACGGATTTGGACGCAGCAACTTTACATAAAACCCCCCGCAAAGGACTGTCCTACAATTTCCCAAAATCCCAAGGACTTCCATGCCAAAACGTGGACACAACTCCCCTCTCTCCCCTTCTCTCTCCGCGCGGCCGAGGTCGCCGCTGCCGCCGCTTCGCGCTGCCGCCGGTACGCCGCTCCCCCGCCGGATCTACGGGCATGGCGCACTCCGCCGCCTCCGGATCTCCCTCCTGGCCATGTATAGGCCGTCGGGACGCCGTCGCTGCGCCGGGATTGTCGCCGCCGTCCGCGCGGCTCTCCGCCGTTCCCGCAGGCCGCCGACGCCGCTCCGGCGACCCAAAATGGGCGGCGCCGCCACCTGCGGGTCGCCCGCGAGGAGGCGCGTCGCGTGTGCCATATCGCGGCGGCGCGCCGCCGGCGAGCACGGCGCCGCCGCGGCCAGAACTGCCCCCTGACGTCAGCATGACGCCAGTGCGGGCCTACATGTCAGCTCCGTTTTTTAATTTCCCTAAAAAAACCCTTATTTAAAAAAAATGAAATAATTCCCAAATGATATAAAACCAGGAAAATTTAATCTACCTACATATTAATAAATAGAACACACACAAAAAATGATCTCTAATTATGCCATGTTTTTTTTCTCCAAAAGGAAACCCTTATTTATTTATTTTTATTAAAAACCAGGAAAATTTAATCTACCTATATATTAATAAAGATGTATAAGAGAACACACAAAACAAAATGATCTCTAATTATGACATGCGAGCAAAGTTCAAATTTAAAAATTTGGAGTGCTTTCCAAATTTATTCACTTTCTTAAAAGCTAGAACAATTCAAATATGGATAACTTCTCATTTTGCAGGACTTCCCGAAATATGAACAATCTTCACCTAACATTTGCAAAAAGTTAAGAAGGAAGGAAAACCATGCCGGAGCTTTCTAATCCAAATTTCAAATTCAATCTTTCGAAAAAAACTAATTTTTTTTCAAATCCACGTGCGCGACGAAGTCCGCGCTTATTCCCCTAGTCAGATGTTACGGTGAGTCATCTGGGCCGAAGTCGCCTATTGCCATGAACTACCATCGAATTCCTTCTCTCATTTGCATTTAAAAAACTTTTTTTTTTCGGATGACTTCTATTCCTGTCTTGTCGATGTCTTCTTGGAGGACGATATGGCAGGCGAACTAGGAGGTACTACGTTTTTCAAGAGAACTACAGCGGGCATGACCGCAAGCACGTGAACTACGGCGCGCATAATTAAGCAAGCGAGCTACTACTGCGTTGTCTCACATTTTCGGTAGGGTGAGCGCTACTCCAGTAGATATGTGCTTCGTAGTAGTACTACTCTCTTCTTTCCTAAATACGAGATGTTTTAGCATTTGTTCACAATCACATATATATAGATGTATGTAGATATATTTTAGTGTGTATGCACACTTATATTAGTATGCACCTAGACAACATGTTGAAGAGCTAAAACGTCTTATATATTTGAACGGAGGGAGTAGTATATACGATGCGGTCTGAACTCAGATATTTCCGTTGAACATTGTACTTGGAGACGCATATGTCAAATATGAGTACGTGATGCCGAGCCGATAACAACAGCTTACGTGCTTGTATACACATTTTTAATTGTTGCCGTGATCCAATCCACGTCGGACTTCATTAATCAACTACTATTATGTTGGACACAACTTGATCATCATCATGGAGTAAAAGTCATTTGATTCGTCTGATCAAAGGCAGCCGCGTCAAACGAGGCAGAGGGAGTGGGATGCCTGATGCGAGCGCTGAGCGAAGCAAGGCTCCGTCGCTCGCTCGCCCGTCAGCAGCGGACCGATCTGCGCCGTCCGATCGTCCCGGAAAGTCTCACGCGTGTGGTGTGGATGCAGTTTGAACACGGCTGCTGTGAGCTTGTGAGATCGACGATAAGATGGGAGAAAGATCGTGCGTTTAAAAACATTTTGCCAATGGTCACTACGCCCACGTGGATGCTCATGTGGCTGTGACAAAAGTACAAATGAGAAAAGTTTTCAAAGCGATCAGATGCAGGGCCAGACAAGGAAAGAATCGTTTGATATCCAACGTGCATCACTCACACTGACCGGTCTTGTCCAGACAAGTGAAGAATTTTTCAAGAATCCAAGTCACTCACTGAAGCTCGAAAGAGAAGCATAAATCGCGCGGCACATATGCGCTGATGAGGACGTGTGGGCCCCCTGATCGAGCTCGCCCAGACCAGTGGGATCTACGTCGGCAATTTACGTTGACTTTGACCTGACTTTTGATTTGCCTTTCTCTTTCGGCCCAGCGTGTCCCAGCGTGTCTGCTCGCCTGTGACTCTTTCTTTACCCGGGCGAAGACGTGATGAATTTTGCCATCTGGTTGATTCGTTGATCGAATCCTTTCGGCTGCGAAGTGCGGCTCCGACAGGGAGCGAAACTTGCTTGTTTTGGGTTGTGATGATTGGTCACTTGTTTTGGGTTGTCACTGCCCTTTTGTTTGTTTGTTTGTTTGTTATGCTTTCCCCAATTGTCTCACTGGTTGTCGCTTCGTACGTAAGCAAAGGCTACCTTTTATAAAAAAAGTGTTGACAACTCACTTCTTTCTGACTATAGGATCTGCTCTAAATCGTCAATTTGATAAACATAATAATATTAAGTATATATTACAGAGGCTGTTCCCCGATACAGGGATGCAGTGCGAAGGTGGTTCTAGGCGAAAACTTAGCGCTCTCAATGCTTCCGCACTGTCTCTCGACCATCTCGGTCCAGACGACGGCGACGTTGTGGTCACCTTCCCGCGTCAGGGCTCCGGGTGAAAACTCTTGACCATCTCAGTCCTGACGACGGCGGCGCGCTGCGTCGTCGCCCTTTTGGGCGGTGTCGTCATGGAGCTCTGGTTCTTCCGGTATAATTCCGTTGTCATCTGTGGGCCACGTTCGGATTCTGTCTCGAGGCTCTTTCAGCGCTGGCGTGGGTTGAGCGCGGCGGCCTCCTATCTTTTACACGTGACTTTGTCAACACCCCTCTCCGTCCTCGTTGTCAGCTAGCAAGATCGGCGCTCCATGGACCGGAGTAAGAGGGCACGTGGCACCTCCCGAGATTTTGTCTCCTCGTCTCACACTCTTTTTCCGTTGTCTATTTTTCTCAGCCCTAGATGATGTTCTTTGAAGCTTGGACAATTTGGATTGAGCTCAGGAGGGACACAGCTTTCTCGGCGTCGAAGGTCCACCAATATGTCTTTGGCACATCTCTGACAAGCCCCATACGGCGATGTTGGTGCTCAAAACGAATGTTAGTGATTTGACAGATTCTCCATAAGACACATGTATTCTTGAAATGTTCCATTCTCGTGTGTGTTGTGCTGCAAACACCCATGTGATATATTGCAATGAGTTTGGGTTCTTACTACAAATGTTGTTCTGGAAGCGTTGGTCTTCATGTTGCATGTGTGCAATGATTCTTGTGGACTTGTTGCAACCAACTAGGAATCGTTACATAGAATTAAAACTATGTTCAACGTTTGAACTGATGTGACAGTTTTGCATGTATTTTGACATGCCGAGGGGAAATGTTGTGACGAGGTTGAAGCATGTAACACTAGTACAAAAACTCAAATGGGAGACGGGACCTAGAGCCGGACAAACCAACATAGATTTTCATCCGTTTGGGACATATCTCCTTAAACGGTTTTATTTGCTGGCCGTCTCAAATACGAACTGAGACGGCTGATACTGCTCGCCGTCTCCCATACAAAACGTTTTGAGACGGCTAGAAATCTTCACCGCCTGTAGAAACCAGTAAAGACGGTTGGTAAATGTCGCCGTCCGAGAAATAGCTCTCGCGCGCAAAATGAAAGGAAATTTGCACTGAAGACAGAGTGCGTGCGAAAACATGAACTGGGAATTAAACAGATCGATATTCAATCAGACTTCATATATAACTTACAATTATAATTAGTAGCAAAATACAGTGAATTTGTTATCAAATTTTCACCACACCGGCTGCCGGCCAAATCCTCCATCGATTCGATCGATCTTAGCTAGTGCTAATTAATACGATCGATGGTCTATCCTAGCAAAATGTGTACCGCGCGCCCTGCACAACTCGTGCGCGAATATGTTATCGATCAATGGCTGATCGATCGATCCCGGCCCCCGGCCGCGGATCGATCAAAGCTAGCTATCCTAGGAAAATGTACTAGCCAGATCTCGAGCTCTACCATACTACTAGCTAGATCGAGCTTACCTACTACTAGATCGACCACTCGACGATCGATCGGTCTAAACGAAAGGGTTGGGCAGGAAGATCTACTCGTCATCCTCGATTGAGGATTCACACACGCCGTCCTCATGATCGGGCATGTCCTCATCGGAGTCGGGCATGTAATCCTCATAGAAGGACGCCGGCATGCCCTCGTGGTCGTCGTCGCCCGTCTCGACGTCCGGCATGTCCTCGTCGGAGTCACCGTGCGCGCCGCCGCGGCGGCCTCCGGGATGTCGCGGTTCTCCTCGACAAGGACGGAGTCGGCCCTCATCTGTCCGATGAGTGCGACGTCCACGCGCTCGGCCTGGATTTGCTACCAGGCCGCACGGTTCTCTTCCTTGACGGCCTCCAGACGGGCGTGGGCCAGCGCCCTGGGCACCGGCGCATCGCCGCCATCGGCCTGGCCGCCATTGCCCACCGACGAAGCCTGGCTCTCCACCACGCCTGCGCTGCCATCTGCCCCCGCCGTGGCCAGGCGCGCCGGCACGGCTTTGCGGCCAGCGCGGACCGCCAAGAAATCCACCACGGCCTCCGTCACGGCCTTCGTTATGGCGAAGACCAATCCAATATAGCCGGTGGGCGGGCGCATCTCCTGCACAACCTCCGCCATGGCCGCCGCCAATGTCTCCGCCGCATCTGGGATGTTGGCGTCCGCGTGCATCTCCGCCGCAATGGCGGCGTAGCGCTCACGCGTGAACTTCGAGTGGGTCGTGGCCAGGCGGCGAGGCATGATGCGCGCGGCGGCGGATTTTGGATTGGCCGGTGGGAGGCGGATGGAGGTGGTGGATAAGGCAAGGTAGGTTCTGCTCGGAGGGGATGGATTTCTACCGTGCGACGCCGTAGTTAATAAAGCTCACAAGTCCGGAGGGGAATCTTTGGCGCTGCGACGGCCGGCCGCGGGTCCGGGTGGGACCCGGAGGTCATGTCCATTAATCCGGAGGTTCAGACACTGCGCCATTCACGCTGGAAAAAATGTGGTCAAAGCATGCGCATGCAGGCATCCATGGGAGGTCATCCATTTCAAATAGTCCGGAGGGTACGGACATTTAAAAGTATGGAAGGATCAAGACTTGTTGTATATTTTGATATATTGCAATATACATGATAAATTCTGAGTTATATGTATGCATCCATATTGTCTATTCGTCGGTATATGCTCAAACATTGCGCCAGATCAAATTGTTTGGTAATTTAATATCCGGAGGGTCCGGCTATGATTCAAATGTTTGTAAAATTAATATACCGAACTAATATATCTTTAAAAATGATATACATGGATGAATAATCCGTATTATGGTAACTCAATGAGCCCACTATTTGAAACTATAAAAAATTCTCATATTTTGTGAAAAGTTCTTTCATAGGTTGGAAGTTCAGCTGTAGACAAGAAGAACATCATCGTTAAACAACCGGACCTTTCCATGTAAGCTACAAGTTTTCTACTACATGATAAATTATCTTCGGTATATGAACTTATTTCTCCTTCTACACTCAGATTAACATTAATTAGGATGCATAAATCATTTATCTTTACTTTTGTTTGAATATTTTGTAAGTATTTGGGATTATGGTAAATCTCGGAGTGAACAAACATATCCGGACGGTGCGGATTGTGAATAACTGGCGGCAAAGTGAAAAATTTCAGGCTCCAAATCGATAACGGGAGGGTGAAAATTTCCCCTCTTGCCGCTATGTCACAAATCGAAATCTCGCCCACCTCCCCACCAAACCATCGCCCGCCTCCCCGCCACCGTCCCCCTCACTCCCTGCCTCCCCACTGCCGTCCCCCTCCCTGCCCGCGTACTCGCCGCCGTTCCCCGTCGCTGCGTCGGTCCGCCACCGTTTCCGGCGGCTGCGCCTCCCCGCCGTCGTTCTCAGTCCTCAGATGCGCCGGTCCGCCACCATTCCCCACGGCTGCGCCTCCTTGCCGCCGTTCCCAGATGCGCTGGTGAAAGGACATATTTTATGTCCCCCGTGGTTTTGTGTGTTAGGCAACAATACTAGGAATTATCTAATATAATGTTAAGTGGTACAGGAATGAAAAGAAATATTTATACTTTGCATCGAAACATTTGTGAAGAAAAAGGAGATTGCAATATGTCTGGCAATGCCGGAGTCTCCGGCCTCAGGGGTGCTCAGGGGCCGGAGTCTCCAGCCCATCTGATTTTGCTGCGGAGTGAGCAACACGACGGCACTCTCTGCCTTGAGGCCGGAGTGGGTCCGGAGTGCCCCGGAGTCTCCGGTTGGGGCCGGAGTTTCCGCCCCCTTTGGGTACGGAGTCTCCGCCCAGGCTGGAGTCTCTGGTTGGGGCCGGAGTCTCCGCCCCCTTTGGGTACGGAGTCTCTGCCCAGGCCGGAGTCTCCGGCCCTCGGGGACCGAAGTCTCCGGTCTAAGTGCACTGCAACGGCTAAAAATTTGGGAGGGGTATAAATACCCCTCCACCTACCTCCAGCCAGCTAGCTCACCCAACATTGAAGAACACCATTATTGCAAGCTCAAGAATCACTAGATCTCCCAATCCCTCCACCCAAACTCGTTGATCTTTGGAGGATTGAAGGAGAAGGCTCGGATCTACATCTTCACCAAGCCGATTTACATTTCCCCCTCATTCACTTGAGGGCCCCTTTGCTAGGGTTTTCTTTGGGAAAACCCTAGCAAAGGGGCCCTCAATGAAAACCTAGCTCATTGTTGTACTTACTTGATTGTCTTTGTGACAGATTGTTGCTGTTCGGGAGCCCCCAATCCAATTGTGGGTTGTGCCCCGGATCGTTGTTGTAAAGGCACTGGAATCCGTCTTGAAGGTTTTCGATAGTGGAAGGTGAACCAAACCTTCAGGGTGCAGTTCATCGGAGAAGAAGGTGAAACCTTTGTGGCTGTTGAGTTGACCTTTGTGGTAGCTCACACCTCTCGAACGAGACGTACTCCCCTAAAAAGGAGGAACTCGGGAATATATCCATGTCTCCGCGTGCTTTCACCTTCGGTTACCTCTATCCTAGTTTACCGTCTTTACTTCATGTATCTTGCTTAGTTGCTAGCTTGTCATATAGGTAAATTCACCGTAGTTGCCACTAGTACAGAGCGACACATCGGATACCCCTCTATGGAAACGACACGAGTTAGGCGACAGAGAATCGCGATTTTAGCGTTGCGGACGAGGCCTGGCAGAGGCTGATCCGTCAACATTGGTTACGGAGAATTTTATATCTCCGTTACCAAAAGTATTGGCAACGGTCATAAATTTGTCTCCGTTTCCAATATGTATCTCTATGGCTACGGTTGTTTATGTATATCCATTTGCGATGTGCTTGGGAAATTGCAGTTGCAATCTGGAAGCGCGCCTGTTCAATGCGGCTTAATTCACGAGGGATTGGAACCGCCTGATCGACGCTAATAAAATGTGACTGGAACCGCGCGAAGCCAGGCAGGTCCTGCATTCTCCCCTTCGTTCTCTCCCACATTATCTAAAACACTAGCACAACCGCCATGGAGGAACCCTGGTGGCAGAACGAGGAAGTCCCGAGCGACGACACGAGCGCGGAAGACCGCGGTGAAGTTCCATGGTGGGATCAAGACGGGCCGCCGGACTCGGACCCCGACGAGACCCGCCATCTTCACGCTCTGTAGAAGACGACTCCGACGACTCGGACCCGCCGTCTTCATGCGAAGGAGAAGACGACTTCGAAGAGGACGAGTCACCGGAGGAAGAGGAGCCGGAGGACCCGCCGGAGCCATATTACTCTAGCCAGGAAGAATACGACGCTGACGATGACGACGATGACGACGACGAGGAGGCGTCGGAGGAGGCGCCGGAGGAGGAGGCATCGGAGGAGGCGCCGGAGGAGGACGCGCCGGAGAAGGAGGATCACGCTCCGGAGAAGGAGGCGCGAGAGGAGGATTCGCCGGAGAAGGACGCACGGCCGGAGAAGGAGGAGCATGAGCCGGAGGAGGAGGAGGAGCACGTGCCTGAGGAAAAGGCAACCGGCAAGAAGCGACACCGCGCCGCGGATGACAATGGCGCGGAGGCAGGGCGTAAGCAGAACAAGTAGAGTAGATAGTTAGTTCAATTACTCTATCGATCCTTTGTAAGTAGGCCCAGTGTGTCAGTGAAGAAATTAGAGGAAACGGTTGTTTATCGCCTCCGTTTGCGATGTTATATGCTATAAATGTGCCACTGCGGCAACCCTAACACTCTCGCTTTCGCTCTCACTCTCACTCTCACTCCACAGTCATAGTGTGGCGGCGGCTCCAGACCTAACCCTTATCTCGCAGATCTGAGCGACGCGTCCGGCCGGCATCGCCGCCGTGCATCTTCCCCCAGCGGCGCGTCGACGCATCTTCCCCCAGCGGCGCGTCGTGAGCCGCCGCGCATCCCCCCCAGCGGCT
Organism: Poa pratensis; assembly: GCA_947311845.1. NCBI lineage: Eukaryota > Viridiplantae > Streptophyta > Magnoliopsida > Poales > Poaceae > Poa > Poa pratensis. The sequence continues at coordinate 17,806,375 of CAMZMU010000110.1, forward strand.
CGTCGGCGAGCCGCCGCGCATCTTCCCCGAGTATGTCGCCGACGCGGATCTACTGGTCTATTGCCGTGCATCTTCCCCGGGTATGTAGCTGACTAGATCTTACATTTTGTTTAAAGTAGCACAGAAAACTTGTCTAGTATTGTGTTCTGTCTAGTGTCGATGATGAATACACCCCTCGACACTAGATCTTACATTTTATTTAAGTAGCATCTACCGATCTAGTATTGTAGTACTGTCTAGTATTGTAGTATTGTGTTCTGTCTAGTATTGTAGTACTGCCGATGATGAATACACCCCTCAACACTAGATTTTACATTTTTTTTAAAGTAGCATATAAAACTTGTCTAGTATTTGAAGTCTAGTATTGTGTTGTGTTTGTTTTTAGTACTGGCGATGATGAATACATTACCTTCAACTTGTCTAGTATTTGAAGTCTAGTATTGTGTTGTGTTTGTTTTTAGTATTTGAAGTCTAATAGATTAATTTCAACCCTTTATCAATGTGCTAATCCTCGTTATGGTTTTGTGTAGCTAGTGTATGAAGTAATAGTATATTTCGGCGACAATGCATAAAAATGGTGAGGCAATTGAAGGTAACATCACCTTCAAGTTCTGCCTCCAAATCGTTTCGATCGGACAGCAAGCACACGGATATAGGCGCTTAAGGTGTAAACTGTTTTCATCTTAAATTGTATTTATGTCATGTAGCATCATATTTGGCTCTTTTCTAACTAGACATCCATGTATTTTATATGCAGAAGCGCCATGCAGATCCAAACAAGCTTTAAAAGAGCTAAATACAAAGTGGGATCATATCCGTGAACCGTCGCTGTTGTGACGTTTCGCTGCACTGTTCAAAACACTTTTTTAATTAAGAGTGTCTTGGACAGTGTGGCCAAAATGTCACAACGGTGACGTTATTATATTTCGGCGACACCGTCCAAGATGGAGCAAGCCTCGCTACAAAGAATTTGGCAAGATTAATTGGCTAAGGAGGCTTGCGAGCTCGGTGTTGTTTCTTGTTTTTAGTTTCTCCATCTATTTTGTGTATGTGTGTAGCAATTTGGCTGCAGATGTGATTTGGAGAAGCATGAAACCGCTACTCGAGTCTTTTGCTAGGTCGAATTCCGTTTTCGGCGCTTCGGAACTGAGGAAGAAGGTGGAGCTGGAGAAGAGTGGAGTGTCATAAAAGTTAAGTTTAGGGAGGCATGAGAATGATAGGATTAGCGAGGCATCTGTAACTCATCTTTTGATGCTATGTAATGATGACAATTCTTATATACGTTATGAATGGATTTGGTAGCAACTTTGTGCTTCTGCTGTGAGATTTTGAATGTAATTTGGCAACCGAATTGCTCCTGTAGGCTTCTGAAAGAACCTCAATGTAAACGAGTAAAATAGAATCTCCGTTACTGATGCACCGATACATCGGAAACGGAGATGGGTCCGCAACCGTAGCCAACTTATGCCTCATCGGTGACGGTTTTTTGCCTCCGTTACCGATGAAGGCCTTCACATCAGTGACAGGGTCGGGGACACGGACCCTTTATCCGTTGTCGAAGGGTTTTTTGGCCTATTTCCGATGTGTCGTTCTGTACTAATGTGCATATCTAGAGAATTTACCTCTTGTGTCAAGCCTAATTTGAAAAAGTACTAAAATTGAAGTAGCACCTATTCACCCCCCTCTAGGTGTCATACGATCCTTTCAATTGGTATCAGAGCAAGGTTCTCTTGTTGGGCTTAACCGCCTAAGAGAAGTATGACAGGTGAGGATGATTCCTCGAAGGACCAAGCCACTCCGGCATCCATGGCCGATCTCAAAACGATGGAGACATCATTGAAATCGTCCATGGATACCCAATTTGCTGAGATGCGTGACTTGCTCATGAAACTCACAATTGGCAAGGTTACTTCAGAGACCATCCCACTAGAGGACTCCGCTAACTCCAATGACGGTGAAACCGAGGAGGAAAAAGAGAAAAAGAAAGGGGTTGAAAAAACCGAACCTATTAAACCCTCCTCATCCAACACCACACCCGAAGGTGGGATTCCCGGGTACCATGAGGTTCCTGATACGTCCATTTTGCATCACTATTTTATATCATAATTTACTGTTATGCATTGATATATTTCATATTAAGATGTGTTACTTATGTTATTTTATCTTATTTTGCATGTTTGATGATTATTGGAGAATTAACTGCCGGAGTCAAATTTCAGCTGGAAAAAGCACCGCCAAGACGCTATATTTCTGGAGTTCCAAAAACCACGACGAATATACAGAAGATCTTATTTTATCAGAAGACGGAGGCAGCCAAAAGGGGAGGCTGAGATGGGCCACGAGGGGCCCACACCACCCTAGGGCGCGGCCACCATGGGGCCCACGCCGAGGCATGGTGTGGGGCCCCTGACCCACCTCTGGCACTCCCCCTTCGCGTACATGACCTCCTCAACCCTAATCTTGAGAAGGAGCGCCCGGGGAAATATTCCGCTGCCTCCATGGGACGGAAACAACAGAGAGAGAAAGCTCTCCGGCACGGAGAAATCTGCCGGGAAATTCCCTCCCGGAGGGGGGAAATCATCGCCATCATCATCGTCATCACGCTGGACTTCATCGGGATCATCATCATCATCTCCACCGCCATCACCATCATCACCGCCGCTCCACTTCGTTCCGCTGTAACATCTAGGGCTATACTTTGTCTAGTTCATAGGGGGAACTCTCCCGGTGTTAATTACTCCTTGTGGTTGATGCTATTGAGTTTTATCGGTGAATTAAAGTTTATGTCCAGATTGTTATTCATCATTATATCACCTCTGATCATGATCCATATGATGTCTTGTGAGTAGTTCATTTAGTTCTTGAGGACATGGGAAAGTCTTGTTGCTAGTAGTGGGATTATGTTGAGTAATATTTAATGGTTTGATATTTAAGTTGTGGTGTTATTCTTCTAGTGGTGTCATGTGAACGTCGACTACATGACACTTCACCTTTATGGGCCTAGGGGAATGCATTGTGTAGTTGGTCGCTAATTGTGGGGTTGTCGGAGTGACAGAAACCTAAACCACCATTAGTAAACCGGTGCACGAGGAGTGTAGGATCTCAGAGTTTAAGGTTGTGGTTAGTTTTATCTTAATTACTTTCTTGTAATTGCGGATGCTTACAAGGGGTATAATCACAAGTATGTATTAGTCCAAGTAAGGGTGGTGCATTAGCATAGGTTCACCCACACAACACTTATCAAAACAATAAAGATTAATCAACTGTATGAAGCGAAAGCACTTGACTAAATTCCCGTGTGTCCTTAAGAGCATTTTGTCATCATAAGTAAACCAACCGGCTTATCCTTTGCTCTAAAAAGGATTGGGCCACTCGCTGCAATTATTATTACTATCTTTTATTTACTTGTATTTTATTTATCTGCTATATCAAAAACCCCTAAAAACTTATCTGCTAGTGTTTACAGTGAAACCTTGACCGAAACTGCTTGTCAACACCATCTGCTCCTCGTTGGGTTCGACACTCTTATTTATCAAAAGTACTACGATACACCCCCTATACTTGTGGGTCATCAGTTCCCCACTTGTACTCTCCCGACCCACCTATCCCTCATCCTCGCATAAACCCTTTAGGTCCTCCACCTAAGTTTAATGCTTTAGCTTTTACTAGTTGGCAACACTCAATGAGATCTCATGTCAATAGTGCCTTTATCGAGCTTTGGAGGATCATTCAAGCGGGATACAAGACCGCGGATCCAAGCAACTTGACAAGAAGAGAGGTGGTTGATGCTCAACTCAATGCCATCGCTCTACACCTGCTTGAACTTGCTGTTGGTGAAAAGGATATTCATCACATTCAACATCTCACCACCGCCAAAGAAGCTTGGGATTGTCTCTCCGAGGCATTCCATGGAAATGAGAGCATGAAGAGGAATATTTGATGCTTTGAACAATGAAGCCGAAGGCTTCTACATGCTTGAGGGTGAAAACATGAAGAGAAGTATGGAAGACTCAAGACCCTTGCCCAAGCCTTTTATAATGTTGGGGCAAAGTATGCGGATGATGCTTGGGTCAAAAGGAAGTATGTGAATGCTCTCATGCCCTTCGAGCCCGTTGACTTGAAGGCCATACAAGGAAGACACAACTACCTTGAAATGACCTCTAATGAAGTTATGCAAGAGATGCAAGCTTCCAAGGTTGCCACCAAAAATGCTCTAGACAACCGTGCTAGGGCCATGGGAATGAAACAAGGTTCTTCACTTGCTTTGAAGGCCAAAGTGGTGTGCCTAGATGATAGTGTGGAAGTTGAAGCTTGCCCAAGCAACATTCTTCCCGATGATCTCGAACAAGCCTACCATGATCACGTGGCTCTTGCCACAAGAACATTTTGGCGTGACCCGGCCAAGGCAAAGGCTCAAGTTGATCTAAGAAACAATCCAAGTGGGAAGAAGGAGTTTGCTATAAGGACAAAGACTTGTTACAATTGTCATGACAAGCATCACTTCATCAAAGAGTGTCCTTATGAGAATAGAGAACAACATGGTGGAAGGCTTGTCCCAAAGGATCAATCAAAGGTGATACAAAAGAAGCCTTTTGTCAAGAGGAAGCCATTCTTCAAGAAAGCGCCAAGAATTGTGTTGATGACTCAAGAAGAGTATCCTTGTGATGATTCCGAAGAAGAAGATGAACCCACTCGTGAGGTGGCCGCTATGGCCATAGTCTCAACTCCATCACCTTCTCTCTTTGAATCCCCCAATGAGAATCTCTCCATCAACACCGCTCGTTGCCTCATGGCCCATGTCACCGAGGTATCATCTTCTACTCCCAAGACTATGCATGAAATGGATGATAACTCTAGTCTTGTGATTAAGAAAGAACTTGTTGCCTTCGATACATTTGTGGCTAACTTGCAAGGTGAAGCTAAGAAGCATGTTGAGGCTCTCATGAGCCAACTTGGTGCCGCCGAAGACCTTCTTGAGGTCAAGGGAAAATTGAGAGAGAGGACTCTCTTACCATAGCATCCTTGAATGCTTCTTGAAGAAGAGAGTGAATATAGAACTACTCTTGAGGAAAGACTTGAGTCCCTTGATGATAAAAATGATGAAATAATTGCTAAAATCATTAAGGATAGAGACCATGTCTTTGCTAAATATAAAGTGATTAAAAAGGAGAAAGCCGAATTTGTGGTTGCTAATGCTAGACTCTTGAGGATATGGAGAAACTTGACAAGGCTCACAAGGCCTTGGAAAGTACTCACTCTCTTCTAGTCAAGTCTCATGAGCAACTTCAAACTCAACTTTCTAAATCTAACTCACCTAGCACTTCTACTCCTTCATGTGATCATGCAAATGTTATTGAGGAAAATGCTAGGTTGAAGGTTGAGCTTGCCAAGGCCACTAGTGCCAAGACCTCAATTCCCAAAGGTAAAGAAAAGGTTGTTGCTCATGTTGTTGAGCAAAAGCAACACAAAGGGAAGGAGGGTCTTGGTTATGTAGCCAAGGCAAAGAAGAAGAAGAGCAACAACAAGGCCAAGCCCGCACAAACCAAGACTCCCATTGCGAGTGGAATGCCACTAGGGGCAAGACCACTCGTAGTGACTTTGCGGGAGATGCTAACCCTCACTACATTCTATATGTTGATTATTATGGTGATGTTTATGCAAAATATGTTGGACCTTATGATGGTTATGTTGCTCATGCTATTTGGGTCCAAAGACTCTTGTTGCTAACCAAAGAGGACCCATTGCAAGATGGGTACCTAAAACCAAGCAATGATTTCTTGTAGGACTATGCTTCCGGTGGGTCTAAATGGGTGGTTGATAGTGGATGCACTAGTCATATGACCGGAAGCAAGGAGATCATGACGGAGTTGGGACCAAATAAAATCAAGCATCCGTCTCCTATGGTGATAAATCAAAAGCGGAGGTAAAGGGTCTCGGCAAGGTGGTAGTTGCAAAGGATATCACCCTTGTAAATGTCATGCTTGTCGAGTCCCTCGGTTACAATCTTATGTCCGTTCGTGCACTTAATAAGATGAACTTTGATGTCCATTTTACTATTGATATGGTGGTACTCTTGAGGAGCAAGACTCTAAAGGTCATGTTCGTTGGGTATGTTGAAAATGAGTTGTTTGTGGTGGACTTTTCGGGGTCAACCAACACTCAAGCAATATGCCTATTCGGAAAGGCCGACGTGGGTGGTTGTGGCATCGCCGCTTGTCCCATGTCAACATGAGAACTTTGCAAAGTCTTCACAAGGGTGGCCACATTCTTGGACTAAAAGACAATGTTTCTTTTTCTAGAGATCGTCTTTGTAGGGCTTGTGTTGAAGGAAAGATGCATGATTCTCCCCATCCAAGCAAGACCATCATTTCATCAAAGAGGATTTGGAACTTCTTCATGTTGATCTCTTTGGTGCCGTGCCTCAACCTAGTCTTGGTGGGAAGAAATATTGCTTGGTGATTGTTGATGACTATTCAAGATTTACTTGGGTTTATTTCTTCAAGACGAAGGATGAGACCAACAAGCCGTCATCGACTTTTCCAATGAAGTTCAACGCCAACACAATGTCCCATATTGGCATTAGGAGTGACAATGGCTCCGAGTTCAAGAACTACACCTAAATGAGTTTCTTAGTGAAGAGGGATTCGTCATCAATATTCCGCTGCATATACCCCTCAACAAAATGGTGTAGCCGAAAGGAAGAACCGGACCCTCATGGATATGGCAAGGTCTATGTTGGCGGAGTTTAAGTCTCCACTTCTTGTGGGCCGAGGCCATCTCCACGGCGTGTCATTCATCAAACCGGCTATTCTTTCGCAAAGGCAAGAAGTTTACATCTTATGAGATGCTCACCGGCAACAAGCCCAATGTCTCCTACTACCGAGTATTTGGTTGTAAGTGTTTCTATAAGATCAAAGGTGTTCGTTTGTCTAAATTTGAATCTAAAGCTTTAGAGGGTGTTTTTGTTGGGTACGGTGCCGAATCTCACACCTATAGAGTCTATGACAAAACCGGGGAAAGTCATAGAATCTTGTGATGTGAGGTTCGATGAGAATGACGGCTCCCAAGTGGCGCAATTTCATGTTTGTGATGTAGATAATGAGGAGCCTCAAGATGCAATAAGAAGAATGGGCATTGGTTTCCATCGCCCGTTGAGATTCATTGTGACCCTCCTCAAGCAAGTCCAAGCTCCACTCAAGTGGAAACTTCATCACCATCACAAGTTGAACCGGCACCCACTATGGAAGCAAATGATGCACCAACCCAAGAACAAGTTCAAGACCCTCCTCATGTTGACCAAGTTGCTATGCAAGAACCAAGTTCTCCATTATTGATGCTAGCCAAGGTCAAGACCAAGATCAACCCTCTCCTTCTATTGTTGAAGATGTGCATAATGATGATCAAGGTCAACATTCCGGTCAAGACGGGGACTCAAATGATCAAGATGATCAAGAGATACCTCCAAGATGCAATAGAGATATCGAAGCCCGTCGTAAAGCAAGAGTTGCAAGAGATTTGAATAAAGGTCACAAGCTAGAAGCAATCTTGGTGACCTAAGTCGCAATGTTACCACAAGAAGACAATTGGCAAGCTTTAGTGAACATCAAGCTCACATCCATGGTGGAACCAAAGAAAGTGTTTGAAGCTCTTGAAGATCCGGATTGGTTGGAAGCTATGCATGATGAACTCAATAACTTCAAGCGCAACAAAGTGTGGAATTAGTTGAGAAGCCAAAGGAGTGCCGCAATGTTATAGGCACTAAGTGGATATTCAAGAACAAGCAAGATGAGCATGGAATGGTTGTGAGGAACAAGGCAAGATTGGTTGCACAAGGATACTCTCAAGTTGAAGGCATTGATTTTGGAGAGACTTATGCACCCGTGGCTCGCCTTGAGTCCATCCGTATCCTTCTTGCATATGCATCACATCATAACTTTAAATTGCAACAAATGGATGTGAAAAGTGCCTTTCTTAATGGTCCTTTAAAGGAGTTGGTATATGTTAAGCAACCACCGGGTTTCGAGGATCCCAAGTTCCCTAACCATGTCTACAAGCTCGATAAGGCGCTCTATGGACTTAAACAAGCTCCACGTGCGTGGTATGAGCACCTTAGAGAGCTTCTAGTAGACCGTGGATTTGAGGTTGGGAAAATCGATCCCACTCTCTTTACTAAGAGGGTTAAAGGGGAGCTTTTCATATGCCAACTTTATGTTGATGATATTATTTTGGCTCATCTAACAAAGCTTTCAATGATGAATTTTCAAAGCTTATGACCGATAGGTTCGAGATGTCTATGATGGGCGAATTGAAGTTCTTTCTTGGTTTTGAGATCAAGCAATTGAATGAAGGGACTTTCATCTCTCAAGCCAAATATACCCAAGACATGCTCAAGAGGTTCAATATGCAAAATGCTAAGGAGAAGCGGTTTCCTATGGACACCAAATGCCATCTTGAACTTAACCCAGACGGTATTGATGTTGATCAAAAACTTTACGCTCTATGATTGGTTCTTTGCTTTATCTTTGTGCATCTAGACCCGATATTGTGTTGAGTGTAGGGGTGTGTGCAAGGTATCAAGCCGCTCCTAAAGAAAGCCACTTGAAGGCGGTCAATAGAATCCTTCGATATTTGGTTCATACCCCAAGGTTTGGTTTGTGGTACCCAAAGGGCTCTAATTTCTCTCTTGCCGGGTACACGGACTCGGATTGGGCGGTTGTAAGGATGATAGAAATCAACTTCCGGGGCATGCCAATTCTTGGTAGATCCTTGGTGAGTTGGTCTTCTAAGAAGCAAAATTGCATATCTCTCTCAACCGCCGAAGCCGAGTATGTGGCGGCCGCTAGTGCATGCACTCAATTGTTATGGATGAGGCAAACTTTAAAGGAATAGGTGTCAATTGTGACAAAGTGCCTCTTTTGTGTGACAATGAAAGTGCTATCAAGATTGGCCACAACCCGGTGCAACACTCAAGAACGAAGCATATTGAGATTCGTCATCATTTTATTCGGGATCATATTGCCCGGGTGATATTGAGCTTGGATACATTCCAACCAAAGACCAACTTGCCGACATTTTCACGAAGCCACTTGATGAAGCAAGATTCACTTATTTGAGGCATGAGCTAAATATCGTGGATTCAAGAGCTTGACTTGACTATCTTGCATACACACCTATATTTTGACTATCTATTTGGTTTAGGTGTAGGCATGGACATAGGGGGAGCGCGGTCCTAATTCATTGGACTATCCCTCCCCCCATTATGCCGATAGTAATACCTCATTTGTCTCTCTACTTTCATTTGTTGAAATTGTGAGCTTAAATGACGAGTGTTGGTTGTGAACCCAAGATACATCTTTGCGGTGTCATGCCATAATCTCATACATGGTGGCCTAGGCCACCGCCCTCCTCTTTGTGAGGATTTGGATCTTATTTGGATTTATTGGATTCATTTGGGGTTTCTAGACCTTTATTTTACTTTTGGGAGAAACACTTGGAATTGGCCTTTTTATTTTGATCTTGCAACTTCCAAGTGTGTATCCCACCATCAGTGACAATGTTCTCATCCTAAGCCTATTCTTACCTAAAAACATGCTCCTCCTGCATACATACTTGTCCCCCACAAAAACTGGCACTTTTGGTCTGGAGGGGCCGGAGACTCCGGTGTGGACAAAGTCTCCGGGGTAAACAGGCCGGAGTCTCCGGCCAGTTTTTCCGCAGGACTCTATAGGGAGTCGGGGTGGAAGTTGCTCCCACAACTTCCTCACACCCCCGATTCCCAAATCCTCCCCTGCCGTCGCCTCCTCTCCACAGTGCTGCTCCAGCCGCCTCCGTCGCCGGAATCCGCCGAGCCACTGGCCTCCTCCTCTTCTCCACCGCCGGGGAACCTTCTCCCCTCCGTTGGAGCTCACCATGAAGGGCAAAGGTTACAACTCTCTCTCTTCTAGGGTTTCATCCTAGATCTATTTTAGAGAGTAGTTTTCTTAGTTTTTCGTGGTGTAGAACATTCATGTTGGCAAATGCACCTCTAGAAATTAATTGCAACAAATTCCCCTCCAATTTGACCTAGATCGACCTCTCTTGTCCCAGGGCCAAAGACTCCGGTCTCCCTGACCGGAGACTCCGGTGTGGCCGGAGACTCCGCCCCCCCTGAGACCGAAGACTCCGGTCTCGATCAAATTTCTGGGAAATTTCTTCCAATTAGTTTCTCCTTTTGGCTTCCTCGGACATGTATGCTTACCCCAATGCTACCTATCTACTCTTTATTCACAGATGACAAGAGGTACTATTCGGGCTCATCATCATCCAAACACAAAGCTCCAAAGAGGTCGGGAAGAGAGTATTTAGACTATGATGAAGAGAACAACCGCTATGTGCAGTGTGGTGTTGCAAAATAGCAAAAGGAGTCCGATGCACGAAGGGCTAGGCAAGAGGCTGCCCTCCTTCGAGAAGAAAGGGCCAAGAAGGCCAAGTTTGACAACATGACCACCGTGAAGGACTTGAACAAGGAGGATTTTCGAACCATGAGGGCGCAGAATTTCTATGATATGCCCAACAACACAACCGATGGTCACTTTTGGAGGAAGGGGCAAGAGCTCATCATGAAGGAAATCTATGCAAATTTGGATACAAAAGCCATTGTGTGCCCTCAAAAGCCGTTGAACTTTGATGTGTTGGCCAAGAAGGAATACTTTGTGGAGGCAATTTGGGTTGCCATAAAGCTAGGTTTTGAGAAGCTCATGTCCACTCAACAAAACTATGACATTGAGATGGTCCAACAATTCTTTGCCACTCTTGTGCTAGGACCAGAGGAGAACACCAAGATGACTTGGATGACGGGCCCCGTCAAGTGTATTGCAACCTTTGAAGAGTTTGGGCAGATTTTGGGTTATGAGTTCAAAGGAGCTACCGTTCCCGTTGGTCGAAGGATGCATGTTGGAGGGGTGGATTATGATAAGAAGTTACTTGCCCCTCTTGTTGCTAAAAAGGGTGCCATTGCTACCACCCGTGGACTCAAACCCATCTACAACATGTTGATCCGCATGTTTCGTTGGAGTCTTGCCCCCCAAGTGGGTAATACAGATGCTATCCGTGGAGCTCTTGTCAACCTTATGCATCATGCTCACAGGACATACCTAGCCGGACCAAATTGCAATGGGTATGAGATTGATGTGATGGATTATATCAAGTGTGAGATCAACATTGCTATTCATGAGAAGAAGAATCCTATGTATGCTCCCTATGTCATGAAGCTTATCCTCAAGAAGATTCCCCAACTCGATCAATCTCGCTTCAAGCAACACACGTTTGGAACCCTCCAAGTGCTAGGCATACATATCACTCCTCAACCTTCTTATCAAGAAATAGAGGTGGAAGAAGCTCCAAGGGTTAGAAGGAAGAATGCCACTCCTCCCTCATGGAATAGTGGTGGCAAAGTAAGGGCTAACAATGAAGTTAAGCATCTCACTTGGGTGCGAAAGATAAAGCTTTGTATGGAGCTTGCCATTCACAAAGAGAATTATGAGGGCTATGTTGAGAGGAAACACATCCTTTCCAACCAACACAAGATGTTCCACGAGCTGCGCAAGATCAACAACGGTGGAATGACACCTCCTCGCCCTGTAGGTGACCCCACATCATCGGAGTCCGATACTACTCTTCCTTTTGAGGAATGGAAGGTGGATGAATTTCCTTGGGGAGACTTTGAAGATGTTACCTCCATGCCCTCGTCCTCTCGCAACACCGGCAAGGCTCCTATGCACTATGAAAAGGATGATGATGAAGATGATGTTGAGGATGATGATGATGATGAAGCGTACAATGAGGAGGAGACCCAAGACGCAAGTGGTGATGATGCCGACGAAAATGAAGAGGATGAGTGATCTTCTTGGGGCGCGTTAGCATCGCTCTTTTCCCTTTTTGGCGTTTCGATGCAAAAGGGGGAGAAGTAGTTCTATTAGGTTTTCTCCGTGGGATTTGCATGGGTCGGACACAAGCATGTGCTTTTATCATTTCTTTGCGCTTGTGTCCATTTAATCTTGTTGAACTTAGTTGCTTTGTTTTTTATTTGTGTGAGACTATGTTACTATTTGTGGTATGAGACTATGTGGATTTCATATTTCCTATGGTTGAGATGATATCTATTAGTGTGCACATTGGTCTATATACTACATTATTATGCACAAGGTATGGTTCCTCTCATCTCAACCCTTTTCTCATGATTGTCGCATGTTTAAACAATTTATCTTGTTCCAATTATTACTTGTGAGTTGTCTCTCTTCTACATGTTGAGCATTTGTATTCCAATGCAAATTATGTATATGCACACATGTAGGGGAGTCTCTCTAATCCTTTGTGGAACTTGTCGATATTATGTTTGTGCTATGTTGCAAATCCTAGTGTTGTCATCTAACACCAAAAAGGGGGAGATTGAAAGGACATATTTTATGTCCCCCATGGTTTTGTGTGTTAGGCAACAACACTAGGAATTATCTAATATAATGTTAAGTGGTGCAGGAATGAAAAGAAATATTTATACTTTGCATCGAAACATTTGTCAAGAAAAAGGAGATTGCAATATGTCTGGCAAGGCCGGAGTCTCCGGCCTCAGGGGTGCTTAGGGGCCGGAGTCTCCGGCCCATCTGGTTTTGCTGCGAAGCGAGCAACATGACGACACTCTCTGCCTTGAGGCCGGAGTGGGTCCAGAGTGCTCCCAGAGTCTCCTGTTGGGTCCGGAGTCTCCGCCCAGGCCGGAGTATCCGGCCCTCCAGGACCGGAGTCTCTGGTCTAAGTGGACTGCAATGGCTAAAAATTTGGGAGGGGTATAAATACCCCTCCACCTACCTCCAGCCAGCTAGCTTGCCCAACATTGAAGAACACCATTATTGCAAGCTCAAGAATCACTAGATCTCCCAATCCCTCCACCCAAACTCGTTGATCTTTGGAGGATTGAAGGAGAAGGCTCGGATCTACATCTTCACCAAGCCGATTTACATTTCCCCCTCATTCACTTGAGGGCCCCTTTGCTAGGGTTTTCTTTGGGAAAACCTAGCTCATTGTTGTACTTACTTGATTGTCTTTGTGACAGATTGTAGCTGTTCGGGAGCCCCCAATCCAATTGTGGGTTGTGCCCCGGATCGTTGTTGTAAAGGCTCCGGAATCCGCCTTGAAGGTTTCCGATAGTGGAAGGTGAACCAAACCTTTGTGGTGCGGTTCATCGGAGAAGAAGGTGAAGTCTTTGTGGCTGTTGAGTTGGCCTTTGTGGTAGTTCACACCTCTCCAACGAGACGTACTCCCCTAAAAAGGAGGAACTCAGGAATACATCCGTGTCTCCGTGTGCTTTCACCGTCGGTTACCTCTATCCTTGTTTACCGTCTTTACTTCGTGTATCTTGCTTAGTTGCTAGCTTGTCATATAGGTAAATTCACCATAGTTGCATATCTAGAGAATTTACCTCTTGTGTCAAGCCTAATTTGAAAAAGTATTAAAATTGAAGTAGCACCTATTCACCCCCCTCTAGGTGTCATACGATCCTTTCAGCTGGTCCGCCGCCGTCCCCCGTCGCTGCGCCTTCCTGCCACCGTACGTGACTCTCTACCTGACGCTGTCGGCCGCCCTCCGAACCGGCCCGTCCCCACAACATATCTTGCCTCGCCGTGCAGCTAACTCCTTGGTTTGCTGCATGTTCTAACCCTAGTTTTCAATTTATTTTAGAAATTGTGTTGCGCATTTTTAGGAATTTGTGCTACATGTTGTCTAGTTTTAATTAGTTCTCAATTAGATAGCTCCTTGGTTTGCTGCATGTTCTAACCCTAGTTTTCAATTTATTTTAGAAATTATGTTGCACATTTTTAGGAATTTGTGCTGCTTGTTGTGTAGTTTTAATTAGTTCTCAATTAGATAGCTTCTTGGTTTGCATATCATGTGTTACGAATTTGTGATGCCCACATTTGTTTTAAAACTAGCTTGAATTGCTATGATATAGGAATTCGTTATGCAAATGCTAACTTAATTAATTAACAGGAAATGACATGCCCATTATGCGGTCACGAGTGCTCTAGCCTCCTCAGTGGAGCCAATTTTAGTGTGCATCTGCAAGCTGACAGTCGTCACAGCAAGTCATTCGTAAGTAGGACGACAACTTCTAATATTCTTTAACGTGTTTTTGTTGCATAGTACTGTATAATACCCGCTTATTATCATGTTTCTGTTGCACAGGTAGTACCGTGCAATGCTCGGAAAACGTTCAACCGGTAGTAGGCGACACTATGCTGTTTCGTGCTCTTGAGAAAACATACACCATTTATGTGACCAAAGGACGGAGGACGGCCCGCTTGCACGGCCTAGGATGGGAATGCTTCGTCAAGCACACCAATGTTCACATGGAAGTAGTGCTGCTTGTTTTTACTATTGCAGGACCAAATCCCAGTATCTCTGTTGCCTTTATGGAATATGCCAACAATGAAGAGCACAATGAGGAGGATTGTGAAAGTTCTGCCTATTGTTCTGGGAGTTCTGTTGGGAGTGACGAATGGGCCAGTTACATAGTTTCCCCAAGAGTTCATCTGAAGACAGATGAGAACGACCGTCTGGTTCAGCTTCTACCCGTAACGGCCGATGTTGGTGCTCCTTTTGTGACCCGTTTGACGACCACAAGTTTGAAGAGACATGATATGATATATATGTGCCTCTTTGCAAAGTTAAAATTCAAGAAGAACTGCTCTTTACCCGGTATATATGCCTCTTTCCTAAGTTAATATATTGTATATATGCTGTCCTTTATGCGTAGAAACTACCTAAGACCATAGTGCAAGGCGCTGACCGCCTACCAACTCATGGCAAAGCTGGACTACGACTTGAAGCAGCTGGGGCCGTCACAACCATTACGTACAACAAGAAAAATGATGGCCACATTGAGTTCGACAAGCTGGGGTGAAAGAATTTCATTGAAGGCAAGCATTTTAAGATCAATCAACCTGTTTTGATCATTATGAGTAGCACCAATCACCTAAGTTTGGAGGTCATGATTGAGATGCAGATCATATAGAACAATATTTCATCTAGATTGTTGATCAATTTTAGGTAGTTTGTTTGCACGAAAATGCAGTTTTCAACAATCTATCTAGCTAGTTTCCTGAACATTTTCTACATGTACGTGTTGTATAACTGATTCAATAATGGTAGCTTTCTGCTTTGTATAACTAGCTAGCTAAAACCGGCCGGGTTGGTGTAATTATTCTGTTTTAATTTGCTTCACCAAGTTGGACCCCCCGGATATATTCCCGGAGGCAACGAATATTACGCCCGGAGGGATATGTCGGACCCCACGGGTTGTGCGACGGCCAGCGTTTACGTACGTCTCTGATTAGTCATGTTTACAGACGGGTGCGTACATTGGCCGTCTCCATGTTAGAGACGGTTGATTTTCCCGGCCGTTTGAGGAGAGGAATCATTACAGCCGGCCCCAGCGTACCGCCTCTAATGAAGCTTACATTAGAAGCCCACGCCTATAGACGGTGGAGTTAACCGGCTGAGTTGACTCTCTGGGGTTGGCTCTAATTCACGGTTCTGTACTAGTGTAAAAGAAGGGATCAAATGGCTTTGAATGGTGATCGAGGGGGTCAATATTTCATCGATTACAGTCGGTTGACGCTTAGAGTTGCCCTTTGAAAAAAAGAAAGATTTTTGTAAAAATAGTGAGTCAACAGTTTCATCTTATGAAATGTGGCGCAGTGGATTTCTTAAGGAAAAAAAGTCATTTCAGTACCACAAAAAACATGTAGGATAATGTCCAAAATCACCAACATTCTTGTCAAAATCATTGCAGCTCTGAACCTGTTGTTCAACTTGTAAACATGGGAACTCACGTGCTTTAAACATTCTATTCTTTCCTTGTGATATGCGGTCCGTCCGAATATAGCCTGAAACAAAAATAACAACAAAAGTGTTCACTTGTCAACCTGCCTAACTCGAACTGAATCCTTGGCTCATCTAACTGCTATGTCACGCTCTCAATATCTCGGCTCAACTTTAGGGATGACCATCATTGCCACGGCAGTTGCCTGTTGCTTCGATCGTTGCCTATGAGGCAGTGAGGCGTGAGCTCCTTAATTTGGGCTCTCCTTGATATTAACCAGAGAGCGACAGTGCGGAGTAGCCGTTAGGCCAGCTTAAGTTGCGGTATGATGGGTCAACCTCGGACGGCTGGTGGACGTGCCGGCGAGGGTACATTGTAGTCTATAGGAGAGCACGCAAGGCCTGCTGGACGATTTGCAGCCAATGCAAATTCGTAGCTGTCCTTGTAGTATGTCCAAGGAAGAAGAAGACCCATATCCTCGAACCCTGCGGTGTAAGCAACCATGTTTACGGTTATCAGGACGCATGTGGTGCAAGTACAACGAGAAGACGTCCAGTGATACCATTACAATGATCTTTTCCGAAGAAAGTTCTGCCAATGAACATGGAAAAATCAGAAATTACAGCAACAATAAAAAATATAAATCACGAATTAGACTACCCATATTTTGTTACCCAAACCCAATACGGTTAGATGAGAGAGGGAGAGGATTTGACTACTCAGACAAGTTTCTACATTTACATCAAACCCAAGTACCCCAAACAGGTAGCCAAATCTAAAGTGCATAAACTAAAACGCAAACCGGGTACTCGAAAAAATTGAAACTATAATGTGGCCACCTTTCTTACACCAAGGACTTTGAACAAAAAACGAAAAATACAATCGGGTCCTCAGCTCCCCATGACTTTTGCGTCACACGCCCTATGGGTGACTCACCGGGCTCCTTCTGCTCCGTCAGGGAAGCATGGTGGTCCCCGGTGAGTCGACTGGAGGAGGTGTCGTGACCTCCTCATCGACGGTGCCGCCGTGGAGCGGAGCGAACGTAGGATGGAGAGGCCAGCGTTGTCTTCCTCGAGGAAGACATGGAGCTAGGCCTTGAGTGACGCGGTTAGAGCAGGTTGAGCGTCGCCAGACCGGGGACTTGCCAAAGACTCCTCGTTGGAGGGTGGGTTCATGGCGGAGGTTCGGTGGTAGGCTTCGCCCACGATGAGTCGACAGGGAACGACATCGTGCGCTGAACTTTGAGTGTGAATCGTCGGGTTCCTGCGTCCGTTTTTTGGTTTTGGATATTGAACGTGGTAATACCCAAATTTGTCTATTTTAGTGGGAAGTTTGGGTCTCTACCCAAGAAAATTGGTATGGGACCACAAGTGGGTGGGCTGTAGCTGTTTTTTCGCCAGTTTTTGAGTATTAAGAGCAAAATTAAAATTAGGTAGCGGCTCTATTCTATTTACGTACTACATGTACTTTGCACTGGCATTGTTTTTTTTTTTTTTGACACATCCAGCACCCACTTCTATTCACCGATCATCCACATACAGAGTACACAGATTGAAAACAAAGAAGAACAACAAAGCGAGGTGGGAAGAAACGGAACCAGAGCAGCGAGAACGCCAACCACGCCGGCGTCGGAGACGAAGGAGACTACCTTCCAGCTTGCCACAGTCAGGGAACTGTTTGCCCTATAGGAGACGCCGCCATGCCCGTCCGCCGCGCCGCGGCGGAGCTTGAAGCGATGAACGGCCGGGGCGAGCGCCCCCCTGACCCAACTAATCCACCTTGCCGGAGTCACCGTCGTCGCCGTCGTCGGAGGGAGTCGAGGATCCCGGCGAGCTCGAAGATCCGTCCAGATCCCCTTCCAGGACGAAGATCGCCACTGGATCTGGCAGGGAATCAAGGCACGGCGCGGATCCACCGATCCGTGGGTGCCGGAGAAGCTGGCGCGCCGGCCCGGAGCTCCACGAGCGCCGCCGCCGGGGAGGGCACACGCCTGCAACAAAAACCACGCCAACGACACCACCGCCTCCACGGCGCCGCCGGCTGCCCCAGAGGAGCCTCCCTTATGTACACGCGTGACGCGGGGATCCCCCACCCTCCCGCCGCCGAGGCGGCCGGCGGAGGGCGAGGGATCCGGCGGATCGACGGCGAGAAAGGTGGATCGGCCGGGGGAGCTCTAAAAATCGCCTCCGCTACAGTGAAGAGGGAGGGAGACGACCCAGCGCGTCTGTGTGGTTTCCGACTGGCATTGTGCCCGGGTGCCTCCCAATGATCCTGGCTCGGTTGCATACGTCAGTTTATATAGCCATATACATTCTTTCTCTTTTTTTTTAGATAAAGAGTGTATATTAATATCGCGGAGATACAAATTACACCCAGCCTCTGCAACAACGCAATAACCAAATCTATTACGGATACACACAGCCGAAAAATAATAAAAAGAAGAAATAAAAAGAAAAGTCCCGATACAGAGTTACAGTCCTTGCAGCAGCCGCACAACCACCACCAAGACAACACCTGATGTCCAATTCTTCAAAAACAACGCCTTCAAGAAGAACAGTGACAGACACAACCAATTAAGGCTAGACCTTGGGTTTTCACCCTGAAGATAGTCCTCGCTCTCAAAACAATGTTTTCAGCAAGACTACTGTCAGGCACAACCAATTAAGGCCAGACCTTGGATTTTCACCCTGAAAGTTAGGACTTTGGAGTTCACGTATGTTGTCGCCCCCACTTACATGCCGCTGCTCCAAGTCATGAAACATCAAGCCAATTCCTCATCGCCAGAAAGATTCGAACCACCAATGCTAGTCCTCAGATATCGACTTACATGACATTCTCCGCCAGCACCATGGAACGAGAACATGTCCCATGATATTAACAGCCAGCAGAGCTTCGAAGCGCTCCCTCTGAAACCAAACGGCCAGAGTAAAACTTTGGTGCGCACGACCGAATCCCACCCGATCCAGCAATCTCCAGGCATGGATCACCCAATGGAGTTCGCTGGCGGAGCCTTCCGGAACACACCACTACAGCCAGATCGACAGGGACGGCATCCGACAAGTCTTCATCTTGATGCAAGGAGGAACTCTAGGACCGCCACCGTTATTCGCAAGACTGGCAGGCCCCCACGCCGCTAGTCATCTCCTTGCCGGATTGGCTGAAAAGGAAGGAGGTAGTCCAGCACACTGCTGTAGATCGGTGGCGCCCCGAGGGCTGCCATAGACCACGAGCACAAGCCCTGGTTGAGCCCATCTGGTCAGATCGGGCCTCACAGCCCAGATCCGACCGATAGCGCAGATCGCCGCCTTGGCCGCCGAAGCAGCGCGGCCGGCGTACCGCCTCCTCCTCCTCGACACAATCCCGTCGGAGAGCCTCGGGCCACGGCCAGAAACGGTCGCGCCGCCCTGTGCCCCCGCCGGCGTCGCTCCGTCCCCCGAGAAACACCGTCGGGCAAGCACCTATCCTTCCCAACCGTCGACCGACGAGAAGGGCGCCGCTACCGCCGCCAGCGAGGGCAGCGGCGGCGGCCAGATGGGGAGATCGTGGAGGGGCGCCTAGGGTTGGGAGGTGGGAGGGACCTCTAGAACCGCTCGGGAGGAGAGGAGAGCACTGATCTTCTCCTTTTCTTTGACATGAATATTTCTTCTGGTTGCATATTCTACTGTATATGTCACTAGACGTGCATCTCACGCACCTGAGATCTACTTTCAAGAAAAGGGAGACAAATATATGCAGACTAAATATTATGATGGTATACTTTCAATCTCCAGCATGTGAAATCTACAATCATATTTCATAATTATTCATTAGACGGATGTGGAAAAATATTACACACTACACTAATCATCAGCCGTCTAATCAATTTTCATAATTATTCATTAGACGGCTGTGGAAAAATATTAGACACTACAATAATTATTTTTATCGTCTCATAATTGCCTCTAAGTTTATTTTGTATACACACTTCTTTTGTGTGCTTACATAATTTGGTATCTAAACATTTCGTTGATAAAACATTTTATTCATTGACCACGCTCTGGAGATGTACATGCCATAGCTGTTTTAAAACAATGTTTCAAATTGACTGAATTTATTTTTCCTCCTAAGATGGAGTTTGCGATAATTCTAACCACATTTAGCCGAAAATCGACAAAATACCCCCATTAAACCAAATGTGGTCTAACTCTCACCCTTTTAAAAGTTCTCCTTTTTTATCGGGCCGATCCTATTGTTCGTCCTATGTTACAAGCTAAGTCAACCTTCAAACCCGAGGAACATTGGTGGATGGCGCCAGAAAAGCTGGTTAAGCCGAACCAGCTTGCCGAACTCGGCTGAAGCACACCTTGGACCCCAAGCTAGGGATTCAGCCGCGACTTGGCATTGGGGTTTGATTTGGTTCTCTTAAATACTACCACAAAAATTTGGGGTAAACAATGGAATTGGTCTTCTTAATTCAACAACAATTTTTCGATGTTGAGTGACATACACACGCTCAAAATTTATTTTGCTTGAAATATCTTTGATTTAATATACACTAGACTTTCTCGAAAGACATGTGCACTATGACTTTTTTTTTCATGTCACACGGCTATTAGCGTCAATTTCAATGGATAGTGCCACAATGCTTGACTTCTTTTTTGGACCATTTGTCTTCTTTTCATTATCTAATTGAATCTAGATTTAGAATTGGCTACGTGCGTATGATGACACCGATGGCATGGCTAGATAAGATAAACGATGCATGGCCGTATCACGGATATATCCTCATGGTACAATGGTCCTTGCCTGATCCAAAATGTTTGCACAATTCTGACTTCTCAAGACACTACCAAAACAAAAAGAAGACACTATCTCGATGGGTGCCAACTGCCAAAGGACCGTACTGAACACATATTTTTTTGTCCGTCCTTGCGATTTGGCATCTTTCCTTGCCTATGGATACACTGAACCACGACTCCGGAGCTGTGGTGGACCAGCAGCTAGCCATCCTATAAACTAAAGTTCAAGCACGGCTCAAGCTCCAGCAAGCTAGCTTATCATTGGCCAGTGCTCGAAAAATCTATGCTAGCTCAGAGGAATCTACGATCTAGCCAATGCTGGAAAACAATGGGCCGACGCGGTCTCGTCGACTGTATCTCGCCTAGCGGCTTTGCATATTGTTTATGGAAAACGACGTAGTAGCTAGGCCGATGCCCGCCGGTTTCGATAGTTTAAGACCAACTCACGCAACGCCACGCCTGTGCACGCCGCCTCCGTGTAGTGTGGGCAGAGACAAAGTTGTATCGCCGATCCAACGTCGGGAACCCCATCGAGGCGGCAACATGCCCTGTTTCTTACAATGCCGTGTCTTCTTCCATCGTCGTGATTCCGCGGATTCTTTCCGAGTGGTCTGGGTAAATATATTCGCAATTTTTTTTTGAGTACATGGGGTTACAGATCGAAAGAAAACCGAGCTAGAAGAACAACCACAGGAAACAAGAACACAAACCCGTCCCTGAGGCCCAGCACCACCGTCGCCGCCTCACCACGGTGACCGCCAACCGCGCGCTGCTGCCGCGCTCCACCGAGCCGGCAAACCACAACGAACCGCGGCCAGGAAGCCGTCGACGACGCCGCCGTCTTCAGTCAACCGCTTGGGTCTTGGTGAAGAAGATGAAGCTGGCCGTCCACCAGCACGAAGCCGTCGCCTTGACACCAGCGCCGTCGCACGACGCCGAAGGCGACCTTGAGGACCTGGAACCCCCGCCTCCAGCACCGACCTCGCAAACCCCACCGACGCCGGAGGGAGCGCCAGCAGAGGAAGGGAGCAGCCAACCGTCGCCTACCAAGACGACGACGGGACGAGGGGAAGCTGCAGCCCGAGAAGACGACGACGGCGGCGGCCTCCCCGCCTCGGCCCCGCCGCCCCAGATCCGCCCAGCCCCGCCCTCTCCTCACCGCCGGAACGCAGATCCGGGTATTCCCCGTCCTCCCGCCGCCGGAGCGACCGACGGAGGGTGGGGAATCGCCCGGATACGCCGGCGGGCGCTGGTCGCGTCGAGGTTGCCCTCGACTCGCCTCTGGCACGGGGAGAGAGAGGGGAGGGTGACGTTTTCAGAAATATGCGAGTTGTATATTCGCATTTTATTTGGAAAGCGACACGAGTGTTGCCTTTTCATTTAGAAGAAAATAGAATATTTATAGTGATGATGTTTCGAAGGAAAATCGTCGAAAACCCTAAGACCCTAAATTGGCTTCGACCGGTAGAAAATTTGTCTGCCTTGCTAATATGATTATGTTACTAGTAACCTGACATACCATTAAAACCAAGTATAAGTGCATTATATGGTGACTGTGATATAGTATTCCCCTAATCATTCTAGGTACTCCCTCCGATGCATAATAAGTAATAAGTGTCTCTGATTTAGTGTAGTACTAAATCAGTGACACTTATTATGGATAAGAGGGAGTAGTAAGAAATTTGTCGAGGCGCATGTATAACATATAGTAAGTGAAGGTTGGCTTTTCCAGAGCTCACCAGGTTATACGCGCCGAATGGACAACATTGATTGTAGAATGGAGAAAAATGTTATATCTTTTCTTCGCCATTGGAAGGAAAATTCTATCTCAACAGTGCCCCTCTAAGAAAATGGACCAGCCGGTTTTTGGTGATCTGGCGATGGTCCATTTCTCCTCTCATGTCGTCGACGCTTTCCCACCCCGGTGCTTCTCTTCTTGTTTGTCCGCTTCTTCTTACTATTCCCAGAAGTTTTGCTGAGGTTGAGACTTCCCTCCCTCTATCAACGCATTGAAAGTTCTTTCGATAAGACACAACACAAACTTTTTCCTAATGGATTTCTCGGTTGCCCATTTCATTGGTGGTTTAGGAAAACGGTTAGAACATATTTCATACTGTTGAGCAATTTTGGACCATTTTCCATACGTGTTTGACATAATTTGAGAAAGAAAACATCATATTTTCACAAAATCGGAATGGGCATTAAGAGCGACTCTTTTTACCATTCTATTTTTCTACTAACTACAGTAACAACATGCGGGTCTTATATGGCGGTCACCCTTTCTTTCCCGTCTCCGACACGAACCGAATCACCCTAAACCGTGTGCCCCCGACCATCTCTCTAAGCCCCCTCCCGCGCTCATCTTTTATGGCATTGACGAACCCCACACCCCCACCCCCACCCCCACCCCCACCCCCACCCTAAGTTTAGAGCTCGGCTCCACCTTACTCTACGCTTGTCGTCGCCTTCTCCACCGAGTCTCTCAGACGGTCGCGAAAGCGTCATCGGTTTCGGCAAGGTGGTGCGGAAGGTGGATGGAGCGGGTGGAATAAGAAAAAGAAGGAGAGGGGAACCGAAGAAGAGGCCTCAGAGAAGAAAGAAGGAGGAGGCAATTGTAAGTAACAACCGTACTTAACTAACATAGATAGATATATTCGTTAACACTCAGGTCAACCCTCTGATCTGGTTGCATAACCCGCAAATGCCGGGGCTAAATCGCAAGATCGTCCTGAATCCCCAGCACCGCTTACTGCTTCCTCTGCATAACCCGCAAATGCCGGGGCTCCTTGTTATTGAACCATCTCTTTCGACAAGCTCGCTGCCCTTACTCGCTTCAACTTCCTCGCGCCTTCCCACCACCAAGTCCAAGTGGCCTCTCCCACGGCCGCCGCAGCGCCAATCGGCCAATGGAGGCCCCGCCGACCAGCCACGTCACCACCGCCTTCTCCGACTCCGACAGCGTCTCCATGGAGGTCTCCGGGGACGCGGCGGCCGACGCCGACGTCGAGGCGCTCCGCCGCCTCTCCGACAACCTCGCCGCCGCCTTCCGCTCGCCCGACGACTTCCTCGCCGACGCGCGCATCGCCGTCCCGGGCGCGCCCGACCTGCGCGTCCACCGCTGCGTGCTCTCCGCCCGGAGCCCCTTCCTGCGCGCCGTCTTCAAGAGCCGCGCCGCCGCCCCCGCCGCGGAGGGCATCCGGCTGGAGCTCCGGGAGCTCCTCGGCGACGAGGTGGAGGTCGGGTACGAGGCGCTGCAGCTCGTCGTCGACTACCTCTACAGCGGCCGCGTCGTCCAGGACCTCCCCAAGTCGGCCTGCGCCTGCGTCGACGACGAAGGCTGCGCGCACGTCGGCTGCCACCCCGCCGTCTCCTTCATGGCGCAGGTCCTCTTCGCCGCTTCCACCTTCCAGGTCGTCGAGCTCACCAGCCTCTTCCAGGTCCGACTCTCCCCCCTCCCCTGCCCCGTCGCGATGATTTCTTCATCTCAGACGTTTATTGTGCCTTGCTGGGATGCCTCTCTGCTCACGCGTTTCGTGCGCCCAAACTGCAAGTTCTAATGCTATCTTTCTCTTGCTGCGCGAGAGGACGTTTGCTCTATGCGGCAAAATGGGTTTAGATCGCTTACTGTTCTGCTGAATTGCTTTAATTTCAGTGCTTCTACAAAATAGCCTTCAATATTGATTACACGTTTCAACGGTATATATTCCAGCCAAATGGGATAGATCCATTTCATGTTTTTTCAGCTAAAACTCTGAATTCCAGTGATTTCACGAAGTAGGGATAAGCATTATGTTTGCGCTGAATATATGTTGATCGTCAAATTGGTGAAGTTTTTCGATGGATGCTACCGTGCTAGGATATATTTAGCTGTTTGGAGATCCGTACTTGGGTGGCAACAGTCAATCAAGACTCATTCCTTCATTTCAATTTTGTTTTCCACGTTTTTTTTGCTTGCTGGGAGATGCGTACTGCTAAGACGTTCCATGTTCTGAAGGGGTGAGTTTTAATGCTGGCTTTTTCTTGCTGCGCGCGAGGACGTTTCGCTTTATGCTGCAAAATGGACTTGCATCCCTGACTATTTCTGCTAAATTCCTGTAGTTTTGGTGCTTCACAAAATAGCGTTAAACATTAGTAATACATATGCTAAATGAAGAATCTGTGCTCCTTGTACGGTCATCGTGAAATCGGATGCTAGGATATGTTTAGTTGTGTGGAGATCCCTGCTAGGGTGCAGCCCCGCATAGATTCAGGAATCAAGACTTACTCCCATCTCAGTATGAATTGGGGTGGAAAATAAGTCTTATCATCTCTGGCAAAAAGATAGTCCTGTGTGTAATGGCGTGAATGTGATGTCCCTTTCAGTTTAAATTGTCCGGTTGAATACAAATGTTGCAAATTGATATGATTTAGATGTTATTTCAAGTGGTTCTGTAATTTTCGTTTATGAAACACTCTGCTTCGGCAGTGTATGTCACTGTAAGTTTCATTAATGAAGCTGGGGGAAACCCATTTATCCAAAAAGAAAGATGCTATTTCACGGATTCCTGTTTTGATGTTTTTGTAGTGAAAAGTAAAGGTAACTGTTTACCTACTTTTTTTTCTTGCTCCAAAGAAAGGCAGTTCTCTTACTTATGACAAAGATGCTTGGATCATACTACTATCCAAATCTAGGTTGCATGAATGCAGACATTTGATACATGTACGCAAATCTTAGCATATAAATGCAGAACTTTTCTCCCAAAAAGTTAAGAACAATGTAATTCCATGACAATAACATATCTTCGAGTTTTTTCATGTAATAAAGCTTTGGATATCAGTGTGTGTAAAGTGAAATGTCACAGCAGACAAACATTTAAAGCAAATAAGACTCTTTGCGTTTATACACATATTAGCTCCATAACTCCTCATTTTCCGTTAGGATGATTGAATATAACGGGAGAATTTACATAGCAGGACCTTCTTTTTTAGATGATTAGTCATCAACTGGACCATCTGCAGAGCCTAGAAATTTTCGGACGAAGGTTAATCGTAATTTTTTTAACATTTTGTATGTGAAAACTAACTTGTACTTACAAATATTTGAAAAGTAGAAGTACTTTTGATAGGCTACTTAAAAACAATTAGTGACACATCTGTAATTAGTATGGATCAAACGGTTTTTATGTGTATGTATTCTTATACTAGTTTCAAATTAGACCATTTTTGTGTATACATTCTTATTCAACCATGTTGCAGTGGTGGGATTTCAGATTTGAAAGCATTTTTGTAACCAATGATGTATTTTTCCTTTTTTTTTGCTTTGTCAGATTCTTATTTGGGATTTATATGGTAATAGTTCTGACTTTGCTGCAGATGAGTTGTGTATATATCATTTGATGATAATTCTTGTCGACTTTCAATTTGTAGCAGTTAATGGTGTATTCTTTTGCGTTTCTAAGAAGCCAGTAATAAGCCATGTTATGTACTTTACCATGCAGCGGCGTCTCCTTGATGTCCTTCATATGGTCGAAGTGGATAATCTTCCATTGATCTTATCTGTCGCAAACTTATGCAATAAATCTTGCACGAAACTGCTTGAGAGATGCCTTGAGATGGTGGTCCGGTCCGATCTTGACATGATTACTCTTGAGAAAGCGTTGCCTCCAGATGTTATTAAGCAAATTACTGATTCACGGCTAAGTCTCGGATTAGTTTCACCTGAAGACAAGGGCTTTCCTAACAAACATGTAAGAAGGATTCTCAGAGCTCTTGATTCTGATGATGTGGAGCTTGTCAGGATGCTGCTCAAGGAAGGGCAGACTAATCTTGATGATGCATTTGCGTTGCACTATTCTGTAGAACATTGTGACTCAAAAATCACTACAGAACTTCTGGACATCGCACTTGCAGATATTAATCATAGAAATTCAAGAGGTTATACTGTTCTTCACATTGCTGCCAGGCGAAGAGATCCTAAAATTGTTGTCTCTCTTTTAACCAAAGGTGCCAGGCCTTCCGATCTTACAATTGATGGAAGAAAAGCAGTTCAAATCTCAAAGAGACTCACAAAACATGGGAATTACTTTGGGATTACTGAAGAAGGAAAACCGTCTCCTAAAGACAGGTTATGCATTGAGATACTGGAGCAAGCTGAAAGAAGGGATCCACAACTTGGAGAAGCATCGGTTTCTCTTGCAATTGCTGGTGACTGTCAACGTGGAAAGTTGTTGTACCTTGAAAACCGAGGTAATATTCATCTACAAATCCTGGTGTTCAAAATTATCTGTTTTACATGGTTTACATTTGATGTTTGTTTGCATGTGAGTGAAGTTCTCCATGTGCAACTAGCCAATCTGTTACTTTTTTATTCTCTTCGAAGTTGTGTTTTCACATAATTGTTTTTCATGCTATGTAGTTGCTTTGGCAAAGATAATGTTTCCAATTGAGGCAAGAGTCGCAATGGACATTGCTCAAGTGGATGGTACATTAGAATTTACCCTTGGTTCTAGTGCAAACCCACCTCCAGAGATACATCGGACAACTGTTGATCTAAATGAAACTCCTTTCAAAATGAATGATGAACACTTGGCTCGGATGAAAGCCCTCTCGAAAACAGGTGAGGCACAGCTTGCCTTTGTATAGCCTATATATTTGTATTTTCAATCGAATAATCTCCACTTCTTTAGCTTATCGGCTGTAACAATCTCAGTAAGGAAGCTGGGTATAGCTGGAGTTGAAACCCCAGATTTTATCCCCCCTCTTAATAGATATACTATCGAGTGCCTTGAATACATAATAATGCACACCAATGAAAGAGTATAATTCTTGGCTTTACCATCAATGTGTGAAGGATGGTCATTTGGCTCTTCTATGATCTTTAATAAGATAATACCGTATGATATAAAGAACTGAAGAGTGAAAACCAGCTGTTTAGACCAAATATGTACACTTGACTGAAGTCATACAAAATGCTAATAGGGGTTGAGTTGCTAATGATTAGTCTTTCTTGTGTGACATAGTTGTGCACAAACTTTTTTGGAATTCAGTTATAAATTGACAGTTTTACCAAGTTTATGGACTAATTGCAAGCTGAATGTTTATACCAGTTGAACTTGGCAAACGCTTCTTCCCGCGCTGTTCAAATGTGCTAGACAAGATCATGGATGATGAAGCTGAGCTGGCTTCCCTCGTAAGAGATACATCCACGTCCACTGAGAAGAAGAGGAGGTTTCAAGACCTCCAAGACGTCCTTCAGAAGGCATTCAACGAGGACAAGGAGGAGATTGACAGGTCCACAATTTCATCTTCCTCATCATCGACGTCCATTGCAACAAGAAGTTTGGCAGTTCGGCCTAGGAGATGAGCACCTTGGCCCCAGTCTTCCCTTATTGATAACTGATTTTCTTTCTGAAAATGCTAGTCAGATGTTTTTCTTTTATTTAACCTGCACGAAATAGTACTAGCAGTCTAGCATCATCATCAGATAGTGGTAGGGATGATGATGTTGGCTTGGCCCTGTAGAACACCTAGTTTTGCTCATTTTGGCTTGTATATAGTTGAGTAATTAGTGCATACAGCTTTCGCTGTGGATGTGTAATATGGACCGCCCCAAATCCCTGCGTTCTGAATTATGGCCTACAGTATTATGTTGATCGAACTAATGGAATCCATGTAGCGGCAGCTCTTGGCTTCTGACTTTGATGATTGGTCACAAAGAGTAGATTGTTTCTGCTTTGGCTGATAATTCCCCTCTTCCATAAAAAACCAGGACTGAATAAGTACTAGTACTGCCCCTGTAGTTAATGCCTGAAGCATTTACCACCGAAGAGGATGCGGGGTACCCTGTTACCCGCGGCTGGTACAGTAGAACAACACTCATTGTACTGTTCCTTTCCAAAGTGCAAATGTCTTTTTGGACTGAACTACCGATGCACAGCAAAGTCACCTCCAAAACCAAACAACCATGTTTTTTTTAAACAACTCTCAAACCTTTATTTAAACGTTCAGAATTACAGGCATGTTTAAGCCAATTGGCGGATCTAAAAACCAAACATGTCTCCCCACCGGCAACGATGTCGCAAATCTTGCCATCGTATGAGCTTCTGTGTTCATCTCCCTTCTTTCATGACTGAAGGAAGTATCACCCCTCTGTTTTGATCTGCCGCTAATTTCACGCAAAATGCTTCCAAGGTACCAAGTTGATCACCATGCAGGCCTGGCACAACTTCAAGGCAATCTGAAGCCACGTGAATAGGGCCTAGATAAAGATCAGCCGCCACATCCAAAGCCTCCCGGCACGCCAGAGCTTCCAGGCTGCCCGGGTGGGTGATGTTGTCGTAAACCGTAGCTGATGCCCCCCAGGAAAACCCCTTCTCGGTTTCGACAAACTGCGCCTACAACACCCTTTGCCACAGACTTGGCTACGGCAGCATCGACATTAATTTTGTCTCTGCCAACGGGTGGAGGGATCCATGATGCTCGTCGCGCAGGAACTGAGGTCCTTCCCCGCCGCTCACGTCCTGGCGCCTTGCTCGCTGACAGGTCCTCCAAGAAGCGGTTCATGAAGGAGACCGTCGCCATGGGACTCTGAAACAAATTCTCATGGATGGCCTTCCTCCTTGCATGCCATATCGCCCAAAACGTTACCATACTAGGTCTTCTCCCTTCATCGACTGAATCATCGCAAACAGCCAATGACGTGCCGCCGGCTCAGTCGATAGGGAAATATGTTCGGTGATATCTTCATCCGTCAGAGCCCATACGCAGTGCGTCATATTACACTCGATCAACGAGTGATGCCAAGAGTCCTCCTGACCACATATAGAGCACGCCGCCGTTGGCACCATGTTTCTGTGATGGTGGAGGTCCCGTGTAGGAAGACTCCAAAGGAACACCCGTATTTTTTAGGGGACATCAGTCTTCCACAACTTTGCCCACTCCTTCCCTTCATCCGCCGAACTCGACGACGCCGGCCTCTCATCAAGGCAATCCTCGCGCGTTCGCCTTGTATTCACCAGTGCTCGGTAACATGAGCGTACTGAAAAAACCTGTACGTTCAAAGTGCCAGGCCCAAAAATCGCTCCGTACTCGAGTACACAAGGGAATGTTCCTGATGATTTTAATATCCATCGGTAGAAAAAATTCTGCTAATCTCTCCAAGTTCCATGCAGCAGATTGTTGATCAATGTAATCACTTACTTTTTCCGGCGCGTTCACTTTCAGAGCAGCGATCGGCCGTAGTCTCTCATCCCTTGGGAGCCAATTCTGCTCCCAAGCATAAGTAGAGCGCCCATCACCTATTCTTCTAATTAGGCCAATTTTCATGAAAAAAAACCAAAAATAAATTACCTAATGGGTGCATCTAGACCCACCACCCGGTTTGAATATCCGAATTTGGATGCGGCGATTTGGGTAGTGGGTGCAGATGCACCCACTACCCATAAAACATTTTTCCAAATGTCAAAAAATTCAAAATAAAATTTTTGCATGTAGTCCAACACATTTCAAGTCAGCACAAAAAGTTACGCGATGAAAAAACTTTTTTTGCAACCTGTGCAAAAAAGACAAATTCGGACATGCTGAAATGTACATATACGTGTCAGCATTTTGTCTTTTTTGTACAGGTTGCTAAAAAAGGTTTTTCACCATGCCAATTTTTGTGCTAACACATCACGCTGTAACGTACATCCGGATTTTTTTCTGAAATTTTTTGACATTCTAAAAAAAAACCAAAAATAAATTACCTAATGGGTGCATCTAGACCCACCACCCGGTTTGAATATCCGAATTTTCATAGCATCTCTACCTTCCAAAATTGATCTCAGACCTGGGACGGACGAGAGCCCAACCCAGCAGAGAGAAGATCCCCATTTGGGAAATATACTGCCTTCAGAACCCGAGCACTAAGAGATTCCGGGCCCATGTAGCCCGAGGCTGACGCCTGCTCCATTTTACGGATCTAGGAAAATGGAGCAGGTTTTGACTATGACGTCGAGCCCAGGTAGCATCAAAAGAATGTTTTTACAATGTCACGCACGTAGTGATCTTCCTAAGTCAATGAGAGAAGCTGTGCCATGCATTTTTCTGCTTCCACTTCCCACCCCGCGACCGCAGGATTCCAAGTGACGACGTCGGCGACTCCTCCTCCGCGGGAGGTGGTGTGGCTGTGACAGCGCGAGTCATCCGCGACGCCAGGTGACGACGACCTCCCTCATCGAGTCATCGTGCGCTTTTCTCCTTCAGTTCTCTTGATTTTCTTGTGGCTGTTCTTGAACCGTGCGAATCATCATGCGAGCTAGATGATAGATCGCGTTTAAACCTGGAACCAGATGGAAATCGGGATCGTGGTTCGATGAAGGTTGCCGTGAATACGGCTCTGAAATTACTTTTTTTATCTGAAATTATTTTTTATATCCTTATACTGGTACTTTGTTTTGGGTTTCTCTTCTCCAGTTTTCTGGTTTTGGCTCCACTACTCGTTGAGGGAAATATACGCAACTCTGCGGAAGGAAAACATACGTTTGCTAGCTTTTGGAACTGTTCGTGTATTTAGAAAGTAAAAAATGTCCGGCGATTCTAGCAAATATGGTAGCCTTGAGAGCATACTGCATGATCGAAGTTCAAAACCACGCGCTCTACCATTACAATTTTTGAAAGAGATCACAAACAATTTCTCTCATGAGCGAGTACTTGGGGAAGGTGGTTCTGGCATGGTATACAAGGTAAGATTAAACCATGTCCATTCAGTCTTTCAGACATATGTAAACCCATCCATATCAACAAGAGATTTTAAACAGGGTGTGCTACAAAGGGGGGAAATAATGGCCGTGAAGAGGCTAGAACCATCAATGGTGCGTGCTCAGATTTTATTTGAGAATGAGGTTCGCCATCTTATGAGGCTTAAGCACCCAAATATTGTCCGATTTATGGGCTACTGCTATGAAACAAAGAAGTCATATCAAAATTACGAAGGAAAAAATGTTTTTGCCGAGGAATCAGAAATGTTGCTATGCTTGGAGTATCTCCCTAAAGGAAGCCTTGATGGGTATCTTTCAGGTATGAATATGAAATTCTAAGTTCTTCGTTCTTCCTCTAAGTTGTAGTTTATGTGGTTTGAGCAGAGTTCCTACAAACTGAATTATATTTACATATGCTACGGATGTTACAACATATATCATGTGGTGCTGATATCTGAGCAAATCAACTATTGTCAAGAGAAACAACAACGGAATAGTTGCCATGTTGAAAATAGCCAGACATCATGGCTGCAAGGGATTAGATAGACATAGGCTAGATGATAGAAGAACTGGGGACTTGGGGAGAATGGATTGATTGTTCTTGCTCGACTCAAAAGTAGAAGCATGACATCTCCTAATATAGTTGGACCTTTTATATCCTTCTCTAAACCCTAGACTCTTATGGACTCCTCCCCCACCGGCCACCGCTTCTCTTGCCTTGGACCGACATCCACAACAACGACAGGTTTTCAGATAGCGTATGTCAAATGCTCTCCTTTTGGTAACAATTGCAGATGGATCCTCTGGACTTGATTGGCACATGCGGTACAAAATAATCGAGGGGATTTGCAGTGGTTTGCACTACCTTCACAAGCAAATTGATAAGCCTGTTCTTCACATGGACCTAAAGCCTGCGAACGTATTGCTTGATGACAATATGGCACCAAAAATTACAGATTTTGGGCTGTCGAGACTGCTTGATCAACATCAAACTATTTCCAGTCCAAATCGTGTTGGTACATTGTAAGTTTAGTGCATCTTTATAATATGTTTCTTCTAAGTCCTCAGTAAAATTTATTTTCTTTAGTCTCTTTAGCACTACAAAGTTCACTCATGCTGTGATGCAGTGGCTACATGGCACCGGAATACATCCATGAAGGTACAATCACACCTAAGTCTGACATATTCAGTCTGGGCGTGATAATCCTGGAGCTAATAATGGGACATAGAGACTACCCAGGTGTTGTTGGGACATCTTCCGAGGGATTTATCGAGCTTGTATGGGAATTCTGTTTTAACTTTCATGATTGAATCCTTTTTAGTTGACCATGTTACATTTTATCTTTGCACGGTGACATTCTAGATTCTCGTTCTGATTTTGCAGGAACTAACAAAATGGAGAAACACGCTGCATAAAGCACATGGGTACATAAAGCTGGAAGTAGATTGCCAACAAATAAAAAGATGCATTCAGATAGGTCTAATCTGCGTGAATCCTGAGTGGACCGAAAGACCTACAACAACAAAAATTATCGAGATGCTTCAAGGATTGGAAAGTTCGTATTGTAGCATTACCAGTGAGGCAACGTCATCAGCATATAAGGTACGCTCAGTTAAGGGTAGTGCGTTTGTGGATCTTGTACTATTTATCACTCTTTCTTGTTCTTTCAGAAAATATCATCATAGTTCATAACCTCTTAAAGTGTACAAAATATTGTATTTTGATATATGTATCTACAATATTAGAAACGCAACTAAACACTACTACCAAAACCAAATTATTATTGAGAATACCAAGCAGATCATAGCCATTAGCAATCAAGTATCTTGGCTGCTGAAACTTCTAGAGCCTATTTAGGTCTCCTTAAGAGTTGATGCCCTACATAGCTTTAGGTGGTCATATGTTTCAGTCATTGTATCGTGTATTGTCTTGGCTGTGGTCATATATAATTCCACATTAGGTATGCTAGGATTTGTGTATTTTTCTAACAAAAGTTCGAGTCAGTTTTGACTTCCGATACCTGTCTTACTCCAACGCTGTGTTTTTGTATATATCTTTGCACAACATAGATTAGGGTAATATGCAGAATTTTGCTAAATTCGTAAGTTTATACCTCCCTAATGTACAACCAGAACAAGTGAGGTATTGCTAAATAAAACTGTGATACACAATAAGGGCTCATTTGATTCAAAGGAATTTCATAGGATTTTTGTAGGATTTTATCCTATAAGAGTTTTTCCTACATTGGTCGTTGATTCATAGGATTGTTTCCTATAGAAAATTTTCCCATAGGAATCATTGTACTACTTCCCATAGGAATTCTACCATTCACTCTAACCTCTTTTTTCAATTCATTTACTTTTCCTTTGCCATCAAACACAATTCCTCTTCCCAAAGGATTCAACTAGTCATGACATTTCAATCATATGAGTTTCCTATTCCTACACTTTTCATATCCTATGAATCAAATGAGCAGTAAATTTGCATGAAATGGCGGGCTAAATAGATTTAGTAAAATCGAACCTTACAAAGGTAATTTAGCATGTAGTATCACATAATAAAGTATGTTGACACAAAAACTTTTTGGTGGCAACATTATGTCTTTATATTTGTAGAGAAGGTTGTGTTACACGTACACAGTTAATCCTTGCACTAGTAGGAAAGTGGCGTGTATGCCCCTACGCCATTGTTAAGTTTCATGCACCAACCAGTAGAACCAAAAGTGCGAACTGACGAAAGAAGGTGAGAAATCCCCTCTCACGTGTGACTCGATGAGTCCTACACACGAATAGAATCTCACGTATGACGAAAGGCCTATACGTGCTCAAAAAGAGGCAAGGGCAATTTTTAAAACTGCGAAAGCCGAGACTTGAATCGAATATCGCTCTGATACCATGTTAAGTTTCATGCACCAAGCAAAACAACCAAAAGTCAAGCAGGTGGGAAATCCACATATACCGTAACAATTCTCACTACTCTAAGTCTGCAAGTGGTCTTGCTTCCCTAGGTTTCCTAAAAATACTTGCGTAAACTATGAAAAAATTGAGTAGCATTATTTGAGAGATTACATACATGGAAGTCACATGCACAAAATTTTGTACTTTCACAGTGTATATTTTTTGTTTGTGTTTATAAATATATTTCAAGTTTTCAATATATATTAGTAGTCATACTTGTCCTTTTTAGACTCTCGGTGTCATAGTTATATTTATCTTCTCCCCACCAACTGTTAGATCTCAAAGGGACTCAAAAGGCACAGGGATTACTTTGGGGTTAGTGAAGAAGGAAAACCGTCTCCCAAAAATGCATTATGTATCGAGATTTTTGGGCATGCTGAAAGAAGGGATCCACAAGTTGGAGAAGCATCGGTTTTTCTTGCAACGGCTGGTGATTGTCAACGTGGAAAGTTACTATACCTCGAAAACCGAGGTAATGTTTACCTACAAATCATGTACTGACAAGATTATTTGTTTGCTATGGTTTGCAGTTGGTGGTGTTTTCCATGTGGAGTGAATTTCTCCATGGGCAACCAGTCAATGTGTTACTTTTTTGTCTTTGGAAGTTGTTTTTCAATTTTCACAAAATTTTATTCATGCTATGTAGTTGCTTTGGCGAGGATATTTTTTCCGACTGAAGCAAGAGTAGCAATGGACTTTGCTAAAGTGGATGGTACTTTGGAATTTACCCTTAATTCTATTGCAAATCCACCTCCAGGGACACAACGGCAAACCATTTATCTCAATAAAAATCCATTCCAAAGAAGTGATGAACCCTTATCTCGGATCAGGGCCCTCTCCAAAACAGGTTAGGCACAGTTTCTTTTTGTATAACCCTGGCGCTTTTATATTATCTATATTTTGAATCTGGTGATATTCACTTCTCTAGCTTATCTGCTTGTAACATCATGAATAAGAAAGCTGGTGTAGTTGAAGTTCAAATCCCAGATTTTGCTTGCAAAGCTTATATGGTCTTGCACATCAAATGGAATATCATAATATTCTCGGCATTTTTCTCGAGAGGAGGAGCCAGAAATGGCCCCCAATTTTCATTTCCATGAAAACTGATGATACAAGGTTCATAAGTTTTGACACCCCAGGGACACCAACCATCCCTGAAAGCACCATAGTAGGAATCAACTTCACTCTCCCAGGGGGTAACCCAGGAACAATGATTCTACATTCAGTTTTTCAAACATGCAGCTGACACGAGAACCACACAAGGATATATTACATTGCAGCAAAATAATACTACACCCCGACAGTTATCCCATGGGAGCAGACTTCTCTTTTTTGCATCAGGAGTTGGTTAACCGCATCACCATCGGCTCTCAACCTTGCGTCCGATGAAAAAATTCAGTTACCGCCAACAGTAGAATTTTTGCTCCTCTGCGCTGTACTTTTCGCATATTTGTTCTCTGCAAACCAGACCAATTCGAAATAAAGTGAGACATAAGAAAAATTATAGTGGTAGGGTCCTGAAGGAGCACTCCGTTAAAGTAGACGTTATTCCGGGTCTTCCAGATCACCCAAATTAACGAAACAACTCCTGACGATATCAGGAGGCTATGTTTCACAGCGAAAGTATCTAACCAATACTCCCTCTGTTTCTTGTTATAAGGTGTATAGTTTTTCTTGAAAAGTCAAACTTGACTATCATTGACCAAGATTTTCGAAAATATTATCAACGGTTACAATATCAAATCAATACCATTAAATTCATCATGACATATATTTTCATATTTTATTTTCTTAGTATCTAAAAAATTGATAGTTTTCGTAAAATCCTGGTCAAAGTTAGCCAATTTTGGCTTTTCAGGAAAAACTATACACCTTATATCAAAAAACGGAGGGGAGAATGAGTTAAAGAACATCATTTTCTGAAGGATTGATGGGTTCTTTATTTAAGAGTGATAATCCATATGAGTTAAATAACTGATGTACACTTGACTATAATAATACAAAATGTTGATCGGGGTTGAATTGCTGATGATTAGTCTTGATGTTTGGGTGGTGGCGGTTGACCTAGTATTGCACTTGGGCATAAATTTTTCAGGATTCAGTTTTAAAATTACATTTTACCAAGTCTATGCATCTCGACTAATTACAAGCTGAATGTTTTACCAGTTGAACTCGGCAAACGTTTCTTCCCACGCTGTTCCAATGTGCTGGACAAGTTGATTGATGATGAAATTGAACCAGCTTCCCTTGGAAGAGATACACCCAGCAAGAAGAGGAAGTTTCATGATCTGCAGGACTTACTTCGGAAGGCATTCAACGAGGACATCGAAGATTTTGACAGGTCGGTCCTTTCATCTTCTCGTCGACGTCCACTGGAGCT
The DNA here is from genome assembly GCA_947311845.1 of Poa pratensis. Taxonomy (NCBI): domain Eukaryota; kingdom Viridiplantae; phylum Streptophyta; class Magnoliopsida; order Poales; family Poaceae; genus Poa; species Poa pratensis. Next base: position 17,843,059 of record CAMZMU010000110.1, read on the forward strand.
AGGAGTTTGACAGGTCGGCCTACGAGATGAGCACTAGGGCCGTCTCCAGAAATTGGGGGCCCCGGTGCAGAAGGTTAAGTGATGATTCATATTTAAAGAAAGATCATATAGTAACTATTATAGCTAAAACATTAAGATATAAGTATGTATCTACTGTATAAAATATACATTAACAAAATGTTCATTTTACAAGATCAATGAAATACAACAAGATCCAAAGTAACTGGATTTTTTTAGAAAACTAGAGGATAATAACTTAAAGAATATAATAATTCAGTTTTTTTAGGGGAATATAATAATTGAGTAGTATCCAAACAAGGAGAGGAACGTTTTTTTTTGACAAAACGAGTTTTTTGTCTTGAGGATTTTTTTTGACAAAACGAGTGAAAAGGATGCGTACATCGTTTTATGGGCCTTGTCACTTAAGCCCATACGTACACTCCAGGCCACTTAAAACATTATCTTCTTCCTATGTACGCTCGACAGAGAACTTCCATCGACCATCAATGGCGCTTCCGCTCTTTCCGCTCCAGGATAAAAGGCCAGCCATGGCGCTGCTCTGCTAATCTTCTGGAGTCAGGTTAAGATAAATGGGGCTAAGTACCCTTCTTCCCCACCGAATTTAGACCTGGGGTGGTCGCTCCTATGGTGTGTCCGGCGATTTGGGGGCCCACTAGGCCCACTAGGAAGCCGCACCCCCATGTGGGGCGGGTGGGCCACGCAAGCAAGGGGGAAGTTCTCCTCCTTGGCCAAACCCTAGATTGGACAAGGACTCCTCTCCCCAAACCGAATTGGGTAGGGTTGGCGCACCAAGGGGCAAGGGTTTGCCCCCTTGCCCAAACATCTGTTGGGGGAATCATAACCCGGTATGCCCATGAAGAACGAAGCGTAACCCGTCAGGCAGGGGGCCTGGCTAGGTTACATCACACCCCACATGGGTTGGGTTACACTTGGGCCAACAAGCTCATTCAGACCCGACCAAGGAGAAGACCCGGCCAGGAGATGACCCGGTGATAACCCCCAAGAGCAAGGGATCATTGTAGCACCTCTCAATGTGGAAGTAAGGTATCGATCCGCAGGAGCAAGAAGGAAAAGTTATCTATTCCCTACAACTAAAGTGTCACAAGTTTTAGTTGATTATGCACTAAACAAGTTTAGGAACAAGATGGTTGGTTTGATGGATGTAAAAGTGTCCCAATCCTCTTCTTTGCAAGAGGACAAGACAAAGGTAGTAGCAAGTGAAAGCTCTCAAAGAGAGAAAGCCCAATCCTCTATGTAGCAAGAGGACAAGCTCAAGTGTGTGTTTCTTATAGGAACAATGGACATGGTTCATGGGTTCACTTAATCCTCTCTCTCTCATCTACGGTGATCATCATGTTATAGATAAAGTACACACAATTGTCATGTTTTAATGGTAGCTTTTTATGACGGCTATATGTCCTAAAACACATAGTTGAAAGAAATACTCATTTGTGTTGCTAGGTCACCCCTCGTAAGGCTAGCGTGGTTTCTCTCACTCCCACATCATACTCTTTCTTTTTACCCCCGATAAAGGATGTTGGGCGGTACTGTGTCACTCAATACCTATGCCGTGTCACATCGGCCATCCCGTACCCACATACATCATACTTCAAAGTATGACAAATCACAAAAGCTCCAACACAACGGTAAATGCATAACAAATCATCTCACACCACAATATTCACCACAAAGGTATTACATAGATGACCGTAATCATGTTTGCAGCTCATACGGTACTAATTAGTGAAGCTCAAGAGAGAGGAGAGATACAAAAGTTACCACCACAAACCCTAGTCCAGGGGTGGACTACTCCCCCTTCATCATGGTGATGATGGTGAAGAAGTTCTTGCTGTAGATGTTGATGATGAACACGCCGGAGGGGGGTGGAGCCCTCCGGAGGCGATTCCGGCGGCGTTTCCCCCCTCCGATCTTCTCCGGCGGCAGCCTTCTGTCTCTCTGTTTCGTGGTTTTGTGTTTCTCCGCCGCCTCCTTCCAGAGAACGTCGGGGGACCTTTTTATAGGCGTTTTTAGGTCAAGACGATGTCGGTGGAGCAAAGATCGATGGCAACGGAGCCACGAGGGCCAAACGGTGGGCCCCACGCGGCCACAGTACCTGGCCGCGTGGGCCACCCCGTTTGGGCCTCGGGCCTCCGCTTGCTAGCTTCCTTCGCCCACAGGTCTTCTTCCTTCCAAATATTGACGCCCGTAAATTTCCAGGTGATTTCGTTGACGTTTGGGTCCCTGAAACATTAAAATAAGAAAACGGGGTTTTCTGCCTGTGCAGGGTTAATTCCATAAAAATAGGAAATAAATGAATATTCCCAAAAATCATTATAAAACATTGATATAACCCTTATATGATGCAAATATGATTGGAATATAAGCAATTAAAGTGCAAAGTTCATGTATGCATTTTACATGCATCAACATCCCCAAGCTTAATCCATGCTCGTCCTCGAGTATGAAGATGATAAAACTAACATGGACTTTGCAATTTAATACTTAACAATGGATATCAAAGATGATTACTATTGCTACATATAGTCAAATGATTCATTCTTCAAAGGAGTAGCAATATGCAAATAGTTTATGAAGTGATATCAAGTATTCAAGACAAGGATGTTCATTGATAGTTCACAAAGTGTAACATGGTAGCAAGTAATATGGAACACATGTATGCATAATGATAAGTAGAACATCCTACAATGGTCATAGAGTGTAGATGAAAATCTGAATATGATAGGTGTACACTTTGGAAAGATGTATATGTGAGTAGAGGTAAAGCATGCATAAGTTTCATCCAACTTCCAAACTCTTCTACTTAAGTTAATGATTGCAATAAGGTATTCATTGGTGTCAAGCTCTCATTGCCCCTATCATAGCATCTTGAATGATTAAGGTTAAAGTGAAAGCAAATATGAGTAGTGTGCTTGATAAAGAATGGGTTGAATGTCTCATGCCCCTTGAATACAAGTACTTACACCATGTGTTACTCAACTTGGGAAACAAAGCAAGTTCAATTAAATATCATTGTAAGCATAATAGTATCATCAAGAGCGTCAACTGGGGTACCTCTTGTCCCAAGATATGGAACAAGCCCATATCAAAATGACAAGACAAACAAACAAAATGAACAATCTCAACACCCTTTTTATTTACCATTTGGAATAGTTTTTTATTGCAAGGTGTATCACAGAAGGTTCACCATAGTATGTAAGTAAATTTCCACCATGAATGATGCATGGCTTAGATTAGCGGCCCAGGCGTCTCTCTAACCATTTACACAAACTCATTTAAACTCACTCTATTTCCACATTTATTTCAACATGATAAGCATCCATAGACAAAAGCACATGATATCAACTAAATGAGATGAAGAGCGTGTTGAAAGCTTGCCATGTGACAGCACATATGGGCTAACTTCCAACCCAAAACATTCATCAAGCCACAAACATCATAATCTTAATCACAATGGGTCAAGTTTTATTATGCAAATAAAAGAACATTGTGCATCAAGTTCGTGAGAGCTATATAACCAATTTTTTCCATTGCAATCAATAACATAAACATTTTCATTCAGAGGTAAGATAACACAAACAACATGTTAAACATACTCGGAATAGCATAAAGCCAATAGGTAGATATGGTGGACTCACTGGAATAACTTTGGTTGAAGGTGTTGGAAACAAGTTTTTGCTTGTTGGAGTTTTTGGGCTAGCAAAAGGGAGAAAGTTGACCATCTAGATGCATGCATGAGTGTCCATAGAACTAACTAATCCATGTTAAACCAAGTAAAATAACAATCAGCACCAAAACATGAATAAGTGATAGCTCTAAAAAGAATTTGCAAACTATTACTCATAAACAAGCTCATGAATCATGCAACTATATGTATCATTAAAAATCAAGTCAAACATCCCTTTTCCCAATCTTATAAAAGCATCCAACATATTTCAACCCATATTTCCAGTAGCTCTCTCATATATAAATGATAGTGTGGTGGTCTCTCAAGACTCAAACAAAACAAACAAAAAGACGCTCCAAGTTTATGCGATAAAGTGTTTCGATCGAAAAACAGAAGTTGGACGTGTGCAAACCGAGAGTGTGTAGGTCCAGCGGGGTTGTCTTCACATCCCCAAGCTTATGGTCTTCACCATCCTTGGATAGCTCTTGGTGCATCTCCTCCAATCCCTGTGAAAAAACTTCAAAACACCGTTTCTCCCATCTCTTTTCTGTGGGGTGCATTAATAGTGATAAACAAATATTTCTTGCTGCATATAATCCTTGAACAAAAATTCATATGAATGTCCAGAAAGTGTATAATGTTGTATGCCTACTCATAAACTCAATTGGATCAAAAAGATTCAACTTAAAAGCTCAAAGCATGCATCAAACAAAATGGGACAGAATCTGTCCAGAAAAACAGCAGCAGCAAAACGTATTTTTCTACCCTACCAAACTTTCTCGAAAAATTCCGAAAAAATTCATGCATACAGAGGATGAAAAGTTGCAACTACAGTTCAAATATGAGCTCATTCGGAGTTACAGAATAAGAATTAAAAATCATACCGTGCACTGACTCGTGCAGGAATAAAATCTCCGAACGCTATAAGCAACTTTTTCAAACCAAAAAGGGTAAAACTTGGCACTTTATTGAAAACTCCAGAACCTAAACTAGACACAAAGTCTCTTGTTACAGCAAGAGGACACAAAGAAAATCACACAAAAAATAACCGGGTTGCCTCCCGCAAAGCGCTTTCTTTATAGCCATATAGCTAGGCTTGATAGTTTTAATGATGCTCCATAGGAATAAGAGTTGAATATAAAAGAGCATCAAGAAGCAAATATCAAACACATTTAAGTCTAACCCACTTCCTATGCATTGGGATCTTGTAAGAAAATAAATCAATAAAGCACAAAGTGACTAGCATAGGAAGGCAAAGCAAGTGCAACTTCAAAATTTTCAACAAAAAGAGAGAGACTTAATATTTTTGAGATATGAAATCATGTCTCCCTCTCTCATAAAAACTTTCAGTAGCATCATTGATAAACTCAACAATATAGCTATCACATGAAACATTCTTATCATGATCCATATGCATAAAAGTATCATTACTCTCCACATAAGCATAAACAGTTTCATTAGGAATAGTGGGAGTAAAACATTCATAATAATCATTGTAATCATCATATATAGGAGGCATATCATAATCACAATAAACTTTATACTCAATAGTGGGTGGACTGAAAATATCATATTCATCATCATAAATGGGAGACATAGTATCATCAAACAAGTCAAAGAACCTCCCCAAGCTTAGATGATTGCAAGATATAAAAGAAAGAACCTCCCCAAGCTTAGTCTAGTGCACACAAGAATAGAAACTTAAGCGCTACGCTCCCCGGCAACGGCGCCAGAAAAGTACTTGATAACCCCCAAGAGCAAGGGATCACTGTAGCACCTCTCAATGTGGAAGTAAGGTATCGATCCGCAGGAGCAAGAAGGAAAAGTTATCTATTCCCTACAACTAAAGTGTCACAAGTTTTAGTTGATTATGCACTAAACAAGTTTAGAGAACAAGATGGTTGGTTTGATGGATGTAAAAGTGTCCCAATCCTCTTCTTTGCAAGAGGACAAGACAAAGGTAGTAGCAAGTGAAAGCTCTCAAAGAGAGAAAGCCCAATCCTCTATGTAGCAAGAGGACAAGCTCAAGTGTGTGTTTCTTATAGGAACAATGGACATGGTTCATGGGTTCACTTAATCCTCTCTCTCTCATCTACGGTGATCATCATGTTATAGATAAAGTACACACAATTGTCATGTTTTAATGGTAGCTTTTTATGACGGCTATATGTCCTAAAACACATAGTTGAAAGAAATACTCATTTGTGTTGCTAGGTCACCCCTCGTAAGGCTAGCGTGGTTTCTCTCACTCCCACATCATACTCTTTCTTTTTACCCCCAGATAAAGGATGTTGGGCGGTACTGTGTCACTCAATACCTATGCCGTGTCACATCGGCCATCCCGTACCCACATACATCATACTTCAAAGTATGACAAATCACAAAAGCTCCAACACAACGGTAAATGCATAACAAATCATCTCACACCACAATATTCACCACAAAGGTATTACATAGATGACCGTAATCATGTTGCAGCTCATACGGTACTAATTAGTGAAGCTCAAGAGAGAGGAGAGATACAAAAGTTACCACCACAAACCCTAGTCCAGGGGTGGACTACTCCCCCTTCATCATGGTGATGATGGTGAGAAGTTCTTGCTGTAGATGTTGATGATGAACACGCCGGAGGGGGGTGGAGCCCTCCGGAGGCGATTCCGGCGGCGTTTCCCCCCTCCGATCTTCTCCGGCGGCAGCCTTCTGTCTCTCTGTTTCGTGGTTTGTGTTTCTCCCCCGCCTCCTTCCAGAGAACGTCGGGGGACCTTTTTTATAGGCGTTTTTAGGTCAAGACAATGTCGGTGGAGCGAAGATCGACGGCAACGGAGCCACGAGGGCCAAACGGTGGGCCCCACGCGGCCACAGTACCTGGCCGCGTGGGCCACCCCGTTTGGGCCTCGGGCCTCCGCTTGCTAGCTTCCTTCGCCCACAGGTCTTCTTCCTTCCAAATATTGACGCCCGTAAATTTCCAGGTGATTTCGTTGACGTTTGGGTCCCTGAAACATTAAAATAAGAAACGGGGTTTTCTGCCTGTGCAGGGTTAATTCCATAAAAATAGGAAATAATGAATATTCCCAAAAATCATTATAAAACATTGATATAACCCTTATATGATGCAAATATGATTGGAATATAAGCAATTAAAGTGCAAAGTTCATGTATGCATTTTACATGCATCACCCGGCCAGAGGCAGACCCGGCCAGGAGGCAGACCCGGTTTCAGGAGTCAGACCCGGTTTCAGGAATCAGACCCGGCCAGGAGGCAGACCCGGTTTCAGGACAACCTGGCACCAGGAGGGGTCTCGAAAGATGTCATAGAAGAAAGATTTTGAAAGACCCGGAATCCTTGTACAAGTTGGAGACTCAAAACTTGGAGATCACGAAGGACCTAGACTAGGACTCTTATTTCGGGTATAACCCAGTTTTTACCTTGTACGACTAGGAGACCTGGCCATCTATATAAGCAGGCTCCTAGGTCATAGAGAGATAGGCCGAATAAGATAGACAAAATAGAGAGAGCTCAGGAGAGAGCTCCCACGCCGGAATCATCCAAACCCGGCGATCGCCATTGGTGCACCATGTAATCTGTTATCATATAGTGATTTATAGCAGGACGTAGGGATTATCCATCGATGGGACCTGAACCTGGGTAAATCCCTTGTCCTCGCAGAGCTAAACAAACTCCCAGACACTAGTTTCGCCTGGCTCAACAACTCAAGTTACCATATGGTAACATCTGTCGTGACAACCCCACGACAGTTGGCGCCCACCGTGGGGCCTACGTCCAAAGGTGTCGTCATCATGGGAGAAGATATGCAAGGAATCAAGAACTTCGTTTTTGGAGAGGTTACCATCAACTCACAAGGAGAATCCATCGTTGACGATTCTGGCTGGGGGCCGGAATCGGATCTACTAGAATCAGGTGATGTTATTCCAATTGGCAAAATTAATGTTTTCGTTGGTATGGTACATGCAATTGGATTTGCTAGTGACGAAGAGTATGAATCTGTATCAGGAGCCGCCACCCTCATTCAATCTGATGGGGTGGAATCAGTAGGCACGACTGAAGTTGGGCTGCCATTGGTCATGCACGAGGAACGGTCGGGAGAGACGGCATGGATCCCGGGTGACGTGATGGAGCATGAAGAGGACACGGAATCAATCTTGCCCCTGTTTGAAGGTCGGTACGGGTACGAGGCAGAAGAAGAGGACGAGGAGGAGCAGGAGTACAGCGCGAGCCCGGTTAGGAGGATGGCAGTGTACACAACACCTTCGATCAACGCTGGAGCTTCACCATCAACTGTTGCTCCACCAGCTTCAAACCCGGATCAACAGCAACAACAGTTACCACAAATTCTGGAGCTGGCGGGTCAGAGGATGGATGGAGACCCGGCTTCGGTGACAGATGAAAGTGAAGACACGGCTCGTTACAGAAACAGCTTCGGTTTCCTCAATAACCGGGCTCAGGGCGAAGAAAGAGACAATACGGCTAGTGCTCCTGCCTTGTTCAGTAACGGCCTGACCCTAGACCCAACAGCGCTTACGAGGTTGGTTACCCCAGAGAACGCAGCAGTGCGAGCTATGGAGTTAGATACAGCACGTCGGGCTTTGGAACAAATGCGTAGAGATACAATGGCAGAAAAGCAGCAGATAGCAGCCAAACAAAAGCAAATTGAGGAGCAGGAGAATCGCCTCAATGAAATGACCAGGGTTCACTAGAGAAGACACCAGAGCCGGTTGGCTCCGGGAGGGAATACCATAAACCCAGCAGTGTTGTTCAGGACTCCAGTGGATCAACCCATTGGTGTGGTCCAAGGAAAACCGGTCATCAGGACACCCGTAGAACAAAACAGAGGAACTGCTGGAGCCGGGGCCGCGTTGGTTGGGACACCGGGTTTACTCGCCGGAGGAGCCGGGGGAAATCCGGGTCTGCCGCCGCGTACACCAAGGTTTCACACGCCTGCGGGTCATTATTCCAATCCAGCAGATAACGTGTACGCCGCAACCTTAGCACTTGACCGTATTCCCCTTGGATACTCGCCCGCGGAGATTGAAGCCCGGCGTGCCATTGATATATTACGTACTGCAGTGGTTCAGCAAGTTCAGTATTCAAAGGACAAAAGTGCACTTCATTCCACAACTTATCGTAGTAAGCATACCAAGAGCCGCCACGGTGAAACCCCGCCGCAAGCCGGGTTAGCCGCGGCGCAGCAGCAGAACCAGAACAACCAGCAACATCAACCCGCCCCAGCAGTATCGGTGGCCCAGCAGATAGTTAACGGATAACGAGCGAGAAGAGCGGCCAGCGCAAACCCGACAGTGCCCGTGGCAGGAGTACCGCAAGGAGGACCCGGCGCCGCAGCAGCAGCATCCGTGAGTTCACCAGGTTACAATAATCATTTAGCAAGTTCTTCTAACTTAGCCGGGCCAAAGTGTCTTTCATATACCATTAGAGCGGAGCCTTTTCCTGAGAAGTTCAAAGAGCCCAGCAAGATATCCAATTATGAGCCGAGCATAGACCCGGCAAGCTGGTTGAGCAGTTATGAGATGGCAATGTGTATACGCAACGCCACGGAGAATATTTGTGCAAAGTATATGTATTTGATGATGAGCGATGGAGCAGCAAAGTTGTTGTTCAAAAACTTACCAGAAAAGTCCATCAATTCCTGGGACGAGCTAAAAGCAGTTTTCACCAAGCACTTTCAAGGTACATGCAAGCGTCTGTTTTCAATCGAAGATCTTGATCGTTGTGTATAGAAGAAAGGCGAGTCAGCGCGGCACTGGATGAGCCGGGTTACGAAGATCCTTCACTCCTCATCCGGTATTGAACCCAAGGATGCGATTTCAACGATGGAAAAGACGTGCAAGTTTACTCCCCTGGTCTAGAAGCTGGGTCATATGAAGGAGGGCCACCGGGTCAAGCCAGTAACCATGGCTGAGTTGATGGATGCTTGCAACAGACACGCAACCACAGACAAGACTCAAGATGATAATGAAGAAGAAAAGTGAAAGGTCCTACGAATAATGGAGGAAAGAACAACAATGGCAGTGGGAACAACAACAACCAGAATCAGCACCAGCGTGGGCACAATGAGGGAAATTCAGAGTTGGTGGCAAACACAAATGCCGGGTTTTAGAGGCAAAAGATGGAAGGAAATTTCCATGACAACAGAGGTTATCAAGACAACTATAGAGGGAACAATGGCAATTATAATGGAGGAAACATGTTTCACGGGTCACGGCCCACTAGTCATGACGAGGCCTTCAGGATGTCGTGTCTCGAGTGCACCGGGGCTACTGTCGGGGATATGGGACACGGGTACCCACATGGAGGTGATTGTGGCCCATCAAGAGGAGGCCCAGTAAAGTCGGTACAACTGTCAGAGTAGGACTAGAACATCTTGCCGACTTGTAATAGAAGATGAGACTAGTTTGTATCCAACTAAGTCTCTACATGTAAGCCGGCCCCGTCCCCTATATAAGGAGGGGCAAGGTGTCCCAAGAGGGCAGACTCACGAGAGGCTCAACACACGACCTACACAAGACAGGAGCCGCCTCATACGGCGACTTCCACCATGAGCATGCGGAATAAGACCTAGCCACAAACAGCACGTAGAGATATTACCGGACGATGTTTTCCGGGTCCCGAAGCTGTATAAATCTTGTCTTTCGTGTGCCAACCCACATCGACGATGCCCGTGCGTACATAGCCCCATACAAATCATCCCCGGATGATACCGTCGTTGATTAATACCACGACAGTTGGCGTCCACCGTGGGACCTGCGTCCAAGTGTGTCTTCATCAAGGGAGAAGCTCGTCGAAGGGTGAAAAATCTCATCATCATAGCAAGGTTACCGCTAATCAGCAAGAAGAGCGCGCATCGTCAACAACCTCGGATGGAAGCCACAGACCTATTTGGTGAAAAGAGCCGGAGAGCCGGCAATGAAGGACAAAGAGCAGCGCGTATAGGGGTCAACATCATCATTGCCCTTGCGCGCAGATCGAGCGATTGGAATTGCATAAGCCGACCTCGGCAAGGCAGCAATTCCGCTGCCGGCGGGGTTATCCGTGCAGGACTATGATTCCGGGTCAGGTTGTAGCCCGGCCAGTGGTCCAAAAATCAATGGCGACAAATCTAATCAAGTGTTGTATGAATCATGTCCCAAGGGAAGGGCAACAAGGAGTCAATCGGTAGTGTGCTGCATGGAGGCCAAGTCAAAGTGGCCAGGGCTCATACTCGCCATGCAAAGGAGTAAGTATATCATGTATCCAGCAAAAGAAAAGTAGAGGAAAAAAGTGCACAGCTTCACGTGCAACAGTCTTAGAAAGAAAAAAAAAGAGAAACAGAGAGAATAAAAGAATACGTGGTTGGATCAATCCATCACTTGTGTCGCGGCCGGCTTCGCCAGAATATCGTGACCATCAACGACGACCTGGCCGCAAGCCGGCTCCATGCAACCATCGGCGACCCAGATAGCAGGCGTTGGAGGAACCAGGGAGCCGGCAAACGGAGGAAAGAATCGAGAAACCACGGTCGAGCGAGCCGGACAGGGAAAAAAAAGGAGTCCTCGAGTTCTGAAGCACGAGCCGGGAATAGACAAGGGGAGCAGATCGATCAGCGAAGGAGTCGGCAGCTGTTTGCGTGCACACAGCTCACCACCGGGTCAAGTCCCAACTCCCAAGAAAGAAGGAAAAAATAAGCTAGTTGGCTTAACGCATGCAATAAAAGCAAGCAACGTGAGTAAAAGAAAGAGTTAAATGCGGTAACAGTCCCTGTACTTGTCTAGCCGGTTCGATTTAGTCCTCGTACTCGTAATTTGCAGAATTTTACCCGTGTACTCGTTAATTGGACTCGATTTAGTCCAATTCCATGTTTGCCGTCTAATTTGAACTGACACGGACGACACGTGGACGCGGCTCCCAGTTGCAGTACAGCAGCTGGTCTGGAAACTTGTATTTTAGACCCTCATGTGTGATTCCGTTACGGTAGTTAGCCTCCCGCGAGTGTAAATATGCGAACCCCTCCCCCTGTTTTGTACTTCACCAAATTCACCACTTCTATAACCCTAGTTCATCCCTTGTCCTCCGCCCCGATCTCCTCTATCGCGACTGACTCCCGTTGTTTGAGCTAGAGAATGGCGAGTGGCTTCTCCCGTGGTTCGAGCTCAGGGACGAAGAAGGATTACCGTGTTCCCACGAGGTTCCTGCCCATCATCAAGTGTGATCAATGCAAAATTCGGTGTGTGACGAAGTGGACCTCCCAGACCGACATCCATGGCAACCAGGACATGGATTTCTACAAGTGTCCTAATCACAAGGTAAAGTTCCAATGAACTCAATTTGATTTGCATCGAATTTTATCCTGGTTTCCTTTCTTTCATAGTGAACATATCTTTGTTTCCACCTAAATCAAATATGCAGAAAACACTCTATTATTTGGTGACCAAAAACCCTAACTTTTTGCATAATGAGATCATGGGTCGACCGAATAAGCACGCATACATGATTACTAATCTACAGAAACGATCCTAAAGACAAAATCTTTGCGAAAAAAAGGCCAGCGGATTGTTCGAGGTGAGGGTCATCCGTACTGAAACAGCGGATCAGATGGCGAGGGGGCTAGGTGCAAAATCCTGGCAGCGGAAAATAATGTTATGGATGCGGGAGGGTGTTCGTGCAAAATTGTAGCAGACGTGTCGTCCGCGTCAGCTCAAGTTGGATGACAAACATGGAATTGGACTAAATCGAGTCCAATTAACGAGTACACAGGTAAAATTCTGCAAATTCCGAATATGAGGACTAAATCGAGCAAGCTGGACAAGTACAGGGACTGTTACTGTATTTAACTCTAAAAGAAATATGTGTTGGATGCCGCCCGACGCTCATACTGCTGCAGATCGAATCAAGAACCAGAAAAGGTGGCTCACGTTAGAAAAAGGCAAGTGTGGTCAGCATAGAGAGCTGGCCAGAAAAAAGAAAAGAAGACTCGTGTCCTAATGGGAGCCGGCAGTAGCGAAGATCATTGTTATCCAAACAAACCGGAAGGAAATAGGCTAGAGGCCTTACGTACGCAGCAGCTTCCAGGAAAGAAAATTCAAAGATAGAAAAGAGCAAATTGACTTGCTTGACTGCTTTGGAAGCCTTACGTGGAAGAAAAAACAAAAAGAGGAGTTAAGTTGCTTTCTGGGTGATTAACATGTACGGCGGCCGCCGGGTCATAGTTAAGAGAGCCGGCAGCACGTGCACAGCCCACCAATCGATCAGATCAAAGCCCCAAGGAAAAATAAGACGGAGAGTTGCCCTTGCTAAGCAGGAGTGCTACTCACGTACGTATGTCCCTTGTTTCGAAAAGAGAAGGAATAGAGTTAGGCCTGGCCTTGGACCTGGCCCCTGCGGCCCTAGGATCAATTTGCGAGGCCATGAGTCGACCCATAAAAGAATAGTTAGTGCTCTCACTGACCCGATGAGTATTTTGGGTCGACCCAAATTAGAGCTTTACTTTATTCAGCGAACAAGTACGAAGTTAAATTATGCATGGTTTGATACAATCGGACTAGGGAAAGAATTAAGAAGTATCGGGTGCTATCTATGCATATATACTAGCATAAAGTAGCAAAGTCCCATATGTGTATCTCCTGGAAATCATAAAATGTCTACCGATGCATACGTCTGTGCTTTACCGATGCATGTGTGTCCCATATGTATATCTTTTTTTTTGTACGTGACTGACACGAACAATCAAATCAAGTTGCCTGCTTGTGGGTCTGTACGCAAGCTACGTTATATAACTTGCTCTTGTTATAACTAAGAGTTAGCTGAAAATTCCCGCAAAAAAAAAAGAGTTAGCTGTTTATCGTAAGATCGGGTCTACGACAACGTCGACGTGCTATATATCGCAACTATTATGAGACATGAGACTATAAGGTGGGTCGACCCGACCGACCCAACGGGTCACCCAGGGCCGACCCTATTGACCCAAATCTTGTTTGAGGCCGACCCACTTGACCCATTGGCCTCAATTTTTTTGGGTCGGGTCGGCGACCCGGCGGGTCGACCCGGCCCATTCCCATCCTGAAATAGAGTCTAACATGCTTTCGATGGAGAAAAGATGGAGAAAAGTATATCGAGGAAAAAGTAAATTTGGAGCAGCTACCTTGCTAGTCCTTTCCATGTTCACGTATGTGAGTTGAGAGAAAAGAAAAGAAAAAAATAGATACGTGGTTGCTGTCGCGGCCAGCTTTGCTAGAAGGTCGCGACAATCGACGACGACTCGGCCGCCTGCCGGGTTAGCCTAAAATCGACGACCTGGCCATGGGCCGGCTTCAGGCGATGATGACCTGGCCACAGGCTGGCTTCTACAACAACGCGAGCGTCTTCAACATCGTCGCGGCCGCCCAGAACGGCCCGTGTGCTCATACTGCATCATCAACGCAGGAGTACAAAACAAGCTAAGTTATTTATGATTAAGTTTCATATTTTATTATTCAGTCAATTTAATAAAGTTGAGTGAAGACATGGATCCCACCACTTAATGGATGTGCGTGAAGATGTACAGGTTACAAACACTGAACCACACGTGGAACCAATCGAAGGAAAATTCATGAAACATCTCTCAGCTTCGGCTGTATTACATATAGTGCTTTTTTATGTACTAGCACCTTTTTATCCTGTTACAAAAAATTAGTTTAGGCCAAGAGTGCTACGTAATTTCGGTTAGCGATGCCCAGGAGTGCTTTAAAACAAAAAAATTAGCTTAGCCCAAGAGTGCTACGCAACTTCGGTTAGCGATGCCTAGGAGTGCTTTGCAACAAAAAATTAGCTTAGCCCGAGAGGGCTTCGCAACTTCGGTTAGCGTTGTCCAGGAGTGCTTCGCAACAGTATATGGATCAATGGGGTAATGTTGCACAGTTAAGCCTTTACTTTATAAACATTGATCCAGTTCTTGGGGGCTCTCACTTAAATAGTTTGTAGCTGCAATCCCAAGGCCCGGCTTTTATGCCACTAGTATAATTCTTGGTCATCTTACTATTGAGTTTGATGTGACTCGCACTTATATGGCCTGATTGCTCTCCTGTAAATTCAATCAGTCATGAGGCCCATTGAGACTTGACTGACCCTGTTTTTATCAGAAAAGTTGCGACAGAGATAATCCATGCGAAAGCCGGCTCATAGTTAAAGAAATCAAAAGGGTCATCAAAACCAAATGATTTGCATAACGACATATCACGTTCGTTAAAAAAGCAAATCCTCGGGGTGAACGTACACCATCAAGATAAATTTTCATAAGTTACTAATTTATTACAAGCTTATCATACTAAATAATGTTATTTTTTGCATAAGGAATTTTATTTTTGCAGGATAATTCTACACCCCGGCAGCAGAAGCCGGAGCCTCTTCCTTTTTTATCTATGATTTCAGAATTGGCAGATTTGCCTAATGAAGACGGCATGCTCATTATTTAAGGCATGGAAGAAGTTTGGAAAGTTTTATACAAAGGATCAAAACCACGTGACGTTGTCTCCAGCAAGAGAAGAAAATATGAGTTACCTTAGACTCATGCAAATCAATCAAAGAAGAAAAAAGAGAGAGAAAGGAAAGAACGGCAGCCCACTGAAAACTATGCGTGGACTGCTCGGCAATCACCAAGCGATGCAGGAAGAGGAAGAAATAAAAAATAAACTGGATTGATATTATTGTATGTGCGCGTCAGGCCGTGACGGAGAAAAAAGGAAGCTAACAAGCTGATCCACAGTAAGGGCGAAGGAGTATCTTGAGTAGAAACATAAAAACGGTTAGGATTTAATCTCACAAGGAGCCAAGCCAACTCAGTTCGGCTCGAGCCGAGCCTGAAAGCTTGGAAAATATCTAACCGAGCCGCCGAGCTTAGAAGTCTGGACAATATCTAGCCAATCCAGACCGTGGAAAAAAATACAAAATTATGTGGCCGCCGGGATTCGAACTGCGATGCAGGAAGAGGAAGAAATAAAAAATAAACTGGATTGATATTATTGTATGTGCGCGTCAGGCCGTGACGGAGAAAAAAGGAAGCTAACAAGCTGATCCACAGTAAGGGCGAAGGAGTATCTTGAGTAGAAACATAAAAACGGTTAGGATTTAATCTCACAAGGAGCCAAGCCAACTCAGTTCGGCTCGAGCCGAGCCTGGAAGCTTGGAAAATATCTAACGAGCCGCCGAGCTTAGAAGTCTGGACAATATCTAGCCAATCCAGACCGTGGAAAAAAATACAAAATTATGTGGCCGCCGGGATTCGAACCTAGGTCTCTCAGGAGAGACACAGGGAACATAACCATTGGGCTACGCCTTTGTTTGCGTTTAGTTTATAATCAAAACCTATATGGACATAGCGCAGCGTGGCCGAGCAGGCTAATGGGAAAAGATGCAACAAATATTGATAGGTACGGAGACTTGAACCTGGGTCTCACCCATGCGACACAAGGAACCATGACACTAAGCTCACTTTCTCTCTATGCATCTTCTTTAAGTACTCCCTCCAATACTATTTACTTGGTGTATAACTTTTTCCCATTTTTCCCTACTACGTTCGCTTACTGACTATTTCCAATCATGCCCTGTCTGTTTGGTTCCTTAATAACTGATCGATCCATCCAGCAGCTGAGGAGAGAGATACGCATGCAAACAGCTGGGGGACAGAGAAGTGCGTGTTCGCAGGAATTGAGGAACGAGAGAGAGCAGCAATCGTCTGCATACACACAATAACTAACTAGCATCTATTCCGTAATTAAACCAAGGGTAAAATCGTCCAACTTTCAATACAAATATCTCCTTGGTATCCGGGCTACACCTTACACGCAGATAAAAAAGAACCGGAGGGAGTACTATTTTCTACTTTCTACAGCTGAGGGAAATGAATGAACGAGCAGCACGCACGACATGTTGCTATAAATTCTTTGACGTACTAATCATTGAAATTAAGCATCAAATTATTCAAAATTAATTTTTAAAAATTAGCAACATAAAATTGAAATAGAGATGAATCCATTTTCATGAAAAACTTGATAATTGTCGCAAGTGATTTTTTGACCTGCTCGGATTGACCATTATTTTTTTCTAATAAATTATGAACGAATTAGGCATCATTGACTAGTTTTGTTTTTTGACAAGTCCAACATATTTTTTTTCTCAATATAGCTAGAATGGGTCCATTTGTAAGCAAGTAAATTTTTTGACCTGCTCGAAATGAACCATTTTTTCCCTAGTTTAGTATAAGCAAATTAGACATCCTTGACAGTTTTGTTTTTTGACAGCTCCAACAAATTATTATTTTTTCTCAATGAATGTGGAGAAAAAGGGCATTCTGGCATGTGCATCGAATCTTACGACAAATGAGACTCCTTTTAGGTTCTCACGTGCTTTTATGGCCTACCCTTACAAAGTCAATGAGCAAAATCAAATGGTTTACCCATTTCGTTGTCGGTCCAAGGGATAGACGACGCACGACACACAAATTATTAGGGTTCGTCAAGAATCTATGATAGTATGTGTCGGGACCACTCAAAAAGTTTGATTTAATCATAATATTCTTATATAGCTATAGGTGTGGAGTGAACTTGATGAGATAATATCCAACCTCCAAGTTCGCATAATTACCAGTTTGTCATTATTCCCAACATTTCTCTATTGAAAATAAAAAATATATGAAAACATTGGCAAAATGAAAAATAACATTGCATTCTCATGTCTAATATGGATTTGCACATACCAAACGTCTAGCTAGATGTCTAAAAGTGTTGCATGTGGATCCACACATCTCAAAGGTGGTAGATATACAACTAGAAGGCTATAAGTGTTGCATGTGGGTCTACATGTCCCAGTGTGCTAGTTCAAAATAGCTAGGGGTGTCGTGGGGTAATCACGGCAGATGCCATACGGGGTGGCTTAACTCGGGTGTGAGCCAGGCGACGTAGGATTCACAGAGAGGTTGCACACGCAGAGTTTACCCAGGTTCGGCCCCTCTGTATGAGGTAAAGACCTACTCCTGCTTGTATGTATTTGGATCTGAATGGGGTGTACAATGGTGTGCGCACCAGAGCTTGCGGGTGCTCCGGAGGCTATGGAATGATGAGTCTCCCCTAGGGTTGCTCCTTGCCGGCTTTATATAGGGAGCCGGCTAGGGTTTACAGGGAATGACGGGTTCCGCTGGCGGCGCTAGCTATCCTGCCTACAAGTGCGGCTTCGTGGAGCGCACTCTTCGGGATACACAATCGCAGACTGATTCGAGATATCTGCTGCCGCCTCCCCGAGCCGTCATACCGGGATCCTCGGGACCCGGTATCCTGGAAGATGTACACCGGGTGGGCTTTGGGCCACCCGGCCTTGAAGGCCGACTCGGGGTCCTGGGCCTACCCGGTTGGGCATCCCCCCATCATTAGCCCCCGAGTTCGTCAGGGACTCGTCTCCGGCTTGGTCTTCGTCTTGCGAATTGCCGGGTCGTGTCGTTGAACGAACTCCTGAAACAGAGAAAAGAAAACAACGGCTCGGAGTGGTGGATTTTGGCTTTTAACGCCCGGTCTAACTCAAGTTTTTGTTTGATGCCGGCTTGTGCCCGTCGGGACGTTTGCCATCCCGACTCGCCTCGGTGCGGGTTGTCTCCTTGCTTCTCCGTCTGACGTCACGGCATCTTTGACCGTTTGTCCTGTAGTGTTTGTCTGTCTGGCGCCGAGTCGATTGATGGGACTTGACGGCGCATCGACTGCCTCCACCTCGGGATGGAGCAGTGGCAATGATGACGCTCCTTGACCCGCACGCGCCCGATCCATCGGTCCACAACGTCGTGACAGAGCGACGTGGCCGAATCTGAGCCGCATTTTTCGGCACGCTCCCGTGGAAACCGAGGCGTCGCGCGGGAATCGAGGCGTCGTGCGACGTGGCGATAGTGGGCGACGTGGACGACGTGGGCGGCGCCATTTACTGCGGTAACGGCTCCACTCACCGTGCCTATTAAAACGGCAGGGGAGTGCGGCTGGTGAGTTCATCTCCATTTCTTCCTCGCGCTCGCCGCACCCTCTCGAGCAGCTCGCGCCTGAGTTCTTCGCCGCATCGCCGCCGCAGCCATTGGACACTCTTGCTCCTCCGCCTCTTTCCGGCCAAGATGGTGGCGCCCAAGAACAAGTGGGAGAGGTCGTCGGTGACGGCGCAGGCGCTGGAGCAAGCCGCCAACGAGGGCTTGTTGCCGCCGGCGTCGGAGCGTCGGTGGCGCATCGCCTCCGCGGATCCTCGCCCGCGGCCATCGCCGGGCGAGTTCGTCGCCTTCCTCGCGTTCCTCGAGCGCGGGCTGGGCTTCCCCACGTCGGAGTTCTTCCGGCGATTCTTGGACTTCTACGGGCTTCAGGTGCATGACCTGACGCCCAACTCGATCCTCCATCTCGCCTGCTTCGTCACCCTGTGCGAGGGCTACTTCGGGTGCGCCCCGTTCTTCCCGCTGTGGCTGTGGATCTTCCACGGCAAGCTGGGGAAGGGCGGCGACATGGCGCCCTGCGGCGGCCTCAACTTCCAGGTCCGCGGCGACGTCGACTACCTGGATCTCGGCCTCCCCTCCAAAGTGTATTGGAGGAAGTCGGGCTTCTACATGCGGGAGCCGGCGCCTGACGGCGAGATCGGGATCCCCTGCTTCTCGCCATCGCCGAGCCGGCCTCGCAATCTTCAGGAGCTGCCGCGCGACGCCGACTTGCCCATGGTGCGCCGGCTGATGGCGCGGCTTCAGGAGCTGAAGAACGGAGGGCTGACGGGTCTGAACCTCATCGCCACTTGGGTGAAGAGGAAGATCGCGCCTCTGCAGCACCGGCCCTCGCTGATCTGCGAGTACAAGGGGACGAAGGACCCGCAGCGCCATGACCCGACATTGTTCGAGTCGGTAGAGCAATTCACGCTGCGGATGAAGCGTGTCACGGTCCACCCGGCTCCCGAGTGGATCGTGGGCGGCCTGGAGGCCTACTCCGCCAAGCATCCGGCTCCTGAGGTGAGTCCCTTTGCTTGACGATTCGAAACACTTTCCTTTTCTTGGTCTTTTTATACCGATCCTTCCTGCTTTGTCGAATTCAGGAGTTTCGGTCGCTTGTTGGGTTGCCTCCGATCCGCGGAGACGCTCCCACGGTGCTTGCCGGCCCCAACGACGTCGTCGAGCGCGACTCTGACGACGAAGCCGACAGCGCCACCATGGGCAACGAAGCCGCCTTCTCCTCCCGCCAACCGATCCCCATCCTGTCTGAGGATGAGGAGGAAGGAGAAGAAGGAAGAGAAGAACGCGCCGGGTCCAAGAACCCGGCGCCTGCTGAAGAAGATGATGAAGATGATCAGCCGCTCCGCATCCGGCGGAGGCGTAGGCCTGCGGCTGAGGACGCCGGGCCCAACTCCAACGCTCCAAGTCGGCGAACCCGACGCCGCCGCCACCGGAGCGATCGGCTGGGGCTGCCGTGCAGCGCACCGTCGTTGCCGAGCGGAGGCAGAAGGCCTTGCGGGACATCCCTGCGAGGGCTCGCGCCGACTCGCCGCCTGCGCCTCGCTTCCGAGGAGTTCGGACCTCAACTCTTCCACCTGCGGGTGACAGGTCTGCTGCTGATCCTCATCCAAAGTTCCACTGGAAACGCTATCTTGAGTTTGACCCGTGCGAGTGTCGCAGGGCTGAGGACGCGTCCCTCAGTGACATGGAGGACGCGCTGGAGAGCGACTCCCAGCGGGCGGAGCCTGCCGCGCACGTCACGGAGCCGACCACGAGAGCGCCGAGTCCTCCGCCTTCCACCGGCGGAGGCGACGAAGTTATTGTGCCCCCTCGACCCGAGGGGGCCACTATTGATGACACCGTGCCGGCTGGCACAGTGGATGCCACGCCTCAGCCGGAGACGGCGCTGGTGGTGACGACGACCCGCGCCACCGCGACGGCTTCCTCGTCGGGTGGGCTGACTGCCCAGCCCCCGAGCTCCGTCCCGGGTGCATCTGCGCCCCGGCCTGACTTCCGAGCCGCCATCCAGACAGCGATGGATGCGCACCAGGTACGTAGAATCCTTCTTGCACCTGTTGCGTCCGTAGCGTATATGTAGCCCCCAAGGCCCGAGTCGCGTTCGTAGAAAGCGGCTTGGGTCTTCATAGTTTTCTGGATGCAAAGTTTGGCGAATAGTGTAGTCCTTGGTTTGCCAATGTCGATGTAGAGGCAGGCCGGTGGCGGGTGTGTATGCCACTCGGAACGTAGCCCCCGGGTTCCTGACCCGGCGTATTATTTTTTTTTTTGTTGGGGCTAGCCCCCGGGTTAGCAAATGTTGGTGTAGAGGTAACCCGTGGCGTAGCCCCCATGCCTCTTCTTGATTGTTTATTGTCTTGTGAACTGCAGGAGCTGTCCTGGCTCCTCGAAGCCGAACAGCAGGAGACCCGCCGCCTGCAGGAGGAGCTGAAGAAGGCGCGCGACGGCTTCATCTCCGTCGCTGAGCACCAGCAACTGCTGGCCGCGCAGGAGAGCCGGCACACGCAGGCGTTTGCCGCGGTGCAGGAATCCTGCGAGCGGCTCAGCAAGCAGAAGGAGGAGGCG
Organism: Poa pratensis; assembly: GCA_947311845.1. Classification (NCBI taxonomy): domain Eukaryota; kingdom Viridiplantae; phylum Streptophyta; class Magnoliopsida; order Poales; family Poaceae; genus Poa; species Poa pratensis. The sequence goes on from CAMZMU010000110.1 coordinate 17,864,320, forward strand.
GACGCCGCCCTCACCCAGGCGACCAAGGGGTACGGCGAGGACCTCGAGAAGCTCGAGCGCAAATCCGGCGAGGCTGAGCGCGAGATGAAGGAGCTGACCGAGCGGCTTGCCACCCTCGCCGTTGGCATCTGGGGTAAAGATTTCATGCGACCCTTTGCAGTTTGTGCCTACTTGACTTGTGGCCTTGTTGTTGATTTTTGTTTTGTTGACAGGCGAGGAGACGGCTGGCCTGACGGCTTCGGAGCATGTCCACCGGCTCGGAGTCTTCGCCCGTGACGTTCACGGCCGGGCCAGCAAGGTCGTCCAGATGCTGTCGCCCAAGGAAGGCGTCCCCGCACCCGTCTGCAAGGTGTTGCGGGTTCTGGAGCTGATGCCCCAGGTGATCACCTGGGTGCGGGAGTCGTCGGCCCGAGCCGGCGCGTGCATTGCCCTCGGGCTTGTGCGAGGCCGGTATAGGCAGACGAACGTGGACAAGATCACGGCCAGCATCCCCACCGATAGCAGCGGCCGGGAGATCGATCTGCAGCCGGTGCTCCAGTACTGCGCCCCTTACGCCTGCCGGGCTGCCAAGATGGTCGACCACGACGACTTCGTCTTCGACGTGGTGCCTGAGGGCAACGACCTTGGCGAGGTGGCGGACAGGGAGCCGGCGTCGGAGTACCTTTTCGAAAGGGCTTCAGCTCTGCCACCGCCGGCTGCGACGAACGAGGCGTCGACGTCTTCTGCTCGGGCGGCTCCTCCGTCTTGAAGTTTGCTCCCCTGCTTTCAAAAGAGGGGTTATTTTGAAGTAGTTAGGGTTTGTCGCCTGCGGGCGAAAAAATATTATGTAATGAAACAAGTATGATATGTGCCGGGTCGCGTTTCAGCGTGCGCCTCTGCGGCTTATTAATGTTTGTTTTGGCACTCCCATGCTTGTTTTTTGTGCGCTTTCGTCACTTTGTTTGTTTTTCGCTTGTTTTGTAAGCTAGTCGATCGTGCGACCTCGCCAAGTGTGCTTCGCGTGATTTTTTCGTGACGCGCGCGGTACCCATGGTGACAAAGTCCGAGTGCGGCTTCATTGTCAAGTTAGGTTTGAACCGGCTGCACTACTTCTTCACTTTGTGCGGGTAGCTGACGACTTGGGAGAAAACAACAATTTTTGTGATTTTGCTTCGTGAGCAGGGGGTCCAGTGGTGAGCCGCGCATCGTGGCATCCGGCTCTCTTTGACAACCCATCAATCATATAACGTGTGAGTAGGAAGAATAAAGACTCGAAAGCATAATTGAATCGAAACGATAGCCCCCGAGCGTGCCGGGTGTGTATCGACTTTATTTCCTTGATTGATTACACAGTATTACAATGGATACTATGTATAATAGGGGCGAAGCAGGCTGATGTTCCATGGACGCTTGGTCTCCTCTTCCGACTTGGAGCTTTTGTTCGGCTCACGCAAGTCGACGAGGTGGTAGGAGCCGTTGCCCATCGCTTTGCTAACGACGAACGGTCCTTCCCATGGTGCCGAGAGCTTGTGCATCCCTTTCGACTTTTGGATGAGCCGAAGAACCAAGTCGCCTTCCTGGAAAGAGCGACTTCTAACCCGGCGGCTGTGGTAGCGGCGCAGGCTTTGCTGATATATCGCCGTCCTGGAGAGTGCGAGTTCGCGAGCTTCTTCCAGGAGGTCGACGCCGACAGGCGGGCTTCTTCATTTTCTTCCTCGTTGTAGAGGGCGACCCGAGGCGAGTCGTGCTCGAGGTCGGTCGGCATGACGGCTTCCGCCCCGTACACCATGAAGAATGGCGTGTAGCCGGTGGAACGGTTTGGAGTCGTTCTGATGCCCCAGAGTACGGCTGGTAGCTCGTCCAGCCAGCAACCCGGTGTTCGCTCCAGTGGAACTTGAAGTCGCGGCTTGATCCCGGCTAGCACTGTCTGGTTCATTCTTTCCGCCTGCCCGTTTGATTGCGGGTGGGCGACGGACGCCAAGTCGAGACGGATGCCTTTTTGTTTGCAGAAGGCCTTCATCTCTCCTTCGGCAAAATTTGTACCGTTGTCAGTGATGATGCTGTGCGGGTAGCCGAATCGGAAGATGAGCTTCTGGAGGAACTTGGTTGCGGTCTTGCCGTCGAGTTTCTTGATAGGTTCAACTTCGACCCATTTGGTGAACTTGTCGACTGCGACGAGCAAATGTGTCATGCCACCGCGAGCTGTCTTGAACTTGCCCACCATGTCTATTCCCCAGACTGCGAATGGCCATGTCAGAGGGATGGTCTTCAGAGCCGCGGCGGGTAGGTGATCCTGCCGGGCGTACTTCTGGCACCCGATGCACCGACGGACGATGTCGACTGCATCCTGATGAGCAGAGAGCCAGAAAAAACCGTGCCTGAACGCCTTGGCGACCAGGTTGCGAGCGCCGACGTGGTGGCCGCAATCTCCCGAGTGATCTCATGAAGGATGCGCCTTCCCTCTTCCGGCTCGACGCAGCGGAGGAAAACTCCCGATGTGCTGCGTTTGTAGAGCTCGCTGTTGATGATGGCGTAAGCTGAGGCCCGGCGCACGACTCGCCGTGCTAGGACCTCGTCGGCTGGCAGCTTTTTGGTGGTGAGGAACTCGATGTAGGGTTCCCTCCAGTCGTTTGTTTCTTGGGTTACCGCCACCAGAATTGCATCTGATGATGGCGGGTTGGCGATGTCGACTTCGGCCGGGGGCGTACCGACGGGTTGTGCAGGTGGTCGAGGAAGACGCCGGGTGGGACTCGGTCCCGCTTAGACCCGAAGCGAGAGAGTGCGTCAGCCGCCTCGTTCTTCCTTCGGTCGACGTGCTCCAGCTCCATGCCGGCGAAGTGGCCGCCGACTTGATCGACGAGCCGGCGGTAAGCCGCCATGTTGGGATCATTTGCATCCCAGGTCCCCATCGTTTGCTGAACGACGAGGTCGGAATCGCCGTAACATTTGATACGGCTAACTCCCATCTCCTTGGCCACGCGTAGGCCATGTAGGAGGGCTTCGTACTCGGCGACGTTGTTAGTGCACGTGAAGTGTATCTGCAGCACATATCGCATCTTGTCGCCTTGGGGAGAAGTGAGGACGACTCCAGCCCCCGAGCCCTCATACATCTTGACCCGTCAAAGAACAAGGTCCATCTGCCGGCTTCATAGGTTGGAGCCGGCAACTGTGTCTCCATCCAGTCGACGAGGAAGTCGGATAGTGACTGCGACTTGATCGCAGTGCGGGCTGCGTAGCTGAGGCCGAAAGGCTGCAGCTCAGAGGCCCATTTGGCGACGCGCCCAGTTGCCTCTCTATTGCGGATTATTTCAGCTAAGGGAGATGAGCTGACCACCGTCATCGGGTGGCCCATGAAGTAATGTCGCAATTTTCTTGAAGCAAAGAAAACACCATATACAAGTTTTTGGTAGTGCGGGTAACGTTGCTTCGAATCCGTCAGGACTTCGCTGACGTAGTAAACTGGCCGCTGGACCAGTTGCTCGTGGCCTTCCTCCTTGCGCTCGACGACGACCACCGCGCTGACGACTCGGTTGGTCGCAGCGATGTAGAGGAGCATCGGCTCCTTTTCTAGTGGAGATGCGAGGATCGGCGCCTCGGCCAACGTCTTCTTGAGTGCCGTCAAGGCGGCGTCTGCCTCGTCGTTCCAGGTGAACGTGTCCGACTTCTTGAGGAGCCGGTACAAGGGCATGGCCTTCTCGCCGAGTCGTGAGATGAAACGGCTGAGGGCAGCGACACAGCCTGTGAGCCGCTGCACGTCCCGGAGGTTTTCCGGCTTCTTCAGAGCTTCGATCGCCTTGATCTTCTCTGGGTTGGCCTCAATGCCTCGCTCGGAGACGATGAAGCCCAGGAGCTTGCCCGCGGGTACGCCGAAGACGCATTTTTCCGGGTTGAGCTTTATCCTGTACTTGCGGAGGTTGGTGAATGTCTCCGTGAGGTCGGCAATCAGGTCTGTCTTCAGCTTGGACTTGACGACGATGTCGTCCACATATGCGTGGACGTTGCGGCCGATCTGCTCGTGCAAACAGTTCTGTATGCACCGCTGGTAAGTCGCTCCGGCATTTTTCAAGCCGAAGGGCATGGAGACGTAACAAAACGCGCCATAGGGCGTGATGAAAGACGTCTTCTCCTGATCTTCGGGCGCCATCTTGATCTGGTGGTACCCGGAGTAGGCGTCGAGGAAGCATAGCGCCTCGCACCCTGCCGTCGAGTCGATCAGCTGATCGATGCGTGGCAATGCGAATGGATCCTTGGGACAGGCTTTGTTCAAGCCGTGTAGTCGATGCACATCCGCCATGTTCCGTTCTTCTTCAGAACGAGCACCGGGTTGGCAAGCCATTCCGGGTGTATGACTTCGGCGATGAACCCGGCAGCTAGGAGCCGGGCTATTTCTTCGCCAATAGCCTTCTGTCTCTCACCAGTGAAGCGACGCAGGAACTGCTTCACTGGCTTCAGCTTGGGGTCAACGTTGAGCTTGTGCTCTGCGAGCTCCCTCGGGACGCCTGGCATGTCAGATGGTTTCCATGCGAAGATGTCCCGATTCTCACGGAGGAAGTCGCAGAGCGCGCTTTCCTATGCGACGTCCATGTGCGAGCCGATCACCGCCGTCTTGGAGGAGTCGCCCTCGACCAGCGGGATGCGCTTGGTCTCCTGTGCCGACTGGAACTTGTCGCGTGAGTCCAGAGTCGGCTTCTTGACGATGGTCATGTCGTTGGGGTCGACTTGCAGCTTGAGTTGCTCCAGCTGCTCCGTGGCGATGACGGACTCGGCAAAGACGGCGTTGCCCTTTTCGCACTCGATGGCGCGGTCGACGTCGCCGTGTACAGTGATGATGCCGTTCGGACCCGGCAGTTTCATCTTCAGGTAGGCGTAGCAGGGCCTTGCCATGAATTTGGCAAAGGCGGGTCGCCCGAGGATCGCATGGTAGGAACTACGGAAGTTCACCACCTCGAACCAGATCTTCTCGAGCCGGAAGTTCTTGGCGGTGCCGAAGACGACGTCGAGTGCGATTTTGCCTAGCGGGTAGGCCTTCTTTCCCGGGACGATGCCGTGGAAGGTGGTGATGGTGGGGACTAGCTGTTCGTCACGCAATTTCATGCGTTGGAACGTCTCGTAGTAGAGGATGTTGATGCTCGACCCCCGTCCATCAATGTCTTGGTCAAGATGTAGCCCTTGACCTGGGGCGCGACCACCAGAGCGAATTTGCCCGGGTAATCGACGCGGGGCGGGTGGTCTTGACGGCTCCATGTGATCGGCTGCTCTGACCAGTCGAGCCACTGGGGCACGTCTGGCAGAGTCGCGTGGACGGCGCGCCGTATGACCTTCTCCTCCCGCCTGGAATCGAGGCCGACGAAGGTGTGGCCCATGAAGCCGGCAGTGGGAGGCATGCCCTGCTGCTGCTCACCGTCGTCGTCTCCGTCGGGTGCCCGCTTCTTGGCACCGGTCTTGGCCTTGACGATTTCTGCAGTCCAGCTGCACTCGTCAGTGGTGTGGCCGGCTGGCTTGCCGGGTAGGCTATGATACCTACACGGCATGGCCAGATCTCCGTGGCGGTGAGCTTCTTTCGCGGGAAGTTGCCGCGTTGGCTCTTGAAGCCGCGGCCCCCCGCAGCCGTGGCGGCTACAAGCTCGGAGCCGCCGTCACCCTTGCGTTTATGAGCGCTGGAGTGCTTGGCCTTGCTCTTGTTTTTGCCGCCTTTCTTCTCGTCGTCCCTCCTCGGAGTCGTCCTTGGTGACGTCGGACTCGGCGTACTTGTGCACGATGGCGAGTAGCTGGCCCATCGTCATGTCACCCTTGTGCGAGCGCCGCAGCTTCTGCTTGAGCGACTCGAAGGTGGTGTTGTCCTCAAGGTGGGAGTGCACCGTGTCGACGCTGAGGTGTTCTGCCGAGTTGATGAGGTCGGCGACTCGGCGATACCACTTTCTAGTGGACTCGCCCTCCTTCTGGACGCAGCGCTTGAGGTCCTCGACCGTGGCCGGGCGCTTGCAGGTCCCCTCGAAGTTGGTGATGAAGAGCCTCTTCAACTCGCCCCAGGAGTTGACGCTGTTCCTGGGGAGGTTGTTGAGCCAAGTGCGAGCCGTTCCCTCAAGCATGAGAGGAAAATAGCGCGCAACAGAGCGAAGACGCGTTCTGGATGCTCATGGCGGCCAAGTAGTCCTGGACCCAAGTTTCCGGGTTCATGGCAGCGTTGTACTTGGGCGCCTCTCTCGGTCCTTTGAAGCTGCTAGGGAAACGCTCGCCTCTGATGGCGGGTCCAAAGCATCTAGGGCCGACGTCGTCGTCGTCGTTGTTGTTGCGCGTCGCCTCGGCGCGCTTGTCGTTGAGGTGGTGGCGTAGATCCGGAGCGGAGTGATTGGAGCGCGCTGCGCCTGGTTGTTGTTGATGGTGTGCCGGGCGTCGTTGCGGGCGAGCCGAGGCGGGTTGCCTCCAGCCCTCGCGTTGCTCGACACTGCCGGCTCCTCGTGCCGACTGCGTGGCGGCTGTGGGGCAGCGTCACGCCTGGGGGAACCCTTGTTTCCCTGGCTTCGGTGTGGTGCCGAGGCCGTTTTCTCGCTGGGTGGCGATCTGGAGTAGAGCTTGCCGTCAGATTGCGACATGTTCTCCTGCAGCTCCAGCGCCTTGTCCACCAGCTTGCACCCCTTGCTCCAATAGGGGTTGTCCTTGACCCGGATCCTCTTGAAGAGAGAGGCGGCTGCAGTCATGCAATCGACTGGGGTGCCGAAAATCGCGAGGTCGGCGTCGTCGTCGTTCCGCGGCTGGGGTTGAGGACGAGCCGGGTTCGGAGGAGGCCGCGGCGCCGGAGGCGGCATCGTCGGGCGAGGTTGAGGCGGAACTTGACTCGAGCCGCCGGGCTGGGCCCTGCGGCACTCGTCGCGCTGCCTTTCCAGCTCTGTCTCGCGCGCGAAGGCGTTGTCGAGCGCGCGAGTTGGTGCATCAGGATTAAGCCGCGACTTGCGGTTTTTGTGATGCCGAGTGACCGCGGAGAGAGCGGTCGACTGAGCATCGACCTCCAGCTCCTTCTGGCGGATCTCCTCCTGCTGGAGGGCCATCTTCCGGCGCAGCTGCTCGAGCTGTGTCGCCTGGTCGACGACGTTCGCCGGCGTGATCGGGGTGCTGAGCGGGTCAGCCGCCCGACCTGCTTGTCCTCGCAGGGCGGCGAGAGATTCGTCGCGTTGCTGCTTTTCGCGAGCCTCCTGCTCGCGCCGTGCCTGGTCGCGCTGCTTCTGCGCGTTGGCCTCTGCTGTGGCGGCGTTTGTTGCCGCAGGTTTGGCGGCAGCAGAGTTTGCCGCCTCGCCCGTCATGTAGATGTGGGCGGGTGTTGCCGTGCCGTCCGAGGCCAGATCGGTCGAGCCCTCCGACTCGTAGTCGAGAACGGGCAAGATCGACCCGGTGTCGTCGTCGTTCGAGATCTGGACGGTCTCGGCGGATGGGGCGGGTGCAAAGTGGTTTGCAGCCGCGGTGTCGACAGCGGCTTCGTCAAGCGGGTCGACGGGGGAGGAAGTACCATCGTAGTTGTTGGCGACTCCTTCCTCATCCGAGCCGCAGAAGCCGACGTAGGCGGTGACGGCGGTCCCGAACGGGATAGCCATCGCGCGAGTGATCGGGGCGTAGTTGGGCCTGCCCCAAGTGTGTGGATCGGCGACGTAGCCGATCCCTCCGTGCTCGAAGTAGCTGCCGGTGACGATGTCACCGCGACCCGACATGGCTTGAGGGCTGAAGTAGACGCCAGTGCCGGGTTCAGGACTCTCCATGAAGTAAATTCCAGCGATCGCTGGCCCCACGGTGGGCGCCAACTGTCGTGGGGTAATCACGGCAGATGCCATACGGGGTGGCTTAACTCGGTGTGAGCCAGGCGACGTAGGATTCACAGAGAGGTTGCACACGCAGAGTTTACCCAGGTTCGGCCCCTCTGTATGAGGTAAAGACCTACTCCTGCTTGTATGTATTTGGATCTGAATGGGGTGTACAATGGTGTGCGCACCAGAGCTTGCGGGTGCTCCGGAGGCTATGGAATGAGAGTCTCCCTAGGGTTGCTCCTTGCCGGCTTTATATAGGGAGCCGGCTAGGGTTTACAGGGAATGACGGGTTCCGCTGGCGGCGCTAGCTATCCTGCCTACAAGTGCGGCTTCGTGGAGCGCACTCTTGGGATACACAATCGCAGACTGATTCGAGATATCTGCTGCCGCCTCCCCGAGCCGTCATACCGGGATCCTCGGGACCCGGTATCCTGGAAGATGTACACCGGGTGGGCTTTGGGCCACCCGGCCTTGAAGGCCGACTCGGGGTCCTGGGCCTACCCGGTTGGGCATCCCCCCATCAAGGGGTGTTACATGTGGGTCCACATCTCCCAAAGTGGTAGATATACTACTAAATGGCTACGAGTGTTGCATATGGGTCCACATGTCCCCAGATATGCTATGCCAAGATGGATAGGGGTTCTGCATGTGCGTCCACGTGTCTCAAATGTGCCAGATACATACCTATATGGATGCACATACACCCGCCTTAGACAAGTTGACCTAAAACTATCATGAGATCCCATAACATGGAACATATCTAGGAGTGTTGCATAAGGGTCGACATGTATCAAAGGTGGTAGATATAGAACTAGATGGCTATGTCTATGAGTGTCGCATGTGGGTCCACATGTTCCCGAGATGTGCTAGGTAAAGATGGCCTGGGGGTTTTGCATGTGGATCCACATGTCACAAATGTGGTAGATACATACATATATGAGATACTAGACATCTGATCCCACATGCACGAGACCTATAAAGGTTGAACTAGAACTAGCATGTGGGTCTCACAAAATGCAACATACATAGGAGTGTTGCATGTGAATCCATATGTCCCAAAGGTTGTAGAGATACAACTATATGGCTATGAGTGTTGCATGTGAGTCCACATGTCCCCCGGATGCGCTAGGTCAAGATGGGTCATCTTGACCTAGCGCATCCGGGGGACATGTGGACTTACATGCAACACTCATAGCCATCTAGTTATATATCTACAACCTTTGGGACATGTGGACCCACATGTGGGACATGTGGACCCACATGCAAAACCCCTAGCCATCTTTACCTAGCACATCTCGGGAACATGTGGACCCACATGCGACACTCATAGACATAGCCATCTTGTTGTATATCTACGACCTTTGGGACATGTCGACCCGTATGTAACACTCCTAGACATGTTCCACGTTGTGGGATCCACATGATAGTTTTAGATCAAGTTCTCTAGTATGTCATATAGTTCTAGGTCAAGATGGGTCCACATGATAGTTTTAGATCAAGTTGTCTAGTATGTCATATAGTTCTAGGTAAAAATGGCTATGCATGTGGGTTCACATGTCTCAAAGGTGGTAGATACATACATATATGACCTACTAGGCATCTGATCCCACATGCACGAGACCTAGACAGTTTGATCTAGAACTAGCATGTGGGTCTCACAAAATGCAACATAGATAGAAGTGGATGTGGATCCATATGTCCCAAAGGTTATGGGTCCACATGTCCTCCGGATATCCCACATTTAAAATGCCTAACCATCTTGACCTAGCACATCTGGGGGACATGTGGATCCACATGCAACACTCATAGTCATCTAGTTGTATATCTATAACCTTTGGGACATGTGGACCCATATTTGGGACATGTGGACCCACATACAAAACCCCTAGCCATACAGTTGTCCATCTATCACCTTTGGGGCAAGTGGACCCACATGCAACACTCCTACCCATCTAGTTGTACATCAGCCGCATTAGGGCATGTGGACCCACATTCATCTATCATAGCCAGTTAGGTTTACCCATGGCACCATTGGTTGCATGTGGACCCTTGCAAGCTATATCTACCCCTACCACCTTGGAGACATGTGGACCCACATGATGTAGTACTTAGTTGTGTACCTAGATGATCAGGAGTGTTGAATTTCGGTCCACATGCCCCAAAGGTGCTATCGGCAGACCTAATTGTTTAGAGGTGTTACATGTGGGTCCACATGTATGAAAGGTGGTAGGCGTAAGGTGTTAGGTCTACCCTGTACCACCTTTGGTATACGTGCACCCATATAAACACTCCTAACCATACAGTTGCACATCTATCACCTTTGGGGCATGTGAACCCACATGCGACACTCTTACCCATCTAGTTGTACATCGGCCGCATTTGGGGCATGTGGACCCACATTCATCTATTCTAGCCAGCTAGGTTTACCCATACCACCATCGGTTGCATGTGGACCCTTGCAAGCTATGTCTACCCCTACCACCTTTGAGACATCTGGACCCACATGATAAAGATGGCTAGGATTTTGCATGTGGGTCCACATGTCACAAAGGTGGTAGATACATACATATATGAGCTACTAGACATCTGATCCCACATGCACGAGACCTAGATAGGTTGACCTAGACCCAGCATGTGGGTCTCACAAAATGCAACATAGATGGGAGTGTTGCATGTGGATCACATGTAACACTCATAGCCATCTACTTGTATATCTACAACCTTTGGGACATGTGGACCCACATGCAAAACCCCTAGCCATCTTTACCTAGCACATCTCGGGAACATGTGGACCCACATGCGACACTCAAAGACATAGCCATCTAGTTGTATATCTACGACCTTTGGGACATGTCGACCCGTATGCAACACTCCTAGACATGTTCCACGTTGTGGGATCCACATGATAGTTTTAGATCAAGTTCTCTAGTATGTCATATAGTTCTAGGTCAAGATGGGTCCACATGATAGTTTTAGATCAAGTTGTCTAGTATGCCATATAGTTCTAGGTAAAATTGGCTATGCATGTGGGTCCACATGTCTCAAAGTTGGTAGATACATACATATATGACCTACTAGACATCTGGTCCCACAAGCACGAGACCTAGACAGTTTGACCTAGAACTAGCATGTGGGTCTCGCAAAATGCAACATAGATAGAATTGTTGATGTGGATCCATATGTCCCAAAGGTTATGGGTCCACATGTCCTCCGGATGCCCACATTTAAAATGCCTAACCATCTTGAACCTAGCACATCCGGGGGACATGTGGATCCACATGCAACACTCAAAGTCATCTAGTTTTATATCTATAACCTTTGGAACATGTGGACCCACATGCAAAACCCCTAGCCATACAGTTGTGCATTTATCATCTTTGGGGCATGTGGACCCACATGCGACACTCCTACTCATCTAGTTGTACATCTGCCACATTTGGGGCATGTGGACCCACATTAATCTATCCTAGCCAGTTAGGTTTACCCATGGGACCCTTGGTTGCATGTGGACCCTTGCAAGCTATGTCTACCCCTACCACCTTGGAGACATGTGGACCCACATGATGTAGTACTTAGCTATGTACCTAGATGATCAGGAGTGTTGAATTTGGGTCCACATGCCCCAAAGGTGCTAGCGGCAGACCTATTTGTTTAGAGGTGTTACATGTGGGTCCACATGTATGAAAGGTGGTAGGGGTAAGGTGTTAGGTCTACCCTGTACCACCTTTGGTATATGTGCACCCATATACAACACTCCTAACCATACAGTTGCACATCTATCACCTTTGGGGCATGTAAACCCACATGCGACACTCCTACCCATCTAGTTGTACATCTGTCGCATTTGGGACATGTGGACCCACATTCATCTATTCTAGCCAGCTAGGTTTACCCATGCCACCCTTGGTTGCATGTGGATCCTTACAAGCTATGTCTACCCCTACCACCTTTGAGACATCTGGACCCACATGGTAAAGATGGCTAGGATTTGCATGTGGGTCCACATGTCTCAAAGGTGGTAGATACATACATATATGACCTACTGGACATCTGGTCCTACATACACGAGACCTAGACAGTTTGACCTAGAACTAGCATGTGGGTCTCACAAAATGCAACATAGATATGAGTGTTGCATGTGGATTCATATGTCCCAAAGGTTGTAGATATACGACTAGATGACTATGAGTGTTGCATGTGGGTCAACATGTCCCCCGGATGTGCTAGGTCAAGATGGTTATGGGTTTTGCATGTGGGACATCCGGGGAACACGTGGACCCATCTTGACCTAGTACACCCGGGGGGACATGTGGATTCACATTCAACACTCATAGCCATCTAGTTGTATATCTACAACCTTTTGGGACATGTGAACCCACATTTGGGACATGTGGACCCACATGCAAAACCCCTAGCACATCTCGGGAACATGTGGACCCACATGCGACACTAATAGACATAGCCATCTAGTTGTATATCTACCACTTTTGGGACATGTCGACACTTATGCAACACTCCTAAATACGTTCCATGTTGTGGGATCCACATAATAGTTTTAGTTTAAGTTGTCTAGTATGTCATATAGTTTTAGGTAAAGATGGGTCCACATGATAGTTTTTTTTTCTCAATGAATGTGCCAAAATGGGCATTCTGGCACATGCCAAGAAGTTTTATTTTTCCTCAATGAATGTGCCAAAATTCGATGCCCCTGCCAGAATGCTCTTTTTGGCACATTCATCGAGAAAAATAAAAAATTGTTGAAGTTGTCAAAAAATAAAACTTCTTGTCAAGGATGTCTAATTTCGTTATAATACAATACGGAAAAAAAAATAAAGATTCATTTCGAGCAGGTCAAAAAATTAATTGCTTACAAATGGACCCTTTCTAGCAATGTTTGGCCCCCATTTTTAAGCAAGTGATTTTTTTTTTGAATTTTGCGAGATGACTCTAGTTTTTTAAACTATTTCCTCACTGTCGCAGAAGTTCAGATACGAAATATCTTAAGCCCCTACAAGGAACACATCGATCGATCACGATGCATGCCATGCATGTTCCTCCATCCAGTTAGAGCTGGCTAGCTAGGCGCCTACGTTGCTCACAAGCTCGTTGGAGTTGTTCCATACTTCCATAGTTCCATTGCTTGTTTCCGCGGCTCCACTTTGGGCACTTGGGGCTGATGAAGTACCTGGCCTGCACCCTCGCGTCAAGGAGCTCGATGACCGGCCCGGGGCGCACGCACCGCGGCGCCTTGTACTGGTTGATGGAAGCACCGCGGCTGAGGGCGTAGTCCATGAGCTTATCGAAGGTGCCTTCCGAGACGACTCGTATCTCGAGGGGGCCGATTGATTTGTCGCAGGAGCGGCACTGCCGGTACACGCTGTTTAGTGCCTCCTCCACGGACAGGCAGCACTCCTCGAACACGGAGGCCGGCAGCGCCGTGCTGCCGGCGCGCAGCTCCCAGAACAGCACGTAGTGGCCTGGGATGGCGGCCGTGTCGGCGTAGCTGGTGTACTCCACCAGAGACGCGCCGAACGGCGCCAGGTGCTGCACCGCGCTGCTCACCGACGTCTTGTGTCGCCGGCCTTCGTTGCGGCCTCCCGATCTGGACGTCGGGCCTTGACACAAGTCTAGGCAGCAAGGCCACAAACGACTTGATCCGCGCTGGGCGTGCACACGGAGTTTAGATCAGGTCCTGCCCAATCCCATGCACATCCATGGACGGGCCGCCGGCCGGAACGCAAGTGGGAATCGATCAGCCCATGCACATGCACGTGGGGCGTACAGATCAGATCGCAACTATGCACATCCATGGCCGGCGGCCGGCCGGAAGGCAATTCCAGATCGGAGATTGGATCGATGAAGACTATGCCCATATGCTTATTTAGAAGAAAACAATATGCAGGAGCGCCCCGCCGCTGCCGTCCGCCATCGGACGACCTCCTCCGGCGGCGGCGGGGAGAGGGAGGTCAGGGAGGGGTGGCCGGCGGTTGGGACGGTGAGTCCCCCGAGTCGCCCGACGTGGAAGACGCGAGGGTCAGACCAGGCCCTCACGTAGATAGTAGAAATAGTATTCCGTGAGATGCAATATTCAACGCAGAGATTAAATTAGCTCAGTGGTATGACTCCTTGGGCTGCATACCTGTGACCCAGGTTCAAATCTCGGTAGCCACCAATTAGTTTCATTTTTCCTCCACTCCCCAAGACTGGCTCAATTTTCCTAGACTCGGCTTGAGCCGAGCCGAAATGAATTGGCTAAAAAAAACCCGGCTCGGTACGGTTATGCGATTGTGATATTTGGGGGCCTGTGGAAGTATGAAAAAAGCTGCCGGGTCATATGTAGATGCATGCATGCATGTCAGAGAAAGATATGAAAAGGAGAAATATAAATCAGATGGTAATGGTACCCTATAAGTCAATCAAGAGACAAAGATATGAAAAGGATCAGCCGGCTTATGAGTAGATGATCAATTTGTAACCTGGCAACAGAAGCTGGCTCATCAAGTTTGATATTTAGGAAGTCAGAAAAGTTTCATGTTGAAAGCAGCAAAAAGTAAAAGGATCTTCTCGCCTTCATGGTTGCAGCAGCTTGCGTCCCATAGAAGAAATAATAAAAGAGTGGTGTGAAAGAAAGAAGGAAAAGAGAGAGAAAGAAAAAGATACAGGAAAATGGAGAGGAGGTTAGAGCATTCCTCAGAAGAAAAAAAACTCCCTCCGTTCATAAATATAAGATGTTTTAGCTTTTATCCATATTCACATGTATCTAGATGTATGTGGACATGTTTTAATGTGTATGTACACTCATTTGGCTTTGCACCTAACCAACATGTGAGCTAGCTAGAACATCTTATATTGTGGAATGGAGGGAGTATATCAGAGTGTTACTAGCAACTCACACGGACTAAGGAGGGTCACGTGAAGGCAAGAATCACGTCACCACTCAATGAAGAAAAAGGAAAATCCAGCGATCCGGAGAGTTGCCCTTGAGCGCTACTCCGTGTAGAGTTAAATGCAATAGAAGTCCTTTTACTTGTCGGGCTGGCTCGCTTTAGTCCTCGTACTGGGAATTTGAAGAATTTAACCCGTGTACTTGTGAATTGGACTCGATTTAGTCCAGAAACATGTTTGACGTCGAATTTTGAGCTGACGTGGACGGCACGTGGGCTGTAATCTTGCACGAACACCCCCCCATCTAGAACGTTTTTCTCCGCGGCCAGATATTTGCACTTACCCCTCTCCATCTGATCCATTAGGCAGTGCCCATGTCGTTCCAGATCCTTTCAGTACAGACAGTTCAGTTCGAGTGAGAGAAAAAGTATACAGGCAGGTGCCGAAGGCAACGATCGCTGGACCGGAACGTGTAGGGTTGTTGAATCTTTGCAAGTTACGATATCAGATGCAGCTCCACTAATTTGTTGTCTGCTTTCTAATAATTTCGAGTGGATTTCGAATGAAGTTCTTCAAAATGTGAAGCAACTTGCCAGTTATTTGACAAAGAGATGAGTATTTGCACTAACTTTAGAACTGACACAGATGAACTAGGGTTAGAGAAGTGGGGAATTTGAGTATTTTTAAACGGAGTACAAATGCAGGGGAGGCGGTCGTAAATTTACAGTGGCGGGACGTTAACTGATCGTGAGTCACATGAGAGGGGCTAAATGCAAGTTTTCAGGGTTGTTGCTCTACTGCAAGTTGGACCCGCGTACATGTGTCGTCCGCGTCAGCTGAAATTCTATGGCAAACATGGTTCTAGACTAAATCGAGTCCAATTAACAAGTACACGGGTAAAATTGTTCAAATTCCGAATACAAAGACTAAATCGATCCACTTGGACAAGTATAGGGACTTCTACTGTATTTAACTCTTCCGTGTATCTGCTCCTGTTTTGGCAAAAGTGATCGAGGACAAATACAAGCCGGATACATACAAAAACCCAATTAATGGAAAAGTGAGGTCATGTATGGAGGAGAAAAGAGTGCAAACCGACTGTTGCTAGCACTCACGAGGATCATCTAGTCTATGGGTGACACAGTTTTCAAGGCTAACAAAGAAATAGGAAAAGAAGAAGATCGCTCCATGCCTCCATCCATCACCTGCGTCACGGCTGGTTTTAGCAAAGAGGAAACCGCATCAGCGGTCCTAGTTCTTTTCCCGCATCGTCAGTTTGGTCCCTATTCTTTAAAACGGAATATCGAGGTCCTAAATCTTTTTTAGATGCTTTACGCCAGGTCCTAAACCGGTCTGACGAGCGTTGACCGCTGCCACGTCGGACGTTGGTCGTTAGGCGGGCGTTTTCCGCGGCTGGCTGATAGGAAATATGCGAATGAACCCCTACAAGTTGTCAGCTTCTTATTTCTCAGTCCTTAGGTCTTCACCCCAGCTCTGTAAGCTCTCCTGCCACAAAATGAAGTAAATATTTTGTATCCGAATTCAAATGAATGTTTTATCTGACTACGGCTCGAGTCCAAATTTAAATGATGTTTTATCTGAATTCAAATATGCACCGCTTGACATCAACTCGAGATCGTCACAGCACAAGATAATTGCTTAATAGATCGAGATCGACTCGAGAGTTTACAATATCATCATTGTTTCAGCCAAAATAAACAACTGCCAGCTCGAGTTGATGTCAAGCGGTGCATATTTAAATTCAGATAAAACATCATTTAAATTTGGACTCGAGCCGTAGTCAAATAAAACATTCATTTGAATTCGGATACAAAATATTTACTTCATTTTGTGGCAGGAGAGCTTACAGAGCTGGGGAGAAGACCTAAGGACTGAGAAATAAGAAGCTGACAACTTGTAGGGGTTCATTCGCATATTTCCTATCAGCCAGCCGCGGGAAAACGCCTGCCTAACGACCAACGTCCGACGTGGCAGCGGTCAACGCTCGTCAGACGGTTTAGGATCTGGCGTGAAGCATCTAAAAAAGATTTAGGACCTCGATATTCCGTTTTAAAGAATAGGGACCAAACTGACGATGCGGGAAAAGAACTAGGACCGCTGATGTGGTTTCCTCTTTTAGCAAATATTGCAGCCATCGAAGACCAGGCAGTGGGCCGGCTTTCAGCGTCAAAGCGAGAACCCGGCCGTGCCGGCTACGATTTTTTCAGGTGATTCGGAAGTTGTCAAGCAAAAGAAGTCTAACCTTGAAGAAATCATGCTACAACAGCTTTTGCAGTACCAGTCGGACATGGTTAATTAGAGATCAGATGAAGTTGTTGCCAGGTTACGTAAACGTGCATGCATGCATGTCACGCGTGACAAAGAAAAGAAAAGAGAAATATCAAACGGATGATTGCTCAAACTGACTACGTCTCGGTGCAAATAAAAGGAGAACAGGAATCACGACCGGCAGCTAGCACGGCCGGCTGTTATCTCTGCTACGGGCCGGCTTTGACAAAATTAGTCTCTAATTGTTGCAGGCGATGAACTGACGCTTGGGGTTACAGTATTTCAAACTTTACGAGGTTACAGAAGAAGTGTGAGTCCTGAGTGGCTGCAGGCATGCAATCCGACACTTGGGGGCTACACTAATCAGAAGTTCGTCCAAAGTGCAAAATGACAAAGTCCCAGGTGGCTGTGGACAGTTAACCCGGCACTTGGGGGCTATACAGTTTGAAGCAAAAAATCTAAGATACAACAAAGATAGAAGTCTCAGGTTGCTGCAGGCACACAACCCGACACTTGGGGGCTACAGTATTTGAAGTTCAAAAATTCTCTCAGAAGTACAAGATGCAAAAGTCTCAGATCGCTGCAGGCATGCAACCCGGCACTTGGGGGCTACACTGTTCGAAGTTTTATATTCATTCATCAAGCACCAAGTTATCGCGAGGTGATAAACTCGGAGCTTGGGGGGCTACAGGTTATATACACGAGAAAAATCGAGATTAATATTCTTGAGAACCGTAAGGCTGGAGGTATTCGCGCTGGGTCTTCAAAATCCGGGTCTTGAAAGACAGCCTCCGTGTGAGTAGGCTCCATCAAGTCCGGACCGTAAGAATCGGGAGCATCCTTCAGCACAGACTCCGTATGAGTAGGCTCTATAAAAAACCGGGTCAGAAGACCCACAAAAGAAAATGTGGAAATATTCCTGGCAGGATTTGCTGGATGTTGAGATAAAGCTGGAGGCATATGAACCCAGGAGGAAAGGGCCTTGTTACAAATGGACCTCCAAGATGAGATGGCCTACCAAGTGTAACCCGGGTTATTTTCCCTTTATTCTATTATCTTATTTTCAGGATTTTAATCAGGATGATCGCGTTGGCAGCTATCCAAGGGCAGGAAGAGCAGTGAAAACAACATCAAAGAGAGGAAGCCAAACCCGTATCCAAGTTAAACTTGGGGGCTACTGATGGGGGAATAATAAACCCGGTAGGCCATGAAGAGGGAAGCGTGACCCGCCAGGCAGAAGGCCCGGCCAGGACAGCTAACCAACAGCATGGGCCGGATTACGTCGATGGGTCAATGATACGTCTCAAACGTATCTATAATTTTTGATGTTCCATGCTTGTTTTATACCAATTGCTACATGTTTTGCATCTACTTTATATCACTTTTATACATTTTTTGGGACTAACCTATTAACAAGATGCCGAAGTGCCAGTTCCTGTTTTCTGCTGTTTTTGTATTCCAGAAAAGCTAGTCTGGAAATATTCTCGGAATTGGACGAAACTACACGGGGGTCCCTATTTTTCCAGAACACGCCTGACGGAGCGAAGGAGCAGCAGAGGAGGGCCACCAGGAGGCCACACGCACCTAGGGCGCGGGCCCCCCTTCTGCCGCGCCCTAGGGTGGTGTGGGCCCCTCGGGGGTCCGCAGCCGCCGCCCTTTCGCCTACTTATTCCCCCCGACGCGAAAACCCTAAGTACCTGAGCAAATATCCACGAAAAGATCCAGAGACGCCGCCGTCGTCAACCCTAGCTCGGGAGGGTTCAGAACCTCTTCCCGGCACCCTGCCGGAGAGGGGAATCGTCACCGGAGGCTTCTACATCGCCATGCCTGCCTCCGGAGTGATGCGTGAGTAGTTCATCCTTGGACTACGGGTCCATAGCAGTAGCTAGATGGTTGTCTCTCCACTTTGTGCCATCATGTTTAGATCTTGTGAGCTGCCCTACATGATCAAGATCATATTATTGTAATGCTACATGTTGTGTTTGCTGGGATCCGATGAATATTGAATATTATGTCAAGTTGATTATCAATCTATCTTATATGTTATTTAAGATCTTGCATGCTTTCCGTTACTCGTAGATGCTTTGGCCAAGTAGATGCTTGTAACTCCAAGAGAGAGTATTTATGCTAGATAGTGGGTTCATGTCTCCGTTTAACCTGGGACAGTGACAGAAAGTTCTAAGGTTGTGGATGTGCTGTTGCCACTAGGGATAACCTAACGATGCTATGTCCACGGCATATGTGTTTGTTTACATTACGCACTTTACTTAATGCAATTATCCGTTGCTTGCAACTTAATACCAACGGGGGACTCGGATGACAACCCGGCGGTGGATTATTAGTCATAGATGCTGTTGGATAACGGTCTATGTATTATGTCGTAATGCCCAATTAAATATCATAGTAGTCAACATGTCATGTATATGCATTGTCATGCGCTCACTATTCGTCAATTGCCCAGCTGTAATTTGTTCACCCAACATGTTAGTTATCTTTTATGGAGAGACACCACTAGTGAACTGTGGACCCCGGTCCATTCTTTTACACTGATTAAACAACCACAAACTGCAAACTGTTCCTTTTTCATTCTCTGCAATTTAATACTCATTTTCCACACCATACGTTTAATCCTTTGTTTTCAGCAAGCCAGTGAGATTGACAACCTCACTGTTTCGTTGGGGCAAAGTAGTTTGATTGTGTTGTGTGCAGATTCCACGTCAACAGTCCAGACTCCCTGCGACAGCTATTTTTCTGGCGCCGTTGACAACCTTCTGAAGAGTTGCTGCTCCTACTGGTTCGATAACCTTGGTTTCTTTCTGAGGGAAAACTTGCTGCTGACTACATCATACCTTCCTCTTGGGGTCTCCCAACGAACGTGTGTTTCACGTCATCAAGCTATTTTTCTGGCGCCGTTGCCGGGGAGACAGCAGTCTTCTGCAAGGGGAGTTTCACGCTTCCAATCTCTTTACTTTGTTTTTGTCTTGCTTAGTTTATTTTATTTTATCTTGTTTGCTTTCAATTATCAAAAACACAAAAAAATTAGTTACTTGCATTTAGTTTATTTTCAGTTTTGTTTTCTGTTAGTCATCATGTCTAGCCCTGTTCCAGTAGTAATGTCACCTGAAGAAGAGATCTTCACTTTCAAGCAAGGGAGTGAGGAGAGTTTTAAAGATGCTTGGTCTAGAATATCTGAGTCCTATGCTAAAACTGAACCTAAAATGACTTTAAGCCTGCTTCTTAGTAGCTTTTATTTTGGTCTTGTTCTTTGCTACAGATATGCTTTAGATGCTGTGGTAGGAGGAGATTTCCTTCGTTATGATGGGGATCAAGCTTTTAATGCTATAAAAAAATTGATTACAATTTCTAGCCCCCAATCACTAAAATTGATTTGGCTTTGACAAGCATAAGTGATAGACTTAACGCTCTTGAAACGAACATATCTGGTCTAAAAGAAGGGTATAATCAGATTCGTGAACATTATGATAATGTGCCAGTAAATTTTGAACCATCGGGATGGATTCCCTCAGTAAAAGTTGTTATAAATGGTGAAACTTTTCATTCTCGCTGTGATATTATGTCTGAATTCTGTTTAATGCCCAAGAATATTTATGATTCCTTAAATCTTTGGGAGCTTTCCAAATGCGAAGATTGTATAACTTTGGGTGATAATACTATTAAATTACCAAGGGGAGTAGCCGAAGGAGTATTTACAAAACTCTTAGGGATAACAATATCTATTGATTATCTTGTCATTGAATGTGCAGGAGTAGGACAAATTACGCTTGGAAGATCTCTGTTGAAACGCTTTGGAGCAATAATAGATGTGGGCCAAGGCACTATGAATTTCGCCTCTTCACCTATGTGTAACCAAGTATTTCCTAAAGATAAAGGTAAAGGTAAGAGAGCTAAGCGTAAGAATGTTGATGCTTCTTCACTTGGTAATACTTGATGCATGCTTTGTGCCTAGCTAAAAGGCGTTAAAGAAAAGCGCTTATGGGAGGCAACCCATTTTATTTTTCTGCAATTTTTCTTTTATTGAGTCAAGGAGTTTGTTTACTTCTGTAGCAACTCCTTTGTATCTTTATTTTCTCGCATTGTTGTGCCAAGAGTAGCCTCTAATGTTAAGATGATGCTTAATTTTGATTGCTGCGCAGAAACAGATTTTTGCTGTTCACTGTACGAAATTCCTAAAATCACCAGATTGTTAATTAAATCTGAAATTTTTGTGCGTAATCTTTATGAATGTCTGAAACTTTCATTAGTTCAGAGTTTCTCGATCTGAGCGTCGTAAGTGCCTCGAAAAAATTCGTCTTTGCGGACTGTTCTGTTTTAGACAGATTATGCCTTTTTATTTTTGCATTCTCTCTTTTACTAGTGTTGAGTGAAATTCTTTTTTGGGTGGAAGAGCTTCACATAACATCAGTGGCTGTAGCTAATGTTTAAAGTAACAAATCATATTGCGTCTTTATAGAACATGTGAATTTTTGATTATGCACTAACCCTCTAATGAGATCTACTTTGAGTTTGGTGTGACGGAAGTTTTCAAGGGTCAAGAGAGAAGGATGATATAATAGGATCAAGAAGAGTGAAGAGCTTAAGCTTGGGGAGGCTCCCATGGATCTCCCCAGCATATTTCAAGAAGACTCAAGCGTCTAAGCTTGGGGATCCCCTTCTTCATCGTCAAAATTATCAGGTCATCTCTAGTGAAACTATATTTTAATTCTTTCACATCATATGTGCTTTTCTTGGAGCGTCTGTGTGCTTTTTATTTTCAGTATTGCACTTTTATTTTCAATAAAGCTTGACTGGACCCTAGCATTCTTGATTGGGAGAGAGACACGCTCCGCTTTTTCATGAGAATACTCCTATTCTTCACTTATATTTGTTGAGTATTCATATCTAGCGCTGTTCAGCTTTTAGCTCTTGTTTTCATGTATCTCTTGTCAGAGCTATTAGCTTTCTTTTGTAGAAAGTACTCTCTTGCTTCACTTATATTTGTTTGGAGAGTTGATGAAATAAATTGATTGGTGTTTGGTTGGTTCAGAAAATGTTGCAAAAAACTTGCTTAATCTTGTAGATCACTAAAATGGATAACTTGATGCTTGTCAATTGTTTTGAGTTAACAAGTAGATCATGATTAAATTGTGCATCACATGAGTTAAGCCTATTAGTGAAGAACTACCGTAAAGCTTGTTGAAAATTTGGTTTGCATCGGTGGTACCTCTAAGGTCTAGATATTTTCTAATAACAGGGTTTGGTTAACAAGGAAGACGGTATGAAGTCTTATAACGTTTGCAATATGTTTGTCATATAAAACTTGGTGTACGGGTTGATATTCTTGTTTGCTTACATAACCTTGCTAGCCTAAACTCTGTACTGAGAGGGAATGCTTCTCGTGCATCCAAATCCTTGAGCCAAAATCCATGCCATTTGTGTCCACCATAACTACCTATATGTGGTATTTCCTTGCCACTCCAAGTAAATTTTTCATGTGCTACCTTTAAATTATTCAAAATGTTATTATTCCCTTTTTGTGTCAATGTTTACTAGCTCATGAGGAATTAGTGTGGTTATTCTTTATTCTATTTGTCGAGTGGACTTTTACACCTGGACTAGTGGCATATACATCCGCTTATCCAATAACTTGCAAAAAGAGCTGGCAACGGGGTGCCCAGTCCCAATTAATTACAACTTTAACCAATTAATTCTCTTCACACTTTTGCCCTGATTCATCAGTAAGCAATGACAAACAGTGAAATACCTGAATGTGTGTAAACCAAAGAGAAAGAGGGATGATCTGCCTTGCTGGTAGAAATAACGTCCTTCATGGGAGCCGCTCTTAAAAGTCCGTTCGACAGGTAGAATACTGTTCTCACCCGCTACCATTCGTTGACAATTAACAAACACCTCTCAAAAATAGATACTCCTCCATGGTATGTGATTGATGGAAGGCACCCGAGGATTCGGTTAGCCATGGCTTGTGTTAGCAAGGTTGGGAGGAGTATCAAATATTTTATGCAATCTCTATATGCTTTCAAAAACCTAAAAGCTCTAGCACATGATTTAATCCCTGCTTCCCTCTGCGAAGGGCCTTTCTTTTACTTTTATGTTGAGTCAGTTTTCCTATTCTTTCTGTCTTCCACAAGCAAACACTAGTGTCAACTTTGTTACAACATGCGTTATATGCAATGTATTGGACTTGTTATACTACTTTGTGTTGACAATATCCATGAGATAAATATGTTGAAAGTTGAAGCAAATGCTGAAACTAAATTCTTCCTTTGTGTTGATTAAATACCTTTTATTAGAAACTATTGCTTTATGAGTTAACACTTATGCAAAACTGTTTGATGCTTGTCTCGAAAGTACTATTCATGAAAACGTTTAGCTTGTGTGATTCATTGTTTACTCATTATCTATTTGGTAGCAAATTATAGACCATTGACTTGGATCACTTCATTCATTTACATGTGCCTTGCAATATTATATGATCAAGATTATGATAGTAGCATGTCACCTCAAAAATTATTTTGTTTTTATCGTTTACCTACTCGAGGACGAGTAGGAACTAAGCTTGGGGATGCTGATACGTCTCAAACGTATCTATAATTTTTGATGTTCCATGCTTGTTTTATACCAATTGCTACATGTTTTGCATCTACTTTATATCACTTTTATACATTTTTTGGGACTAACCTATTAACAAGATGCCGAAGTGCCAGTTCCTGTTTTCTGCTGTTTTTGTATTCCAGAAAAGCTAGTCTGGAAATATTCTCGGAATTGGACGAAACTACACGGGGGTCCTATTTTTCCAGAACACGCCTGACGGAGCGAAGGAGCAGCAGAGGAGGGCCACCAGGAGGCCACACGCACCTAGGGCGCGGGCCCCCCTCTGCCGCGCCCTAGGGTGGTGTGGGCCCCTCGGGGGTCCGCAGCCGCCGCCCTTTCGCCTACTTATTCCCCCCGACGCGAAAACCCTAAGTACCTGAGCAAATATCCACGAAAAGATCCAGAGACGCCGCCGTCGTCAACCCTAGCTCGGGAGGGTTCAGAACCTCTTCCCGGCACCCTGCCGGAGAGGGGAATCGTCACCGGAGGCTTCTACATCGCCATGCCTGCCTCCGGAGTGATGCGTGAGTAGTTCATCCTTGGACTACGGGTCCATAGCAGTAGCTAGATGGTTGTCTCTCCACTTTGTGCCATCATGTTTAGATCTTGTGAGCTGCCCTACATGATCAAGATCATATTATTGTAATGCTACATGTTGTGTTTGCTGGGATCCGATGAATATTATGTCAAGTTGATTATCAATCTATCTTATATGTTATTTAAGATCTTGCATGCTTTCCGTTACTCGTAGATGCTTTGGCCAAGTAGATGCTTGTAACTCCAAGAGAGAGTATTTATGCTAGATAGTGGGTTCATGTCTCCGTTTAACCTGGGACAGTGACAGAAAGTTCTAAGGTTGTGGATGTGCTGTTGCCACTAGGGATAACCTAACGATGCTATGTCCACGGGCATATGTGTTTGTTTACATTACGCACTTTACTTAATGCAATTATCCGTTGCTTGCAACTTAATACCAACGGGGGACTCGGATGACAACCCGGCGGTGGATTATTAGTCATAGATGCTGTTGGATAACGGTCTATGTATTATGTCGTAATGCCCAATTAAATATCATAGTAGTCAACATGTCATGTATATGCATTGTCATGCGCTCACTATTCGTCAATTGCCCAGCTGTAATTTGTTCACCCAACATGTTAGTTATCTTTTATGGAGAGACACCACTAGTGAACTGTGGACCCCGGTCCATTCTTTTACACTGATTAAACAACCACAAACTGCAAACTGTTCCTTTTTCATTCTCTGCAATTTAATACTCATTTTCCACACCATACGTTTAATCCTTTGTTTTCAGCAAGCCAGTGAGATTGACAACCTCACTGTTTCGTTGGGGCAAAGTAGTTTGATTGTGTTGTGTGCAGATTCCACGTCAACAGTCCAGACTCCCTGCGACAGCTATTTTTCTGGCGCCGTTGACAACCTTCTGAAGAGTTGCTGCTCCTACTGGTTCGATAACCTTGGTTTCTTTCTGAGGGAAAACTTGCTGCTGACTACATCATACCTTCCTCTTGGGGTCTCCCAACGAACGTGTGTTTCACGTCATCAGCCAGCAGGCTTGTCGGTAACCCGGCTTGGACGAAGAAGATTCTAGAAGACCCTGAGGCGGTACGTTCTATGGAATACAAGACTTGGAGTACACGAAGATTAGAGGATGTAGAGTAGGACTCCGAGTACGGGTGGAACCCGGCTTTGCTTTGTATCGCACCAGGAGATCCGGCCATCTATAAAATGGGCCCTTAGGTCATAGTTCAGGGAGATTCACGAGAGAACCTTTACGAGATAAGTTTGTACTAGCCAGAGAGATCATCGCTACCAAGCGCCCCCTGTAACCTAGATCGAGATCTGGATCTATTGTCGTAGCCGGTTATCGAGATCGAGATTAGTATAGCATAGCAGGAAGTAGGTCTTTATCTCCAATGGAGAGGCCGAATCTGGTGTCGGGGGAATACTTTCTGGATTAACCCGCGGCCCGGTGCGACTTAACTTACTCGCACAGACAAATGCCCACTTGGGAGCAAGCTCAATATTGAACCGCCATAAGGGGAAAGATCTAGAAGACATAACCCGGAGGACGTGAAGACCAAGTAGTCTCCGAGTAGGCCTCTGTGGATGTATTCCTTATGGGGGAAGTTTCCTTTTGTAACCTAGCGAGCCTCTGTGTATATAAAGAGGACTCGCAGGACTTAGAGCGGGTCAAGCTATCAAGCCCAAACCCTAGCTCATACGGCGAGTACCAGATCGGATCGCCTCCATTGTAACACCTCGATTATCATATCAATACCAATCTAGGGTAGGCAGGAAGTAGGTCTTTTACCTCACATTGAGGGGGCCGAACCTGGGTAAATCTGTGTTGATCTTTGTTCCTGCGATCCCAAGCTCGGAGATGCTTGACTCGCATAATCCCACACCTACGAAGTCATCTATGACACCTGACGTGACAAACCCACGACAGTTGGCGCCCACCGTGGGGCCTGCGGTCAAAAGCGTCACGTTCCGCGCAGGATCGAAATCAGGCTTCAAGGACATCGCCATCGGCCAAGTTGAAGACATCAATGGGGTCCCCTTCATCGACGACTCAGAGTGGGGACCCGAGGCAGAT
This sequence comes from Poa pratensis, assembly GCA_947311845.1. Taxonomy (NCBI): domain Eukaryota; kingdom Viridiplantae; phylum Streptophyta; class Magnoliopsida; order Poales; family Poaceae; genus Poa; species Poa pratensis. The sequence continues at coordinate 17,890,495 of CAMZMU010000110.1, forward strand.
CGCATCGAGTTCGGATACATCGTTCCCATCGGATCAGTAAAAGTTTTCGTCGGATCCGTCAGTCGCAGATCTATGGACGCGACTCAAGGAAGCGAATCGGTGAAGGAGCTGCGGCCGGTCAGGGTCCGCGTGTTGGAGGAGCTACAACAAGCTACGGCAAGACTGCCCATCCCCGTCCCGTCAAGACCTGTTTGGGGATCTCTACCAAATCAGGAAGGAGACCTCAAGATTGAAGAGATTGAAGCTATCAGGACGGAACTCTGTGAAGAGGCACAAAGACTCGCGGCTGAGCGCGAAAAACTCCAAGAAGAAGGTCGACGACTCCGTCGCTGCCAGCCGAAGCACCAGGCGGTGCGAACCAAGACGACATCTGAGCGCAAGAAACTCCAAGAAGAAGAGTGGCGACTCCGTCGTTGGCAGCAAAAACATCAGATCAAGATGGACAAGGAGAGATGAAATCACAGTTCCACGGCGACCCAGAGAGCAACGTGCACGCCGCGATAGGGATATTGTCAAAGATAGCACCGGTTGGAGACACACGAGCTGATAAGGAAGCTCGCTATGCGATCGACCTACTGCAAACCGCTGCTTTACAACAAGCAAATATGTATGGAGTCACGCCCAATGAGCCGCAAAACGAGGTATCATGGGGAGGAGAAAGTGCAGCGTCGAAGAAGTGGTCAACCAGCTAGCAGGTTTGCAGGTATCATTGGAAAAAGAAAAGAAGATAGAAGGCGAGTCGCGACGTCCGGAGCGACTCAGCCATCCCAGATTGAAACTGATTCAGATGAAGATTCAGCGCCAGTAAACTCCTATTCATTATTGAAAGGACCAGCATGTTTTGGAGAGGAAATACGGCTCACTCGTTTCCCCCCGAACTTCGACGAGTCGCAGCGAGTCACCACCTATCGCAGTGACCAAGACCCTGCCTTATGGATAGAAGATTACGAGGCAAGCATAACAGGGGCTGATGTGACTCAAGAAATACGTGCGAAATACTTCCACTTGGCAATACAGGGAGAAGCTAGGGATTGGCTGTTAAGGCTGCCATCAAAATCAATAAGCACATGGGAAGACTTGAAGGACAAGTTCATCCGCAGATTCCAAACAGAAGATATGAAAAACCTTAGACAATGCATTCAAAAAGAGGACGAATCAAGCGGCGACTGGATCAAGAGAATCGCGGAGATCCTTGGCTCCGCCAAAAACTTAACAGTACAAGCTGCAATACAAGCTATGAGAAAGAACTGTAGATTTGAGCCGCTGGTGCACAAATTAAGTCGCGCTGAGCACAAGATTGATAGTTTCGACCAGCTTTTGGCAACAGCTGACAAGTACGCAAAGACAGATAAAGGGACAGGCGGCTTATCACAGAACCCAACGGGAAATTGCAAGTCGCGAAAACTGAACGTCGCGCACACCAGATGCAGGAGCAAGGAGTGATAAGGCCTTACTCCCTAATAACTGCAAGGGGATCTTCGACGTGCCTTGCGACTTACATCGCAGGAGAGATGGCAGGCCAGCGGGTCACACAAAGGCGCAATGTCATTATTACCGGAGGTGGAAAGAAGGCGACACGCCAGATACAGCTCGCAGCAATCGATGCAGCACAAGAATAAATCTAGCTCTCGTCAAGAGCCTGACGTTTTACCTAGAAGAAACATAGGACAGTTTCATACAGTGGAAGTACAAACAACGGGGAAGCCGAAGAGCGGTCAGATTTCAACGCCAGAAAGGTATCGTCGCTGGACAGAGCAATCGGTTATTTGGAGTCGCGGCGATCACCCCCCAGAAGTAAGAGATCCAGGACAGCCAGCTCTTGTGGTCACGCCTGAAGTCGCGGGATACAAGTTAAGTAAGGTCCTAATGGACGGAGGAGGAAGAGTAAACATCCTATATCAAGACACGCTCCGAAGAATGAATATACCCGAGACGAGGCTGCGACCATCCAGGAAAGAAATTCAAGGCATAATCCCAGGAGCTGTTACGCGACCAATCGGAAAGATAACACTTGAAGTTAGCTTTGGAACAGAGCGGAACTTCCGCACAGAGCTCCTAGACTTTGAGGTTGTAGCAGTCAAAAGCTCATATCATGCGATCTTTGGAAGAGAAGCCTATGTCAAATTTACCGCTCGCCCCTGCTACGTCTACCTACAGTTAAAGATACCAGGACCAAACGGTGTTATTACAATATATGGAGACAGCAGAGAGCGTTAGAATGCGAGAACGCAGGCTCAGTACTCGCAGAAGAAGCTTGCATCGCCAACTCTTCACATGGATATCAGTCGCAGATCGGTAATCGCAGCTCAAAACGAGTCGCGTTGGAGGTACCGCGGAAGCGGCCAACAGGATGCAGCCACCGATGGTAAATACCCACCGAGAAGTCGCATCAGCAAGATAATGCCCCAGAGGTCGCCTTGATACAAAAAGAAGACAAGAAATGGCGCATGTGCATAACCCAGCCTCGATCAACAACCCCAGCCAAAGGGGTCAGTTATCGTGAGTCCTTACAAAGCAACTCAACTCAACATAAGTCGCAGCTCAGTGCGGCTGATCGCCCAACAAATTGCTCTCTGCTTCAACATGAGACATACATCGGAGCTATCATGCTCGACCCGAGTCGCTTTTAGCGACTCAAAATTGAACCAATCAGGTGTTCAACCCACTCCGTTAGGAGTATTAATTCGCAACTAAGTGCGATGAGTATCAAGTATGCATGGCCTGCGGGGAATAGAAAACCCGCATTAAAGGGCCTGCATCATCCTGTAACACCCTGTAAAACATCGAGTGATTATGAAATAAAGCCGGCACCCTTGACATTCAAGGGTTTGTCGTTTCGCCTCAACTATCATTGAGTCGCTGAGTCTTTTGAATTTCATATATCACTGACCCTTGAGGGCTCCTTACGAGCATCGCGAGTACCAATCGCACCTCAAATTTTGCCAAACTAGTGGCAATCCTTAAGCTAGAAGCGTCTTGCATTATGCGGCCAAAGTACTGGGGTGTGGCGTCAATCGAGCTTGATTGCCTATCATGGCCGCTCTCGACCCTGAACACACATGTTCCTAGGAAATACTGAGCCGCGCGAGCGTCTACTTAATGGAATTATCAAGAAAAGAACCTGCTTATAGGTCACAAAAATACTGTTTATAATACATGAATATCTTAGACTAACGGGCATGTCCCACATTATTTATTTTTCCTCTTCCGAGCTACAGGAGTGGGAATTGGCGCGGCTTGTCTCGCAGTTGCAGTCGCAGGTGTCCTAATAATCAGGGCGCCGCCAGACGAGGCAGAAGGGCCACCAGATACTGTTGCTGGAGTGGCAGCCCGAGATGACTCAGCTCCTGAGGACTTTTCCTTTGACACCTTGCTCCCATCAAGATTGAATTTATCGAGATAAGTGCCCAAGTCTAAGTTATCAACAAATTTTGTGGCATACCCGCGCATCCCTTTCCAGATATCGAAGTACTCGCTTATTGGCAGTTCAGTATCATCCGCGCTCATCGCCAGGCCGTGGCGAGCAACCTTGCCAACATCTATCTCTGGATAATATGCTCGAAGCAATGTCAAGACATGCGCGGCTCCGGCGCGAGCAGAGGATCGTTTCCAATCAGAGACATAATGCGGAGCCTTGAGCAGTTTATTTATCCAATACTCGCAAGATGTTGGGCCATCAGCCGCAGGAGAGATTACCGTCATAACTCCTTGGTAACCTTTAAGAAGCGCTGGCTGAAGTCAGACAGATATACCAGTTGATCCTTCAAGTTGGAACGGGACACTGGGGCCTCAGGTCCTATGTCAAAGAAAGAAAAGGCAAGAAACAAGTCAGAGACTAACGTTGGTTACCCAAAATATGTATGATTAAAGGAATAAAAGACCAACCAGCAAGCTGCAGGACGGCTGATTTGACCATGGAGCCAAAACCCTCAAAGGCTTTGAGCAGCGAGTTATATTTTTCATCTCGCGCGTCTTTCTCCATGAGTCGCTGCTGCATATCGGCTTCAAGTTCTTTAAATTGCTCTTCACAGGAGTCGAGTTGACCTTTGAGAGATTTTATTTGCTGATCTTGGTCCCTAATGACCTCATTATGCTGCTCCAGGCGAGACTGCATCATTTCAGGATGGTCTATGGAAATGCCTTTACCCTTTATTGAGCCAGAAGCATCAAGCAAGGACAGTTCACGCTGATAACAAACAGAGAAAAACGCATAGGTAAATTATACAGGAATTTGGGGGCTCGAGATTTGAAGCCAGGAAAAGAATCAACACCCCGTGCGATAACACAAGGTTTTGATCCTTGGGGGCTACGGTATATGTACCTGGCGACTTGAAGAAAATTGCTCAAACTAAGCCGCGCAGCAGAGCAGCGTGCTTGTCTCCAGCAGAAATTATGGCATCTGCGATTGACTTGGAACTATTTCCTGGAGCTGGAATTCTATTTTCAGTAGATACCCTACCAGCAGCAGGAGTTGTGGATGGAGCCGCGACTGGAGTCACGGCAGGAGCCGCGTCTGCAATACCTTCCTCCAGGGAGGGCCTTGGATGAGTCGCACCATTACTGTTTCCCACGTTCTCATCAGCAGCATCGTCCTCGCTCGTAGCTTGCTGAGAAGAAGTGGGATGGGAATTAGATTTGGTATCCTCTTCAGACATGGCCCTGCAAAACATTGATGGGTTAATAAGCTGACTTAGCAGAGCCGCAACATTGAAAAGAAGGCGAACCATACCCAGAGGCGACACGGATACTCTCATCAGGCAACCAGAGGAAGGAGAAGATAAACCTTGCAAATCTGAACCTACAGAGTATGAAAAGAAGAAGTGATCAGCAATTCCTTGTCAGAAATACGTAAACACAAAAAGAAAAGGAGAAGAGTCACAAACAATTACCCGAGCTTATTGAGAAGCAATCCTTTGCAACAGCCTCGGAAGAAAAAGTAGCCTTGTTGGGATCAGCGAGTTTTAAAGATTTGGCAGTTCTTGTTTCTGCTAGTAACGCCAAGGCTTTGCGACGTTTCTCAGGCTGCGCGAGGTCTTCTGAGCTCTGGCATAAAATACGTTTCGAGGACTTGCGAGGCACCTCAGGAAGTTCCAGGAAAGGCGTATTTGGAGTCGAGGACAGAAGAGTGTCGGCCATTTGTTGTTCCTCTTCAGAAGCGCTACCCTCGTGCATAACTGTATCTTCACCAAAGGCTGCGGCTTGTTTTGACGACTCAGCCATGGTTCCTTGGTTCAAGTCGACGTCCTCTGAGGGAAGAATCCAGAAATAGGGATCGATCTGAAAAGGAGCTCAGGTCAGAAATAGTTAATTTTGGAGAAGGAATTTTCGAGGAAACAGGTGACAAGTAAACATTACCACAAAAGGCTTGTGCTCAGCCCAGAAGGGAGCAAGTCCGACGTTGTCATACGAGTCAATATCCTCGTTCGTCACTCGGCAAATGAAATTTATCCACTCCCCTTTGTCCCAATCTTCAGGGCAAGTACGATCGATGTCGTTTGCATGACAAGTGAAATCCACCATAAGTCGCGAGCGGCGACTCACAGGCTGAACTCGCCACTTAGTCCAGCAAGATATGAGATCTAGTCCAGTGAGACCATGGAGTGTCAGCGCTCTCACCTTGTCTAAAAGGGATTCGATAAAGGGCAACAAAGAAGGATCAGGTTTAGAAGACAGAGCATCGGTAGCCTCGAAGGGAAGAGGAGACCAAAGAGGAAGAGGAATTTCACCCTCAGGAGAAGTGTTTTTACAATAGAAGAATGTCCTTTGCCACTCCTTGATTTTCTTGGCAAGAGTTAGTTTTGGGAAGATACTACCCCTACGGCGTTGGAAAGAAATGGCGCCGCATTGGAGAAAAGGACCATCTGTGGTTTCCCTTTGACTATTGCAATTGAAAAGAGCAAGCCATAAATCTATTGAAGGCGGGATACCCAGATAATCTTCGCAGAGGACGTGGAAGTTGCTCACTTGCAACATCGAATTAGGGCCAATATCATGGAAGCGGAGACCTAACCGCTGCATCAAGGAGCGGAAGAAGAGAGAGCCCGGGGGCTTGAACCCGCGCTCAACATGCTCCGCAAAAATCACTATTTCTCCTGGTTGAGGATTGGGATTACCTCCTCACCGGCCGCCCGCCATTCGCATTGATCTTTTGGTGGAAGAAGGCCCCGTGCAGATAGGGATTCCAGGAAATCTTCGTCGACCCACGAGCCTTCCCAGTTGCACTTGCGGCGAGACATTTTTCTCAGATCGATGGAGATATCCACCGAAGGATTGTGAGTATGAGAAGCGAGATTGGAGGCGGCGGAAAGGAGTAGCGGATGCGTAATGCGAGACTTGATGCAGAATACTGGGGAAAATGATGAGCCAAGATAAATAACCCAGACGCGGAAGACGTTTAGATATGAAAATCAACCGTCAAGGTAGGATAAGTCGCGTTCTTGAGCCGCCAAGAAGAGTTATAATCCGCAGATTGGAAATAAGAAAATTGGAGTTCAGCTGGGATAATTCACGTGCGCGGCTCAGGGGTTTGTTAAGACGAAGGAGCCTTCACTCGAAATCCAAGCTAAACTTGGGGGCTAATGTCGGGGGAATACTTTCTGGATTAACCCGCGGCCCGGTGCGACTTAACTTACTCGCACGGACAAAGGCCCACTTGGGAGCAAGCCCAATATTGAACCGCCATAAGGGGAAAGATCTAGAAGACATAACCCGGAGGACGTGAAGACCAAGTAGTCTCCGAGTAGGCCTCTGTGGACGTATTCCTTATGGGGGAAGTTTCCTTTTGTAACCTAGCGAGCCTCTGTGTATATAAAGAGGACTCGCATGACTTAGAGCGGGTCAAGCTATCAAGCCCAAAAACCCTAGCTCATACGGCGAGTACCAGATCGGATCGCCTCCATTGTAACACCTCGATTATCATATCAATACCAATCTAGGGTAGGCAGGAAGTAGGTCTTTTACCTCACATTGAGGGGGCCGAACCTGGGTAAATCTGTGTTGATCTTTGTTCCTGCGATCCCAAGCTCGGAGATGCTTGACTCGCATAATCCCACACCTACGAAGTCATCTATGACACCTGACGTGACAAACCCACGACACCTGGGTAAATCCTTTGTCCTCGTAGAGCTAAACCAACTCCCAGAAACTAGTTTCGCCTGGCCCAACAACTCAAGTTACCCCATGGTAACATCTGCCGTGACAACCCCACGACAAGTTATGTCATGCTAAATACAAATTCAATGGGGAATTTGGATCGTGCAAACTATTGAGCGGAGGCTCGATGAGAGAGCACAAGGATAAGTTCTGTAAGATACTCATGAAGCTTGAGGACATTGGGCAACCAGTTCCGGAAAATCAAGTGGTTGACACACTTCTGAGATCGCTACCATCATACTATTATGCCTTCATGGCTTGCTATGAATTGATGGGAGTGGAGAAGACAGTCAAAGAAGTCTTCGAAATGCTCTTGTCAGCTGAGATGGATATCTATGTGCATCATTTGATGATGACATCCTTCTTACAAGACCAGTGGTGAGTCCACAAAAGGTATAAGAGTTATACACAAGTTATTGACATGTTCTCTACTCGAATATATTTTGGTATTTTATACTGAAATTTTTCATGTTGCATGATCGTAGTATGAAAAGGAAAAGAGGCAAGAGAAATGGAAAGAGGAGGAGGAAGTGGAAGAAGAAGGCACCTATGGCGCCATGACCACTACTTCATCTACACATCCAAGTCAATGAAGAAGATTTACACTAGGACTTTAAATATGAGTTATTTTCAGTTCGATCATTTTGTAATGAATATTTTGAGATTCTGGAACAAAGTTATGTTCAAATATTAAAGTATGTGTGGGAGTTCACATTTTGTGAATTCGATTTATGATGATCTTCTTTATTGTAATATGTCTTTAATTTAGTTTTGTTAAGTCTTAATTGTTTTGATTCGAAATATCATTTAAAGTTTTGAATGATGTTTGATTTTGGTTTAGTCTTTGAATTTTGGAAGAAGCTTTTCGTTGGTTCTCTTTTGAGACTCTTAAAGTTATTCCAAGATAAAATAGACAAAACTAAAAATCCACAAAAGTGCTAGGCACTTGAGCAATTCGAAATTTATGGAGTGCTAGGCACTTAATAAAAATCGAAATCCACAAACACTAGGTATTTGGTAAAATTCGAAATTGGCAAAGTGCTAGGCACTAGTAAATTTCGAAAATTACATAAAGGTGTGGAAAGTACCCATTAATTAAATTCTATTGAAGAATTAATATGTAGTTGCATATTAATGAAATAGAGTTCATGAAATTATTGAAGTTGCAGTGTTTCATAAAATTAAGTGGGAGCATGTGTCAATCAAAATAAGAGATCAAAGAAATTTGATAAAGTTAAAGAATACTTAATAAAATGTATTATAACATAATTGACAAAAGAAAGTTTTCTTAGTCACATTACTCATGATGAATTTTGATAATTCGAAATTATCATGATGATGAAATCTTTTGTGAAATAAAGATTGAATGTTATAATAAATATGTCCCAGTGTCTTGTTGTGATGTGATGTGAAATTGAAATCCAAATTACCCACTAAAGTAAATAGATTATTTTGTTTGTATCCAGGGGATCTATATCAATTTTAACTTGGAGTTATTTTGATAGAAAGTTCCAAGAATTTTCGATTGTGAATCTAAGTATGTATTCGAATTGAATTAATGTTTTGCATAAAGGTAAAGTCCAATGTATTATATTGGCAGATGTTTTCCACACAAAATTATAAAAGCTTGTTGACTTTAGAATTGGAGAAAAAGTGTCTTCTTATGAAGAGAGAGTGGAAATCAAAATACTAAATTAAGACTGGGAGTCTTTGGACAAGTGTTAGAATGAGAGGTAACATGCAAATGTTTCCATGTCATTACTTTTTCTAGGAATATATGTAAGTTATATATGATTCGAATTAAGTATTATGGTAGAAATCATGTGAGGAATTTAAATGATTAAATCACCTTGTGATTAAATTATTGAAATGTCCAGGAACATGATTAAAAGCAAAACAATTACAAACAGAATATTGAATACTCATAAGTGACGGTATATGTCATAGAGGAGTTCAAGAAAAATTCATGTAGCTCCAAGATTTAATCTTGAGAGTAGTTTGGACGTGATGTGAAATCACTGGGCATGAATATTTCATAAAGAAAGGACATATGTGAATATCTAATATTCATACAGAAATCCAATTTGGTGCCCGGGTGCACATGCACCCGGTTTTTTCGAATTTTTTTTGAAAATTCAAAACATGTCGAAAAATTCCTAAAAAAATCATGCACGTACCCGAGCATGTCACGCACCATCGTGTCAAATTTGGCGACGAAACGACATCGCGGCCGCCCTGTGCAAAAATAACAAAATTCTGACACAAAATAGATCCAAAATTTTGAGATCTGAGATTTGTCATTTTTGCACAGGGCGACCGCGATGTCGATCCGCCGCCAAATTTAACACGATGGTGCGTGACATGCTCAGGTATGTGCATGATTTTTTTCGGAATTTTTCGACATGTTTTGAATTTTCAAAAAAAATCCAAAAAAAACTGGGTGCATGTGCACCCGGGCACCAAAACGGCTTTCTCATATTCATAGAGCTAGTCTTGATTAAAATTGTTTTATCAAGGACGAATAAATGATAGTGAGAAGTTGCAAAACTTATCATATCAATTGCTTAATGTTGTTATTGGACTAAAGTAGCAAAGTTGATTGCTAAGAATAATTCATTTGGATTATGAGAATAATCTAGATAATTATATTATGAGTGTTTGAAGTCGGTCGTATTAATGAATTATGAATTTTATTCTTTTTCATTATATAAATCGAAAGGACTTAAAAGACAATGGGAGCTGATATTATATTTGTTGAATAAGGCTAGGCCAAATTAAAAATGTATATCTTGTGAAATAAAGATTTAAAAGAGTTTTAAATAAAAAGTAGAAAGTGTCTTATTAAAGTTTTGTCTATGAGATAGATTAAGAGTTTAATAAACATGAGTATGAATGTGCTAAGTACGATTCTGAAAGGTAATTCGAATTGTGTCTTGAGTCAAAGAAATTTGATCAAGAAGTCATAGCGTGATATTTGCAAGATACATTGGCCTTCGTAGTCAATGGTGAGCAAGTAGAGAGGAATAAGATCAAATCATATTTAATGTGATTTTGCTTATCTCATTGCTATATATAGTACATAAAGCCGGAAAGTTTCCAAAGTGCTAAATTTATTTGGCCACCGGCAAGAAGAGAAATACTTGGTAAAAGTTTTATCATAAAGGCTGTTAATTAAAAGTGTAATCGATCTTGAAGGTTTTATATTGTGATGAGAACCTGATAGTGAAATTACAAAAGTATAACGACTTAGTAAATTTTGTAAAGCTTCAAATAGTGCATATAGAGAAGTTCCTCATATATGTATTTGTAGTGGTATTATGAAATCAAATCTTAATTGATTTAATCTGAGAAATGCAATTTTCAATTGATAAATATTTGGTGTTTTGATTTTATCAAATCACTAGTATATTATGAGTGGATTCTACAACATTTATAGATTTTTCTATAAAGGATAGTTGCATCATTGATGTGAGACGTCATGATAGCAAGTTATTGGATAAGTCATTGACTTGGTGAGGTTTCAATAGACGGTATGATAATATCATTCGGAGACGCTTGATATTATTAATGCTACTACGGAACCGGATAGGCCAAAATCCAATTCCTAATATATCCGACTTACACTGTCAAGTTTGACATGTGAGGACTTAAATAAGTTTATGTATTTTGATTGGATCAAAATTATGGACACGGTCTCAGAGCGCATGCGAAAGCGTGAGTGGACCCTTAGTTCCATTTGGTGCCATGTCATCATGCTAACTAGAATCATTATTGAATCTAGTGCAAGTGGGAGACTGTTGGAGATATGCCCTAGAGACAATAATAATTTAGTTATTATTTATCTCCAAGTTTATTATTAATGTTTATGTCTTTATGTTATAACTGTATTGGGCACTTGAATAGCAAATACAACGTGTTCAAGAAGAAAACCTCCAATACAGGTGTAGAGATACGAACAAGTAAAAGTGTTCCTGGTCTTGTCTCTAAGACTAGCCTATCTTGTTGTTTGATGATCATGTTTTCCTGGTCATGGACTTTGTATAAGTCACACAACTATAGGAGTTTATTATCGGAATGATAATAGTACTGAACCGACCCACTGTATGATCTTGCTATGAGACTAATTGTCAATGATGAAGATAGCAATTGATCATATGTTTAGTTTTCATTAGCTGTATTCCTATGCCCTGAGAATATCTGGTAACCGCTTATTCGACACTCATGCTTTGATTGTCACCTAACGTCTTGCCGTAACTGGGGACCATAATGGTGGATTTTGGGTGTGAACTAGAATAATGTATTTGAACAGAGATCATTCAAGAAAGGCACTTACTCCTTCAGGCGATGGAGAGATACATCCTCTAGGCCATCTCAGTATTATCGTTGTCACCCAATCGTCTGGCCAGACACAGCGTGATTAATCACGGGACAATGAAAATATGGAATGAGAAAAGAGAATGATATTGGTACGAGAATTATATGTGTTATGATTAAAGGGTTTAATCACACTAGAGCACATTGTCTCAAATCTCGAGATATCATTGGTATCGTGTACGTAAGGGAATTAGCGTAATGAGTAACACACAGGTTCTATCGTTCACTCGTGAACACACGGGAGCCAGTATGGCCGTCTAGGTCCCAATGTTGGTTATTGCCTAGTAAGCTCCTGGACATGTCTTTGTGTTTACCGAACCTTTCGGGTCACACACTTAAGCTGTGAGTCAACCTTTTATTGAGAGAATTAAGTTGTAGTTTAGTGGTTATGATAAGTTGTCGGAGTCCCTCCGATGTCACAGAAACAACTCCGGAGTAATTCGGAGGTGTTCCGGTGAAGTTATCATGAGAGGGAAATAATGCCGGTATAGGGCAGAATTTCCCGAGAGAGAAATATGGCGAACATGAGATGTTTCGGGATGCTGGGAAGTATTTCCAACATCAATGGATAGAGTCGATGATTTTATCTAAAGGGTATATATGGTTTCGGACGAGTTTCAGAGGTTTGCCAATAAGGGGGGAGTGCCGGAGGAGGAAGGGGGAGCCCTAGGGGCCGAACCGCACCTAGTGCGGGTCGGCCGTCTGGGCCCCACCTCCCTGGCCGGCACACCACCACCTCTCCCTCTCTTTCCTTGTTTGATTTGGAGATTTAAAAGAGTCCGAATTGGAAAAGGAAAGAATAACGAAAAAAGGCAAAAAGATAAAAGGGAAGGGAGGGAGTCCTTGTTGGACAAGGACTCCCCTCCCAAACCGACTTGGGAGAGGGGCCGGCCTCCCTAGGGCCGGCGCACCAAGGGGAGGGCTTTGCCCCTCCCCAAGCACCTCCTCCCCTTGCTCCCCTTTATATACTCCACCCCCTCCCACAAGGAGGATAATCCAACTTTTGTGCAAGTTCCTCTCTCTTGAGATATTGTGCAATTAGACGATGCTCTAATCTAGATAGCTCTCTAATTAGACATTGATCTAATCTCTCTAGTAGATCTCATGTGTTGAGAATTAAATCTCTCCAGTCTCATATAGATCTAATCTATTTGATTAGATCTACCACCTAAACTACGCCGAAAGGCGGTCTCTCTTCGGTGGTGCTAGTAGCTCTAGGCGGCGAACGTGCTGTCGGGTTGGAACGGTGTACGTGTGGATACTGCTAGAGCGGGATGCGCAAGTAGTCCCTCGACGACAGGCCAGCAACAATCTCACCTCCCAGTGTGGACGTGAGATTCTTCACCAAGCTTCACCGGCATCTACTTCGACAAACACAAGATCTTCCACACGGTGTTTGTAAGTATTCTAGATCTAGCATTATGGGGTGTAGCATATCTTCATAGAATAGATCTTGGCGGCAAGGTTACGGAATTTTTTAAAGTTTTACCCACAACCCAATAATGATATGGTTTTGGGAGCGGATTGGTTAAAGAAACACAGTCCAAATTACACAGATTAGGAGAATAGGAGTATTGCAATCACAGTTAACAATGAATGGTGTACATTGATGGACTGAGCAGTGCCAACTACTGACTGTCTCATTTTAGCTAAATCTTGTGACAAGCTGCTCAAGCAAGGAGCTCAATCCTACATTGTCAGACTGACAAACTCTTCCCAGCCAACAGTTGAATGCTTACAATCAATTAATGAAAGTACCTCTCCGGTGCAAGATCTTTTGCAACAATACCAAGACTTGTTCGAGGAACCCACTGGGTTACCACCTCCTCGACAGTGCGACCATACAATACCTATCAAGGAAGGCACATATCCTCCTAATGTGAGGCCATATATAATGCCCTATAAACAGAAGAACATTGTGGAAGAACTTGTCAGAAACATGTTGAAGAATGCTGAGATCCAATTGAGTTCCAGTCCATACTCCTCACCAGCAATCTTGGTCATGAAAAAGGACAAAAGTTGGAGGCTATGTGTGGATTACAGGCAGCTCAATGCTATTACTATAAAAAATAAATACCCCATTCCTGTAATTGAGGACCTGCTAGATGAACTACAGGGAGCCACAGTATTCTCCAAATTGGATCTTCGGTCAGGGTACCATCAGATAAGAATGAACCCAGCTGACATTCCCAAAACAGCATTCTCAACCCACATGGGACATTACGAATATCTTGTTATGCCTTTTGGCTTAACCAATGCCCCTACAACCTTTCAACAGTTAATGAATACCATCTTCGCTCCTCATCTCAGGAAGTTTATTCTCGTCTTCTTTGACGATATATTGGTATACAGCAAGAACCTTCAACAACACAAGCACCATCTGAATATTGCTCTATCAATTTTGCAACAACATTAGTTAAAGGTAAAACTGTCTAAGTGCTCCTTTGCTACTGCATCAGTAGAATACTTGGGACATGTAATTTCTGGAGATGGTGTTTCCACCGATCCGACAAAAATAGCAGAAATTGTTAATTGGCCAGTTCCCACTACAGTCAAGCAGCTCTGGATAATTCTCGGTATGGATGGGTATTACAGGCGTTTTATCAAAGGTTATGCTAGTATATGCAGACCTCTTCATGATGTGCTAAAGAAGAACTCATTCCAGTGGACAGAACAACAACAAGCAGCCTTTGAGAAACTCAAGACAGTTATGACAACTCCACCTGTGCTCATACTGCCGAATTTCTCAATTCATTTCCAATTGGAAACCGATGTTGTCGTCGTATTGAACAACAGATGCCTAGGGGTAGGCTTAAGTTTGGGGCCGATGGACGCTAGAGGATTCGGGGAGGGATAGCGAGCAAAGTTGCTCACACAGATAAACAGATGAACACGGGGATTTACCCTGCTTCGGGGCTCTCGTGAGAGATAAAACCCCTACTGCAGCATCTAGCCTATTTGGTGTATTCTCCCTCTGTATACGATTTGTACAAGTGCTCCTGGAGCTGTATGTCTAATGCGGCTGGACTAATCTCCAAGAAGTATGCTGCTCTAAGTGCTAAGTGAGAGAAGAAGGCTCACGGGGAGCAAGGAGAAAATGAGCCCAGCAGGGGCCAAATGAGCCCGGCGGGAGTACTGTGAGCGATCCCCCTGGTGCTCCTTATAAAGGGAGCCCAGGGGACAAGATACACTGTACAGGCACTGCTACTGAGATGACTACTGGGGTCTAATCAACACTATGCATGCGTCACGGAGGCGTACTGTCATCACATCATAGGCACTATGGCCATGCTGCCTGTGTGTCATCATCTTTGTCTTGTAGCGTCTGTCTTCCGGATCTTCTGGGGATGGCAGTGGGTATCTTGTACTTGTCGAGGAACTGCTCAGGATGCTGCCGAGTAGAGGAACCGGATGACCAAGCAAAGATCTCGGTCTGTGGTGACGGGCGCTTGCTCGTAGTATCTCGGTCGTGGTGGTTTCGGTCGAGCGAGGAGTCACCGTCGTACTTACTCGGCCCACACACATCGGCAGCGACCGAGTGAAGGAGAGGCTCGGTCGTAGAAGCGAGAGCAAGCCGAGGCGCTGATGACGGTAGCCCAGGCCCAGCCGAGTCGAAGAGCTCGTCTGCCCGAGACTGGAGAGCTCGGCCCACCGAGGTCGGAGAGCTCGGCCCACCGAGGCTGGGGAGACGTCGGCCTGCCCGAGACGTGGATGCCGGCCCGTCCGGGGTGGAGGAGATGTCGGCCCGTCCGGGGTTGCTGGAGATGCTGGCCCATCCGAGGTAGCTGGAGATGCTGGCCCAAGGCTGAGCCAACTCGGCCTGCCCGAGGCTGAGCACACCTGGCCCGCTCCGAGGCTGAGCACACTCGGCCCACCGAGACAGTGCAAATTCGGCCTGCCCAAGGCTGAGCCAACTCGGACCAGCCGAGGCTAGTGGGATACTCGGCCCAATCCGAGGTATCCAGAACTCGGCCCAGCCGAGATAATGCTATGCCGGGCTGTCGGTGACTCGGTAAGAGGAATTCGGCCCAGGTTTCTTTCTTCTGCTATTTCTTTTCCTTATAACTATTTATCTGCTGTCTCTCTCGTATAATGCCTCAATAAAAGCACCAACTTTGGGATACCCGGCGTCATATCCCCGACATTAGTCCCCGAGGCTGTAGGGGACTTGCAGAGTCGCGCACAGACTTCCAAGAGCCAACATCAATATTTAAAACTGCATATAATCAACCCACTGCCCGCATGGGTATCATCCCATTTTAAATTGCCAACACGTGCATGCTCGACATATTGCCTGCATAGGCACTGTCATATACTGATGTCCTTGCCGAAATTAGGAAGTTTGACATATTGCCTGCATGAGCATTGTCATATACTGACGTCTTTGCCAGCATAGGCAAGTTTGACATATTGCCTGCTTAGGCGCTGTCATATATTGATGTCTTTGCCGACATTGGCAAGTTTGACATATGGCCTGCATGGGCACTGTCATATGTCGGTTTTTAGCCACTTTGGGCGTTTACCGAAGTCGTATGTCAACAACACGAGCGGGATTGACATAATGCCTGCTTGGGCACTGTCATATGTCGGTTTTTAGCCTCTTTGGGCGTTTACCGAAGTCGTATGTCAACAGCACGAGCGGGATTGACATAATGCCTGCTTGGGCACTGTCATATGTCGGTTTTAGCCTCTTTGGGCGTTTACCAAAGTCGTATGTCGACAGCACGAGCGGGATTGACATAATGCCTGCTTGGGCACTGTCATATGTCGGTTTTAGCCATCTTGGGCTTTACCGAAGTCGCATGTCGTCAGCATGAGCTGGACCGACATATAGCCTGCATGGGCTTCATCATATGTCGGTTTTTAGCCATCTTGGCCTTTACCGAAGTCGCATGTCGCCAGCATGAGCTGGACCGACATATAGCCTGCATGGGCTTCATCATATGTCGGTTTTTAGCCATCTTGGGCTTTACCGAAGTCGCATGTCGCCAGCATGAGCTGGACCGACATATAGCCTGCATGGGCTTCATCATATGTCGGTTTTTAGCCATCTTGGGCTTTACCGAAGTCGGATGTCGACAGTCTGAGCTGGATTGACATATTGCATGCTCGGACATATCTCATATGCCGGTTTTTGCCACTCTGGGCGCTTACCGAAAAGATATGCTGGCAGCCTTAGCTGACCCAGCATATAGCCGTTACTGGATGACTTGGCATTTTGCCATCATGGGCATTTGCCTTATGCCGGTTTATATCGTAAAGATATGCTGGCAGCCTTAGCTGAACCAACATATAGCTGCTACTGGCTGATCTGGCATTTTGCCATCATGGGCATTTGCCTTATGCCGGTTTATATATCTCTCAACACATCATGCTCAGTGAGTCGGGATACTCTTCGACTCACTGAACCGGGATAGCGATGCTATGATACTCTGGCAAACTGGGATAACTGAAGAACCATGATAATTGGTTAAGCTGGTAAAGATGGCAATTATGAGATACTTGATGATATGAGAGAGACGCCGTGATATTTTGGCAAACCGAAATAAACGGTGATCTGATAACACTGGTGATACTCTGATACTTCGGCAAGCCATAATAAGCGGCGTTCCGGGATATGAAATGATGCTGTGATATTCCGGAGAACCGAAATAAACGGCGATTTGAGAATACCGATAAAGCTATGATTTTTTTGGATACTCCGAGACAACCGATATAACCCTGGTCTTGGTGATGAATATTCTATCGGTAAAACCGATACCACCTTTCAACGTTAGTTCAAGCATACATATAACGAATGTTTAACAGGAACAACAATTCTACTAACAGAGGAAACTAACTATAGCATATGTCGGAAAATAAGTCTAGCTACAAAAACTATGCACTAGGATACAGACTCGAACTCAACCGAGTCCGCGAGTCACTTTTCTTATCTAGGAAAAACTGCAAAACAGACTGTCCGGCCAGTCCCCGGGTCACAACATCTCGTTCCTGGGGAAAACAGCTAAGCAAGGTACGAAGGGGCAGTGCCCGAGTAACTTTCAGGATTAACGAACTGTGCGCGGTACCAAGAAAAATACCCACGGAGCATTGTTGGTGCAGACTGGATCGATAGAACCGACATGACCCGGGCAACCGACAGGCAGTTACCCGGGATCTGTTGATGATGACCGTTGGTGTAGGCTGTGCCAGCCTCTGCTTACGGCGGCAAGCTGGAGCGCGGGGGATAATGGTGATGTCGAGTCCCCGAGTTGATGAAGAAGATCCCGTCCGAATTTGATCCAGCAAGCGCCACTACCAGCCCCACGGTGGGCGCCAACTGTCGTCGTATTGAACAACAGATGCCTAGGGGTAGGCTTAAGTTTGGAGCCGATGGACGCTAGAGGATTCGGGGAGGGATAGCGAGCAGAGTTGCTCACACAGACAAACAGATGAACACGGGGATTTACCCTGCTTCGGGGCTCTCGTGAGAGATAAAACCCCTACTGCAGCATCTAGCCTATTTGGTGTATTCTCCCTCTGTATACGATTTGTACAAGTGCTCCTGGAGCTATATGTCTAATGCGGCTGGACTAATCTCCAAGAAGTATGCCGCTCTAAGTGCTAAGTGAGAGAAGAAGGCTCACGGGGAGCAAGGAGAAAACGAGCCCAGCAGGGGCTAAATGAGCCCGCGCGGGAGTACTGTGAGCGATCCCCCTGGTGCTCCTTATAAAGGGAGCCCAGGGGACAAGATACACTGTACATGCACTGCTGCTGAGATGACTACTGGGGTCTAATCAACACTATGCACGCGTCACGGAGGCGTACTGTCGTCACATCATAGGCACTATGGCCATGCTGCCTGTGTGTCATCATCTTTGTCTTGTAGCGTCTGTCTTCCGGATCTTCTGGGGATGGCAGTGGGTATCTTGTATTTGTCGAGGAACCGCTCGGGATGCTGCCGAGTAGAGGAACCAGATGACCAAGCAAAGATCTCGGTCTGTGGTGACGGGCGCTTGCTCGTAGTATCTCGGTCGGAGGATATCTTCTGTCGATGAAGAAACGCCGGCGTGGTGGTTTCGGTCGAGCGAGGAGTCACCGTCGTACTTACTCGGCCCACACACATCGGCAGCAACCGAGTGAAGGAGAGGCTCGGTCGTAGAAGCGAGAGCAAGCCGAGGCGCTGATGACGGTAGCCCAGGCCCAGCCGAGTCAAAGAGCTCGTCCGCCCGAGACGGGAGAGCTCGGCCCACCGAGGCTGGGGAGACGCCGGCCTGCCCGAGACGTGGATGCCGGCCCGTCCGGGGCGGAGGAGATGTCGGCCCGTCCGGGGTTGCTGGAGATGCTGGCCCATCCGAGGTAGCTGGAGATGCTGGCCTGAGGCTGAGCCAACTCGGCCTGCCCGAGGCTGAGCACACCTGGCCCGCTCCGAGGCTGAGCACACTCGGCCCACCGAGACAGTGCAAATTCGGCCTGCCCGAGGCTGAGCCAACTCTGACCAGCCGAGGCTAGTGGGATACTCGGCCCAATCCGAGGTATCCAGAACTCGGCCCAGCCGAGATAATGCTATGCCGGGCTGTCGGTGACTCGGTAAGAGGAATTCGGCCCAGGTTTCTTTCTTCTGCTATTTCTTTACCTTATAACTATTTATCTGCTGTCTCTCTCGTATAATGCCTAAATAAAAGCACCAACTTTGGGATTCCCGGGGCCATATCCCTGACAGATGCTTCAGGAACAGGACTGGGAGCAGTCTTAATGCAAAAAGGCCAACCCATTGCCTTCTTCAGCAAATGCTTAGGCCCAAAGGCAGCAGCACAATCAATTTATGAAAAAGAAGGTCTGGCTATATTCGAAGCCCTCAGAAAATGGCGCCACTACTTGCTTGGTAACAAGTTGGTAATAAAAACTGATCAGCGAAGCTTGAAGTACTTATCTAGCCAGAGGCTTCTGGAGAGAATTCAACATAAACTCATGTTAAAATTATTGGAACTGGATAACTGTATCGAATACAAGCAAGGGAAAGAAAACTCAGTGGAAGATGCTTTGTCAAGAAAAAATCAAGATCCTCAAGAAGAGATGTGCTCCGCAATTTCAATGGCAATTCCATCATGGATGACAGAGGTGCAGGAAACTTACAAAGATGACACCAAATGCACTCAGCTAATACAAGAATTGGCCATATGCCGAACAAGCAATCCAAATTACACACTATCTTCTGGAGTTCTGAGATACAAGAACCGCATTGTGATTGGTACTCACACAGACCTGAAGGAAAAACTTTTCCAGTCTTTCCATTCATCTATCTTTGGGGGCCACTCAGGCGGAAGAGTTACTTATCACAGGCTGAAGAGTCTTTTCTTCTGGCCAAATATGAAACAGTTCATTGCAGAGCAAATTGCTATCTGTCCAGTTTGCCAGATAACCAAGACTGAAAGGATACCATATCCTGGTTTGCTTGATCCATTGGACATACCCAAAAAGAAATGGTCTGATATTAGTCTTGACTTTGTTGAAGAACTGCCCAAGTCTAAAGGGAAAGATGTCATCCTGGTTGTCGTGGATAGACTGACAAAGTATGCACACTTTATCCCTTTATCACATCCTTATTCAACCAAACAAGTAGCACAGTTGATCCTTGACAAGATAGTTAAAGTGCATGGACCTCCACAGACAATAGTCAGCGACAGAGATAGAGTTTTCACATCAAAACTATGGCAAGAAATATTCTCTGCTCTCAAAACTCAACTAAACTTCAGCTCAGCTTGCCATCCTCAGTCAGACGGCCAAACAGAGCGCGTCAATCAGTGTATGGAGCAGTATCTCTAAAGCATGGCCTTCACAGAACCTAAAAACTGAGCAAATTGGCTCTCGGCTGCTGAGTGGTGGTATAATACTTCTTACCACACCTCCATCAAGACTTCACCCTTTGAAGCATTGTTCGAGTATAAACCTCCACATATCACTAGCTTAGCAGCAACAAATGATTTATCACCCGAAGCCCAGGAACCTCTCCTGGAACAAGATCACATGCTCAAGAGACTGCAACAGAATCTCTTGCAAGCACAAAACAGAATGAAAAAGTTTGCTGACCTCAACAGGACAGAGAGGCAATTTGAGGAAGGAGACATGGTCTACCTCAAAATGCAACCTTACAGAGAAAATGCATTGGGGCTCAGAAACGCTCTGAAGCTGACCTCTAAATTTTATGGGCCATTTCGTGTGCTCCAACGCATTGGCAAAGTCGCCTACAAGCTGCAACTTCCGGAAGGAGCTCAGTTACATGATGTCTTTCATGTGAACCAGTTAAAAAAGCATCTCGGCC
The DNA here is from genome assembly GCA_947311845.1 of Poa pratensis. Classification (NCBI taxonomy): domain Eukaryota; kingdom Viridiplantae; phylum Streptophyta; class Magnoliopsida; order Poales; family Poaceae; genus Poa; species Poa pratensis. The sequence goes on from CAMZMU010000110.1 coordinate 17,911,322, forward strand.
CTGCAGCAGTACCAAATGCAAGACTTCCTTTACTCACCCTGATGGTAAGATCAAGACAGAACCTCTTGCTGTCCTACAGTATCGCCAGATTCCACGCAATGCTGGTGCCTATGATATCCCAGTTCCCCAATGGTTAATTCACTGGGAAAATTTATCAACCGATGAGGCGACATGGGAAGATGCCAGTTTCATTCGTGCAACATTCCCTCGTTTCCATCCTTGAAGTATGGCATCAATGGGCGAGCAATGTCAGGACCTCTATCCGAAGATGAGTTCCTTCGTCAGTTATCCAACGGTGGTGAAGCGTAGTTAACTCTTCAGTTGCATCCAACGGTTGAGATTGTAATAGGACAGCTTAATCTTAAATGTCGCACTTGGTGCTTAATTATGTAATGACCTATTGGAACTCGTGGCTCTGAGGGGGACTCTATATAACCCCAGAGAGTGGGCAGATGGGTGGCACGAGAACCAAAACCCTAAAAATTGTTATCTTTCCTTTCCTGTTCTTCAATTTTCCTTAGCAAGTTCTTATCAATTCCCTGTCAATTATCCAATTACTTGCTATATCCTTGCCAACCAATATCAGGTGCCTGACAAGCGCCCTGGCATATGGCACTACTCTGCAGAGTGTAGCGCCCCCGTGTTGGAAGAAAAAGGTTAATTTTGGAAGAAAAAAAATTAAATTAGGGTTATTTTTTGCTAAAGTTTGCCCAAAAGGTTAATTTTGTGGATTTTCACCAGCCTCCCCAACCGAGAAAGAGGGAAAAAGGTGAAGAGAGAAGGAAGAACGGGGAAAGAGAAAGAGATGAGACATGCAAAACTGCAGCAAAGTGGGATTTTTTGCTCCCACCTACTGCTTCACATTCTTTTATTATTTTTTCTGACATAGGGCAGCATCCGACTATTACGTCCATTGCTCGTGCCCTTATTGCTTGCTTTTCCTTTTTTATATGTTTTTTATTTTTATGTTGCGAACTGGTTGCGGCTCAAACTTTGTTGAGTAATAAAGGTGAGAAAAAAAATCTACGGTCCATTTTTCTTCTTCAATTTGTAGTGGTCTCCCCAAGTCAAAGAGAGAAGCCGTACCCTGCATTTTCCACTTCAACACTCCGCCACAAGATTCCGGCGCCACCGCGCAATTTCAACCGAGAAGCGACTCTGCGGGTGGTCGTGTGGCAGCACGAGGCAACGGCCACGTCAACCGCGCCGCGACGCCAGGTGACGGCGGCGACGACCTTCCCCATCGTCTGCTCTTCTCTTTTAATTCTCTCGGTTTTCTTCCGGTTGTTCTAGAGCCGTACGAATCATCATGCGATTTACGATGTTACATACCTCGAACCAGATGGAATTTGGGATCCTGGATGTTGCCGCGAATCCAGCTCTGAAATCACTTCTTTTGGATTGTGGATCTCATATTCAATCTCCGCACCATGAAAATTACATTAGGAGAGGCGTTAAACGCCCCCGCGTCGCTCCTCTGGGGCGACTCGGGCGGCTCACAAACCTGCGTGTCCCTCGAGGACGGCGGCGGCGAGGCGGCCTCCTTGTGCTGGCAGCGCGCCCGTCTTCGGCTACCAGCGGCGCTAGCTTGACCCGGCCATGGCGTGCTACTGAGCGAGTTGAGTTGTGTGTGGTGTTTCGCTGGCGACGGTGGTGCTCTATCTCGGTGACTTCTCCTTCTTCGGGTCTTCCCTGTGGTTGGTGTTTGTCTCCCTTCGTTTGTGCCGTTGCTCCTCTTCTTCGGCGTCGCTCCCGTTGCTTACGACAAGTTCAAATTGCTATACCGTGGGGTGGCAGAGCAGTGTCCGGTGAGCTTTGCTTGGTAAGGTGGTCAGTCCTGATGTTGCTTCGTGGTTCGGTTGTTGTTTCCTCCGTTTGAGCTCAGGGTGAGCGACTCTGCCGGTCGACGGTGTGGCGCCCTTCGAGCCAGGGCGAGAGGACAGGGGTCCTCTTCGGCGACGGAGACGGAGATTTCACGGCACAGTTCAACCAATTTGGAGCGAAGATGGTGTGATTGTCCTCGACGGCTAGCTGCTCCTGCGACCCTTTCCAGCCCCCCGGTGCTCTCCTCTCTGGTGGAAGAAGATCTCGACAACAAGCTGCACGTCTAGATTATTTTCTGTTTGCTTGTTTTTGTTCGATTTCTTGTAAGCTGTTCTTTCAACATCTTGTAACTCTGAGCCGCATGGGGCTTTATTAATTTAAAGCTGTGCGTTATCGCCTTTTATCTGAAAAAAAATCACTTCTTTTGCGTGTATGTGGGTGGAGGGTTGGGGGATCTGAAACTGCTCCTCCGAGTGAATGCGATACACCTAACATTTTAACATGTTCTCTTCTGCAGTTATCTTGTTTTAGCTCCAGGACTAATTGAGGGCACTATACATGCACTCTAAGGAAGGCAAACATATGTTTACTTAGCTTTTGGAAGTATTTGTGTATTTAGAATGCAAAAAAATGTCCAGTGAGTCTAGCAAATATGATAACCTCGAGAGCATACTACTACATGATCAAAGTTCAAAACCGGACGCTGTACCTTTGAGATATTTGAGAGAAATCACAAACAACTTCTCTGATGAGCGATTACTTGGTAAAGGTGGTACTGGCTATGTATATAAGGTAAGATTAAAGCATGTCCGTTTAATCTTTGAAATATATGTAACCTATAAACAAAGATGTTAAGCAGGGCGAGCTACAAAATGGGGAAATAATCGCTGTGAAGAGGCTTGTGCCATCAATGGTGCGTGCTCAGAGTTTATTTGAGAATGAGGTACAACATCTTATGAGGCTTAATCACCCAAATATTGTGCGATTTGTGGGCTACTGCCATGAAACAAAGAGGCGTCATATGGAATACGAAGGGAAGATGGTTTTTGCCGAGAGCTCAGAAATGTTGCTCTGCTTGGAGTATCTCCCTAAAGGAAGCCTTGATGGATATCTTTCAGGTATGACATCATGTATTGTTTCTAAGTATTCCGTCTTCACGTGAGATTGTTGTAATTTGCTTGTTTTGAGCATATCCTCTGAAACTGATATTTTACTCACATTAGCTATGAGTGTCAGTCACAACAGATTAACATGTGGTGCTGAAATCTATCTAGGAATAGGAAAGGAACACACAATAGAAATATAGACCTTTCAAATGTTATCTATAGTAAAACATGCTGTTGTGAACCATGATCAACAACGGGATTATTCCTCGCAAAAAAAAAACAATGGGATATTTACCATGCTGAAGATAGCCAGACTTCATGGCTGTAGGGGATTAGATATACATATGCAAGATGAGAGAATAACTAGGGAGAATAGATCGATTTCTCTTGCTTGACTAAAAATTTGAAACATGATTCTTAATGAATGCTCAGGTCTTGACCTCTGCTAATATGATTGGACTTTTAAGATCTTCCTAATACAATTGGACTATTCCTTGATCCTATACTTCCCTAATAAACTCCTAGTATTCTTCTCTCTTATGAACTCCTCTCCCACCCCTTCCTTGATACAGTGGACCCATGTCCACAACAATAACATCAATAGGTTTTCAGATAACGTATGTTAAATGCTCTCCTTTTGGTAACAAATGCAGATGCATCCTCTGAACTTGACTGGCGCACACGCTACAAAATAATTGAAGGGATTTGTAATGGTTTACACTACCTTCATGAGCAAGTTGATAAGTCTATTCTTCATTTGGACCTAAAGCCTGGGAACGTATTGCTCGATGACAATCTGTCACCAAAAATTACAGATTTTGGGCTGTCAAGACTGCTTGATCAGCACCAGACTATTTTCACTCCAAATCGTGTTGGTACATTGTAAGTTTACTGCCACTTTATAGTTCGTTTCTTCTAAGTCGTCGGCAAAAAAGAATTATATTCTTTTTAGCACTGCAAAGTTCACTCATGCTGTGATGCAGAGGCTACATGGCACCGGAATATATCGATGAAGGTATAATCACACCTAAGTCAGACATATTCAGTTTAGGTGTGATAATCATGGAGCTAATAACGGGATTCAGAGACTATCCATGTGTTGCTGGAACATCTTCCGAGGGCTTTATTGAGTTTGTACGGGAACTATGATTAAACTTTTATGACGAACTCCTTTCAGGAGACTATGTTGCGGTTTATCATTGTACAGTGATATTCTGGATTCTGATTTTGCAGGAACTTGAAAAATGGAGAAACGCGCTGGAGAAAGCACAGGGATACACAGAGCTAGAAATAGACTACCAACAAATAAAAAGATGCATTCAGATAGGTCTAAGCTGCGTGAATCCTGACTGGACAAAAAGGCCTACAACAAAAAACATTATCGAGATGCTTCAAGGATTGGAAAGTTCAGATCAGGTACGATCACTTTAGGGTATTGCATTTGTGAAACATGTACGATTTGTTACTCACTCTTGTTCCTTTAGAAAATATCATCACATTATAACCTTGTAAAGTGGACAAACGTTGCATTTTCATATTTTAATATCTGTAGCTGCAATATTAGAAACGCTACGAAACATTAATACCAAATCCAACTAATTATTGAGAATAGCAAGACGATGGATGAAATTTTGAAGGTAGAAATCCGTTTTAAAGAAACTACCTTGATCTTCGGTAAGCAGATTATAACTGTTATCGATCAAGTATCTTGGGTCCTAAAAGATTTAGAGCCCTAACCAAAACTCAAATCAATTAGCTTGTTTTGGCGTTCGGTAACTATCTTACTCCAACATGGAGTTTTATTTATCTTTGTTCAATATCGATCTAGGTATTGCTCAATCCATACCCCCAAATATACCAGGACAAGTGAAGTGTTGTTAAAAAACGTTGTGATTCACGTTAAATTTACTTCTTAAGATAGATACTGATTTAGTAACAAGTTAGTAAATATATGGAAAGGTAGCACTTAATAGTTTTGACCATACGAATGTAATTAATCATGTACTAACATAAGGAATTAGGTTGGCAGAAAAACTTCTCGGTCGAGACATTATGTTTTTATGTTAGTAGAGAAGTTTTTTTTAGGTAACCACGTTTCATTCATTCATTCATTAGGAGGAGTACAAACCCACACGTAGCCACAATCTAGAGGCAACCAGAAGATAGCTGGATCAACACTTTGCAAAAAGGACCCCACAAAAATAGCATAAAAACCCTTGGGGGACCTAAAAGCAAAACAACCCTGTGTCACCACTGAACGCCGCCGTCGCCGAAGCTTCGTCGGAGATAGGAGAGACACCAACTTGCCCAGGGCAAAGAAACGCCATAGCAGGCAAAGCTGCGTTGTGAGCCGATGAAGCAGGCCGCTACGCGACCTGAAACCTTGTGGCTTGTCGACCGGGGGATCTTCCCCGCGCTCGTCGGCCCATGGCTCCGCTGTTCTCACCCGACACCGTCGAAGAGGAGAACCAAAGCCGTCCGCCTGCACCCGTCTTTCTTGTGTCAAATCAACTGTCTTCCAGATCTGATCGCCACCACAGCGCTTGACAAAGACAGCACCGCCGATCCTGCTGCATCCTACATAGAGCATCCAATCCCCATCACGGCGTTGGAGCAAACACCGTCGCGACGGCAGGACTGAAGCACATAAGGCCACCACAAAATCGACGCCACCGCCGCGTCGATCTCGCTTGGCCAACACATCTCCCAGATCCGTCGCCGACGCGAGTGAGGAACACCACGTTGAGGAAGGATCTGAAGAAATTTTATTCACCACCGCCAGAGCAGAGGCCATGGCCGGCCGAAACACCTAAGCAAGCTAGCCTAAACTACTGCTAAACACACCACACGCGTGAGGTCCGGCGACCCCCCTCCCACCAACGACCCGGAGGCCGTCAGGGGAGGAGAGCCGCCGGAGACAACGCCGGGAAGAAAGGGTCGCGCGGGCGGTTTCGCTCTCTTCGCTGGAAATGGGAACCGCTGCGGAAAAATGACTTGTCTCCTCAATTTCCTAAATTGGACTCGTTAGCAGAGAAGTTTGTACAACTAAACCATGTACGTATGCAACTGATCCTCACTAGTTGCAACTGATGCTGCTCCTTCCAGTTTCTCATAAATTGCCATGCAAACTATTAAAACTTCACTATTACTATCGTTGAGAGCTTTCATATATGAAAGTCATATGCACAAATTTGTATCGAGATGTATTTCACAATGTATATGTTATGTTGGGTTCATAAATATATTTCAGTAGAATTAGTAGTCAGGGTTGTGCTTTCTAGACTGTTGATGTAAAAATTGTACTTATCTTGTCCACACCAACTGTCAGATCTCAGAAGGGGTTACTGAAGAAGAAAAGCCGTCTCCCAAAAATACATTATGTGTCGTGATTTTGGAGCAAATTGAAAGATGGAAGCCACATTTTGGACAAACATCGGTCTCTCTAACAATGGCTCGTGACTGTCTACTTGGAAATTTGAAGTTGTTGTACGTAGACAACCGAGGTAATCTTCTACAAATCGTTTAGTGCTGCAGGAGTTTCTGAAAATAAAAACTGTTTTCATTGGTTTGCACTTGGTGCTGTTGCATGCAGAACACAATTCTCCACGGGCATCCGCTGTGCGCATCTCTGTCCCGGACGCGCCTGATGGGGCTGACCTTCACGTGGACTCCTACATGCTCTCCTCGTGGAGTCCCTACCTTCGCGCGATCTTTGCCCGCCACACCGACTATTATGGCACAGCTGAGGTCAGCGCAGAGAGCGACAGGATGGAGCTCGGACAGTTTCTCGGCAAGGAGGTCGAGGTCGGGTACGAGGCGCTGCTACTGGCACTCGAGTACCTGTACAGCGGCCGCCTCAGCGACCTTGCCGAGTCGGCATGCTTCTGTGCTGACAAGAATGGTTGTGCACACCTCAGCTGCCACACGAGTGTCTCCTTCAAGGCGCAGGTCCTCTTTGTGGCCTTCACTTTCCAGGTCCCCGAGCTCACCCACCTCTTCCAGGTCCGCCTCTCTCTTGCTTTTTGCGAACAGCCATGGTGTGCCCCCTTAACTCATTAAATACCAAATTGTCACATGCTGAAGTAGATAATGGTGAGAGTGATAATATAAATTACCTGAATATAATGAGAGATATAGAGTGTTCAAAGATACGGAGAGTATGGCTCTCAGACCTAAATTATGCATACATGCAACCAAGAGTACGAAATGATATAAAGGGCTAGGCAATTTGTGTATATTGCAAAATCCAGGATTCAAACTCAAGACCTACGGCTGTGATACCATGTCAAGTTTCATGCACTAACCAACGCAGCTAAGAGTCTGAACTGATGAAAAGGGACAGACAATTCACATATACATTTTACCAAGCATAACGTATTTCGATTGTGCAACATCTCCAGTACCTATAGGGTCTCCCTCTTTTTAGGTAGAACACTTTTGTACATCTTTTCTAGTAGACTAACTAAAACCCACCCCCTAAATTCACTCTATTTCTCTTCCTCTAGTGCAAATGCAATCCATTTTAACTCATATTTGACATCACAGTACTTCAAACTATTATGATTCAACAACATACAATTCAAAAACTCAAATCCATATTTTTTGAAATTCACAATCAAACATAACATATCCAGCATAGATCATCCAAAAGAAAAAGATCATGCCACCTAAATCTACGTTCAAAATGCTCAAACATTTGTCCCACAGACACGCCCGTATATAGATAATTTTTTTAAGAGAAAAGGCGGTGAGGTCCAACTTTTTTATAGAAAGCCAAAAGGTCTTTGCTGGGAAAACCAGCTTACAGCATAATGATCCATTAGGAGACAAACAAAATATTTCCTCATCAAGGAACTACAAGAAACAAATGACAACACACACCCCTGACTAGCAAACAGACAAGATCACATGGTAATTTCATTAACCATCTATTGTACTACTGTTGACAGTCCCCTCGGGTCGCTCGTAGGGGGCAGCACATGAAAAATCCTAGCCGCCCCCGTCTCCCCTCTCCTTTATACTCCCTGCCGACATCGGAGGAAGCCGATGGGTAAATCCCGCTCGATGGACGGCGGCAGCGGGCTCTCGTCCCCTCCCGCTGCAAGGACCTCCGGCTTAGCGTGGCATCACGCCCGGCGGAGCTCGGAAACCAGGACGGCGGTTCGAAACTTTTTGGTAGTAGCATGGCTACGGCGGTAGTGAGGGTACCATGGCCGCCACCTGTGGATCTGGGCAACGGCGGCTGCGGTGATAAGTGCAGCGATGGCAAGAGGATCGAAGGGCGGATACGCCAACGTCCGTCACTTGCAGTACGGTTGTGCCCCAGTATGAGGCAAGATATTGTGGCCTCATGCCGTCACTGCCTGTAGATTGTAGTTGATGCGCGGTCGCAGCTCAACAATGGAAGGGATTTTTTAAGGGGGTCTTCTTTGTTCCCAAGTGCGTCGTCTGCTGATGGCGTGGACGGCATGGGTCTGCTGGAGGGTCCGTCGGCTAGTGAATTTGTATGTAGGTATGGCTTATGACCACAGTCGGATGGGCTAACAGCTCCAAGCACGCAAGGATGTATACAGGTTCAGGGCTCGTGATCTGGTAACAGCCCTACCTTTTTGCGGATGTATTCAAGCGTGTGGAGTGCTCAAAGTTACAAGGGGGATGTGCTCGCCTGCTCTTCTACTTTTTTTTTTTTTTTTTTGCACAAGCGACTTCCTTGTATTCATCACAAATACGGGATACAGATCAGGAATACAATAGGTAGGCTTGGGAAGATGAACATGGAGCTATAAGTCTGTGAGTCAGAGAGACTAACCCTCTCCCAGAGGAGAGGCATATAGGGACGTCCTTGGTTTCCACCGCACCACCTCCTATCGGCTATGATGCGACGGAGGCTACCTAGGTCGTTGTAGCCGACGTCCAGCTGGCGCGTCCGTACACGGTATGGTGACAGGCCACTGTGTAGTTCATCAGCAGACGACTTTGGTGCGTCCTAACACTGGAGCGGGAGTCAACCTGATTGTTCGGGACAAGACCTGACCTAGTCATGGAGCAGTTTAGCGCATCCTGACATGGCATGACCCCGGAGCCGGCCAAATGAATTTGTCCTGTCCACCAACTCCCGTCGGTGTGAGCCCACAAACGGAGCATGGACTTCAGTAGAGGGTCTTAGTAGTTTGGACCAGGGTCGGGATGGCAAAATCCGGTGAGAAACTTCAAAATAGGCCCTATATCACTAGAAATTTTCAACTATTCATCAATTATAATGTATATATAATAATATCTTACGTAGCAATTTGATATATTAAGAAGCATACCTATTCAACTCCCGGTTGCATAATGTTTATTTGCACAATATCATTCTTTTAGTGTTCTTCGAAATGAAATCTTCAATATAATATACTCATAATCAATCTTCTCCACCACTTCACTAGTATCATTGTAAGAAACAATATAAGTTAAATGGTAGAAGGATCAGCTGACTGATGATTGGTCGAGACTTGTGTTTGTTTTATAATAAACATGTCCATAGCCCCCTTTTGAGATTTAATCAGAAGTTATTTCTTTTCTTTTCACTTGCGCTTTTTGGCGCCGGATTTGTGCTTCCCCATGAGAAGATTAAAACACTAGATATTGAAAATTTATTAACGAAATTGCATAGTTTAGAGATTAGATGGACATATGACCTGACCGCCGAACTCACCGAGTGCCGAGTCGGCAGGGATTGGAGAATCGAAAATATCTGTTGCAGCGTTGCCGGTCGGCGTCCTGAAAGATGATAACTGAGAAGAACACGAACTGTCCCCTCATATCGCCGCTGGTGGCTCGGGAGTCGGGAGTCGAAAATACGAGTGACGCACGTTCTGCATAGACGGTAGACGTTAACTACTCAATCGATCGATCGATTGGACTTCAGGACGTGGGCAGGCCCGACAGGGAGCCAGGGACCAGCCGCTACGGTGGCCATATTCTTTTTCCTATTTTCTGTTTTCTATTCCGTCCAGGAGCAGGATATATACGTATAAATCTATACTAGGCCTATATAAAATTGTGGGTCCCCAAATTTTGGGGCCCTGTGCGGCTGCACACTTTGCACACCTGCTCTCCCGTGGCTGATTTGGACCGTGGACGAACATGATGAGGTGCTCAGGAGAGGTGGTAGTCCTTTGTGGCGATGTCGAGAGCGCTGGGTAATGCAGCCTTGGTCGAGTTAGCCATGTGATGGGACGTCGTGGTCAATGTGTGGTGGGGGATGCTAGTGTCGAGTTAGCCCCATGTGAAGCCGTGGGCGCAGGGAAGGGCCATGACGTCGTGGGTGCAAGCATAAGGTGATGATGAAGACAGACTCGATAAGGTAGTCATCAAGGAGGGTGTCGATGCAGGAGACGGTGACTCGATCGAGGCAGTCATGGAGGATGGTGTCGATGTCGAAGACGATCTTGTCAAAGCCGCCGTAGTCGAGGTGCCATACCCGGTTGCCTAGTCCAGGTACACACCGGGGATGAAGGCATGCATCGGTTTTGCCAGCACCAAGCGTGGGTAGAAGGGGGCTGTAACACCCCGGCACCCCCGGGCCAGGCATGTCACCCCTGGCAACTCTCTAGCATCTCTAGACTGGCACCACATACGAGCATTAGTCTTTTTTGGTCACTTTCTTCTCACTCGTGTGCACCCAGGAAGGACTTCCCGGTCAGTCACCCATACTGAAATCGCTCTTGGCCAAACACATTGAACCTCAAAGTTGTTTTTAGATGAGCTTCCAGAAAAGAAGTTGCAACTTGTTGATATGAGTGTCCTATCAATCCTATTAAGCCCTAGGCCAGGATCTCACAGGGGCAGTATGAATTTTGTGCCATGTTAGAGAGACTAGCAGAGGCGGCCTCCAAGTTGCAGGGTGCATAGCGGCGAAGAGAGCGGTGCCAGTGCAGTACGCGGGTGTTAGAGTATACGAGAGGGGGTATTTGGGACGAGGCGGTGGCGCTTGCAACGAAGTTGTAGTGGATGTGACGAAGGTGTAGTCGTGCGCGTAGAAACGCGGCGGCGATGCTCGAAGTAGGCCAGGAAGAAACCGACGACGTGGCCGGAGACCATGCGCGACAGTGGTGACCTGCACTGTAGGAGGTGGTGCGGTGGAAACCAATGACGTCGGTGCCCGGAGACAACAAAGATGATTGCTTGCAGTGACGCTATGGCCTGATGGGGCGGCATCTGCAGTACGCGAGTTGGTGCAGCGGCTGGAGACCACCTGCGACGTACACGCCCGGGAAGGCACGTTGGCAGCCGGTAGCGACTAGCGAGGACTATGGGCGGCTGCCCGAAGGGGCGACACAGTGTCAGCCTGATGCTCGATCGATGTTGTGTGTGCTTAGTGACGAAGCGAAGACGGACCGGCGGGACAAGGGTGTGACAGACAAACCTGCCTAATGCCAAGGGACCACGGTAGTCGGCTGAGGCTGGGTACACGTGGAGGTGTAGACCCTCGATGTTGATGTTCGAATAGAGGCAATGTGAGGATGACGGGCGGTGGACGACGCAAGCTGATCTATGATTGGCTAACTAAAAGAAAACACCGGTCAAGTGACCGATGGTGAGAAAAACCGATCTATAGATCGAAAAAAAAACTCTCCAGGGATCCAATCAACTGATCGCCGGATGAAGCCTAGCGACTGGTTGCGCAGCCTCCGGCGAAGATCATGGAGATCAACCTCCCCGGGACGGTGCGCTGTGTAAGCGTGCTTAGAGGCTAGGTCTAGATCTTGCGGCTCATACCATGAAACAAGATAAATATGGATGTAATGTGTTGGATGTTGTATTGAACGTTTCAGACGAGTATATATAGAGAAGTACAAGACATATGGAAATAAATCCAATCTAATCTCGTGTAATCTATAACTACCAAATATATCTCTAACACCCACCACTGCCTTTTTGCCTTCTTTCACTGGTTCAGAAGCAAAAGCTCTTTGGGCTTTCTTCCATAACTCTGATTGTGGGTTCGTATCACCAAAAAAAAGTGAAAGACCAGGATAGAGTGGGTACCCGTACGTGCCCTTAAGAAACCCTCTCCCATAGGTTATTGAGTTACATTGATTCTACTTCAAGTATTGTTTCAGGAAGTGGTACCTGTACGTCCCACTATCGTGCTAGAATGTAATAGTCTTCTATCATAGTTAGTGTTTCACCTATTAAGAAACCAGTGACGGAAGCCTAGCGGTATGAGATGTCAGCGGCTTCTCCAGCAGTATCGGGCTAGCGAGACGTCGTTAACTGGACAAGTGATGATGGTAGAGACGGCTTCAACAACAAGTATGCGCACTCCATTGGAGACACTAGATTAGTGATGAGGCAATGTCGACGCACGTCTTCATCATGCCATTGTTGAAGGTGGTGGCTCGAAACTCGGATTTGGCGTTGAAAATTCTGAGATGCGCAGTGATCCCTTCTTAAAAGCTTAGTTTTAGAGTTGTGTATTTTCTTTTTGTTTCTCCCTTTTTACCATAAGGTTAATGTTAAGCTGGTGGAGTTTATACTCCACCAGTTTTTTTTCTTTTTTGTTTGGCTTCGTTGCATAGCTTTGCGTAGCTTGTAATAATATATGGATATATGCATCGATGAATACAGAGGCCGAAGGTTATCTTTTCAAAGAAATGCCTATTAAGAAACCAATACTAAGCCACACTATTCTCCTATTTGCATGCAGCGGGAACTCCTTAGTGCCCTTGATAAGGTTGACACGGATAACCTTCCAATGATCTTACGTGTTGCAAACTTATGCAAGAAATCTTGCATGGAACTCTTCGAGAGATGTTTTGAGATGGTAGTTCGGTCAAATCTTGACATGATTACTCTTAAGAAGGCGTTGCCTCCAGATGTTATCAAGCAAATTATAGATTCACGGCTAAATCTTAAATTACCCGAAGACGAGGGCTTTCCTAACAAACATGTAAGAAGGATACTCAGAGCTCTTGATTCTGATGATGTGGAGCTTGTCGAGATGTTGCTCAAGGAAGGGCAGACTAATCTTGATGATGCACATGCATTGCACTATGCTGCAGAACATTGTGACTCAAAAACCATAGCAGAACTTCTGGACACCGCACTTGCAGATGTCAATCATAGAAATCCAAGAGGTTATACTGCTCTTCACATTGCTGCCAAGCGAAGAGAGCCTGCAATTGTTATGTGTCTTCTATGCAAAGGTGCTCGGCTTCGGATCTTACAATTGATGGAAGAAAGGCAAGTCAGATCTCAAAGAGACTCACAAAACTTGGGAATTACTTTGGGATTACTGAAAGAGGAATACTGTGTCCTAAAGACAAGATGTGCATTGAGATACTGGAGCGAGTTGAAAGATGGGATTACTGAAAGAGGTATATCTTCAAATCATGTATTCAAAATTATGTGTTTGATATGGTTTGCACTTCGTGGTGTTTTGCATGTGAAGTTCTGCATGGGCAACTAGCCAATGTGTTGTCACACTTTTTTTTTCATGCTATGCAGTTGCTTTGGCGAGGATAATGTTTCCAAATGAGGCAAGAATAGCATTGGGCATTGATCAAGTGGATGGTACCTTGGAATGTACCGGTTCTACTGCAAATCCACCTCCAGGGAGGCAACGGCCAATCATTGATCTGAATGAAAAACCTTTCAAAATAAGTGAAGAACACTTAGATCGGATCAGGACCATGATTTCTGAATTATATGGTTTGCAGTATTTTGTTGATCGAATAAATGGACTCCATGTAGTAGTAGGTCTTGGCTTGTGACGAACAAATGGACTCCATGTTGTTCTTGGCTTTGATGGTTGATGAGAAAGAGTACATCCTTAAAGAAAGTAGATCGTTTCTTCTTTGTTTGAATGTTCTGCAGAACTGAATAAATACTACTCTGCTGTAGTTTATCTCTGAAGCGTATCTACCACTGAAAACGGGTACATTGTTTTCACCTTGCTGGCGGCGCTGTGGCAGCAGGGCTCAATGGCCATGGCAACCGGGCCGCAACGCTTGAAGAAAAACAGAGAAGATCAAAACGGACACAACCACAAAAGGCACAAAGCAGTGCGTGCACCTTCAGCATTGCCAAGTACTTGGAAAGAAGAAAAAAGCAATAGTGGAAGGGCCTGTCTGTAATTGAAAAGAATAAGCAGGGGTGAAGAAAGAATGCACGGGGTATATCTGTAAGATACCAGGGACCAGCGCACAAAATCTTGAATTTTTTTGGACCATTTCTCGATTTGTGCGAGTCATCCTTGCGCAGGAGCCATGCTAATCTTCTCTGTATCGTTCCAATTTTGTCGGATGTCCCCGAAGGGACAATGAGGCTGCAACAGCGAGGCTTATAAACCGGTGGAAACTTTACTAAGTTTCTGTATAGTTGTGATGAGCATATGTCCTAGGAGCTCCTTTACATCGCCTTAAGGGATGGATGGTTCGAGCGTCTCCTACAGAGTAGGTCGACTCGCCCGCGCAAGTCCCTTAATGGGCCAAGCCCAACGCTCGCGTTGCCACTCGCGCATAATGTACTACAGTACGTTCGTACGTCTAACATGTTTCCTGTGACATAAGTATTTATACGTAAAATATGTTACCTCCTCATGGATCTGGCGCATACGGTTCGTGCTTGCCGACGAGCTGCTTCTTTTAGACTTCGTGTATTTATACGTATTCATGTAACATGACTATTTTTTGAATGATTTTAAAAGTGAACAGAAAAAAAATAAGGTGAACGAAATCAATTTTGAACGATTTTAAAAAATGAACAGAAAAAATGAGGTTGAACGGATTTTTTTTGAACGATTTTAAAAATGAAAAAAAAGGTCGGTGAACGAAACCTATTTTATAAAGATTTTAATTTATGAACGATTTTTTAAAATGAACAGAAAATGGGGTTGAGCGAAAACTTTTTGTGAACGATTTTAAAAAATGAACAAAAAATTCAGTGAACGAAATTTATTTTTGAACGGTTTTAAAAATAAACAAAAAAGGCCGGTGAACGAAGCCTATTTTTGAACGATTTTAAATTCTGAACGATTTTTTTTAAAATGAACAGAAAATGGGATTGAACCATTTTTTAAAATGAACAAAAAATGGGGTTGAACGAAAACTTTTTTTTGAACGATTTTAAAAAGTGAACGAAAAAGTCAGTGAACGAAATGTATTTTTGAATAATTTTTAAGAATGAATAAAAATGGGGGTGATCGCAATCCGTTTTCAAAATTTCGTTCATATAAAATAATCCGTTCAGATAACTTCATATAACAAATTTTGAATGAATTTTAAATCGGAACAAATTTTGAATCAGAACAAAAATTATTTTTGAACAAATTTAAAAAGTGAACAGAAAAAGGATTATTAACGAAAGTTATTTTTTGAACGATTCTAAAAGTCAATGAAAATTATGTTGAACGATTTTAAAAATTGAACAGAAAAATGTCGGTGAACAATATTGTGGCGCCCCGACCCGACTGCTATACAGTGATGCTGTGTGTCACCGGTTAAGCGATACAACCGGAGGTTACGGGTTTACCAATCCCCGGCCAAAACCTTTGGCAGGTGTTGCTCAGAATGGATCATTGGCAACACAACGCCCCGATTGATGCCTTAACACAGGCACAACTCTCACTGCATAATAGAGAGATCAAAACTTGTGGAACAACTGGCACATCACAGACTCTACGACACCAAATCATACTAGTTCAACTCTTATAATAGAGAAAGATAGCAAATGACAACCAGAGGTCACAGACCCAACATTACAACAAGCGGAAGCAAATTAGGTTGTTCTAAACAATAAGAACCAAATTATGGCCTAAGAGGCCTGCAGATAAACATCCAGCGCCAGCTGTTCCGGGATGTCCCAAGCTGCCACATGGGAACCCCAGACTACTCGTCGACGTCCACAAAGAACCCACCTTCGAGGTCGGTGAAGTCCTCCTCTGAAACAAAACAAACGACGTTGAGTTCGACGAACTCGCAAGATTATATATAGAGCTTTAGCTCGATGAGGCTTTCAAGGTTTTATGGCTGTTTTGCATAAAGCTGATTTTATTTATGAAAACATAACACAATGGCATCGACTATTCAGAGTATTTTCAAAAGGGGTAAGAAGTGACTCTTCTCTCTTTTGATCACCTTTCTCATCAACAACCGTCACCAACCACTGTACCTGTTCATCAAAGGCACCTCCCCGAATCACCCTCGAGGAAGCTCACCTTGCATCTGTGAGTGGTACCTTTAGTACCCAGTTTTTAATCATTCCGTTAAATTTATTCTATGATCTGACCTTCACTTCCCAAGTTGTCCGTAACCGTGGACACGGCTTTTCGAAAAGATTTACCCTGCAGGGGTGCACTGTGTTTACCTTCGGTACCGCCCGGCTCATTGCCTACACGTAGCTCTCTTCCGGGGAAAGCCGGCTGAGTGGGAATGGTTACAACCTTTACCTCGCTTGAGACTAACCCAGGATCATCAGTGACGGTAGGACAAGAGGTACCTCCAGCACCCTGTCCCGCGGCCACTTATTTTCCTGACACCACCATCCTCATCTCAGTCTTGGCCACCATCTTCAACGCACGCGCAAATGGAAAGCCAAACTAGAGGACCCTCGGCTAGTCCGCCACAAGTTAGTCGGTCGACGAGGGCTCCATATACCCCACCGAAAGGAAGCGCGCTCATTCTTGGTTCAAGAGGTAAAGAACTCGCACCTAGGCGGCGGGAGTGAGACAAAGCACCACAACCACAGTGGCCTCTCATCCCCACCTTTAAGCATTTTATTACATGTCTCCACAATTTACCACCATCGACCGCACATCTCAACACCTGTTTCCAACATCAACCATCCATCGTACAGCTAAACATTTACTAAGCATGGCTAAGCATCAACATAGCATAGTAAGGTAGCTCAGGTCAACAATACCAACCTATGGTTAATAGGAGGGGAACAGGTATTGGCATCGGAAACTTAATGCAACTATAGGATACTCTAATCCAATAAATTGACATTTGGAACCGCATGCAATATTATAGTGGAGAAAATATTTGCAGAAAAAAGGATAAGACATGCTCAGAGGGGGGATTACGCTTGCCTTAATCAAGGTGCTGGTAGTACGGCACTTTGGGGTATTGTGGAGTAACCCCGGCTGCTTGATCTATCGAAGCATAGCAACGGAAGAACAATCAATCACCACACATGTTTCAACAAATGCAATGCGCAAGCACATGATGGCATGACATCTTTAGTGCATTGAATTTATTATAGCAGGATCTACCCATTTTAAAGGGGTGCGAGATAATTATTAAACAAGAGAGAAATATAGCTCTACATTGTTTTTAATGTTTTCCTGTGCTAAGCTCATGTAAACATGCATGCAAGTGATGCAAACGGTTAGTGCTCATTTTACTGAGCATTTCGATATAAAGAACACATTTTTCGGATGCCCCGATTAACAGTTATTATTTTTAGAATTTCCTCTTTTAATTAAATGATTTTAATAACTTAATTAAATTAAACAACAATAGTAATAATAAATCGAGTTCGAGCAAGAGCGATAGATCACGAAGGAATCATTGAGTTTAGATAACCCTAGCGTAGTGAGGGAGTAGCGGGGAACATGTGCTACGAGGGAGAAATGAAAAAACATGGACCGCAAAAAAAAACTGTGTAGCCGGCATGTGGCCCGGCTGGGCCGGTTGTGAGGCCGGCCTGGCTCCAGAGGAGCCCGGCATCCAGCCCGGCTAAGGCCGGTTCAACAGCCGGCCACGTTACAGAGGCGCCCGGCCTTTTGGCCGGTTGAGCCGGCCCAGCAGCCGGGCACGGGCCCCAGCCAGACGGCATATAGCCCGGCTGTGCCGTCTCCACGGCCGGGCAACGCGCGTCGATGGCGACAGAGTACGGCGACGGCGAGGGCTACGGTGAGGCTACGGCCAGAAAGGGAGAGGGGAAGGTGCGCACGGCACGGGGTGCTCACCACTAGTGCGTTGGTGCAGACGGCGTGGCAGGGGACGGCCTGACGGCGTGACGGCGGCGTAATCCCGCAGCGGAGATGTGGCGGTGGCGGAGAGGAAAATGGACGGCGGCGGAGATTCCTCGCGTCTCCGGCCGATTCCTGTGGTGGAGAGGAAGGAGACGTCACGGCGGAGCGTTTGCCCCACACGGCGGTGCTCGGCGGGGACTACCGCGGTGGGGATCGATGGTCAACGGCGGCGGCTCGGGCTCGCCATGGCCGGGAGCGGAGAGCGAGGAGAAGGGGAAAAACAACGGGGAATGGGGTGAGCACGTGGTGGGGGCTCGATTCCCTTGCGGTGAGGGCAGGGGGAGGCAGAGAGGGCAGGGCGCGGTGCTGGTTCGGGCGCAGCACGGCGTGCTCGCCTCGGTCGCTACAGGAAGCGGAGAGAGAAGGTTTTACAAAGAGGCCCCTGGAACTTTTAAGATCCTCACGGATAGGTCCTTACCAGCACTGGTTGCACAGTTTTGTAATTAATTGGGACAGTTAATCTCTTCCAAAAATTGTGCAAATTTTTGGGTAGCCTCCTTGTACCTTGGGCCAACACCCATAAAAATTTCAAAGCATTTGGAGTCCATTTGCTTGGGGAATAAAATAACAAGTTACTTATAGGCATTTTGAGAAATTCCAAAATAACTCTTTTAGAATTTTTGAAGCAAGTCAACATATTGATTTGAGCTCTTGGAACTTCCTTGACAAATATGAGATGTCAAAGTATTGGTTTTTGCAAATTTGAGTGCACTCATTGTGGTGAGATTTGTTGGAACAAGTTGGGCATTTTGCTTTTCAATATTGCCAGAACAATTAGTGTGTTGTTTAGCAATTTCAAATGGATGCAATGATGCATGCATGGAATGCAAAAAGTGAAAATTTGGTCCATAATTTGCATTACCAAAAGCGGGCTGTTACAGTTCTACCCCCCTTACAGGAATCTCGTCCCGAGATTCTAAGGTTGCGGGAAGAAGTCGGGATACTCCTCACATAGACTAGACTCTCGTTCCCAAGTTGCTTCTTCCTCGGAATGGTGAGACCACTAAATTTTGAGAAACTTGGTGGTCTTGTTACGAGTCTTTCTTTCGGCTTCATCCAGAACACGAATGGGTGCTCGTGATAAGTGAGGTCTTCCTGGAGATCTAGCTCCTCATGATTGACTCCATGGATAGGATCCTTGAAGCACCGACGAAGTTGGGAGACATGAAAACATCATGCACATTTGGGAAGATGGACGGTAACTCCAACTTGTAGGAAAGATCTCCTCGCTTAGCCAGAACGGTGAAAGGGCCAACATATCGAGGGGCCAATTTCCTTTTGATTCCGAAGCGGCGAACGCCACGAAGGGGAGAGACGGGAGATAAGCTTTATCACCAATTTCATAGTGAATTTCCTGATGGTGCTTGTCATAGTAACTTTTCTGCCTAGACTGGGCAATCTTCAGATTCTCCGTATGATTCTAACCTTCTCCTCGGCTTCATTGATCACATCTGGACCAAAGAGTGCTCTCTCTCCGGTCTCGGACCAATTTAGAGGAGTGCGGCATTTTCTTCCATAGAGAACCTCAAATGGAGCCATGCCCAGACTAGCTTGATAGCTATTGTTGTAGGAGAACTCCGCGAAAGGGAGATATTTTTCCCAACCCTTGCCAAAAGAGATCACACATGCCCGAAGCATGTCTTCCAAACTTGGTTCACTCTTTCGGTCTGACCATCAGTTTGAGGATGGAACGCGGTGCTGAAGTTGAGACGAGTTCCCATAGCAGTTTGGAAACTAGTCCAAAACTTAGAGGTAAAGAGGCTTCCACGATCAGAAATTATCTTCTTGGGAATACCGTGAAGTACAACGATCCGAGAAACATACAGGTCTGCCAACTTGGCAGCTGTAATGTCAACGAACTGGGAGGAAGTGAGCCACTTTTGATAGTCGATCAATGATGACCCAAATGGCATCATTTCCCTTTGGAGACTTCGGAAGACCAGTAATGAAGTCCATACCAATTTCATCCCATTTCCACTCGGGAATAGCAATAGGGTGAAGAGTGCCGGCAGGCCTTTGATGTTCAGCCTTTACCCGTCGACATGTGTCGCATTCAGCAACATACTTGGCAATTTCCCGTTTCATACGAGTCCACCAGAATTGTGGTCGAAGGTCTTGGTACATTTTGGTACTACCGGGATGAATAGAGAGAGGTGATTCATGAGCTTCTTGTAGGATGAGCTCCCTCAATTCCGGTTCTTTGGCACTACTAGACGGTCACCAAAATAAACAACCCCGGATTCATCTTCCGAGAAACATTTGGCCTTGCCACGCAATGTTCTTCTTGATATTCAGATACCCTCATCCAGTTTCTGAGCATCCTTAATCTGGTCTACAAGAGTAGCTTTGATTCCAGATTTGCAAGGTAGCCAGAGGGAACCATTTCTAAGTTCAAACGAGAGAACTCTTCATGGAGGGCAGGTTGGGCCTCTTCAATCATCAGATTGTTGCAATAGGACTTCCGACTTAGCGCGTCAGCCACGACGTTTGCTTTGCCGGGTTGATAGTTCAGACTCACATCATAGTCCTTGATTAACTCCAACCAACGCCTTTGCCTGAGATTTAAATCCGGCTGGGTGAAGAGGTACTTCAGACTCTTGTGATCCGAGAAGATCTCGCAACGGTTACCAAACAGGTATGGTCTCCATTGCTTCAAAGCATAGACCACCGCGGCAAGTTCTAGATCATGAGTTGGGTAGTTGTGCTCATGCGGCTTAAGTTGGCGAGAAGCATATGCCACCACATGGCCATCTTGCATTAATACACAACCCAAGCCTTGAAGAGAGGCGTCACAGAAGACGACGAAATCCTTGCTGTGTCCGGCAGGACAAGCACAGGAGCGGAGGTGAGTTTGGCTTTCAGTGTTTGAAGCTCTCTTCAGCTTCGGCCGACCATACGAACTTTTTATCCTTCTTGAGAAGGTCAGTCAGGGCCTTGGCTATCTTGGAGAAACCTTCGATGAATCGGCGGTAATAACCCGCCAATCCGAGAAAGCTACGGATGTCCTTGACTGACATTGGAGTTTTCCAATCCAAAATGGACTGAATCTTGTCGGGAATGACAGCCACACCATTAGCGGATATCACATGACCAAGGAAGACGAGATTATCCAACCAAAACTCACACTTGGAGAACTTGGCATAGAGGCGGTGTTCTCGAAGTCGTGTCAGAACCAACGAAGATGTTCCTCATGCTCTTCATTGGTTTTGGAATAGATGAGGATGTCATCAATGTAAATGACGACAAACTTGTCAAGATAATCCATGAAGATGGAGTTCATGAGCCTCATGAAAGTAGCTGGAGCATTTGTGAGACCAAAGGACATGACGGTATACTCATATGAGCCATAACGAGTAACAAATGCCGTCTTTGGATATCCTCCTTTCTGATCTTGATCTGATGGTAGCCTGACCTCAGATCCATCTTGGAGAATACCGTTGCACCAGCTAACTGATCCAACAGATCATTGATGCGAGGAATAGGATACTTGTTCTTGATTGTCACCGCATTCAACGGTCGATAGTCAGAGACTAGACGAGGCACGGTAGAATCCTCTTCTTGACAAAGAGTACCGGACAACCCCAAGGTGAACTGCTAGGCTGGATGAAATCCTTCTAACAGCTGATCAATTTGCTCTTTCAACAGAGCCAACTCTTCCACCGGCATACGGTAGGGCTTCTTGGAAATTGGAGCTGTACCGGGAAGTAGATCTATGACAAACTCCACACTTCGGTCAGGAGGCATGCCAGGCAATTCTTCCGGGAACACATCCGGGAAGTCACACACCACGTGTATGTCCTGGATTTCAGGAGGGGATTCGCCTTCCATAAAGCAAAGGAGGATCTCAGGTGAGTTGGGTATGATGAACATGGAGGTCTTGACAGTGCAGACCAATACTTACACTGTCACCGGAAGAATTGGTCACGGTGACGGTCTTGGCAGCACAGTCGAGATTAGCCCGGTATTTGGCTAGCCAGTTCATGCCCAGTATGACATCAATGCCACTTGACCTCAGAGCTACCAAAGCGAAAGGAAAAGAGTAGTAACCGATAGTAATCTGAACTTCAGGAGTAACCCCATCGGTTTGCCATTTGGAGCCAGGAGTGGAATCCAAGGGACGCTCATTTTCTCAAACGGTATTTTGTGGTCTTTTGCAAAAGCTATGGATATGAATGAATGCGATGCTCCAGAATCAAACAAAACTGTAGCAAGATTGTTGTTGATTCGTAGCTCACCCATAAGAACGCCGGGGTCCTCTTCAGCTTCTTCAGCAGAGATGTGGTTCAGGCGACCACGCACAATAGGTCCAGCCTTGCCAGCTGGAGTGGCAGGGGCTCGTGCAGGAGTTATCGCGAGAGGTGCCTTCTGGGGGCACTCCCTGGAGTAGTGGCCAGCCTGGCCACAGGTGGAGCAGGTAGCATAGGACGGTACCCACTCCCGCCTACCCCAAGTGTCGAAGTAGTGGGGCGCGGAGGGGTGGCCTGTATCCTGCGGCTCTTGGCATGAATGGAGCACGAGGTACGGCGCTGTAGGGAACAAACACCCTGCGCTTCTTGCTCTCAGAACCCGAGGAACTCTGGTGGTCCCCGTGTGCGGGCCTCTTGGAAGCCTCAAGTTCCTTTCTTCCTTGCTCGAGAGTGAAAGCCTGGTTGAACAGCTCCTGGTAGGTCTGGAACCTGAAGGGCAACAACTCATAGCGAGCTGCGGCGAAGACCCTTGCGGAACAGCTCTTGCTTGTCAGCATCATTGGTCACGTCCCTTGGGGCGTAACGAGAGAGATGGTTGAACTCACGACCATAAGTGCGGAGGTCCATCCGTCCCTGTTGCAAATCCAGGAACTCCCTCCTCTTCAAGTCCATGATCGGCTGGGGAATGTACTCCGCACGGAAGGCAGTGCGAAAATCAGCCCAGGTGAAGACATGGTTGGCTGGAAACAAAGCCACATGGCTTTCCCACCAACAGCCAGCAGCACCAACCAAGAGGTAGGTGGCAAAGTTGACTTGCTCGCCACTGGGACATGAAGCGCGGAGAACTTGCGCTCCAAGCACGAAGCCAATCATCAGCTTCCAGTGGCTCCTTAGCATCAGCAAAGTGGGTGGCTGGACGCAGGAACTCAGTGAGAGTGTTGCACTCGTTCCTCCGTGCATTCTGCTGCACCAACTGCTCAAGCAAGCGCTCATTGCGCCCACGGTTCTCCTCAATGGCCATCAAGACCTCAGCCATCGAGGGTGGTGGCGGCAGATCATCCTCATCATCATTGTGGTTACCGCGACCACCACGGCCTCCACGGCCTCCTCGAGCCATTCTGGAGATTTGACAATGACACGGTTAGTATCTTTCTCCGAATGGTCGAACAATAGCATTAGCGTCTACACAAGTACACAGACTAGGGACGATAATACTTTGTGAGAAGGAAATCAACAAGATAGAACTTGGGTCAAAGATCAGCATCATGTGCTACTAGTGAGAGTTAAGAAATCACAACTTAACACACTCTAGTTGACACAATCCGGGACCTTATGTTCAAGTCCGTGGGTTAAAACCCAAAGAAAGGATCAAATGATTAGACTCGGTAGGATAACAAAACATCTGAGTTGATTTGGGATTGCAACGCAGCGGGAGCAACGTGACACATAACACTAAAGGTCGAACCCACCCCGTTTCTAATTTTGAAGTAACAGATGAGAAGTAAAACCTTTAACTCAAATCGAGGTAAGATTGCTCCGAGATTAGAGGGTAACCAGATAAGGAGTAAAAAGAATCCTAAGATGGTTTTCACAACTCATTTTTAGGTTAAAATATTTTCACAAACACTAGACTCAACATCGACCAGTAGAAGGGTTTCCTACAGGCAGTACTGCTCTGATACCAACTTGTGGCGCCCCGACCCGACTGCTATACAGTGATGCTGTGTGTCACCGGTTAAGCGATACAACCGGAGGTTACGGGTTTACCAATCCCCGGCCAAAACCTTTGGCAGGTGTTGCTCGGAATGGATCATCGGCAACACAACCCCCGATTGATGCCTTAACACAGGCACAACCTCAATGCATAATAGAGAGATCAAGACTTGTGGAACAACTGGCACATCACAGACTCTACGACACAAATCATATAGTTCAACTCTTATAATAGAGAAAGATAGCAAATGACAACCAGAGGTCACAGACCCAACATTACAACAAGCGGAAGCAAATTAGTTGTTCTAAACAACAAGAACCAAATTATGGCCTAAGAGGCCTACAGATAAACATCCAGCGCCAGCTGTTCCGGGATGTCCCAAGCTGCCACCTGGGAACCCCAGACTACTCGTCGACGTCCACAAAGAACCCACCTTCGAGGTCGGTGAAGTCCTCCTCTGAAACAAAACAAACGACGTTGAGTTCGACGAACTCGCAAGATTATATATAGAGCTTTAGCTCGATGAGGCTTTCAAGGTTTTATGGCTGTTTTGCATAAAGCTGATTTTATTTATGAAAACATAACACAATGGCATCGACTATTCAGAGTATTTTCAAAAGGGGTAAGAAGTGACTCTTTCTCTTTTGATCACCTTTCTCATCAACAACCGTCACCAACCACTGTACCTGTTCATCAAAGGCACCTCCCCGAATCACCCTCGAGGAAGCTCACCTTGCATCTGTGAGTGGTACCTTTAGTACCCAGTTTTTAATCATTCCATTAAAGTTATTCTATGATCTTACCTTCACTTCCCAAGTTGTCCGTAACCGTGGACACGGCTTTTCGAAAAGATTTACCCTGCAGGGGTGCACTGTGTTTACCTTTGGTACCGCCCGGCTCATTGCCTACACGTAGCTCTCTTCCGGGGAAAGCCGGCCGAGTGGGAACGGTTACAACCTTTACCTCGCTTGAGACTAAACCAGGATCATCAGTTGCGGTAGGACAAGAGGTACCTCCAGCACCCTGTCCCGCGGTCACTTATTTTCCTGACACCACCATCCTCATCTCAGTCTTGGCCACCATCTTCAACGCACGCGCAAATGGAAAGCCAAACTAGAGGACCCTCGGCTAGTCCGCCACAAGTTAGTCGGTCGACGAGGGCTCCATATACCCCACCGAAAGGAAGCGCGCTCATTCTTGGTTCAAGAGGTAAAGAACTCGCACCTAGGCGGCGGAGTGAGACAAAGCACCACAACCACAGTGGCCTCTCATCCCCACTTTTAAGCATTTTATTACATGTCTCCACAATTTTCCACCATCGACCGCACATCTCAACACCTCTTTCCAACATCAACCATCCATCGTACAGCTAAACATTTACTAAGCATGGCTAAGCATCAACATAGCATAGTAAGGTAGCTCAGGCCAACAATACCAACCTATGGTTAATAGGAGGGGAACAGGTATTGGCATCGGAAACTTAATGCAACTATAGGATACTCTAATCCAATAAATTGACATTTGGAACCGCATGCAATATTATAGTGGAGAAAATATTTGCAGAAAATAGGATAAGACATGCTCAGAGGGGGGATTACGCTTGCCTTGATCAAGGTGCTGGTAGTACGGCTCTTCGGGGTATTGTGGAGTAACCCCGACTGCTTGATCTATCGAAGCATAGCAACGGAAGAACAATCAATTACCACACATAATTCAACAAATGCAATGCGCAAGCACATGATGGCATGACATCTTTAGTGCATTGAATTTATTATAGCAGGATCTACCCATTTTAAAGGGGTGCGAGATAATTATTAAACAAGAGAGAAATATAGCTCTACATTGTTTTTAATGTTTTCCTGTGCTAAGCTCATGTAAACATGCATGCAAGTGATGCAAACGGTTAGTGCTCATTTTACTGAGCATTTCGATATAAATAACACATTTTTCGGATGCCCCGATTAACAGTTATTATTTTTAGAATTTCCTCTTTTAATTAAATGATTTTAATAACTTAATTAAATTCAACAACAATAGTAATAATAAATCGAGTTCGAGCTAGAGCGATAGATCACAAAGGAATCATTGAGTTTAGATAACCCTAGCGTAGTGAGGGAGTAGCGGGTAACATGTGCTACGAGGGAGAAAAGAAAAAACATGGACAACAAAAAAAAACTGTGTAGCCGGCCTGTGGCCCGGCTGGGCCGGTTGTGAGGCCGGCCTGGCTCCAGAGGAGCCCGTCATCCAGCCCGGCTAAGGCCGGTTCAACAGCCGGCCACGTTACAGAGGCGCCCGGCCTTTTGGCCGGTTGGGCCGGCCCAGCAGCCGGGCACGGGCCCGAGCCAGTCGGCATACAGCCCAGCTGTGCCGTCTCCACGGCCAGGCAACGCGCGTCGACGACGACAGAGTACGGCGACGGCGAGGGCTACGGTGAGGCTACGGCCAGAAGGGGAGAGGGGAAGGTGCGCACGGCACGGGGTGCTCACCACTAGTGCGTTGGTGCAGACGGCGTGGCAGGGGACGGCGTGACGGCGGCGTAATCCCGCGGCGGAGATGCGGCGGTGGCAGAGAGGAAAATGGACGGCGGCGGCGATTCCTCGCGTCTCCGGCCGATTCTTGTGGTGGAGAGGAAGGAGACGTCACGGCGGAGCGTTTGCCCCACACGGCGGTGCTCGGCGTGGACTACCGCGGCGGGGATCGACGGTCAACGGCGGCGGCTCGGGCTCGCCATGGCCGGGAGCGGGAGAGCGAGGAGAAGGGGAAAAACAACGGGGAATGGGGTGAGCACGTGGTGGGGGCTCGATTCCCTTGCGGTGAGGGCAGGGGGAGGCAGAGAGGGCAGGGCGCGGTGCTGGTTCGGGCGCAGCACGGCGTGCTCGCCACGGTCGCTACAGGAAGCAGAGAGAGAAGGTTTTACAAAGAGGCCCCTGGAACTTTTAAGATCCTCACGGATAGGTCCTTACCAGCACTGGTTGCACAGTTTTGTAATTAATTGGGACAGTTAATCTCTTCCAAAAAATTTGGGTAGCCTCCTTGTACCTTGGGCCAACACCCATAAAAATTTCAAAGCATTTGGAGTCCATTTGCTTGGGGAATAAAATAGCAAGTTACTTATAGGCATTTTGAGAAATTCCAAAATAACTCTTTTAGAATTTTTGAAGCAAGTCAACATATTGATTTGAGCTCTTGGAACTTCCTTGACAAATATGAGATGTCAAAGTATTGGTTTTTGCAAATTTGAGTGCACTCATTGTGGTGAGATTTGTTGGAACAAGTTGGGCATTTTGCTTTTCAATATTGCCAGAACAATTAGTGTGTTGTTTAGCAATTTCAAATGGATGCAATGATGCATGCATGGAATGCAAAAAGTGAAAATTTGGTCCATAATTTGCATTACCAAAAGCGGGATGTTACAAATATTTATTTTTTTAACATATTTAAAAAGTGAACATAAAAACTTTATGAACGAAAGTTATTTTTGAACCATTTCAAAAGTGAACGAAAATTAGTTTCAAACGATTTAAAAGTGAACCAAAAAAAGGTCGATGAACAAAAATTATTTTTGAACAGATTTAAAAAGTGAACAAAAAAAGGGTTATGAACGAAAGTTATTTTTGAACGATTTTAAAAGTGAACAAAAATTATTTTGAACGATTTTAAAAGTGAACAAAAATTATTTTGAACAAAAATTATTTTGGAGCGATTTTAAAATCGAACAGAAAAGGCTAGTAAACGGAAACTATTTTTGAACGATTTTAAAAAATGAACAAAAATAGGGGTGAGCCGAAATTATTTTTGAATGATTTTAAAAGTGAACAGAAAAAACGGTGGAACAGAAACTATTTTTGAAAGATTTTAAAAGTGAACGAAAAATTAGAATGACCGGAAACTATTTTTGCACGATCTTTAAAAACAAAAAATGGGGGTGAAAACAAAAGGAAGAAAGAAAAAAGAAAACGAAAAAACATAAACATAAACAGAAAATAAAAAAGTGATAAACGAGAAAAGAAAAGAATAGGAAAAGAACGAAAATAAAAATAAAAAAGAAAATGAAAACAGAAAAGAAAACAAAAGCAAAAACAAAAAAGAAAACATAAAAGGAAAAAGAAAAGAAAACGAAGAAACAAAAAAAAAACAAAAACAAAAACAGAAAATAAAAAGTGAAATTGAGAAAAGAAAAAGAAATAGGAAAATGAAAAATTAAAAGAACGAAAAGAAAAAATAAAAAATAAAATGAATAAGAAAAGAAAATGAAAACTGAAAAGAAAACATAAAAGGAAAAGAAAATGGAAACAGAAAAGAAAAAGAAATACGAAAACATGAAAAAGAAGTACGAAAACTGGAAAAAGAAACGAAATCAGAAAAAATCGGCTGATGGGCCAGCCGATCCAGGCCGACGCTCTCCTCCCTTCAGGCGACGCGGGTGCCATCCGTCGCCAGCGAGCGATATAAAGGATTTGCCATATGTCCTGGGCAGTGTGCGTGATCTCGATACACACTTAAAAATCATGAAGAAGCCAATCGCAATCCATCTGGATACACTCGTTATCATGGAGGATAAATTCGTGCATAGCCATCATGGAAAATGCATCTGTATTCCTCGTGCAGCTGTGGCACATGTGTGTAATATGGACTGCCCGAAACACTTTGACCGTTGAATTATGGTCTACAATGCTTTGTTGGTCGCACTAATGGGCTTCATGTCAGGGCGGCTCTTGGCTCCTGACTTTGATGATTGTTGAAGAATAGATACTAGTACTACGTAGTTTGTGCTCTGCTTGATTATTCTGCACTGCCTCTAGTTTAATCTCTGAATCATCTAGCAGAGCGGTGTACCTAAAACTAAAAGAAGTACTATCTCCGTTCCAAATTAATTGACTTCCATTTGTCCACACATGGATGTATCTAGACATGTTACACGTATAGATACATCCACAGGTGGACAAATAAAAGTAAATTAATTTTTTCTTTTGAGGTTTAAGACGGTCGTATCCGTCATCCGATTAGATAGAATAGAGTGTTATGTACAGAATTTCGAGAAAGGGAAAAAAATCCCTTCACAAGCACAACAAAAACTAGTCTCCAGGATCTTGTGTGTGGGCGAAATCCCGCATCGCCAACTCCTCCCGCACCAAATCCGTCACCTCCAAAGGCGAGATTGCCACATTGCATAAGGTCCTTTGGCTCCTCTCCTTCCCTGTCCGCCAAATCAAGTGGATGATGGTTTCGCCAGTCGCTCTCCTAACCTCGTGCGAAGAACCCACAAGTGCTCGCCATGACAACAGACAAACTCGATCAGCAACGCACAGTTCTCCCTGTGCCCCACAGACACAAAAAACACCTCCTCTCAGCATTTGCAAGAGGAATGTCCAAGCATCAGAAGCTTCATCATTTAGGCCTCCCCGGCGGCATCTCCCGCACCATCCTGGTCCCTGACGTCGTCTTCTTCTTCTTGGTCTTGTTCACGGCGAGGACGAGGTCATCGATGGCCGCCACCTCCTGGTCCGAGAAGGGCCGGTCCGAGACATCTAACAAGGCCAAAAAGTCCTCTCGCCGGCGCCCCGAGTGGTGGGCCTCCTCGGTCAGCTAGCCGAGACGGCGCGCCACGGTCTCCCTGGCCAGCTGCTCGATGTTGGCGCCCTTCGGGTGCAGTTTGGCGAGTCTCTCGCTCCTCCACACAGATGACGCCTCCACCTCCATCTCGTGGACCAACGGCGTGGCCGGCGTGCCCAATTCGGTGGCCGCAAGTGGCACCGTGATCCGGGCTAAGAAGCCCGACAAGGGGCACAGAGATGCACTGACCTCCATGTCCTGTTGCCCAGGTCCAGCCTGCACCGGCGGGAGTACACTGTTTTTACCTTCATCCGGCACGGCAGAGCAGCCCTTCACGTCTGGCTGAAGTAAAAAATGTCCCGTTGGACACTTGGACTGGACCACGGAGGCTGAGGCAGAGGCGGAGCAAACTCAACAGCAAAAACCATGTGCCGTAATGCGAGGCAAAGTCCTCGCTGCAGCCAGCCTAGGTAGTCCGAGGCAAAAACCTGCGCAATTTTCCTAAATCCGCTCTACTCCCATCGCGGTAGCCTTTTGTTTGATGCTACGACGCCACGGCCGAACTCGCTGAAACGGCGGCAGGAACCCCGCACCCATGCATCCACAGCTACAGCCAGAGAGCGACAGAGGAACGGACTGAATGAATCGAAGTGGTCATAACTGTTGAAGGATATGCAGTTGTAAATGTAATGAATTTAAGGGGTGAAAATGTAAAGTTGTAGAATAGGCGGTATAGATCGGGAAGGAACCACAGAGTGTTCGTGTGTGTGAGTTTAAGGGGAAAATACATAAGTTCTTCTCTGTACTAGAAGAAAGAGTGAATGAAAAAATCTACCACCCAATCTGAGAGTTCTTGATCCCTAGTTTCCTAAACTACAACATGGTATCAGAGCGGGCTGATCCGGAGTGATTTTTGGTCCACATCGTGCTGTGCGTCGCCGCCTTTGTGCTGCGCTGCCGTCGCCATCGCCGCCTTTGTCCAGCCTGTGTCGCCGTGTCGTCGCCTTGCCGCGCAGGTTCTGAAGCACTACAAGGATTTTGAGTTGCTCTCGTTCCTGCCTGCCGTGGCCATCATCTTGGAGAAAAACAGAGGAAGTTCGAGATTCTCCATCTCAGGTAAAAATCTACTCGAGCCTGAAGGGTGCTTTGGTGGATTGAATCCTCTTAGTCTGCTGTGATATTTGGGAGAGGATCTGGGACTGTTTGGTCCGTTTGGTTGCTGAATCTTGTGTCAAACTGCTCTAGTTTTCAATCTGTTTGGGTTTTGAATTTTCTTGGAAGCTGCTGTAGTTTTTCAACTGAACCATGGGAGATACCAGCAAAGATTCAAGTGTGGAAAAACTGTGCGAAAGTATGCAGAAAATGTTTGCTCAGCTGATGGAGCAGGCGCAAGCAAGAACAAGCAGCACAACCGAATTTCAGAAAATTACCATAGAACCGAATCATGTTAAGCTGACTGGTCCTGGAGACTACTTCAGTTGGTCTCGCAATGCCTTATTGATTCTGGAATCCCATGGACTGCACAAGTATTTGAATGAGGATGAAAAGAAAGCAGATAATGTAACACAAGAACAGTGGGAGCAGAACCAAAAGCGTGTTATGGTCTGGCTGTTGAGCTCAATGGAGAAGACCGTTAGGGAGCAGGTTGAAAATTTTCAGACTGTAGCCGAAGTGTGGACAAGTATTGAAAAACAATTCTCTGGCAAATCCAATAAAATGCAGTTTAGCAGGATTCTCCATGAGATGCGCCATATTAGACAATATCAGAAAACTGTTACAGAGTATGCAGGGGAGCTCAAGAAACTCTATCGAGATCTTGAGTTTTTCAGGCCGTTCAAACCACATGATACAAGGGACTTGGCCCTGCTCAGAGAATGGTTTGAGCCAATACTGGTACAAACATTTCTGGAAGGTTTAAACGAAGAATTCCGTTTACGTTCTCAGTTGATATTTGCATTACCAAACTGGCCTACTCTCGATGACACTGTTGCAAGCATTTTGGAGGAAGAGACTTGTTTGTCTCATCAACCAACAACACATCAATTAAATGCAGATACACGGGCTGCTTTGTCTTCTTCTACGCAGTTACCGTCTACTGGTACTTCCATGCGTGAACAAGCTAGTGCTGCCAAGACCGATTACAGGAAGAAGACACGAATAATATATGACCATTGTGATAAACCAGGACACATAAAGAGGAATTGCTTTGAAATAATTGGTTATCCTCCAGGGTTGGCAACAAAGGCAACAAAATAGGTCACGTGGTGGTGGAAGTAATCTGGAAAGAAGGCAAAAACAGGTGCATTTCACCTCAACAGCAAATGAAAAGGCACTTGAGGAGTACAAGTCCATGCTTGCATCTGTTTCTAATGATGAACCTGTTGAACACAACGCTAACTTCCATGCAACCAGAGGTATGAATAATGATCATAAACAAAATAATAGTGTGAAAGATGATTGGATAATTGACTCTGGTGCTACAAATCATATGTCTGGTTCATCAAGAATTTTTACATCATATATGCCCCGATCCGGAAGAGATAAAGTGCAAATTGCTGATGGAACTAAAACCTCAATAATGGTTTGTAGGACTGTCAATTGTACTCCTTCCTTGTCCTTAGATCACGTTTTGCATGTCCCAAATTTTCCGCTAAATTTATTATCTGTTAGTTCAATTACTAAGTCACTAAAGTGCAGAGCATGCTTTGAGCTTGAATCTTGTATGCTTCAGGAACTGAAGTCAGGGAAGATTCTTGGGACTGGCATAGAGCGTGATGGCTTGTATTATCTTAATAAGAATGCATATCCCTCTGCATTTTCTGTGACATCCTCCACATCCACCGATGAGTTACTACTACTCCATCGTAGACTTGGACACGTCTCCTTTCAGATCCTAGGTCAGATGTTTCCACAGTATTTTGCTTCTTGCCGGAAGGACAAGTTATTTTGTGATGTGTGTGAAGTGGCCAAACATACACGTGCCACTTATCCTAGTAGTATTACCAGTGACGGGCAGGAATATTCACCCGTCACTGCTACTTTCTATGGGCGCTTACCAACCTTTACTAGTGACGGGCATAATGCTGCCTGTCACTGATAACTGTTATCAGTGACGGGCATATTTTTGCCCGTCACTAATGTGCTGGCGGCTATAACCTATTCTGCAGTAGTGATGGGGACCTTCTGTTGTGACCTCTCTTTTAGGAGAGCGTTGGTTTGTGACTTTTATCGATGGATTCAGTCGTTGCACTTGGATTTATTTGCTTAAACAAAAATCCAATGTGTTTTCCGCATTTAAAGATTTCTATACCTTAGTCTCTAATCAGTACGATGCCAAGGTGAAGATATTTCGTTCAGATAATGGAACAGAGTATATTAATTATGACTTTGATTGTTTCTTGTCTACTAATGGTATCATACATCAAACTACTTGTGTGAATACTGCTGCTCAAAATGGAGTTGCGGAGAGAAAAAATAGACACTTATTAGAGGTAGCTCGGTCTCTCATGTTCACAATGAATGTCCCAAAATTCTTGTGGGGAGAAGCTGTTAAGACAGCTGCTTATCTGATAAATCATATGCCATCTAGAGTTCTGGATTACAAGGCCCCAATTGAATGTTTAACTGGTACTAACTCTTTCATTGTACCACCAAAAGTTTTTGGTTGTACGTGTTTTGTTCATGACTACAGGTCATCGGTAGGGAAACTAGATCCCCGTGCTGTCAAATGTATTTTTGTTGGATATTCTCCTACTAAGAAAGGTTGTAGATGTTGGTGCCCATCTGAGAAGCGATTCTTTGTGAGTATGGATGTTACCTTCCAGGAGAAGGAGCCATTTTTATCAAATATCTCCAACCTACGATCGTGGAGTTGATCGCCAGGGGGAGAATGATGGTGGAGAGATTTCTCTCATAGAAAAAGTGCAACCAAATTCTACAACACGTGGGGAGAATAATACCAACAGTAACGGGGTTGAAGGAAATCCTACTGATCATGAGGTATGTGATATGTCACGTCTCCAGCAAGACATACAATCTGAGCTACCATTACTTCTTGATCCAGTACGTGATGATGTAACAGAAGAAGACTTGGACAATATTCCTGCTACTATTGCTCCTGTGAATTCTACAACTATAGATGAATCAACACATGATGCAAATAACGGAGGTAATGAAAATTTAATTGTACCTTATAGTTCGCCATCTACTGACTGTCCAATTGCACTCAGAAAACCAGTGAGAAGGACTGACATACCAGCTCGTTTAAAGGACTGTGTTGGATATAGACATAATATAGCTAAGTTCGTATGCTATGATCATTGTAGTCCTTCATTTAAGAGCTTTATTGCATCTTTGGACATTATCTCTACACCGAAAGACTGGAAGGAGGCATTTCAAGATCCTAAGTGGAAGGCGGCAATGCTGGAAGAGATGGAAGCTTTGGAGAAAAACAAAACTTGGGAACTCTCAGAGTTGCCACCAGGGAAGGCACCCGTTGGCTGTAAATGGGTATATACAGTGAAACAAAATCCAAATGGTAAAGTGGAAAGATATAAAGCTCGTCTTGTTGCAAAAGGGTACACACAAACGTATGGACTTGATTATGAAGAAACTTTTGCACCTGTGGCTAAAATGAATTCAGTGAGAGTGTTGATATCATGTGCAGCCAATCTAGGATGGAATTTGCACCAATTAGATGTAAAAAAAATGCATTTCTACATGGAGATCTTTTAGAGGAAATTTATATGCATATTCCACCTGGTTTTGAAACTGAGCAGACAAAGAATAAATTTCTAAGGTTTCACAGATCCTTATATGGTCTGTAGCAATCACCCAGAGCTTGGTTTGATCTATTTAGAAAATCCATACTTCATATTGGTTACAATCAAAGTAATGCTGATCATACTTTGTTTTATACACATAATCAAGGAAAGCTAGTCATATTGATTGTTTATGTTGATGACATCGTTATTACAGGAGATGACACTAAAGAAATAGATCATTTGAAGACTCATCTCGGAAAGGAATTCAAGATCAAGGACTTGGGACAGTTAAGATTCTTTCTTGGAATTGAAGTGTCACGAAGTTCAAAGGGTATTTATCTCTCTCAGAGAAAATATGTTCTGGATTTATTATCAGAAACAGGGTTGTCAAATTGCCGTCCTGCCTCTACTCCAATTGAACAAAACCACAAACTGGTTAGTGAAGCTGGATCACCAGTGGACAAAGAACGTTATCAAAGGTTAGTTGGGCGGCTAATTTATCTCTCGCATACTCGTCCTGACATTGCATTTGCAGTAACTGTTGTCAGCCAATTCATGCATGATCCACGCTCTCGTCATTTGGATGCTGTAACTAGAATCATTCGTTATCTGAAGGGATGTTCTGGAAAAGGTTTATTATTTAATTCACATCAAAACTTGCAAATAGAATGTTATACTGATGCGGACTGGGCAGGATCGGTTGATGACAGAAGATCAACATCTGGATACTGTACTTTTGTAGGAGGAAATTTGGTTTCATGGCGTAGTAAGAAACAAAGTGTAGTTGCGAGGTCGACTGCAGAAGCAGAATTTCGAGCAATGGCACATGGAATATGTGAGATATTATGGCTGTGAATTCTGTTATCAGAGTTAAGGTTGTTTCGATCAAAACCTTTGATGTTGTACTGTGATAATAAGGCTGCACTTGATATTGCTCATAATCCTGTGCAGCATGATAGAACAAAACATGTGGAGATTGACCGACACTTCATCAAGGAGAAATTGGATCAAGGCATCATTTGTATGCCCTATGTAAATTCTGCAAATCAGTTAGCTGATATCTTAACAAAGGGCCTTCCAGATAAGTTGTTTTATAGTTTGTGTAGCAAGATGGGATTATATGATGCATTTGCCCCATCTTGAGGGGGAGTGTTGAAGGATATGCAGTTGTAAATGTAATGAATTTAAGGGGTGAAAATGTAAAGTTGTAGAATAGGCGGTATAGATCGGGAAGGAACCAGAGTGTTCGTGTGTGTGAGTAAAAGGGAAAAATACATGAGAACTGCGCGTGGCGCAGTGGTAAGGGATGCTAGTGAGCTCCCTGTCGACCCAGGTTCGATCCCCGGATCGAATTATGGGTATCTCTCCTGGGGGCACTGTTCATTTGAATAGTGCGGAGCGGTACTGTTCTCGGTGAACAGTATTTCGACAATAAAGTGCCTCCCGTTCGCCTGTACACCACATGAGGGAAAAAATCATATACCAGGCTTACTCTTTTAGATACAAGACCAAAAGGCCCAACGTTAAATTAATAACGCCAAACGGCGACATGGATACAAAGTGCTGAACCCAGCTTACACCAACGAACTACACACACCCACACAAGAAACAGGAGAACCGAAGAAACTCCGGCGAGGCAGACACCACCTAAGAACTACTCCGATGAGACTGAGAACTAGCAGGGCGGGTAAAGGTGTTGGGCCGAAGCTCGCCCTCGAGAACAGACCGGCACACCGACACACGCTGCACACCGTCAACACGGGCAAAGTCGTCGGGCCGAAGCTCACCCTAGAGCCAAGGCCGGCTCACCAACACACACTGCACACCGCCGAGACACTCGCAGACGTCAACCGCAACAGCCAACAGGGGATCACCAGCTCGCTGAGGCACACCAGGTTCATCCAACAAGACACACCGGGAGTGTAGATCAAGATACAAGCTTTGCCGGAGGTAACCAACCTCCGGAGAGCTGCCCACCGTAAGCTCCAAGGCGGCGTCTTCAAGAAGAGCACGACGCAAAGCGCCGCCACCGCCCGATGCAAAGATCTTGGGTTTTCACCCGGAGCACGTAGGAGGGGAGAGGAACACCACAACGACAACAATAACTCTCACGATCTGCTGTAGGCTGCAGCCTGCAGCTGGCCATGGCATCGCGCTGCTGGCCGTGACCTGACAATGGCATCTCCATTACATGCACGCGTCTAGTTAGCTACTAGCTCTCCTAGCTGGCTGCGAAAACCTTATCCCACAAACTGAGGAGGAAAAGGACCGGAGTAAAAGAGCACCAGCTCCAGGATCTCTGAGGAGCGCAGGGCAGAGCAGAGCAGAGAGCGGCGACGCTCTGATCCACCGCCAGCAAGAGGGGAGAGGAACACCACAACGACAACAATAACTCTCACGATCTGCTGTAGGCTGCAGCCTGCAGCTGGCCATGGCATCGCGCTGCTGGCCGTGACCTGACAATGGCATCTCCATTACATGCACGCGTCTAGTTAGCTACTAGCTCTCCTAGCTGGCTGCGAAAACCTTATCCCACAAACTGAGGAGGAAAAGGACCGGAGTAAAAGAGCACCAGCTCCAGGATCTCTGAGGAGCGCAGGGCAGAGCAGAGCAGAGAGCGGCGACGCTCTGATCCACCGCCAGCAAGAGGAAGAGCGCTGAAGAACCACAGCCCTCTCCGTCCGCCTGCCATTTTGCTGCCGGGCTGACGTCGCGCGATCGATCCAATGCGTGCAGCTCGGCGACGGGGCAAGCTGCGGAGCGCGGCGGCTTGCTTCTTCTTCCTGTTGCACCTGCTCGTGCTTGCCATGTCCCAAGGTGAACTGCTGATCAAGAACTCATTTGATACAAGGCCAAAGGCCCGACGTTAAATTAATAACGCCCCGAACGGCGACAAGGGTACAAGGTACTTAACCCAGCTTACAACAACGAACCGCACGCACACACAAAGGACAGCCGAAGAAACACCAGCGAGGTCGGCGCCACCTACGAACTACTCCGAAGACGCTGTGAACTAGCAGGACGGGCAAAACTGCTGGGCCGAAGCTCGCCGTCGGGGGGGGAGACCGGCACACCGACACACGCTGCACACCGTCAACACGGGCAACGTCGTCGGGCCGAACTCACGGCCAAGACCGGCACACCAACAAGCACTGCACACCGTCGAGACCTGCACAGCTTCCGAAGAGACAGCCAACAGGGGAGCAACCTCTCGCTGAGACACCAAGGAGTCCACGCACCGCGAAAGCAGAACAAGTCACAAGCTTTGCCGGAGGAAGCAAACCTCCAGAGAGCTACCCGTGAGCTCCAAGACGGCGTCTTCAAGAAGATAACGACGCAAAGCGCCGCCGCCGCCCGATCCGAGAATCTTGGGTTTTCACCCGGAGCACATAGGAGGGGAGAACAACCACAACGGCGCCTTCAAGAAGGGGACGACGTCAAAGACGCCGCCGCCGCGGCCCTGGACAAACGTCCTGGGCGAGGGTTTCCCCTTGGTATGGTCTCAACACCTCCCACACAGGGGTAGGAAAGCCGACAAGACGACCACCACACCACTGCCACGGGGCACAGCTCACCGAACCCCACGCCGTCCACACGGCCGTGGTTCCGGCAGCACCAGAGTCACGGGCTCGCCCGCCAACCCACACGACTCCCACCTTCCAGGGCCGCCGCCCCGGCGTACCAGCACTGCACCGAAAGAACTGAAACGAAGGACGAGAGACGTCAATCGGACCGCAGCAAGGCGGCATCGAGCCTTCAGCGGGGACCCAACTCGCCGACCGGCGGCCTGCAGCCCCCATGGCTACAGGCGAGGTCGGAACTGTAGTGCCGGATGGGCTCGAGAGGGCCCGGGCCCCCTGGCCCGGCCCGGGTCGAGGCGGCCACGGCCGCACTGCCCACCACACCCCCGGAAACCACGCTTAGCCGGCGAGCAGCAGCGCCACCGCCGGCCAGGCTTGCCGCGGAGACCACGAAGCC
Organism: Poa pratensis; assembly: GCA_947311845.1. Classification (NCBI taxonomy): domain Eukaryota; kingdom Viridiplantae; phylum Streptophyta; class Magnoliopsida; order Poales; family Poaceae; genus Poa; species Poa pratensis. Next base: position 17,949,472 of record CAMZMU010000110.1, read on the forward strand.
CAGCACCGCCGTCTTCATCTTCACGCAGCCCTGCCGGGCCGAGCTCGCGCCGCTCGCTGCTGCAACCGTGCCAGGGGACGCCGCCGCCGCCGCGAGCTCGCGGATGGACGCGCAGCCACCACGCCGTCGCTCGGCGACCGCGCCGTCGCGCCCCACACCAGCGCGAGGCCCCGCCGGCAGAAGCGGCCCGCGCCGCCACCACCGCACGAGGGGAGAGGAGGCCCCGCCGCCGCCAGCGCCGCGCGGGATTAACCCGGCGACGCCCTCCGGCGGCGGCGAGGGAAGGGGGACGGAGGGGCGGGGGCCTGGCGGCGGAAAGCTAGGGTTCCCCCCTTGCCGCTCGCGGGAGCGGCTCGGGAGGGGAAAAGGGGAGACTCCTGGATCAAGAACTCATCACGCGTTCCTTTCACTTCGCTTCCTGTTATTCTCTGATGCTGCGTCGATTTCTCATCGATCTCTGCATGCACGCACGCATGGATGCAGGCGACCACCAGAGGCTGGTGCGCGCCGAGGAGCACCCATCGCCGGTAGGTACATCGATGAGACGAGGAGGGGAGGAGCAGCGGCTGAGCAGGGTGGGGTCCAGGCCGCCATGCTGCGTGTGCCGGCGCAGGTGCGGCGGCTGCGCGCCGTGCAAAGCCGTGCAGGTGCGCGCCGGAGTCGGCATCGCGCGACCGCTGTGCGCTAACTACGAGCCCGTCAGGTGGAAGTGCAAGTGCGGGGACGCCGTCTTCGACCCATGACCATTTGATAGCAGTGGCGGAGCCAGGAATTGAGACGAGGGGGGACGAACACATGCGGTAAAAATAATAGACACAAAAATAATAATGGCTGCTCATTTTCTGCCCCAATTTTTGTTTTAGGAAAATGATGGCCAATCAACCGATTGGGGCATCTACCCATCTTAGGAGTACCATATTCATCAATTGGTCTCCAAATTTCTTCACCCGCTTGCGATTTCTTGACGATTCTGTCGTCGGTAATGTTTGAAATGTTGCCTTGTCTTCTAGTGCCTCTTTCTCCCATCTCGGCTGCTAGAGCTATTCGCATCTATCGCTGACAGCACGCGGTGTCGACCGAGAGGAGGCACACATCAATGACCGAGAGGAGGTGCATGTCGGTTGCGGAGAGGAGGCGTACGCGTGCACCAGTGCAGCATAGATGAGATATGGGAAGAGAGGAGGTGCAACATGTTTATTTATTTTTTTGAATTCGCTAACATTTTTTTAACTTTTGCGAACATTTTTTAAACTCGTGAAAAATTTGTTTGACTTTTATGAACATTTTTCAAATCATGTGAATTTGTTTTCTTAACTCTCAAAATATACTTCGTGTGATTTATAAAACCAAAAGGTAATTGAAAACTAGATAGGTACAAAAAAGAAAATAAAGAAAGGAAGAAAGGCTAGGTCGAGGGTCGTCCTTTTTTTTTTGAGGTCATGCTTGTCCCGTGGTCTGGCACTCTGGCTGACTAGAAATATTGGTCCAATAAGGCCCATCCCCAACGTCAGCGTTCAGGAAACTGTTCGTCAAAAACAACTCGATCCACTGCCCCCATGCTTCTGTTCAGGAAACTGTTCGTCAAAAACAACTCGATCCACTGCCCCCATGCTTCTGCAGCGAAGCTAATGGCGCAGCCGCCTCAGGAGGCTGAAAAGGGGTGCATGCTCTGCCCAAGGGGAGCCGGGGCGGCCGCCCCTCCTCGCCCCCCTACTGGCGCCGCCCCTGTTTGATAGGTGACGATGTTTGGCAATTGGCATCGCCACCTATTGTAAAGTAGAATAAAATCTGCATGTTGATAAATTTGACCAAGTACGAGATCGCTTTGTACGCTGCTACGTCGTGGTCGACCACGATCTGGCTTATAGCGAGCTCACCCTGTCAGACCGTATACGGAAAGAAAGGATTCGCTGGAAAAGGAAAGCCCACGTGCGATTCGCTGGTTTTGGGGCGGTCTCAGCCTCAGGGCGCGCGCCTCAGGTGCCGTTTTGGCGGGACCCTTCCGCATCGCTACTCCATAGCCGCCGCTGGAGGAACGCTAGCTCCCCCAAACATCCCAGCAATTTACATCCTGCAAAAAAAGCATCCGCCTTCTTTCCTCCCTCCGCACCTATCTCCAATGTTGGAAGAACAAATCCCCATCACAGATCGCACATTACATCCCCATCAAAGAATTCTCTCCAAAAATGATCTGAAGGTTCAGCAAAGTACACAGATCCTACGAATTACATCTCCAAAAGTATCTGAAGGTTCAACAAAGTAGAAGATTCCAACAGATGTAAGGTTTTCCCCATAAGCTCTTTTCCCCACCACCATCGACATGCTCCTATCTTAGATCCTGCAAAATGATATAGACAGATGTTCTTGTCAAATCCTATGTTGTAGTGTCTGAAACATGTTCTATGTAAAAACAATATAGTAAGGTCCTGGGATCTTCGATGTAAAGTTACAACATGAGGAATTGCTTGCCAAAAATAAGTTGCAAGTTTAGTTGTAAAAAAAGTTACTTTTTCAATTTACAATATGTGAATTTCAGTAGTTGGTGCTTGAGAATAATTTGTTTACAACATGTGCAGACCAAGAATTTGAAAGTTTACAATATGTACTTACTTGGGATCACATGGGATTGCAGGTGATCATAAAAAGTAAAATTACAGGAACTAAGAACTTTACATGTGGTTACTTCTCATCTAGATGACTAGAAAGATCCCACAAACCTACTTTTGAAAAATGACAAGGGACTGTTATACTGAAACTACTGGAAAAAATGTAAGTTGGTCACAAATAGATTGCATGTGATCAGAAAAAAATAATTTTTGCATCAAACTAAAGATCTTTATTTGGATTCCATTGACACAATATGTGCGGTGCTTTCATTAACAAAGTTTGTACCTCTAAAGAAAACTTACATTTTTCTCAATATGGAACTTGTCAAAGAATTGCTGACCAATAATTTGATAGTTTCCAAGATGTAGTTACTTGGGATCACATGGGATTGCAAGTGATCATAAAAAGTAAATTTGCAGGAACTAAAAGCTTTACATGTAGTTACTTTTCATCTAGGTGACTAGAAAAACATCCCACAAACCTACTACTGAAAAAATGTAAGCATGAAATAAATAGATCGCATGAGATCAGAAAAGGTAATTTTTGCAGCAACTAAAGAAATTTATTTGGATTCCATTGACACAATAATTATGTTATGCTTTCATTAACAAAAGTTTGCACCTCCAGAAAAAAATTACTACCTCCGATCCGTAAAAATTGTCGTAGGTTGTATAGTAACTTTGTAGTTTGTACTGACACTGCGCTCTTTTCGCAACATTTAAAGTGGACTTGAGGGAGTACATTTTTTCTCCATATGAAACTGCTGGAGTAACAAGAATTTCTTGACCCTACATTTCAATGTCACTAAAAGAGAAATAATATGCTAGCAGAAAGCATTACCAGTAGTAAAAAAAATGAGAAAACTATCTGTTGTACATAAATAGATGAAGGAGAAAAAATGGATGCTAACACGTTGCTAGTTAATCATTTTCATCTTTTATTTGGTCGATTGAAAGAAGAATTTGAACATCATAGTTTGTTTCCCTCTACTGTAGGGTACACAGCAGATGGATGCTGGAGGTTTTGTTGGATTTGATCTTAACCATCCCCCTGAAGATGATGTCTGGTGACTTGCATGGTACAGAGGCAGCCAATGCAATTGATCCGCACGGTGTTGATGTGGATATAAATTTTGACACAGCAGAAAGTGGTAGCGATGGTGAAGTACAGTCAACACCACAAGGTTTTGTTCCCAAAACTCCATACATTGGCATGCTGTTTGATTCACCAGAGGCGCACCACTGCTATGTTACAATCGATATGTTAATCATGTAGAGTTTTCCGTCTGGATGAGCTCATCTCCTAGACTCTTCCACGTAAGCATTTTTCTATGTACGATGAAAAAGGGAAAATAACAATTACAACTGATCATGCACATAAACAAAAAGAGAGAATCACAAAAGAAAGAATTGTCCAACTACCTTTTAATAACATTCTAATGATAGCATTGTGATTTTCATCTATGATAACACTTACTAATACGTGGCAGACGTAATAACACTTAGGACCTTGACAGCTAAAAATATAGCAAAAATTTTACATGTCTGTTAATTAGTTAATTCATGTGAGCTAGCACGTATTACATCTGTCGCTAACGGTTAGGTGTCATAATCAAACCTACAAACTTACATATGGAGTAATCACACGAAACAAAGTTACAAACTTGAGGTACATGTACTTAATTAGAATCTACTGTAAGTACCACCATCAGATGTAATACAAGTTAATTTAACAAAAACGTGCACCTGATGGTGCTTACATACTAGTAAAAATTCTAACATCGTTACATTTGATGATGCTAATTAGATCATCCTACTAAGTGTCACCTAGTAAGTTTACATGAGTATTTTTACAGCATCCTAGTAAGATTTGTACACCTGATGATGATACTTAATTTGAAAAACATGTTTATATTAGTTATATTACAAAAAAGTTACAACTACTTATTTTAGTTACAGGTGAATGTACAAAACACTCCTAATAACGAATTTCCAGCTGATATTCTTGAATGTTAATTTACATCTGATCCATTACGATTCTAGAAAAATAGATAGATGTGGGGTTTACACATCTAACAAAAACAGTAAATAGCTACATCTATCAAACTGTGAGTGAATTAGACAAACTAAAATCCATCTTACATCTGCTACTCACCTTCTGATTATGCAAAATTTTAACTCTACTTCTGAACAAATAAAAGTAAATTACTTCTACCATTTTGTGAGTGAATTATACGAACTAAATTTCCATCTTACATCTACTGCTAAACCTCTTAGTATGCAGAGTTACATGTAGCTCTGAACAATAAAAAAGAATTTACACCTACTAAAATTGCGAATTAATTAGATGAACAAAATCCAAATTACACCTGCTGCTCCAAAAACAATTGGATTGAATCTGCAAAGTTACTTTCTGGTATATCATCCTGCTTCATGTAGATGATACTGCTAAATAGGCCACTAGCTTGGATGAATTTGCTTGCTTAATTAGTGTACAGGCATGTGATTCTAACAAAAATGAAAAACTTAGTGCTCGGCTGCTTGCAATTTTGTCCGTAATCAGAGTGAATCGAATGATTACAAAGTCCCACTCCCATGCAACAGGAATCATCAGCAAAGCAGCTAGTGGCAACCAGGTAACAGCAGCGGCACATCATTGGCAAGCAGGTAAAAACAACAGCGACACAGAACTAGTAGGCAGTAGCAGCAGCAACAACTAGCTCACCTCGGACGGAGGTAGTCGGACGGAGCGGGCGGCTTGATGCGGGAGGCTGGGACGGCATAGACAGGTGGGGCGGCCGGCGGAATCGGGCAGCCCGGCGCGGACGGCGATATCCGGGCTCGGACCGATCGTTCGTGTCCTCTACCTCCCCGAACGCGCGCACCAGCGATTCGGGGTCTTCCTACTCCTTCACCTCCGCCTTGACGGACATCGGGGCGACGACGGCGCGGTCTGACGACCAGACACCATACGAGGGACGACGTATACAGGCAGCCGCCGCCTCCTGCAACTCCCCAGGCTGAGAGCCTCCCTGCCGCACGCCACCATACTCACAGCCGGAACCCACTGCTGCCGTGGAATCGTCGGAGAGGCACACGAATCGTCGGCGACGAATGAGCTTGCGGTCGGGTGCTGGAGAGAGCAGGACGAGAGGATATGGGGAATGGATTGGTCGCTGTCTGTCTATCACTCCATACGTCCGTGTCGTGTAGTAACGTGCTTTCTATGGCAGCTCGGGCCGTAGGATGAAGATCGCGCGACCAAGAGAGTGAGCTCGTTGTAAGCCAGATCAAGGTCGACCATTATTAAGAATTTGCGAATAAGCTTTTTTTTTTTGACTAATTTTGCGAATAAGCTTATCAGAGGTAGGAGTGTCGATCAGTCAACCGACTGAATCTAGACTACATTACTAAATACTCCCTCCGTTTTTAAATATAAGATGTTTTAGCTTTTGTCCACATGCACATGCACACAAATGTATGTAGACACATTTTTTGTGTGCATGTTCACTCATTTTAGTGTGGATATAGACAACATGTGTACCACCTAAAACATCTTATATTGAAAAACGGAGGGAGTAGGAGTTATGCGCACGTACGTCCCCTAAGGCGGCGGACCTAGGGTTTTCTGTCCTCCGGCGTCACCGTCGTGAGTATCACTGTTAGTTTCGACGATTGCTTCGCGCTGGTGTGGTCTCATCCCCGAGTGTGATCTCTCGTCTGTTGTCGCCGCTAGGGCTTTGTGTGGTTTCGCTGCTGCCGTCCTCCAATGTCGGGGCCGGAGGGTAGTTCAAAATCTGGAGCTGTGGAGGAGCCAAGCGCTCTGCTGGAAAGATTACATCTGGAAGAGCAAGAGCTGGACGATCTCATCTGGGAAGAAGAGGTAGATGCCCCCGCGGAAGGGTCGAAGTGGTTGTCCATTGCGCGAGTGCTCACGAGCAAATCCTTCAGCCAGGGAGCGCTGATCGCTGACATGAGAGCTGTATGGAACCCAGCGCAGCAGGTAACATGGAGAAGAATCAACGCCAACTTGTTCTCAATTCAGTTTCTGTGCTTAGAGGATTGGAACAAAGCTTTACACCAAGGACCATGGGAGTTCAGGGGCTTTGGGGCCCTGATTATCGCGGAATATGATGGGTTCTCCAATCCAGAAACAATCAAGTTAGACAGATTAGAAACGTGGAGTCAAATTCATAAACTCCCTGATGCGGTTTTGAAGAACGAGGGTTTTGTGAAAAAACATGGCTAAGAGGATCGGTGAGGTCCAGGAATTGCAGATTACTCTTCCAAGTGGGTTTATTGGACAGTTCATTAGGGTTCGGGTGAAGCTGGATGTTTCTCAGAAACCAACTCGTTTTGTGAGCTTTACTAGATCTGGGAAAACTGAGTTTTATCAAGTGAAATATGAAAAACTTCCTACTTTTTGCTATGCCTGTGGAAAGATGGGACATTGGTACCAAGAATGTGGCTCAGGTGAATTCAAAGAAGACAAACTCGAGTGGGGCTCCTTCATCCTTGCTCCAAGGAGAGGACGAGGTGTTGGTCGCGGTTCGGGACAAAGTGAGGTTCCCCGCGGTTGAGGCTCTTATCAGTTTGATCCAGCCAGAGGCAGGGGTAGAGCTGGGTTTGGTAGAGGCGATGGTGGAAGAGGGGCCGCGTTTGTTGACAGAGGGGACGGCAATTACATGCAGGAGAGTTGGAGATGGAATGCTCATAATCAACATAGTGCTGCTACAGAGGCCTTGAATAACAATAATCAGGTTCAGTCAGATGCTGTAATGTCTGACATTGCTCCATCTGCTAGGAAGAGGCTAATGATGGAACCAAGCCCAAATGATAATAGTAAGCTACTTTTGGCTCTTGTTCATGAGGAGCCGGCAGCTTCAAAAACTTCGGATCAGGTTGAGGCTGCTGATAAAAATAACTCTGATTCGTTGGCGACACCTCAGAAGAATTTGAATAAAAAGAAGCTTAAAGACAACTCTGGTGAAGCGGTGGACACACTTGAGATGGTTGATGAATTAGAAGCGGGCAAAAACTAACACGAAACCGAAGGTGGAGCTTTCTCCTCTTCAACAGGATCGGCGGGCTCCCGAGAGGGGTCCGTCCGGGCGCAATGAAAATATTATCTCTGAATTGTCAAGGGCTGGGCAATGCCCCAACAGTTCTGTCGCTTTTGGACCTTCAGAAGCGTTGTAATCCAGATGTGATGTTCTTGTCTGAGACTCATCTTGATGACTACCTGGCTGATTGCTTAAGAAGAAGACTGAAGATGGATTTAAAAATTGTGAATGCTAGTGACGGTAGAAGTGGTGGTGTCATTTTGTTTTGGAAGAAGGAAATCAATATCCAACAAATCCTCTCAGCTCCTTAATTCATTGATGTGAAGGTGATCGAGAGCCCTGGAAGAATATGGAGATTAACTGGAATTTATGGAGAACCCCGCTGGGAGGATAAATACAAGACTTGGGATAGAATGCGAGACTTGAAAAACAACTACGACCTTCCATGGGTTATCTTAGGTGACTTTGATGAAATTATGTTCTCCCATGAAAAAGAAGGTGGCAGACCGAGGCCGCAGGGCTTTATGCAAGCCTTCCGAGATGCCCTGATTGACTGCAATCTTGAAGATCTGAGCTTTACAGGTGAACCCTTTACCTGGAAACGTGGACAGTTAAGAGAAAGGCTTGACCGTGCTGTCGCTAATGGTACCTGGTCTATAATGCATCCAGGGGCTGTTCTACACCACCTTGATTTTATCAGATCAGATCACCGTCCTCTACTGCTCGACACAGATTTCCAAGCATTTTCTGTTCGTAGGCAGGGACCTAAAAGGTTTGAAGCGAAATGGCTTAAGGAGGAGGGTTTTAGGCAAGAAGTAGAACGGGCCTGGGAAGTTGCAGGGATTGCTACCTCGGGTGGTGTTCTTGCTAAAATGAACCATGTTCACACAACCTTTCATGACTGGGACGGTAGGGTCTTGAAGAGGCCTAAACAACGGATTCGTAAGGCTCAACGCTGCGCTGAATGGACCTATGTCAGCTGAAAATGATGCAAAAGCAAAAGAAAAGGCAAATTTAATTGAAATCCTCCTTGAACAGGAGGAGGTGCACTGGGCTCAGCGATCTAGAGCTAAATGGCTCTAACTTGGAGATCGCAACACATCCTTCTTCCATAATTTTGCTTCTGCTAGGTGATACGTCTCAAACGTATCTATAATTTCTGATGTTCCATGTTGATATTATACCAATTGTTACATGTTTTATATACACTTCATAGCATTTTTATGCATTTTTTGGGACTAACATATTAACAAGATGCCACAGTGCCTGTTCATGTTTTCTGCTGTTTTTGTATTCCAGAATAGCTAGTCTGGAAATATTCTCGGAATTGGACGAAACTTGGACAGAACCTCTTATTTTTCCAACTCAAAGACGGAGTCCAGAGGAGAGACGGAGGAGGGCCACGTGGCACCCACACCATGGGGCCGCACGGGCCCCCCTGCCGCGCCGTGGGGTGGTGTGGGGCCCTCGTGGCTCCGCAGCCACCGCCCTTTCGCCTATTTATTCTTCCCGACGCGGAAACCCTAAATACTCGAGCCATTACCCACGAAAAGTTCCAGAGACGCCGCCGCCGTCAACCCTAACGCGGGAGGGTTCAGAAGCTCTTCCCGGCACCCTGCCGGAGAGGGGAATCATCACCGGAGGGCTCTACATCACCATGCCTGCCTCCGGAGTGATGCGTGAGTAGTTCATCCTTGGACTACGGGTCCATGGTAGTAGCTAGATGGTTGTCTCTCCACTTTATGCTATCATGTTTAGATCTTGTGAGCTGCCTACATTGATCAAGATCATCTTATTGTAATGCTACATGTTGTGTTTGCTGGGATCCGATGAATATTGAATACTATGTCAAGTTGATTATCAATCTATCTTATATGTTACTTATGATCTTGCATGCTTTCCGTTACTAGTAGATGCTTTGGCCAAGTAGATGCTTGTAACTCCAAGAGTGAGTATTTATGCTAGATAGTGGGTTCATGCCTCCGGTAATCTGGGAGAGTGACAATAACTTCTAAGATTGTGGATGTGCTGTTGCCACTAGGGATTAAATAACCGATGCTTAGCTTAAGGGTGCGCCGTTAGGTCTAATGCATTTATTTACATTACGCACATTACTTAATGCAATTATCCGTTGCTTGCAACTTAATACCAACGGGGAACTCGGATGACAACCTGGCGGTGGATTATTAGTCATAGACGCTGTTGGATAACGGTCTATGTATTTTGTCGTAATGCCCACATGAATATCATAGTAATCATCATGTCATATATATGCATTGTTATGCGCTCAATATTTTGTCAATTGCCCAGCTGTAATTTGTTCACCCAGCATGTTAGTTATCTTTTATGGAGAGACACCACTAGTGAACTGTGGACCCCGGTCCATTCTTTTACACTGATAATACAACCAACTGCAAATATTGTTCCTTTTCATTCTCTGTAATTTACTACTGTTTTCCACACCATATGTTTAATCTTTTGTTTTCAGCAAGCCGGCGAGATTGACAATCTCACTGTTTCATTGGGGCAAAGTAGTTTGATTGTGTTGTGTGCAGGTTCCACGTCAGCGCGCCACTGACAACCTTCAGAAGTGTTTTCTTGCTCCTACTGGTTCGATTAAACCTTGGTTTCATACTGAGGGAAACTGCTGCTACACTGCTTCATACCTTCCTCTTGGGGTCTCCCAGCGAAATAAACCTTGGTTTCAATCAAGCTCTTTTTCTGGCGCCGTTGGCGGGGAGCAAGAGGATTTCTGCAAGGGGAGTTTCACGCTTCTAATCTCTTTACTTTGTTATTGTTTTGCTTAGTTTATTTTTATCTAGTCTTGTTTGCTTTTAATCATAAAAAACACACAAAAAATTAGTTTTCTGCATCTAGTTTATTTCGGTTTGTTATTATGTCTAGTTGTTTACTTGCTATCAATGGTTGGTCTCTCTGAAGCGAAATCTTATTGGCTAAGTGGGTTCACAGAGGAACAACAAAATTATTATAAGGAATACCGCTTATCTCAAAAAGGGAAATATTTATGGGAACAAATAAGTAGATTGAATTATTTTGCTAAAAACTTGTGCTCTACTTATGATGAATCCTACTCCTTTAATGAATCTTTATGTTGTAGAAGGCATAAACACCTCCCTTTCCAATGTGATTATAATGATAATGAAACCTTGGTTGCTTATGCTAAAGGAAACTATGACTTTGTTAATCTTGAACAAATTGAAGAATTTTTTGTTTTTAAGGGTGCCTATGAAATTGCTGGTTATATTCAAGATGATGATGCTCCTTATAGATCTGATACTTTTGATATGCTTCGATATTGGCTTGAGTATTATAATGATAATCCTTATATTACTGAATTTCTTGAGAAAAGACATCCTCAAAAAGAAGAGACCATTGTCTTGCAGGAACCTGTAGAAGAAGAAACTACTGCTGAAGCTGAAAGCTCATTGAATAAAAAAGAGGAGGAGAGTGATGAACAAAAGAAGGAAGAATGGATTAGCTACCCATGCCTACCTTCTAATGAGAGTAACTTTTTACCTCTTACATTATTTGATCACCCTCCATCCTTATCAAAGGAGGATGAATGTTATGTTCATGTGGATTCTCTTGAAATATTCCCTATGAGTAAAACTTGTGGAAATGAGTATGCTACTGTTATTTATGATAATCCATGCTATTTTATAAATCTTATGATAATCCTTTATTTGTGCGTAATTTCGAAATGCATGGTAATGAGAAAATTTGTTTAGAAAATGTTTTATGATAAAGCTCTAGATGATGGTCCTATATTGCTTGATAATATTATGTATTCTAATAATGAAAATGGGATTGGAGAGGTCTTGACTTTATCTAGATGGAGTCCTATACCTCTTGAGAATGATCAATCATCTTGTTATAAAATTGTTAAAAGTGGGTTTGAAAGTTTTAATCCCACTATTTTGGAACTTGATAAAAAGTATGTGTTTGTAGATCATAGATGCATGTAAAATGCATACATGAACTTTGCATTATTTTTACTTATATTCCAGTCATATTTGCATCATATAAGGGTTATATCACTGTTTTATAATGATTTTGGGAATATTTGATATGTTTCCTATTTTTTATGGAATTAACCCTGCGCGGGCAGAAAGCTCTATTTCTATATTTTAATGTTTCAGGGACCCAAACGACGTCCAAATGACCTGGAAATTTACGAGCATCATTTTTTGGAAGGAACAAGACCTGGGAGCGAAAGAAGCAAACAAGAAGAGGCCCGAGGGCCCAGATGAGTGGGCCCACGCGGCCCAAGTACCTGGCCGCGTGGGACCCCCCACTTAGGCCCTCGAGGCTCCGTTGCCGTCGATCTTTCCTCCACCGACTCCGTTTTGACCTAAAAACGCCTATAAAAATTATCCCCCGACGTTCTCTGGAAGGAGCGCCGCAGAAACACAGAAACACCGAAACAGAGACCTGGAGCTGCAGATTGGAGGGGGAAAACTCCGGCGGGGCGCTGCCGGCGTGGTCTCCATCTTCTCCAACGACTTCTCCACCGTCTCCATGATGAAGAGGGAGTAGTCCACCTCTGGACTATGGGTTTGTGGAAGTAACTTATGTATCTCTCTCTCTCTCGAGCTTCACTAATTAGTACCGTATGAGCTGCTGAACATGATTACGGTCATCTATGTAATACCTTTGTGGTGGATCTCTTTATGAGTTAATATATGTTTGAGATTGCAATGGTTTTGTTTCAGTTATGAAAGTAGATGCATATTATGTACCCCGTTCTTATTTACTTGTTATGATCAAGCATGTTTATGAGAGCGTGTGAGGGGAACGTGTGCATTAGTTGGAGTAACGGGGGTGGCTAGTGCAGTGAACGTGAGATAAAGTTCTGTGATCCACTTGGGTGTTTACCTTACTTTGTTGCCTCACTAGGGATAAAAAGAAATACCATGCTACCAGAGATGTGGGTGTGACCATTGCCACTACTCCATGACTAGATCTAGCATGTTCTTATTTTAACTTCATGTCATGATACTTATTGCTATACTCTGGGTTATCTTAATTATCGAGGTGTTATGATTTAGTTCACATCTTGGTGGAGTATAAGAGAGACTAATAACCAAAAGGTCTCTGTGTTAGGACGTGATGCCCATATAATTATAACTTGTCATTAAATTGTTGTGTTGCAATCTCATATGTCAACTCTAGTGTTCCATTGTCCACCACGTTATTAAAGAGAGAGTGCATTTGTGAAACCATGAACCCCGGTCCATTTTTAATCATAAGAAACATCTTTCCAACCACTTTTACCACTTTTCCATTTTCTGCCATTATTAAATCCGAAAATACAAAAAACACTGTTACATCTTGCATTCATTATTAAAAAAACCAAAAATATCATTTATCATTGCTACCACCATCCTTGCATATTTATTTACCACCATTGCATGTTTATTTCTTGTTTGCATTGCATATTATCTTGATATCATTCTAACACCTTGTGCTTGACAACCACTAGGTGAGGTTGAGGACCAAAACATTTACTTTGTTTTGTAGGTAACCAAAAGAAGGATAGGAAAGATAAATCTTCACTACTGATTCCCCGAGAGTTCGATATTAAACTCTCGAGTCACCCTCGTGGGAAAACACGTCTTCCACTTACTACACACTCTACACTTAGAGTCTCAACCTAACCCATTTACTTTTCACGCAGGTAACCACGCAAAGGGCTAGCAAGTGTTTTCTGGCGCCATTGTGGGGTAACTACGTTAAGGGCCATCAATCATGAAAAGCATGCTTTGTGTGATAGTTATATTGTTGAGTTTGTTCATGATGCTACTGAAAGTTATTATGAGAGAGGAAAATATGGTTGTAAAAGTTTTCAAGTTACTAAAACACCTCTCTTAATGTTGAAAGTTTTGAAGTTATATTTGTTTCATCTTTCTATGCTAGTTGCTTTATGCTTCAATAATTTATTTTGTTATAAGATTCCTTTGCATAGAAAGTGGGGTAGACTTAAATGTATTTGATATTTGCCTCTTGATGCTCTATTTTGTTTTTCAACTCTTATTCCAATGAGAGCATCATTAAAATCTTAAAGCCTAGCTAAAAGGCATTAAAGAAAGCGCTTTTGGGAGACACCCCAGTATCTTTTGTTTTCTTTTTGAATCAAGGAGTTGTTTACTTCTGTAACAATTCCTTTGTATCTTTATTTTATTGCATTGTTGTGCCAAGTATTGCCTCTAATAGGAAGATGATGCAAGATTTAGATTTCTGCGCAGGAACAGATTTCTGCTGTTCACCGTTTTAATTTTGTAAAATCACAGAAAAATTATTTAAATCTGCAAATTTTTGTGCGTGGTCGTCAGATATGTACGCATCTTTCGTTAGTTTATAGTTTTTCGATCTGAGCAACGTAAGTACCGCGAAAAAAATCGTCTTTGCGGACTGTTCTGTTTAGACAGATTTTGTCTTTTATTTTTCGCATTCTCTCTTTTACTAGTGTTGAGTGGAATTCTTTTTTAGGGGCAAGAGGTTCACATAACATCAGTGGCAGTAGCTAATGTTAAAAGTAACGATCATGTTTGTGTCCTTATAGAACATGTGAGTTTTTGATTGTGCACTAACCCTCTAATGAGAATTACTTTGAGTTTGGTGTGGCGGAAGTTTTCAAGGGTCAAGAGAGAAGGATGATATAATGTGGTTAAGAAGAGTGAAGAGCTTAAGCTTGGGGATGCTCCCATAGATCACCCCAGCATATTTCAAGAAGACTCAATCGCCTAAGCTTGGGGATGCCTTGGGCATCCCCATCTTCATCAGCAACTTATCAGTTCATCTCTAGTGAAACTATATTTTAATTCTTTCACATCATATTGCTTTACTTGGAGCGTCTGTGTGATTTTATTTCTTCACTTATACTTGTTGAGTATTCTTATCTAGCTATTGCTATGCTTTTAGCTCCTGTTTTGCATGCATCTCTTATTCAGAGCTGTTAGTTCTTTTAAAGAAAGTACTCTCTTGCTTCACTTATAATTGTTTGGAGAGTTTATGTTGAAATAAATTGATTGGTGTTTGGTTGGAACAGAAAATGTTGCATGTGGTAGATGGTATAATGGAAAAAGCTTACATATTCTTGTAGATCACTGTATTGGATAATTTGATACTTGTCAATTGTTTTGAGTTATCAAGTAGTTCATGTTTAAGCTTTTGTATCATGTAGTTAAAACCTATTAATGAAGAACTACCGTAAAGCTCGTTGAAATTTGGTTTGCATGATTGGTATCTCTAAGGTCTAGATATTTTCTAGTAAAAGGGTTTGGTTAACAAGGAAGACAGTGTAGAGTCTTATAATGCTTGCAATATGTTTTCATATAAGTCTTGCTGTGTCGGTTGATATCCTGTGTTTGCTTCAAATAACCTTGCTAGCCTAAACTCTGTACTGAGAGGGAATGCTTCTCGTGCATCCAAAACCTTGAGCCAAAATCCATGCCATCTGTGTCCACCATAACTACCTATATGTGGTATTTCCTTGCCATTCCAAGTAAATTTTTCATGTGCTACCTTTAAACTATTCAAACTTTATTACTCCTATTTTGTGTCAATGTTTACCAAGCTCATGAGGACGGGGTGGATGTCTTTATGTCAACTGTCAAACAGACTTTACCACCGGACTAGCGGCATATACATCCGCTTATCCATTAATTTTGCAAAAAGAGCTGGCAAATGGGGTGCCCAGTCCCAATTAATTACAACTTTAACCGCTTAATTCTCTTCACATTTTTGCCCTGATTTATCAGTCAAGCAATGACAAACAGTGAAATATCTGCATG
Organism: Poa pratensis; assembly: GCA_947311845.1. NCBI lineage: Eukaryota > Viridiplantae > Streptophyta > Magnoliopsida > Poales > Poaceae > Poa > Poa pratensis. The sequence goes on from CAMZMU010000110.1 coordinate 17,964,955, forward strand.
TGTAAACAAAAGAGAAAGAGGGATGATCTGCCTTGCTGGTAGAAATAACGTCCTTCATGGGAGCCGCTCTTAAAAGTCTGGTTGGCAGGGGTCATATTGTACTTTCCATTTTCTGATTCGTTGACAATTAACAAACACCTCTCAAAACTTATTTTTACTCTCTATATGATTTCAAAAACTTAAAAAGCTCTAGCACATGATTTAATCCCTGCTTCCCTCTGCGAAGGGCCTTTCTTTTACTTTTATGTTGAGTCAGTTTTCCTACTTCTTTCTATCTTAGAAGCAAACACTAGTGTCAACTTTGGTGCAACAATTTTTATATGCTTGTATATTGCACTTATTATATGCTTTGTGTTGACAAATATCCATGAGATATATATGTTGAAAGTTGAAAGCAATTGCTGAAACTTAAATCTTCCTTTGTGTTGGTTAAATACCTTTTACTTAGAATCTATTGCTTTATGAGTTAACTCTTATGCAAAACTCTTTGATGCTTGTCTCGAAAGTACTATTCATGAAAAGTTTTTGCTTATATGATTCAGTTGTTTGCTCATTATCTACTTGCTAGCAAACTATAGACCATTGACCTGGATCACTTCATTCATAACATGTGCTTTACAATATTATTTGATCAAGATTATGATTGTAGCATGTCACCTCAGAAATTATTTTGTTTTTATCGTTTTACCTACTCGAGGACGAGTAGAACTAAGCTTGGGGATGCTTGATACGTCTCAAACGTATCTATAATTTCTGATGTTCCATGTTGATATTATACCAATTGTTACATGTTTTATATACACTTCATAGCATTTTTATGCATTTTCTGGGACTAACCTATTAACAAGATGCCACAGTGCCAGTTCCTGTTTTCTGCTGTTTTTGTATTCCAGAAAAGCTAGTCTGGAAATATTCTCGGAATTGGACGAAACTTGGACAGAACCTCCTATTTTTCCAACACGAAGACGGAGTCCAGAGGAGAGACGGAGGAGGGCCACGTGGCACCCACACCATGGGGCCCGCGGCCCCCCCCCGCCGTGGGGTGGTGTGGGGCCCTCGTGGCTCCGCAGCCGCCGCCCTTTCGCCTATTTATTCTCCCGACGCGAAAACCCTAAATACCCGAGCCATTATCCACGAAAAGTTCCAGAGACGCCGCCGCCGTCAACCCTAGCTCGGGAGGGTTCAGAAGCTCTTCCCGGCACCCTGCCGGAGAGGGGAATCATCACCGGAGGGCTCTACATCACCATGCCTGCCTCCGGAGTGATGCGTGAGTAGTTCATCCTTGGACTACGGGTCCATGGCAGTAGCTAGATGGTTGTCTCTCCACTTTATGCTATCATGTTTAGATCTTGTGAGCTGCCTATCATGATCAAGATCATCTTATTGTAATGCTACATGTTGTGTTTGCTGGGATCCGATGAATATTGAATACTATGTCAAGTTGATTATCAATCTATCTTATATGTTATTTATGATCTTGCATGCTTTCCGTTACTAGTAGATGCTTTGGCCAAGTAGATGCTTGTAACTCCAAGAGTGAGTATTTATGCTAGATAGTGGGTTCATGCCTCCGGTAATCTGGGAGAGTGACAATAACTTCTAAGATTGTGGATGTGCTGTTGCCACTAGGGATAAAATAACCGATGCTTAGCTTAAGGGTGCGCCGTTAGGTCTAATGCATTTGTTTACATTACGCACATTACTTAATGCAATTATCCGTTGCTTGCAACTTAATACCAACGGGGAACTCGGATGACAACCTGGCGGTGGATTATTAGTCATAGACGCTGTTGGATAACGGTCTATGTATTTTGTCGTAATGCCCACATGAATATCATAGTAATCATCATGTCATATATATGCATTGTCATGCGCTCAATATTTTGTCAATTGCCCAGCTGTAATTTGTTCACCCAGCATGTTAGTTATCTTTTATGGAGAGACACCACTAGTGAACTGTGGACCCCGGTCCATTCTTTTACACTGATAATACAACCAACTGCAAACATTGTTCCTTTTCATTCTCTGCAATTTACTACTGTTTTCCACACCATACGTTTAATCCTTTGTTTTCAGCAAGCCGGTGAGATTGACAACCTCACTGTTTCGTTGGGGCAAAGTAGTTTGATTGTGTTGTGTGCAGGTTCCACGTCAGCGCGCCACTGACAACCTTCAGAAGTGATTTCTTGCTCCTACTGGTTCGATTAAACCTTGGTTTCATACTGAGGGAAACTGCTGCTACACTGCTTCATACCTTCCTCTTGGGGTCTCCCAGCGAACGTGTGATCCACGCAATCACTAGGCGCAAGAAAAAAAATATTAAAAGATTGCGAGATCCCAATGGCGACTGGGTGGAAGGTACAGAGCTTATAAAACCAATATTTTTTGATTATTTCTCTAACCTTTTCACTTCTGAGGTGCAAGCGACAGATCCCACTATGCTGGATAAAATACAGAGAACGGTCACGTCCGACATGAATGAAAAACTGCTTAAACCCTTCATGGCGGAAGAGGTAAAGAATGCTTGTTTCAGTATTGGGGATTTTAAGGCACCGGGACCAGATGGACTTCATGCTGTTTTTTACAAAAAGGTCTGGGGTATTTGTGGAGAAGAAATCACGACATAAATCTTGCAGGCTTTGAACTCTGGTGTTATTCCTGATGGTTGGAACGATACAACCGTGGTGCTAATACCAAAAGTGGATGATCCTGAGTTGGTCACCCAATTTCGCCCTATAAGCTTGTGTAACGTGATATACAAAATCATCTCTAAAATGCTCACCTTCAGACTCAAAGGAGTACTCCCTGATGTGGTTTCACCAATGCAGAGTGCTTTTGTCCCAGGGAGACTAATCACTGATAATGTCCTTGTTGCCTATGAATGTGTTCACTCTATTAAGAACAAGAGAGCTGGGAATTCAGGTTTCTGTGCAGTTAAGCTAGATACGCACAAAGCATACGATCGTGTTGAATGGGTTTTCCTGGAGAATATGATGAGCAGGCTTGGATTTGCCGACAGATGGATCACCTTGGTGATGGCTTGCGTCCAGTCGGTCAGGTACCAAGTTAGGTTTAATTCAGAAGATACATAGATGTTTGTCCCTACGAGAGGCCTCCGTCAGGGTGACCCTCTCTCTCCCTATCTGTTCCTTCTTTGTGCGGAGGGGTTATCTAGTCTTTTGTTGTTTGAAGAAGAGGTTGGTGGTATCAATGGGGTCAAGGTGTGCATGAATGCACCGTCAGTTTCACACCTTCTTTTCGCTAACGATTCCTTGATTCTCATGAAAGCAGATATGAACAATGCAACCTCCTTACAGCAAGTTCTGGATACTTACTGTGCGAATTCTGGACAGCTGGTGAGTTTAGCAAAATCGAGTATTTTCTTCTCTCCCAATACCCATGTTTTGATAAAAGCAGAGATTTGTGAAGCTCTCCATATTGATACGGAGGCAATATCTGATAAGTACTTAGGACTCCCTGCCATCGTGGGGGCTGATAGAAGTGACTGCTTTGTTCATTTCATTGAAAGAATAATCCAAAGAATTAATGGCTAGAAGGAAAAGATGTTATCTATCTGAGGAAAAGAAATTCTCCTCAAAGCTGTAGCGCAGGCTATTCCTGTTTATGCGATGTCTGTTTTCCAAATTCCCATAGGTGTCTGTAAGAGGATGATGGATGCCATTGCCCAATTCTGGTGGGGATACAATGAGAATAGTAATAACATGCACTGGCTAGCATGGTGGAAACTTTGCTACCCTAAAAATGAAGGAGGCATGGGTTTTCGGGATTTCCACTCATTCAACCTGGCTATGCTTGCTAAACAGATTTGGAGGCTTTTAAACGAACCTGATTCACTTTGTGCAAAAGTTTTAAGAGCAAAATACTATCCCACTGGTGACATCTTAAAAGCGGGGCCAAAAGCAGGCTCCTCCTTCACCTGGCAAAGTTTGCTAGCTGGTTTTGCTACCTTCAAAAGAGGTATGATTTGGAGGGTTGGCAACGGTGAAAAGATCAATATTTCGAACGATCCATGGATTCCTTCTAGTGAGAACGGCAAGGTCATATCTCCCAGGGGTACCACGGTTTTCACTAGGGTTTCAGAGCTCTTAAACCCCATTACGGGATCTTGGGACAAACAGTTGTTGACGGAAAATTTCTGCACCGCGGATGTGGGCAGGATCCTTCAAATTCCGGTTAACACTCAAAGTTTTGAGGATTTCATTGCTTGGAAACACACTGCACATGGCCGGTATACTGTCAGGTCGGGTTATCATCTTCAATGGAGACATCAATTTGGTCCTAGAGCGCATCAGCTAGCCTTACCGGGAGGTTCGGCCCTCAACCCCATTTGGAGTACGTTGTGGAAACTAAAAATTCCAAGCAAAGTAAAAAATCTTTGTATGGCGAGCGCTGCATGGAATTCTTCCCCTCAAGTGCATCTTAGCAAACCGTCACATTGGTACTAGTGCAGAATGTCCGATATGTAATCAAGGAGCCGAAGACATTCTCCATCTTTTGTTTCAGTGCCCCACAATAGACCAGGCAATGCATGCAGATAGAGCTGGATCAGCCGTGTTGGAATACCTCTTGCGAAGCAACAATAACTCAATGCCGGGGTTTGATTATATTGATCTGAAGGAAACGGTTTCTGTCGCATGCTGGTATCTGTGGTGGATTCGTCGACGAAGAACTCATGGTGAGGACGTTCCGCCTATACACAAATGTAGAACCTCCATTCTATCAATTACGGCAAATTCTGCCCGTGCGGGTGCAAAACATCAAGGAGGAGCCGAGGACAGATGGATTAGGCCAAACCCTCGACAGTTAAAAATTAATGTGGATGCCTCTTTCCACGAGGATGTCCATGAAGGTGCGATCGGGGTTGTTATCCGAGACTTCCTAGGTAATTTTGTTTCTGCAAAAAACATGCTTCCTGCCGTATGTTGCATCTTCATCTATGGCCGAGGCTTTGGCCATGAAAGAAGGCCTCTCCTCTGCTGTTAACAAGGGATGTAACAATGTTCTTGTGGAGTCTGACTCTTTGGAGACGGTAGAGGCTTGTACGGAGAAGAAGTTTGGTGGAATGAATCTGCGGTAATATTTGCTGATTGTGTGGACCTGGCATCGTCTATTGATATAGTTCAATTCAAGCACTGCCCGAGGGGAGCAAATCAGGTGGCTCATGAGCTTGCTAAATCAAGCTTTCTTTCTAGGAGTTCTTGTATTTGGGACGATGAGCCCCCTAGTTTGCTTTTAAGTGCAATCAAAATGATGTAACTATTGATACTCGGTGAGGCAGCAAGTTGTTGACGCACTCTTTTCCCTACCAGGGTACCTACGGGGACTGGAGAGTTTTTAATGAGGCGGTTTGCTGGCCTGTTATAAAGTGGTTGAAAATTAAAAAAAAGTTAATAGTAGGAGCAATTCCTTTTCTCGTCCGTCATTTCCTATTCAGCTATTCTCCTAAAAATTGCACAATGGTTTATGTTTGCCTGCGAGGTGTGGATAATGTGGGAAATTGCACAATGGTTTTAGTTTAAATTCTCCGAATTTGATAACCTTCGTATAAAAATATGCTAATATCTACAACATAAAAAATATGCTACTATCTACAACATAAAAATATGATATTGAAATTCTTTTATATCGAATTTAATAGGGCTAGTTGGTGTTGTAAACAGAGTGGGTCTGTATATTTTCAGACGCTCAGGGCAAAACTAGAACAAGGGACCCATAAAACCGGAAACCACAAATTCAGTCTGTTTGACCAATTCAAAAATCATATTTTGAAGTATGAAAAAATTCAAAAAACAATCCTGGATATATATATGATGCATTCCATCCGCGTGGAAAATCTCAGTTCAAAATAATTCTTATTTTGGGCTACACAAAAATAACAAAATCTGGCCGATTTGGGAGAGTTTGAGTTTTGCACGGTTCACTACTTCAAATGTCAGATTTTGTTATTTTTGTGCAGACCAAAATATAATATATTTCTTGTTGTGATTTTTCAAGTTGGTAGAATACAACATTATCTACCATTTTTTAGGATTTTGGGAAAAATCAAAATATGATTTTGAATTGTTCAAAATTAAGAGATCCATGTAGATCGGCCTCCATTTGTCCACACTCCCCTTAATAAAAACAATAAATAATACTTCATATATGTATATATACTCAGCTAAAAAGGAACATATTCCTGTTTAAGCTAAACAGGAACTTTCTGAACTTTCTCGTGAGTGCTAAGTGAACCTTCTCAGCCCTAGAGATGTGAACTTTCAGGCGGAACAACTGGTCCCCTGTTTTCGCGGGGCGAGTTTTTAACGCGATTTTCGAACCAGTTATTGGTTTGATACATGCGACATACCGTTGGATAGCCACGAAAATTGCGCAAATTTTTCGTCTTTACAGTTTTTTCAAATTCGTTACAGTTTTCAAACAATTTGGAATATACAAAACATAGTTTTCATGAACTTTTCCATTTTTGCACAGTATTTTCGGTCGCCATTTTCACATCCTTTGACGGAGTGACGCAAACGATATACCATTGTAAACCTAATGAATATGCGCAACTTTGTTATCTCTGTTAAATTTCCAATATTCATTGCGGATTAAGAGCAGATTTGAATATAGACGATTCTGTTTTCTTAACTATAATTTCGGCGGACAGTTTTTGGCAATTAATTTCAAACCGCTTATCTAAATTCAACAAATGATATGGCATTGGAAAGTTAATGAAAAGACACAACTTTATTATGTTAATTATTTTTCCAAATTCTGTACGGTTTAAAAGTAATTTGAAATTTACCGAAAACGTCAAAACACATCGTGAAGGAAAAGATTTTGAAATTTACATGGTTTTGGTACTGAGGTCGAGGGTGGTGGCAAGGAAGGGTCAAATTATCTCATTTAGTAGCTAATTGCATGTGGAGATGGTCGATTTGGACAAATAAAGCTTGCATGAATGATTTTTATGTGTAAAATTTCTGCCCCGGAAAAAACAGAGAAACGAACTGCTTCGAATATGGGTGTGAACTTTTTTTTACGTGTTAGTGAACTTTCAATCGCAGTGTATATTATGTTTTTGTTCACATACTTTTTTTTCCATAGTTTCTAAACCGCTTGTTGAAATAATACATATATTATACCGTTGAAAAGCTGTGAAAATTATCTATCTTTTTCATGTTAACCAATTTTGGAAATTACTTATGGTTTACGAGCAATTTTAAAGATAGTAAATTCTATCTTTTTCGAACTTCTACGTCTTTGCACTGTTTTTTGTTGGCGGAGACTTTAAATTTATATGCAATGACTTTTTAGACAATTTTGGAGTAGACTTTTGTTTATTAAGTGAACCTTTTTCTATAAGGCGAACTTACAAAATTCATCAAGTGAACTTTGTTTTACACGTCAATTAATTTAGATGTTTTTGTGAATAGAAAGTTAACTTTTTTCCTAAACTTTTTTCTAAATGAAGTGACTTTTTTCTGAACTACACATGAATTTTTTTCTGAACGAAGTGAACTTTTTTTCTGATCCAACTGAACTTTTTTCTGAACGAAGTGAACTTTTTTAACCGAACTTTGTTGAAAACATGACTAGCAAATCCTTTGAAAAGAATTACGGTTCAATGAGGAGAGGACAACTGCATCGACAAGTTATCTGAACTATGATTAGAAGATTAACAATGAACTACGATTTTTATTTCTTTCTAATTCTAATGAGTGAACTGTCCGGGGTTGAAGAGTGAACCTTTTTTTTGCAGCGTGAGCTTCAACTTTGGTTATTACAGTTTTTTCTAAAACGTTTTTCTAAACTTTTTTTATGAACGACGTGAACTTTTTTTCTGATTGAAGTGAACTTTTTTTTGAACTGCCAAAAAAAAATTGTAGACTTCTCAAGCAAAATTGTTTGAACGTATTTTTAAGTGAAATTATTTTACGAAGAACTTCTAAAATTTAATAAGTGAACTTTGTTTTACGAACACGTGAACCTTTTTTATCACTAATGAATTTTATGTTTTCGCATCAACACTCGCATCAACACTCACCAACTTGATTTCGTCTAGGAGCAGCAGCGACACCTACCGTCAGGCCTAGCGCTGTTACAGCCACGCCTGCTACTTGCTCCGCTCGGCGAGGTCTAGACGAGTGAGCATTGGAGCAGTCTGGCTCTGGATAGAGAAGACACACCCCTACGGCTGCCGTCCTCCTGTGGGGGCCATCGACAGTGATCCAAACTTTAAATAGTTGTGAACTGAACCTTTTTTTCAAACTGTTGTGAACTGAACTTTTGAACAATAGTTGACTGAATTTCCAAACAGCAGTTAACTGCACGAGCACCGTGTTCGAGTCGCGCCTAGGAGGTTCAGATTGGCTTCTTTGGGAGGTTCAGAGCAACGCAGGGGATGGGCGGCGGGTCAGGGTAGGTGGAAGGAACCGAGCACGCTCGTGGCCGGCCTCGGGGCATGACAATGGTGGATCTCCTCGATGGGGACGGCGCCGACGTGCAGGAGGTCGAGGTGGCCCGCCGGTGAGCCAGAAGGTCGAGGATGGCCTGCCGGCGACGCTGGAGGTCGGGGGCAGGAGGTCGAGGTGGCCCGCCGGCGAGCCAGGAGGTCGAGGATGGCCTGACGGCGACGCTGGAGGTCGGGGGCAGGAGGTCTGGGTGGCCCGCCGGCGCTGCGTCCTCGCTGGGGATGCGCTCGACCGGGAGGCTTGCGTGGGAGGATTCCTCGCCGGAGAAACGCGTGGGACGGCGTCCTCGCCTAGGATGCGCTCGCCGGGGAGGCGCGAGGGGCGGCGTCCACGAAGAAGGTGGTGTGGATTGGGGGAAACTCGCCGTTTCCGCCGCTGCTTCCCTCGCGTCGGCCGCCGCCGCCGCTCGCTTGGCCGCGCCGACCTACAAGAAGGTGCTCTTGCCCGGGGTCCCTCGCCGTTTCCGTCGCCGATCCCTCGCGTCGGCCGCGGCCGCCGCTCACTCGCCGGCGTCGGCAACGAAGAAGGTGGTGGGGATCGGGGGAAGTTTCTGCGGGTCGGGACGTGGGTCAGATGGACACATTTATTTGGTCCGAACGGGGGCTGGGTGGGGTTGCGAGTCGGGAACCTGTTCCTTCCCTAATTAGGTATAGTTCCTACTTAAGCTAAATAAGAATCTATTAAGGGAGGTTCCTGTTTAGTCCTGCCCTATATAATATATGCAATATAATGTTAGCGATAAACACTTAAAGTGCATCCAAAACCAATATTGATATAAAACAATTTATACATATTTTACTGACAACTTCTTATATTTATAGATTTAAAGTCATGCTATATCACGTCGACTCTGCCCGGAATCGTGTTGTCGTTGTGGATGGTGGACGGAGTATGTCTTCTTTCGGCAACTCGGCCTCTCGCCGTGGTCGCATGAGGATCGACAATAGGCCATCTCCATCTCTTGTCCACTGAACTACTCGCCGATATTTTTTATCCCTTTGTTTCCTTATACAAGTGGAAGGTGCGCACTCCCAACAAGCAGTCAAACAGTAGCGGAGCATGGGGAGGCAGGGAGCTCGTATTTGACGCATTTTGATTTTTGCATCGTAGAGCTTTTTTTTTTTAAACAGAGGCAAAAGCTTTGCCTCCCTATTTATTAAGCAGAAGGTGTCCAGTTTATTATGGAAGAAACCGGCCGAAAATCATACAACAACACAACACAACCCACGGGGCGAAGCCCCACAACCTCGAGAAACCACGACGCCGCACGACACGGCCACACACAGCCCAAGCTGCAGCAGGAAAGCCGCTCGCAGACCACGACCGGAACAACACGACACACACGCCGGTCCCGAGACCACGGACCACCCGAGCCGCCGGCTCCGTCGCCCAAGCAACCGAAGACGACACCCAAACACACCGGAGCCGCCGCTCCGGCACCCACACCGGCCCCGAGGCCGCGCACCGAACAGGTCGACTGGCAAGCCACCCAAGCGACCAAAACCGACACCACGAAAAGGGTCGCCACTCCGAACAACACTCCGACCCCAAGGCCGCGACCCAGCCTAGCCGACGAAGGAATCGCCGCTGACCACCGCAAACACCATCTTCTGCTTGACACTTCGACTGAAGCACAACTTCAAAGACGAGGCCCCCAAGAGTGATATCATCGTCCGATCACAAAGATCTAAGGTTTCCCCCGAAGTTGTTCTAGGAGGGGGAGGGGCGAGTGCTGCATCACAACGACGCCTCCGAGAAGGGAACGACGCCCACAGGCGTCGACGTCGTTGGCTCCAGCCACCACTGGAGACGGGGCTTTCGCCCGGATCAGCTCGCGAACCTCCACCCCAAGCCTCCACTGAACCTCCACCCCAAGCCTCCACCGAACTCGCCAGCCTCCGCCACTCCGACCACACGCCGACCCCGAGGTCGCGCTCCAGACTGGTCGAAGGCCCCGCTGCCCAAGCAGCCAAGGCCCGCACCACGAAGAACCGCCGCTCCGCCGACCACGCCGACCCCGAGGTCGCGCTCCACACTGGTCGATGGCTCCGCCGCCCAAGCAGCCAAAGCCCGCACCACAAAGAGCCGCCGCTCCGCCGCCGACACCGGCCCCGAGGCCGCGCCCCAGACTGGTCAACGGCTCTGCCACCCAAGTAGCCGAAACCCGCACCACAGGAAGCCGCTGCTCCGTCTACCACGTCGGCCCCGAGGCCGCACTCCTGAGCCGCCGCTCGAACTTCCACGCCGACCCCAAGGTCGCGCCCCTGCCTTGACGCACTTCGCCGCTGAACTCCACAGGCACCACTGCTTGGAGCGACAGACGGAACCACAAACGAGCTCGAGCACGAGCTCAAGCTGCCGAGCCGCAGCACCACTACTCCTCACGAAACCTCCCGCCCCAGCCGCAGCTCCGGGGCCGCCGCCGGCTTCCTCCTCCCCGACCAGCACCACCGACACCCGCACCGCCTATTGACGCCCAAAGGATGTGTTGTTTGGCCGAAGCCCATCTCGGCATGCATAGTCTTTGTCCTCTCCACCTCCAATCCTCTTCGCCGTCTCCCTCGATGCTGCCCGTCATTCTCACACCATCACCGCCGGCCGTGACCGCTTGCTCCCGCCTCCCGATACCGTGACGCATCGGCGCCCCACCCTGCTCAAGCCATTGCAACCCCTGTTTCACTGCCGCACCCGCTTCCTCCTAAACCCGCCCCCATTTTTCATTTGCGGCAAACCGCCTACACCCGAAACCCTAAGCGCCGGTGAGATCCCGCACCCGACACCCCTTCCCCCATCATAAGGTTCATCCTCACCTCCACCCTCGCTGCCGAGGCAAGCCATGTCGTCATCGGATACGGTGAGGTCCCTTCCTTGTCTCGCCGGTGACATCGCGGCCAACCGCGTTGTCCCCGACTCCGGCGATTTCTGTGTATTCTTTTGTGGTCGTCTTCCTCGTCTTGTGTCACCACCGACATAAAACGGCCAAACTCCAAAACAATGAGAGTGGGCGGAAGGGGTACATGTAGCTTTGATTTATTTATTTTAAAACAGATAACCGACACAATGAGTGTTAACTATGACTTGACCGGAGCATGGCACGAATATTTTCCATGAACGTTTTTCTCCAAAATCGTGGACATTTTTTCAAATCCAAAAGTATTTTTAAAGTTCATGAACATCATTTAAAAAATTTGTTAACATTTTTAAAAATTCATGAACATATTTGAAATCCACAAATATTCGAAGAATTTCATGAACAAAATTTTAAATTCATGAAAGTTTAAAAAATTCATACCATTTTATAAAATCCACAAATATTTTAAGAAATTCATGAACATCATTTTAAAATCCGTGAACATTTTTTCAAATTCATGAACAATTTTTAAAATTATAAATATTTTTGACCTTTTCAATTTATGCGAAAAGTTCTAAAATTTATGCCCATTCCAAATCTAGAAACCATTCTTGGTTTCAAATTTTTCTACGAAAACAATGGGAGGTCCTATACATCGCCGCAGCTAGTCGAGCCGCCTGCAGAGAGCGGATGTGGGGTGGCCCATTAAGACGGTTCTTTCTACTTTTCCTTTCATGTTTTATGTTTCCTTTTTTTTATGTATCTTTTTTCTTTTATATTTTTATTTCTGTTAGTTTTTCCTTTTAAATCATTGAAATTTTGAACATCATTCAAATTTAGAATATTTTTTAAATGTGCACATTTTTGCAAAAAAAAAATCAAATCTGAACAATTTTTAATTCTGAGCATTTCTGAAATTTGAACATTTTTAAACTAAACAATTTTCAATTCTGAAACATTTTTGAAATATGATCATGTTTTTAGAAATGAATAATTTTCAATTCTGAATAATTTTTATGTGATTTTTTTAATTCTGGAAAAATTCTTTTTTTTAAATTTGAATACTTTTAAAATCTAAAAGTTTTCAATTCAGAAACTTTTTTGAAATTTTAATTTTTTAGAAAATGAACAATTTTCAATACTGGGCATTTTCAAAATCATAAAAGGTGAAAAATAAAAGTGAAAAATAAGGGAAAACATAAAAGAAAAAAGAGAAATCCGCCTGATGGCCGGCCCATCGTGAAACCCTTCAGGAGGCGCGACCTTTTGGCGCCGCTGGTGGACGATATATAGGATTTGCCGAAAACAATTAGCGGAATAATCAAAGCGAAGCATGCCGTGACCTTGTGGCGTTGGTGCTAGGAGATATATAGGATTTGCCGAAAACAATTAACGGAACGATCGGCGCGAAGCATGCATGTGCGAGTCATCTGGCTTGGCCCATTCTACGTGAGCTTCCACGCCGTAGTGGATGCTACAAGCGACATACATGAGCTTCCTCTTTTCTTAGACCTCCTATACAGCGCAGTACGGGGTAGCGATTCGCTCCCGCTTGTAGTGTGCGAGTGTTCCCCTATTGCCGCTCCGAATGCCGCCCACTAACTGGTAGTGTTATTGTTCTTCTTTTTATTTTTATTTTATTTTTATTTTTTATACTGTTTTTAAGTAAACAATAAAAAGAAATGAACATTTTTAAATTATGAACACTTTTAAAATCTGAACCATTTTCAAATCTGATTCATTTTCAAATCAGAACCATTTTCTAAAATGAATAATTTTCTGAATCTGAACAATTTTTAAATCTGAACCATTTTTAAATCTAAACAATTTTAAAAATGAATAATTTTCAAAATGTAAACAATTTTCAAAATTAACAATTTCCAAATCCAAACATTTCTTAAATTCGAACATTTTCAAATCTAAACAAATTTTAAATATGAACATTTTCAAAAAATAAAAAATAATGGAAAAGGCGGAAATTTGGATGAACCGAAAAATAAGAGCGCAAAATAAAAATAAAATAATAAAAATAAAAAACAACCCGAAAACCGAGGGAGAAACCGGCAAAAAACTGAAAATACAGAAGAAGCAGTGTAATCGGCCGGCCCATCCAAGGCACGCAGGAGCGATTCACTCCCGCGGTATGTCCTCTTTTCTGAGCGTCGACCAAAGCCTTCATGCTTCTTTTTAAGAAAAGAGACTGACAGGCAATATGAGGTGCGAACGCATTCTGCCGGTTTCCTAGATATTTAAAAAACTAGTCATGTACGTTCGTGACACGTTCAAACATCCCGCCAATCCATTAATAAATTGGAGTGATGAACTATGCAGCCCTACTCAACTTTCAAACGCCTGGGGCCCACCGTTAAATCCAAGATCCCGACCTGATGAACATGCTCCCTGACAAAACATCACTCGCCACAAATTCAGCAACTTGGTCTAGCACAAAGTGCTTACCCTCCCTGAAAAAGGTACTTATCCATAAATGTCAGATTTGATGAGACTGGGAGGACAGATAGCTGAAAGCTTTCAGATTAGCTTCCCTTGTTTATTCTCTTAAACAAGAGGAGAGAGAAGGTATACAAAGCCAAACCAATTTGTGCTTTTGCAGCATTTGTATAATAGGATTTGTATAAACTAGAGTGGCAACATATGAGCTCAAATGTGTATGTATGCAAATGTAGTCAAATAAATTTAAAATATGGCAACATAAAATCTGAAAAAATAGGAAACAAGTTGTACATATTTATTACAATAGAATGTTCATCGATAAAACACAATTCGAATGAAGCAAATCACAAAGTTTATGGAAATCTGAAAATACAAGACAAGCCAACTCATATGACGAATCCATATCATACCACTTCATCTACAGTTTGTATTACCAGACTCAAATTATATACTACGCCTACATGCAAACAAAGCCAAACAAAAAAAAAATAACCAAATTTACCTTATGGGCAATTTGACAAACACCTCACGGGCAGGTGGGAGACAAGTGGTGGCCGTGGATGAACTCGACCTCACGAGCTCGCCGGCCGGCGCGGATGCGTCCGGGAGCACCTGACGATGCCGGGAAACGGCGCGAGCTGCGCCTGTGGCTGACGGCAGGCCGGAGTCAGCTCACGGCGGCTGGGCAGGTCGCCACGGTGGCGCAGGTCGCCGCGGGGGCGGGGGCGGGGCAGGGAACGACGGCCGAGCGCCCCTGGGTACCGCGATGCGGCTTCCCTCACCGGCGACGGCGTCCGGCGGGCCGAATCGGTCGGCGGCTACGCGGGCATGCCGTAGTTCTATTCGGCGGCATTCGAGCTCGGCCGGCCGGGGAAAGATGGGGCGGGCAGCGCGGATGCTCGGGAAGCTCGTGGGAGGCGGCGGGGGAGGCGGTCGGGCGCTGGCCGACGCCGGTGACCTCGGACGGGAAGTTTCCGAGCAGAGCGGTTGGCTCTCGCGCGTCGTTTTTGGCCAGTTTGCAAATCGCCTATGGACTTTGCAAATATGCAAAGAGAGGGTGCAGTTTTAGCAAGCTTTACAAAAAAATTGGTGTGGGGACCAGTTATACAAATGCTGCTGGAGCCTGTTTTTTTGCCCCAATTTGTAAAAAAACAGTTTTTACAAATCTTGTAGAGTTTTACAAATGCTGCTGGAGATGCTCTAACTCACTACGCATCTAGTTGATGGCCTTGTTTGCGGGTGACAGTGAGCACGAGTTGGGGTAAACTTGATGTTGATGGCAATGTTCAGTTCAAATCTGAAGATTCTCTTCTGAACATGCTAATAGCAAGAAGATGCTCCTTTCAAAACCTATGTTTAGCATGATGCTCTCTCTTTTGAGTGAAACCAATTCTCTTTTATTCTTTTTGAGGTACCAAACCTTTTGTCACTCATGACATGCTTCCGTTTGATGCCCATTTGAAAACAAGTCTGAATGAACCGACGATGTGCACATGCAAGAGCTAGAATTATTAGTGAGAATAAGCTTCAACAGGACGGCCCCATCGTGCCCAGATGATGCCACGAAAGTAGAGCAGATGCGAGGATATCAGGCTACCAGCTAGGGCGATCAAGTGGTTATATAATGAGGACTTTTTAGTGCATTTTGTTGGAAGTACACGCTTTTAACCCTGCACAAGCCAGGTTTTGGTGAAGGATAAATCATGCATAGAGTAGGATATCAAAGTCTTATCTGATTGTGTGTTTTACTTTGGAATATTCCTTTTGGGAAGGGACTGGCAGAAGAAACGTAAGGTTCATAGGTGCAGTATCTGGCTTCTACCGGTTCTGTGATGATGGCCACTTTAGGTGTTGAAAATCATGATATGGTAATTTACAGCTATGCTTGAAACATAGTGTACGATCAATTGTCACTATAAACATAGTATAGAGGGAGATCAAAATTTTGGTGTATCTAAAATGTTTACCTTAAACTTTTGGAATAGATTAGAAATTGGCCAGCGATAAGAATCAGCCGGCAGGTATGGGGAGGTTATTAGCCGGCTCCCGAGCTGTCCGATCTGAATCTCATGCCTCCGGTCAATGCAACATTTTTGTACAACATCTCTTTACAACATTTTTTCATGAATATGTAAAACTTGGGGGAAAAAGTTACAACATTTTGAACACAATCTCGTAGCAAAATAATGTATGTAACAAATCCCCAAATCATTGTAGCCATATGTTGGAGAGTATGTCGCGTTGTCTGCAACATATAAAACCCGCACATCCAACATATGTGCTCAACGTAGACAACAACATAAAACACCTTTGCAACATTGGAAAAATCTTGTCGTAGCATATACCTAGAAATCAGTTCAGCATTTCACTAGTGCTTACACAATAAAAATATATACACTTGTAGCATTTCGAAACACGGAAACCTCAAATGGAGACCAAGCTACAGGGAGAACGTTATTTGAAAATTTTGAAAACTTGATTTTTTTTGTTTAAAAAAATTCAGAAAAAAAACCTAGATCAGATGTAGTCAACTATGTACAATACGAACGTGCAAAATCTCAATGTGACATACCTCATATTTTGGGCTCAGAAAAAAGACGAAACATATTTTTTTTGAAAGATTTGAAATTTGCAGTGTTCACGTCCCTACTCATTTGTCATTTTTGCTGAGGCTAGAATATATGATTTTTCACATTGAAATTTACACACTGGTAGAATAAATCATTGAGTGCATCCTGATATTTTTTGAATTTTTTAAAGCTTAAAAATTGTATTTTTCAATAATTTCGAAACGGGTACGTTGAGTTTGAGCTCCATATCGCCGCACTCTTTGAAACATCCCTTGCAACTTCTTAAAAGCCTCAAATAGTGACTTCCAAAGTCGGCCATGGAGGCACCCAATGGTTGATTCGAGCACACCCCACCGCACGCAGATCGAGTGTCTATCTGCTTACGGTTCATCCTCTTCTAGAGGTCAGGCCACTTGTATAGAACTCGCCGTCCATGGTGTCCATGACAAGCTCAGCCATCACCGCGTGCGGCGCGGGACGGTGACAACACACGGCAGAAGCTTGTCGTAACAATGGCAAGCATGGAGGAGTTACAATGCCCAAGCGAGCAGCAGTGGCAGCTAGTGCAGCACCATATCTCTTGTACTACAAGCAACACAGTTGATCGATTTCCACTCTCCCTTCCGGGTCCCTAGCGCGGGGGGGCTCCGGAGGGCTCCCAAACCCTAGCCAGCCGCCACCCAAAATCCGAGCGCCCCGGCCGCTGCCGACGATGGCGCCAAGCCGCCAAAGGTGGAGGGAGGAGAGCGCGCAGCACCACCTCCACCCCTTCGCGCGGAGAGGCGAGGATCTGGCCGAGCGCGTGGCGGCGCTGCCGTCTTCGGGCGGCGCAGGGCGCCACGATGGAGTGGTGGCGGCAGTGCTACGTGGCGGAGCACGGGGACAAGAAGAAGGCCACGAGGAGGTCCAGCGCCGGGAAGAGTGGCTCGCGGTGGCCGTGGTCCCAACCGGGCCCGATCTAGGCCGAAGGGTCGTAGCCGGTGTGTTTCCGGTGCGCCCGTGGTGCTGGTCGGTAGCCGTCGCAGGCGGCCGTTGCGGCAGGTTGGAGGAGGCCGATGCGTTGGCAGTTGGTGGTTTGTGTTGTGCTCCCTTGGTCCCGGCCGTGTGGGAGAGAATGCCGCTATCGTTGCCGGCAACGTTGCATCCTCCTGAAGGTGGTTCAGCAAGCGACGCGTTGCTGTGGGCGTGTCGACGCCCGTTGTGTGGGAGAGTTGGTGGGTGTTGGAGGGAGAGGAATATGCGTCGATGCGGTTGTTGCATCCTACACGAGAGATGTGAAAGGATCGAGTAGGTTGACTAGAGGGGGGTGAATAGGCAACTATAAATTTTCTTTTTCTTTTAATCAAATTAAGGCTTTGCTCAAATATAATTTCTCTAGATATGCAACTAGGTGAACAATCCTATATGATGAGCATATGACAGGCTAGCAATTATTCTAAACAAGATAAGCTAGCAATACAAGTAAAGGAAGGTAAAGAGATAACCACACGGTGACGCGGAGATGTTTACCGAAGTTCACTTCCCAAAGGAAGCTACGTCTTCGTTGGAGCGGTGCGGGGTCACAAGTGAGCCCCGAATAGCCTTGATATGGCACACCGTATCTCCCTCGTGTTATCCTGCAATGAGGAGTTACACGAGCCACTATATGATGCCCTCGAGGTCGGCAACAAACCTTTACAAGGATGAGGCACACTCCACAACCGAATTGGAGGCTCTCACCAAATTCCCGCGGCTCGCAAAGCCACAAGAATCACAAGGTCGGGGCACAACTCAACAACTCAATTGGAGGCTCCCGGCTAGTCCCCGTGGCTTCCAAAGCCACAAGAACGACCACGACCGTCTAGGGTTCCAACGAACCCAAGAGTAACAAGTTCCTCAAAGGAATGGATGGGGAAATCAAATCGCTTTGGTGGAAGTGTAGATCTAGGTCAACTCTCCCAAGTCCTAGAAGGACAAGGTGTTTGAGTGGGTAGGGAGAGAGATCTAGGAAGATGAAGCTTTCAACAATGGTGAGCAAAGATATTCTGGTCGGGTGCCTCTCTTGGAGAAGAAGGGCCCCCTTAAATAGGTCCACCGAAAAACTAGCCGTTTTGACAGAAAACGTGCAATCCGGAATGGATCTGTTTTTCACCCGGAATTCCGAACCATCCAGAATATTCCGGATGTCTACCAATCTGATTCCGGACCGATGGAGTACCAAATCGAGCTGTCCCGGAATCAGTTCGGAATGGTCCGGAAAATTCTGAACCACTCGGAATTCCGGACGAAAAACAACCCATCCGGAATAGGTACATTTTGGCTTGTTTTTCGATGGAACTATTTCCATATTTTTCCACCAAGGTTGTAGGAAGCTGAGGAGAGTGTATCTGGTATGTGTATGCAAAATATGATTTCCCCCAAACTTTCCAAAGAGTAACCCCTCTTGATAGTGTGGCTTCCCTATGACTCAATAGAATTAAATCTACGGGCCACCGTCTTCAACCTTCTTCATCATTTTGAGGGTCACTCAAGACCATGTGCATATCATCTATTGTACCTGTAGTACTTTGGCACACGGTAAGATCATCACTTATATTGTTAACAAACACACAAAACTAGATAAGGAGACAATGTCCTTTCAAGATGAATGGCCAGCAGGCGTTGCATCCCCGAGAAGACGAATGGTGTCGTGTTTGGTTTCATCCTTCCGTTCGTAGAAGAATGACAACGCAACGGGGGTGCATCCTCCGTCCAGGGGGTGACGCGGTTGCGAGGATGGAAGCACATCGAGCTTGCGGGGAGGTGCGGTTGGCCGTGGAGGCAGGGTAGTGGTTTGAGTTGTAGTCTGTTTCGATCCTGTGTTCGGGCTATGCAGGTGAGACTGCCAGCGCAAACCGTACTCCGGTTATGGCCGGAGTCATCGATGGTGGCGCCTATGGGTGTCGCTCCCTCGTTGGAGGCGTCGATGTAGTTGCTCCCACCTTTCATTTCTCGACGTGCTCCGGGGGAAACCCCTGATCTAATCTTCTAGATCGGACGATGGTGGCGCTTTTCGGCGTCGTGTTCCCTCTTGGGGGCATCGTCTTGGAGTTGGATCCGGCCAGAGGGATCTGTGGCTTTGTGTGTGTTGTATGCTGAAAGACATCATCCGTATGGTTTTTGGGTATGGTTTCCCTCATAAATTGTGAAAGGACAAGGATGTCGCCTAGAGGGGGGTGAATAGGCGATTTAAAACTTTTCCAGTTTAGGCTTGATAATTGCAGAATAAAACTAGATGTTTAAATTAACAAGCCAACAACCTAAATAAACTAGGTCACCTATGTGCACCAAGAACTTATGCTAAGCAAGACAAGCAACAAGGTGATAGCAATAAGAGATACTTCAAGCACGAAGGTTATCACAATGTAAAGTGCATAAGTAAAGAGCTCGGGTATAGAAATAACCGAGGCACGCGGAGACAACGATGTATTCCCGAGTTCCTCCTTTTTAGGAGAGTACGTTTCGTTGGAGGGGTGTGAGTTTCAAACTCAAGATGCCACAAATGGCCTCACCCTATTCTCCGATGAACCTTGCCCAAAATCTCGGTTCACCTTTCACTATTGATTTCCTTTTGGGCGGAAATCGAGTCCCTTACAACAATCTTGAGGCACAACCCACAAAAGGATTGGGAGCTCCCAAGTGGCCACAAAAGGCCTCAACCGCCACAAAAGGCATCTAGGGTCCAAAGACCCAAGAATAACAAGCTCACGAACTTTCACTTCCATGAATCCTCGTGGAGAGCACAAACCGATGCACAAAAGCATTGGCAAAAACACAAGAAGTGCTCAAGTCCTTCACTCTCAAATCCCACCAAAAGCAACTAATGCTTGTGGGGGGGAGAAAGAGGAAGAACAAAGAAGAACTCAATAAATGGAACTCCAAGATCAAGATCTACTAGGTTCCCCTCACTTAGAGGGGGAATGGATTGGTGGAATTGTAGATCTAGATCACCTCTCTCAAATTCCTCAAAGATATGCAAGAATCATGGGAGGAATTGAGAGAACTCAAAGCTTTGGAGGTCAACAATAGAGGATGAGAGAGAGTGCCAAAGCTTGGGAACCATTGGGGAAGAAGACCCCTTAAATAGGTCCCCACCAAATCCAACCGTTGGGGCATTTTTTTGCCAGAAATCGAGAGCCCGGCCTTGGGCCCGGCAAGGCCGGCCTGGAATCTTGGAGGCTAGCTGGGAGCAGCAAGGCCGGCCTTGACCCGGCCTTGGCCCGGCCTTGCGACACAGGAGGCTGACTGGGTGGCCGAGACGGCTGGCCTTGGCCCGGCCTTAGGCTGACGAGGGAGGCCGGCCAGGTGCCTGAGGGCCGGCCTTGAGCCCGGCCTAGGCTGGCCAACCAAAGACAAAGAGGAAAACAACAATAACTTTTTTAACCGAACTCCAAATCGAGCGAAACCAATTTTGTTGGAAAGGTAACAACAAGAGCTTTCCTAATATTAAGAACCATAAATAGAGTTAACCTAACACACATGGGAAGGTGTGGAACTTTCCTCACGGATAAACTGATAATATTTTCAACACGAAAATACAACAAGTTTTCCATCCGGATTCCGATTTCGATGATCTTGGGTTTGTTGGAATCGCAATGAAGAGCTTTACAAGATCATGTATAGAAACATCATAGTCCATCATGTGAGGAGGAGACCATAAGGAGAGAGTTTGGCCTCTGTTAGAAAAGACGCATCGGTAAAACCTCCAACATAAAAAACACAAGAAGATATTCATAAAATCCGTTTTTGATGAACTAGAGCTTGGTATGGAGATGAACACAAGCTCTAAATCCTCACATGGATAAAAGCCAAATAAGAACCAAGAAAAATGATATGCCAAATATGCAAAGGTTTGAGCTCTCCACAAAGATGCGATCAAGTTACTCACTTGAGAGCCCCTCTTGATAGAACGTCGTCTATCCTATAAACCGGTCTTCCACTAATACCAAGAGACCGGTAAAATAGAAAACCTATCAAGATCATACCTTTGCCTTGCACATTCCACTTGAGCTAGATGAAGACGATCTTGACTCCCTCAAGTTGGACCACCTTTCTTGATTGCGCTTTAGCTTGGTGAAGACTCACATATCGCTCCCCCATACACCAATATGGGAGAGCCTCTCTTAGGCACATCTTCACTTGACCATGATCTCCAAATGGGTGACAAGCTTGAAGCATAGGATTTCTTCGAGATGCTTCTCTTGAACTTGAACTTCATCTGCTTCTCTTGAATCTTGACACCAACACATGGTGTTCAAGCACTGCCAATGGACAAGTCCTACAAGGATAGCTCAATGCAACCATTAGTCCATAGAGATTGTCATTAATTACCAAAACCACACATGAGGGCTCATGCACTTTCAAATTGGACCAATCTTCTATCTATTCAATGAATTTAGTAGTGATCCTGCTAACATTCGAAAAAAAGCAATGGCAGCTAGTGAACGTCCAACGAGCCACGGTAAGTGGCAGGATCCAGACGAGTGAGGAAGGATTAGCAGGGGAGTTGTGGTAGTCAGCTCATGGGAATGATGCAAATCAAATCAATATTATTTCAAAATTTGTCTATTGTTTGAAGGAATTCTGATTTTTTTAAAGAATTTATGAGGTCCAATATATTTTAATGAATTTTAAACCATCTCTATACAACACAACTTGTACCTAACGGTGAAATTTCCTATCCTAAAAAGAGTGTCTAAAGTGATTGTTTAGTGTAACGTGAAAGGTCATGTGTGGATGGCATATTTTAAACCGAAATATTTTAGATTGATTCCTACACATGATTAAAACACATTAACACCTGCTATAGCTCCCATGAATTCAGAAAAAATTAACACAAACCACATTGAGAAATAGGGTTATCAAAATAATTAAACTCATCATCCTCCCCATAAGACACATTAATATACACGGGTGTACCTCCCTGTCGACGGGATCACAATCTCACACTGGAAGAAATTAATCCGTCTTAATAAGATAACGCTTGTGCACTGTTACCTTATTGGAGGCGTCGTTTTAGAAAACCTTTACACGCAGTAGAGGTGTCGTCAATGGTGGTGGTTTGCTCATGTTTTTGCGAGCCTCTGATCGCTCTGGCGGGGTCTCTTTCCTTTTTGTTTTTCCTTTTCGGCTGTGTGCCTCATTAATGGCTAGATTAGCTCTCGACACTTTTTTGCTGCAGAGGCATGGTGTGTTTGGTATCTTCATTTTTTTGAAAAGAATGCGGTAGGGGAAGCCCCTACAGCGATTTGTTTTTGAAATAATAAGAACCCAATTCTGCGTCGTGAGGACTTGAACCTGGGTGGCTGGTTTTCTCTCTTTTA
Source organism: Poa pratensis (assembly GCA_947311845.1). NCBI lineage: Eukaryota > Viridiplantae > Streptophyta > Magnoliopsida > Poales > Poaceae > Poa > Poa pratensis. Next base: position 17,987,645 of record CAMZMU010000110.1, read on the forward strand.
TCTCTCCTTCCCAGTGCACGTGGTTTCCTCTGCCAACATGTCCACTTTTTCTCTCCCTCCTCATAAGCATGTAATTTACTCTGCCAAGTATTGGTGCATGCAATAATTAATGAAAATGACTAAATAACTTTTTTAGTCCTAGCGAGAATTGGCCCTAAAAACCTTATAATCTCTAACAAGTGGAGTATTTCTATGGAGGTTCATAATAACACACGTGGCAACAATGCGACATGAATGGAGTGGAAGATGGAGGCGCAAAACAAGTGGAGCCAAAGAAAGAGATGAGATGTCGACTTGTAGAGAAGGATCTTGAATAAAATGCGACGTTATCTCCCCTGGGGAAAGGGTTGAGACCTACATATGTTTCCTTTTAAAAGTATTATCTTCCGTTGGAATGCACGGACACTTCTTTCAAACATGATATTAATATATTCCCTTATCGGAAAAAATAAGACACACATCGTTTCAAACATGTGATTAATTCTATACCCCACCTGATTTATGTCCATGAACATTGCTAAACCAGCATTTTTTTAGCATGTTTGTGACATGCCTAACATGTCCTTCTACACTCATTGGGCCATCGGCATGTGTTGCCGTCGTTGAGAGAACCGCGGAGTACGGGCCAATTGAAAGAACATTTCCATCCCTATTTAGTTTTGATATTTGTTAACAACACAATGAGCGCGGACTAACTAGTGTGCTAAAAGATTTGCATGTATATATCTTGAAAGCACTTATCTTGGTACTTCTATTGTTAAAAGGATAAGCGCGATTATATGGGTTTACTGCTGGTTTTCTGCTTAAGCCGGTAGTACCGGGTCAATGCTGGTAGTACCGCTCGGCTCCTGTTCGAGGAGCTGGGCATGCTCCGGCTTGAATTTGTACTGCCGGTAGTACCGGGATTTGGCCCTGTAGTACCGAGCTAGGTAGCTCGGTACTACCCTGCCAAGTACCGGAGCTAGTACCGCATAAGCCCAAACGCTTCTGGACTCGGCGTGTTTTGCTCGGAAGTTCACCCGGTAGTAGCCCGGTACTACCGGATGCAAAGTAGCACCGGGTCCTGCCAGCTGGTACTGTCGGGTGAGGCCTGCGGTTCGTGGCTGCGTGACAAGGTAGTCTGGTACTACCGACATCGGCCCGGTACTACCGGCCTGCACGTTTTCTGCCTCCAACGGCCACTTATGGAGGAGGAGTATATAAAGGGGTTTTCTTCCCCAAAGAAGAAAAGCTTCAAGAATTCTCTCTCCTCTCCATTAACGTAAGCGTCAAACTCCTAGATCTCCCAATCCCTCCACTCAATCGTGCTCATATTTCGAGAATCAAAGGAGAAGACCAAGATCTACATTCTCACCAAGGCGATTCGAATTTCCCCCTCATTCACTTGAGGGATTCGTGCCTAGGGTTTCCATTGGGAAAACCTAGGCCTTTGTTCTCACTTCTTGTGTTGTTTGAACAGATTGTGGTGATTTGGGAGCCTCCAATTCAGTTGTGGATGCGTGCCCCAAGATTGTTGTAAAGGCTCCGGTATCCGCCTTGAAGGTTATCGATCATGGAAGGTGAACCAATCCTTTGTGGTGCGGTTCATCGGAGAATAGGGTGAGGCCTTTGTGGCGTTGAGCAAGCCTGCTGCGAAGCTCACACCCCTCCAATGATACGTACTCCCCTAAAAGGGAGGAACTCGGAAATACATCCTTGTCTCCGTGTGCTTCATTTCGGTTACTTCTATCCTTGTTTTTTTATTTTTGATAATCTCTTCTATCCTTGTTTGCCTACTTGTATCTTGTGCTTGCTTGTCATATAGGTAAATTCACCTTAGTTGCATATCTAGAGAATTTACCTTTTGTGTCAAGCCTAATTTGGAAAATAATTAAAATTTTATGTAGCACATATTCACCCCCCCTCTAGGTGTCCATTTGATTCTTTCACCAATGACGGCTAGTGAGTCACCGGGCTTTGCCAAGAGTGTATACAGGGGCCTTATGTGAAGGTTGTTGTACATCAACACGGTTGACACGTTGATGACTAGAAGAAAAGCAGGCTTTTATCACGCCAATTTGTAATAGAAGGGTCTTTTTTCGTGGGTAAAACAGTTTTAACAACGAAATGTCGTGTTAATCGTGCTTCCCGATATTGTCATCCAAATTGTGTCCAGTTTGGGGGTGCTGCCCACAATGCCCCCCCCCCCCCCAAAAAGAGAATTCATTTGTTGATCTAGACAAGAGCATATGCATTTCATTCAATTCCTGTAACAGCCCGAAGTGGAAACCCTAAAAAACCCGTGTAAAATTTTCGCTTTTGTGTTCCTGGCATCATGGCATCCTTGCATCAAGTGTAACAATTGGAACCTTTAACTTGTCACTAGGGAATTGTCCTAGGGAAGTGTTGACGTTGCTAGGGAATTGTGGTTGTTGCTAGGGAATTGTGGAGGTTTGACAACATTTCAAAAACCAACTTGCCAAATGTACTTACACAAATTTCAAAACAACGAAGGCACTCAATCTTGCAAATAAAATTACTTCGACATCTCCTATTTGTCAAGGAGGTTCCAAGAGCTCCAAAACAATATTTTGAAATTGCTCTAAAAATATTAAAGGAGCAACAATTTTGAATTTAGCAAAATGCCATATCCCACCTTTCTAAACAAAATGGTCCAAACCATTTTATTTGGAGGCGCCAATTTTTGTGGAGCTCCCACATGATATGAAAAGGCCACCCAAATTTTCTCATATTTTTATAAAATGTTTTGGTGCCTCAATTAAATCAGAGAAACGCTACTGGTTTTAAAAGAAACAGAAAAGGGCTTCTTTGTAATTTGAGGAGGACCTATCTGTGATGGTAAAAAGGTTAGCGAGGGGGTTTTCGCAAAAATCCCTTCTTCCTCGCGCTGTAGCGACCGCAGCAGCGGCTGCCGCCGGACCAGCTCGAGCTCGCCGAGCTGCCGGGCCCCCTCTGCCCTCTCCCTGCCAGGAGAGCACGTCTCCACGACGCCCCCACCTCACCTGCTCTCCATTCCCGACCTAAATCGACCCCGTTCCCTCTCTCTTCCTCTCTGCTCGGCCGCACCGCCGCCGCCATTGCCGCGCACATCGCCGTCGACCTCCGCCTTCCCGAGCCCGGCCGAGCAGCGCAGGAGCTCCGCCGTCTCGCCTGCTTCCTCCCCACCAAGGGAATCGAGCCGGAGTTCCGCAAATCGCCGCCGCCGTCCCCGTTTCCGCCGCGGCCGTCCGAGCGCCGCCGCGGGCGAATCCCGCCGCCCTCCGTCCACCCCTGCCCTGCTGAGCACGGCCATGAGTCGAGGGTGAGCCCCACGTCCTTCTGAACCTCCTCTCCCTTCCCATTTCGCCGTAGCCTCGCCGGGGCAGCGTCGAGGTCGCCGTCGCTCCGTTCATCTCCACGTCGGATTTTCCGAACGAAGCCCAACCGGATTTTCCGATGGCTTCCAGTACGAGTTCGATTTTCTTCCTTAGCAGAATTCCATCCTCACCGGACGATCGGATATTCCGAGTTTGAAGAATTCGGATTTTCCGATTCATATCAGTACGAGGAAACCTTCTGTCCTTAGTCGTTTTCTCGAGTGAACAGTCGATCGGAATTTCCGATTCTGGAAATTTCGGAAATTCCGATTATGTCCAGCACAAAGAAAATTTTCCTGTTTCATTTAAATTCCTTTCTGTTTTGGATAATAATTTTGGGGTTGTTTAAAAATAACTTATTAAAAGGGACATAGCTAAAAGAGGGGTGTATAAATACAATAATGTTTATTTGGTTAATCAGAAAAACGCGAGTAATATACCAAAATGTCCGGGAAATTTGAACGAACTTTTAAAATATTGTCATGCATATTTGATCATCATTAAAGGGCTGCATTTTGTAGAAGCTAGGAGAAACACTAAGTTAAATATGGGGTTCTCCTATCCGGTTGAAGTATCTATGTTCTCGCACCCCATTTAAATTGTTAGAGAGCTATTAATAATAAGTCGGTGCATTTAAACGTCATATCATCATCTCTGTATGCATTGCACATTTGCCATGTGTTGATTGTTGTTTTTGCTTTTCGGTGATGTTTGCTCTCCAGTAGATCACGAGTCCGGAGTTGAGCATCATTACTCCGACGAGCAGTTTGACTACTCCGCTAATCAAGGCAAGCGTAATCCCCCCTCTGAGCATATCTTATCCTATGTTTCCGCAAATATTTTCTCCACTATAATATTGCATGCGGTTCCAAATGTCAATTTGCTTGGATTAGAGTATCCTATAGTTGCATTAAGATTTCGATGCCAATTACCTGTTTCCCCTCCTATTATCCATAGGATTGTACTGTTGGCCTGAAATAATTAACTATGCAGTGTTGATGCTTAGCCATGCTTAGTTACATGTTATCCGTCCGATGGATGTGTTATGTTGGAAACAGGTGTTAAATGTTCAGATGATGGTGGAGAATTGTGGTAACAGGTAATAAGATGCTAAAAGGTGGGGATGAGAGGCCACTGTGGTTGTGGTGCTTTGTCTCGTTCTCGCCGCCTAGGTGCGAGTTCTTTACCTCCCGAACCAAGACTGAGCGTGCAACCATGCGTGAGGCCTATGCATTCGCAGTGCAGGAACCCTCATAGACTAAATAACTCGAGCGGGGCTAGCCAGGGTCCTCTAGTTCGGGCTTCCATTTGCGCGTGCGTGATGATGGTGGTTAAACTGATGAGGATTGTGGTATTAGGAAAATAAGTGGCCGTGGGGCGGGTGTTGCAGGCACTGGCAGTCCTGCCGCCACTGATGATCCTGGAAAGTCCTTAACGAGGGAGAAGTCGACACCGCTCCCACCCAGCCGGCTTTCCAAGGAAGAGAGCTAATGCGCAGGTAATGGGCCGGACGGTACGCGTGGCAAACATTTGTACACCCCTGCAGGGTTAAATCTTTTCGAAAAGCCGTGTCCACGGTTAGGACAACTTGGGAAAGGACGATAAGATCATAGAATAACTTTAACGGAATGATTAAAAACTGGGTACTAGAGGTACCACTTCAAGATTGCAAGGTGAGCTTCCTCGAGGGTGATTCGGGGAGGTGCCTTTGATGAACAGGTACAATGGTTGATGTTGAGTAAGGTGATGAAAGAAAGAGTTACTCCTTACCTCTTTTAAAATATTCTGATTAGTCGATGCCTTTGAGTTATGTTTTCATAAATAAAATCAGCTTTATGCAAAACAGCCATATAACTTTGAAAGCCTCATCGAGCTAAAGCTCTATATATAATCTTGCGAGTTCGTCGAACTCAACGTCGTTTGTTTTGTTTCAGAGGAGGACTTCACCGACCTCGAAGGTGGGTTCTTTGTGGACGTCGACGAGTAGTCTGGGGTTCCCAGGTGGCAGCTTGGGACATCCTGGAACAGCTGGCGCTGTGATGTTTATCTGTAGGCCTCTTAGGCCATATGTTGGTTCTTGTTGTTTAGAACAACCTAATTCGCTTCCGCTTGTTGTAATGTTGGGTCTGTGACCTCTGGTTGTCATTTGCTATCTTTCTCTATTATAAGAGTTGAACTATATGATTTGTGTCGTAGAGTCTGTGATGTGCCAGTTGTTCCACAAGTCTTGATCTCTCTATTATGCTTTGATAGTGTGTCTGGTGGTATCGGATAACCGGGGACACAGTATCACTGTATAGCAGTCGGGTCGGGGCGCCACAAGTTGGTATCAGAGCAGTACTGCCTGTAGGAAACCCTTCTACTGGTCGATGTTGAGTCTAGTGTTTGTGAAAATATTTTTAACCTAAAAATGAGTTGTGAAAACCATCTTAGGATTCTTTTTACTCCTTATCTGGTTACCCTCTAATCTCGGAGCAATCTTACCTCGATTTGAGTTTAAAGGTTTTACTCTCGTCTGTTACTTCAAAATTAGAAACGGGGTGGGTTCGACCTTTAGTGTTATGTGTCACGTTGCTCCCGCTGCGTTGCAATCCAAATCAACTCAGATGTTTCTACCGAGTTAATCTTTGATCCTTTCTTTGGGTTTTAACCCACGGACTTGAACATAAGGTCCCGGATTGTGTCAACTAGAGTGTGTTAAGTTGTGATTTCTTAACTCTCACTAGTAGCACATGATGCTGATCTTTGACCCAAGTTCTATCTTGTTGATTCCTTCTCGCAAAGTATTATCGTCCCTAGTCTGTGTACTTGTGTAGACGCTAATGCTATTGTTCGACCATTCGGAGAAAGATACTAACTGTGTCATTGTCAAATCTCCAGAATGGCTCGAGGAGGCCGTGGAGGCCGTGGTGGTCGCGGTAACCACAATGATGATGAGGATGATCTGCCGCCACCACCCTCGATGGCTGAGGTCTTGATGGCCATTGAGGAGAACCGTGGGCGCAATGAGCGCTTGCTTGAGCAGTTGGTGCAGCAGAATGCACGGAGGAACGAGTGCAACACTCTCACTGAGTTCCTGCGCTCGCAGCCACCCACTTTGCTGATGCTAAGGAGCCACTGGAAGCTGATGATTGGCTTCGTGCTTTGGAGCGCAAGTTCTCCGCGCTTCATGTCCCATTGGCGGAGCAAGTCAACTTTGCCACCTACCTCTTGGTTGGTGCTGGCTGTTGGTGGGAGAGCCATGTGGCTTTGTTTCCAGCCAACCATGTCTTCACTGGGCTGATTTCGCACTGCCTTCCGTGCGGAGTACATTCCCCAGCCGATCATGGACTTGAAGAGGAGGGAGTTCCTGGATTTGCAACAGGGACGGATGGACCTCCGCACTTATGGTCGTGAGTTCAACCATCTCTCTCGTTACGCCCCAAGGGACGTGACCAATGATGCTGACAAGCAAGAGCTGTTCCGCAAGGGTCTGACTCCGCAGCTCCGCTATGAGCTATTGCCCTTCAGGTTCCAGACCTATCAGGAGCTGTTCAACCAGGCTTTCACTCTTGAGCAAGGAAGAAAGGAACTTGAAGCTTCCAAGAGGCCCGCACACGGGGACCACCAGAGTTCCTCGGGTTCTGAGAGCAAGAAGCGCAGGGTGTTTGTCCCCTACAGCGTTGCCGCGTGCTCCATTCATGCCAAGAGCCGGGATACAGGCCACCTCCTCCGCGCCCCACTACTTCGACACTTGGGGTAGGCGGGAGTGGGTACCGTCCTATGCTACCTGCTCCACCTGGAGTCACTTGCTACACCTGTGGCCAGGCTGGCCACTACTCCAGGGAGTGCCCCCAGAAGGCACCTCTCGCGATAACTCCTGCACGAGCCCCTGCCACTCCAACTGGCAAGGCTGGACCTATTGTGCGTGGTCGCCTGAACCACATCTCTGCTGAAGAAGCTGAAGAGGACCCCGGCGTTCTCATGGGTGAGTTACGAATCAACAACAACTGCTACAGTTTTGTTTGATTCTGGAGCATCGCATTCATTCATATCCATAGCTTTTGCAAAAGACCACAAAATACCGTTTGAGAAATTGAGCTGTCCCTTGGTGATTGCCACTCCTGGCTCCAAATGGCAAACCGATGGGGTTACTCCTGAAGTTCAGATTACTATCGGTTACTACTCTTTTCCTTTCGCTTTGGTAGCTCTGAGGTCAAGTGGCATTGATGTCATACTGGGCATGAACTGGCTAGCCAAATACCAGGCTAATCTCGACTGTGCTGCCAAGACCGTCACCGTGACCAATTCTTCCGGTGACAGTGTGAAGTATTGGTCTGCATTGTCAAGACCTCCGTCCTCATCATACCCAACTCACCTGAGATTCTCCTTTGCTTTATGGAAGGCGAATCCCCTCCTGAAATCCAGGACATACACGTGGTGTGTGACTTCCCGGATGTGTTCCCGGAAGAATTGCCTGGCATGCCTCCTGACCGAAGTGTGGAGTTTGTCATAGATCTACTTCCCGGTACCGCTCCAATTTCCAAGAAGCCCTACCGTATGCCGGTGGAAGAGTTGGCTCTGTTGAAAGAGCAAATTGATCAGCTGTTAGCTAAGGAGTTCATCCAGCCTAGCAGTTCACCTTGGGGTTGTCCGGTACTCTTTGTCAAGAAGAGGGATTCTACCGTGCCTCGTCTAGTCTCTGACTATCGACCGTTGAATGCGGTGACAATCAAGAACAAGTATCCTATTCCTCGCATCAATGATCTGTTGGATCAGTTAGCTGGTGCAACGGTATTCTCCAAGATGGATCTGAGGTCAGGCTACCATCAGATAAAAATCAGAAAGGAGGATATTCCAAAGACGGCATTTGTTACTCGCTATGGCTCATATGAGTATACCGTCATGTCCTTTGGTCTCACAAATGCCCAGCTACTTTCATGAGGCTCATGAACTCCATCTTCATGGATTATCTTGACAAGTTTGTCGTCATTTACATCGATGACATCCTTATCTATTCTAAAACCGACGAAGAGCATGAACACCTTCGGTTGGTTCTGACACGGCTTCGTGAACACCGTCTTTATGCCAAGTTCTCCAAGTGTGAGTTTTGGTTGGATAAACTTGTCTTCCTTGGTCATGTAATATCCGCAAATGGTGTGGAAGTCATTCCTGACAAGATTCAGTCCATTCTGGATTGGAAAACTCCAATGTCAGTCAAGGACATCGTAGCTTTCTCGGATTGGCAGGTTATTACCGCCGATTCATCGAAGGTTTCTCCAAGATAGCCAAGGCCCTGACTGACCTTCTCAAGAAGGATAAAAAGTTCATGGACGGCCGAAGCTGAAGAGAGCTTCAAAACACTGAAAGCCAAACTCACGTCCGCTCCTGTGCTTGTCCTGCCGGACACGAGCAAGGATTTCGTCGTCTTCTGTGACGCCTCTCTACAAGGTTTGGGCTGTGTGCTAATGCAAGATGGCCATGTGGTGGCTATGCTTCTCGCCAACTTAAGCCGCATGAGCTCAACTACCCAACTCATGATCTAGAACTTGCCGCGGTGGTCTATGCTTTGAAGCAATGGAGACCATACCTGAGATATTCTCGGATCACAAGAGTCTGAAGTACCTCTTCACCCAGCCGGATTTAAATCTCAGGCAAAGGCGTTGGTTGGAGTTAATCACGGATTATAATGTGAGTCTGAACTATCAACCCGACAAAGCAAACGTCGTGGCTGACGCGCTAAGTCGGAAGTCTTATTGCAACAATATGATGATTGAAAAGGCCCAACCTGCCCTCCATGAAGAGTTCTCTCGTCTGAACTTAGAAATGGTGCCCTCCGGCTATCTAGCAAATCTGGAGATCAAATCTACTCTGGTAGCCAGATTAAGGATGCCCAAACTCGTGACAAGGGTATTCGGAAAATCAAAGAAAACATTGCTAGCGGGAAGGCAAAATGTTTTTCTGTCAATGAATCCGGAGTTGTTTATTTCGGTGACCGCTTGGTAGTACCAAAGAAACAAAAATTGAGGGGCTGATCCTCCAAGAAGCTCATGAATCTCCTCTCTCTATTCATCCCGGTAGTACCAAGATGTACCAGGACCTTCGCCCACTATTCTGGTGGACTCGTATGAAACGAGAAATTGCCAAGTATGTTGCTGAATGCGGCACCTGTCGACGGGTTAAACTGGGTACTAGAGGTACCACTTCAGGATTGCAAGGTCGACTTCCTCGAGGGTAATTCGGGGAGGTGCCTTTGATGAACAGGTACAATGGTTGATGTTGAGTAAGGTGATGAAAGAAAGAGTTACTCCTTACCTCTTTTAAAAGTATTCTGATTAGTCGATGCCTTTGAGTTATGTTTTCATAAATAAAATCAGCTTTATACAAAACAGCCATATAACTTTGAAAGCCTCATCGAGCTAAAGCTCTATATATAATCTTGCGAGTTCGTCGAACTCAACGTCGTTTGTTTTGTTTCAGAGGAGGACTTCACCGACCTCGAAGGTGGGTTCTTTGTGGACGTCGACGAGTAGTCTGGGGTTCCCAGGTGGCAGCTTGGGACATCCTGGAATAGCTGGCGCTGTGATGTTTATCTGTAGGCCTCTTAGGCCACATGTTGGTTCTTGTTGTTTAGAACAACCTAATTCGCTTCCACATGTTGTAATGTTGGGTCAGTGACCTCTGGTTGTCATTTGCTATCTTTCTCTATTATAAGAGTTGAACTATATGATTTGTGTCGTAGAGTCTGTGATGTGCCAGTTGTTCCACAAGTCTTGATCTCTCTATTATGCTTTGATAGTGTGTCTGGTGGTATCGGATAACCGGGGACACAGTATCACTGTATAACAGTCGGGTCGGGGCGCCACAAGTTGGTATCAGAGCAGTACTGCCTGTAGGAAACCCTTCTACTGGTCGATGTTGAGTCTAGTGTTTGTGAAAATATTTTTAACCTAAAAATGAGTTGTGAAAACCATCTTAGGATTCTTTTACTCCTTATCTGGTTACCCTCTAATCTCGGAGCAATCTTACCTCGATTTGAGTTTAAAGGTTTTACTCTCGTCTGTTACTTCAAAATTAGAAACGGGGTGGGTTCGACCTTTAGTGTTATGTGTCACATTGCTCCCGCTGCGTTGTAATCCCAAATCAACTCAGATGTTTCTACCGAGTTAATCTTTTGATCCTTTCTTTGGGTTTTAACCCACGGACTTGAACATAAGGTCCCGGATTGTGTCAACTAGAGTGTGTTAAGTTGTGATTTCTTAACTCTCACTAGTAGCACATGATGCTGATCTTTGACCCAAGTTCTATCTTGTTGATTCCTTCTCGCAAAGTATTATCGTCCCTAGTCTGTGTACTTGTGTAGACGCTAATGCTATTGTTCGACCATTCGGAGAAAGATACTAACTGTGTCATTGTCAAATCTCCAGAATGGCTCGAGGAGGCCGTGGTGGTCGCGGTAACCACAATGATGATGAGGATGATCTGCCGCCACCACCCTCGATGGCTGAGGTCTTGATGGCCATTGAGGAGAACCGTGGGCGCAATGAGCGCTTGCTGAACAGTTGGTGCAGCAGAATGCACGGAGGAACGAGTGCAACACTCTCACTGAGTTCCTGCGCTCGCAGCCACCCACTTTGCTGATGCTAAGGAGCCACTGGAAGCTGATGATTGGCTTCGTGCTTTGGAGCGCAAGTTCTCCGCGCTTCATGTCCCATTGGCGGAGCAAGTCAACTTTGCCACCTACCTCTTGGTTGGTGCTGGCTGTTGGTGGGAGAGCCATGTGGCTTTGTTTCCAGCCAACCATGTCTTCACCTGGGCTGATTTCGCACTGCCTTCCGTGCGGAGTACATTCCCCAGCCGATCATGGACTTGAAGAGGAGGGAGTTCCTGGATTTGCAACAGGGACGGATGGACCTCCGCACTTATGGTCGTGAGTTCAACCATCTCTCTCGTTACGCCCCAAGGGACGTGACCAATGATGCTGACAAGCAAGAGCTGTTCCGCAAGGGTCTGACTCCGCAGCTCCGCTATGAGCTATTGCCCTTCAGGTTCCAGACCTATCAGGAGCTGTTCAACCAGGCTTTCACTCTTGAGCAAGGAAGAAAGGAACTTGAAGCTTCCAAGAGGCCCGCACACGGGGACCACCAGAGTTCCTCGGGTTCTGAGAGCAAGAAGCGCAGGGTGTTTGTCCCTACAGCGTGTGCCGCGTGCTCCATTCATGCCAAGAGCCCGGGATACAGGCCACCTCCTCCGCGCCCCACTACTTCGACACTTGGGGTAGGCGGGAGTGGGTACCGTCCTATGCTACCTGCTCCACCTGGAGTCACTTGCTACACCTGTGGCCAGGCTGGCCACTACTCCAGGGAGTGCCCCCAGAAGGCACCTCTCGCGATAACTCCTGCACGAGCCCCTGCCACTCCAACTGGCAAGGCTGGACCTATTGTGCGTGGTCGCCTGAACCACATCTCTGCTGAAGAAGCTGAAGAGGACCCCGGCGTTCTCATGGGTGAGTTACGAATCAACAACAACATGCTACAGTTTTGTTTGATTCTGGAGCATCGCATTCATTCATATCCATAGCTTTTGCAAAAGACCACAAAATACCGTTTGAGAAATGAGCTGTCCCTTGGTGATTGCCACTCCTGGCTCCAAATGGCAAACCGATGGGGTTACTCCTGAAGTTCAGATTACTATCGGTTACTACTCTTTTCCTTTCGCTTTGGTAGCTCTGAGGTCAAGTGGCATTGATGTCATACTGGGCATGAACTGGCTAGCCAAATACCAGGCTAATCTCGACTGTGCTGCCAAGACCGTCACCGTGACCAATTCTTCCGGTGACAGTGTGAAGTATTGGTCTGCATTGTCAAGACCTCCGTCCTCATCATACCCAACTCACCTGAGATTCTCCTTTGCTTTATGGAAGGCGAACCCCTCCTGAAATCCAGGACATACACGTGGTGTGTGACTTCCCGGATGTGTTCCCGGAAGAATTGCCTGGCATGCCTCCTGACCGAAGTGTGGAGTTTGTCATAGATCTACTTCCCGGTACCGCTCCAATTTCCAAGAAGCCCTACCGTATGCCGGTGGAAGAGTTGGCTCTGTTGAAAGAGCAAATTGATCAGCTGTTAGCAAGGAGTTCATCCAGCCTAGCAGTTCACCTTGGGGTTGTCCGGTACTCTTTGTCAAGAAGAGGGATTCTACCGTGCCTCGTCTAGTCTCTGACTATCGACCGTTGAATGCGGTGACAATCAAGAACAAGTATCCTATTCCTCGCATCAATGATCTGTTGGATCAGTTAGCTGGTGCAACGGTATTCTCCAAGATGGATCTGAGGTCAGGCTACCATCAGATAAAAATCAGAAAGGAGGATATTCCAAAGACGGCATTTGTTACTCGCTATGGCTCATATGAGTATACCGTCATGTCCTTTGGTCTCACAAATGCCCAGCTACTTTCATGAGGCTCATGAACTCCATCTTCATGGATTATCTTGACAAGTTTGTCGTCATTTACATCGATGACATCCTTATCTATTCTAAAACCGACGAAGAGCATGAACACTTCGGTTGGTTCTGACACGGCTTCGTGAACACCGTCTTTATGCCAAGTTCTCCAAGTGTGAGTTTTGGTTGGATAAACTTGTCTTCCTTGGTCATGTAATATCCGCAAATGGTGTGGAAGTCATTCCTGACAAGATTCAGTCCATTCTGGATTGGAAAACTCCAATGTCAGTCAAGGACATCCGTAGCTTTCTCGGATTGGCAGGTTATTACCGCCGATTCATCGAAGGTTTCTCCAAGATAGCCAAGGCCCTGACTGACCTTCTCAAGAAGGATAAAAAGTTCATGGACGGCCGAAGCTGAAGAGAGCTTCAAAACACTGAAAGCCAAACTCACATCCGCTCCTGTGCTTGTCCTGCCGGACACGAGCAAGGATTTCGTCGTCTTCTGTGACGCCTCTCTACAAGGTTTGGGCTGTGTGCTAATGCAAGATGGCCATGTGGTGGCTATGCTTCTCGCCAACTTAAGCCGCATGAGCTCAACTACCCAACTCATGATCTAGAACTTGCCGCGGTGGTCTATGCTTTGAAGCAATGGAGACCATACCTGAGATCTTCTCGGATCACAAGAGTCTGAAGTACCTCTTCACCCAGCCGGATTTAAATCTCAGGCAAAGGCGTTGGTTGGAGTTAATCACGGACTATAATGTGAGTCTGAACTATCAACCCGGCAAAGCAAACGTCGTGGCTGACGCGCTAAGTCGGAAGTCTATTGCAACAATCTGATGATTGAAAAGGCCCAACCTGCCCTCCATGAAGAGTTCTCTCGTTTGAACTTAGAAATGGTTCCCTCCGGCTATCTAGCAAATCTGGAGATCAAATCTACTCTTGTAGACCAGATTAAGGATGCTCAAACTCGTGACAAGGGTATTCAAAATCAAGAAACATTGCTAGCGGGAAGGCAAAATGTTTTTCTGTCAATGAATCCGGAGTTGTTTATTTTGGTGACCGCTTGGTAGTGCCAAAGAAACAAAATTGAGGGGCTGATCCTCCAAGAAGCTCATGAATCTCCTCTCTCTATTCATCCCGGTAGTACCAAGATGTACCAAGACCTTCGACCACTATTCTGGTGGACTCGTATGAAACGAGAAATTGCCAAGTATGTTGCTGAATGCGACACTGTCGACGGGTAAAGGCTGAACATCAAAGCCTGCCGGTACTCTTCGCCCTATTGCAGTCCCGAGTGGAAATGGGATGAAATTGGTATGGACTTCATCACCGGGTTTCCCCGATCTCAAAAGGGCAACAATGCAATATGGGTAATCATTGATCGTCTTTCCAAGGTTGCTCACTTCCTACCAGTCCGTGATGATATACGGGCAAGTCAACTTGCTGACTTATATTTGGCTCGTATTGTTCCATTGCATGGGGTCCCTCTGAGGATCATATCGGACCGTGGAAGTATCTTTGTCTCCAAGTTTTGGCAGAGTTTCCAAACTGCTATGGGGTCCCGTCTCAACTTCAGTACCGCTACCATCCCAAACTGATGGTCAGACCGAAAGAGTGAACCAAGTGTTGGAAGACATGCTTCGGGCATGTGTAATCTCTTTTGGCAAGGGTTGGGAAAAGTATCTCCCTTTCGCGGAGTTCTCCTACAACAATAGCTATCAAGCTAGTCTGGGCATGGCCCTTTCGAGGCTCTTATGGAAGAAAATGCCGCACTCCTCTAAATTGGTCCGAGACCGGAGAGAGAGCACTCTTTGGTCCGGATGTGATCAATGAAGCTGAGGAGAAGGTTCGAATCATAAGAGAAATCTGAAGATTGCTCAGTCTAGGCAAAAGAGCTACTATGATAAGCACATCAGGAAATTCACTATGAAATTGGTGATAAAGCTTATCTCCGTGTCTCTCCCCTTCGTGGCGTTCGCCGCTTCGGAATCAAAGGGAAATTGGCCCTCGCTATGTTGGTCCTTTCACCGTTCTAGAAAAGCGAGGAGATCTTTCTTATCAATTGGAGTTACCGGTCAAATTCCCAAATGTACATGATGTGTTTCATGTCTCCCAACTTCGCCGGTGTTTTAAGATCCTATCCATGGGGTCAATCATGAGGAGTTGGATCTCCAGGAAGATCTCACTATCGTGAGCATCCTATCCGTGTCTTGGATGAAGCTGAAAGAAAGACCCGGAACAAGACTACCAAGTTCCTCAAAGTTCAGTGGTCTCACCATTCCGAGGAAGAAGCAACTTGGGAATGAGAGTCTAGTCTACGTGAGGAGTATCCCGACTTCTTTCGCAATCCTTAGAATCTCGGGACGAGATTCCTGTAAGGGGGGTAGAATTGTAACAGCCCGAAGTGGAAACCCTAAAAACCCGTGTAAATTTTCGCTTTTGTGTTCCTGGCATCATGGCATCCTTGCATCAAGTGTAACAATTGGAACTTTAACTTGTCACTAGGGAATTGCTAGGGAAGTGTTGACGTTGTAGGGAATTGTGGTTGTTGCTAGGGAATTGTGGAGGTTTGACAACATTTCAAAAACCAACTTGCCAAATGTACTTCCACAAATTTCAAAACAACGAAGGCACTCAATCTTGCAAATAAAATTACTTCGACATATCTATTTGTCAAGGAGGTTCCAAGAGCTCCAAAACAATATTTTGAAATTGCTCTAAAAATTAAAGGAGCAACACTTTTGAATTTAGCAAAATGCCATATCCCACCTTTCTAAACAAAAGTGGTCCAAAACATTTTATTTGGAGGCGCCAATTTTTGTGGAGCTTCCACATGATATGAAAAGGCCACCCAAATTTTCTCATATTTTTATAAAAAAATTTGGTGCCTCAATTAAATCAGAGAAATGCTACTGGTTTTAAAAGAAACAGAAAAGGGCTTCTTTGTAATTTGAGGAGGACCTATCTGTGATGGTAAAAAGGTTAGCGAGGGGGTTTTCGCAAAAATCCCTTCTTCCTCGCGCTGTAGCGACCGCAGCAGCGGCTGCCGCCGGACCAGCTCGAGCTCGCCGAGCTGCCGGGCCCCCTCTGCCATCTCCCTGCCAGGAGAGCACGTCTCCACGACGCCCCCACCTCACCTGCTCTCCATTCCCGACCTAAATCGACCTCGTTCCCTCTCTCTTCCTCTCCGCTCGGCCGCACCGCCGCCGCCATTGCCGCGCACATCGCCGTCGACCTCCGCCTTCCCGAGCCCGGCCGAGCAGCGCAGGAGGTCCGCCGTCTCGCCTGCTTCCTCCCTACCAAGGGAATCAAGCCGGAGTTTCGCGAATCGCCGCCGCCATCCCCGTTTCCACCGCGGCCGTCCGAGCGCCGCCGCGGGCGAATCCCGCCGCCCTCCGTCCACCCCTGCCCTGCTGAGCACGGCCATGAGTCGAGGGTGAGCCCCACCTCCTTATGAACCTCTTCTCCCTCCCCATTTTGCCGTAGCCTTGCTGGGGCAGCGTCGAGGTCGCCGTCGCTCCGTTCATCTCCACGTCGGATTTTCCGAACGAAGCCCAACCGGATTTTCCGATGGCTTCCAGTACCAGTTCGATTTTCTTCCTTAGCAGAATTCCATCCTCACCGGACGATCGGATATTCCGAGTTTGAAGAATTCGGATTTTCCGATTCATATCAGTACGAGGAAACCTTCTGTCCTTAGTCATTTTCTCGAGTGAACAGTCGATCGGAATTTCCGATTCTGGAAATTTCGGAAATTCCGATTATGTCCAGCACAAAGAAAATTTTCCTGTTTCATTTAAATTCCTTTCTGTTTTGGATAATAATTTTGGGGTTGTTTAAAAGTAACTTATTAAAAGGGACATAGCTAAAAGAGGGGTGTATAAATACAATAATGTTTATTTGGTTAATCAGAAAAACGCGAGTAATATACCAAAATGTCCGGGAAATTTGAACGAACTTTTAAAATATTGTCATGCATATTTGATCATCATTAAAGGGCTGCATTTTGTAGAAGCTAGGAGAAACACTAAGTTAAATATGGGGTTCTCCTATCCGGTTGAAGTATCTATGTTCTCGCACCCCATTTAAATTGTTAGAGAGCTATTAATAGTAAGTCGGTGCATTTAAACGTCATATCATCATCTCTGTATGCATTGCACATTTGCCATGTGTTGATTGTTGTTTTTGCTTTCCGGTGATGTTTGCTCTCCGGTAGATCACGAGTCCGGAGTTGAGCATCATTACTCCGACGAGCAGTTTGACTACTCCGCAAATCAAGGCAAGCGTAATCCCCTCTCTGAGCATATCTTATCCTATGTTTCCGCAAATATTTTCTCCACTATAATATTGCATGCGGTTCCAAATGTCAATTTGCTTGGATTAGAGTATCCTATAGTTGCATTAAGATTCCGATGCCAATTACCTGTTTCCCCTCCTATTATCCATAGGATTGTACTGTTGGCCTGAAATAATTAACTATGCAGTGTTGATGCTTAGCCATGCTTAGTTACATGTTATCCATCCGATGGATGTGTTACGTTGGAAACAAGTGTTAAATGTTCAGATGATGGTGGAGAATTATGGTAACAGGTAATAAGATGCTAAAAGGTGGGGATGAGAGGCCACTGTGGTTGTGGTGCTTTGTCTCGTTCTCGCCGCCTAGGTGCGAGTTCTTTACCTCCCGAACCAAGACTGAGCGTGCAACCATGCGTGAGGCCTATGCATTCGCAGTGCAGGAACCCTCATAGACTAAATAACTCGAGCGGGGCTAGCCAGGGTCCTCTAGTTCGGGCTTCCATTTGCGCGTGCGTGATGATGGTGGTTGAACTGAGATGAGGCTTGTGGTATTAGGAAAATAAGTGGCCGTGGGGTGGGTGTTGCAGGCACTGGCAGTCCTGCCGCCACTGATGATCCTGGAAAGTCCTTAACGAGGGAGAAGTCGACACCGCTCCCACCCAGCCGGCTTTCCAAGGAAGAGAGCTAATGCGCAGGTAATGGGCCGGACGGTACGCGTGGCAAACATTTGTACACCCCTGCAAGGTTAAATCTTTTCGAAAAGCCGTGTCCACGGTTAAGGACAACTTGGGAAAGGACGATAAGATCATAGAATAACTTTAACGGAATGATTAAAAACTGGGTACTAGAGGTACCACTTCAGATTGCAAGGTCGACTTCCTCGAGGGTAATTCGGGGAGGTGCCTTTGATGAACATGTACAATGGTTGATGTTGAGTAAGGTGATGAAAGAAAGAGTTACTCCTTACCTCTTTTAAAAGTATTCTGATTAGACGATGCCTTTGAGTTATGTTTTCCATAAATAAAATCAGATTTATGCAAAACAACCATATAACTTTGAAAGCCTCATCGAGCTAAAGCTCTATATATAATCTTGCGAGTTCGTTGAACTCAACGTCGTTTGTTTTGTTTCAGAGGAGGACTTCACCGACCTCGAAGGTGGGTTCTTTGTGGACGTCGACGAGTAGTCTGGGGTTCCCAGGTGGCAGCTTGGGACATCCTGGAACAGCTGGCGCTGTGATGTTTATCTGTAGGCCTCTTAGGCCACATGTTGGTTCTTGTTGTTTAGAACAACCTAATTCGCTTCCGCATGTTGTAATGTTGGGTCAGTGACCTCTGGTTGTCATTTGCTATCTTTCTCTATTATAAGAGTTGAACTATATGATTTTGTGTCGTAGAGTCTGTGATGTGCCAGTTGTTCCACAAGTTTTGATCTCTCTATTATGCTCTGATAGTGTGTCTGGTGGTATCGGATAACCGGGGACACAATATCACTGTATAACAGTCGGGTCGGGGCGCCACAATTCCACATGAACATAAAATGCAATAGTACACTAAATTAAACCTAAAGCTAAATGAGTCGCCTCTTCTTTGGCAGCGCATTGTCGGATGCGGCATTCGACGTGGACGGAATGTCGTTGGGGCCGGCCTCGAGGGCATCAAACATCAAACACAGCTTGACGACGGGCCGTGTCTGCCTGGGCGTCCTCTATTTCACGCTGGACAGTGCAGCCTGGCTGTGACCAGAACCGCGTACGCTAGGCGACATTGTTGTCTTGCGGTGGATGCTCGCCGGTGAATCGGTTGAGCGCCGCCTGTCGCTCGTCCTGGAAAAAGGTGTGCCACTAGGGGCTATCTGAATAGATCCACGACTCAGAGAACAACCAGATATTCCTCTAGTGGTCGTAGACCGCGCACCTGAAGTCGAAGCCGACTTGGGGATTGGCGCCACGACCCCGCCCAAACTGATGGCAAAGCCTTTCGGCATTTGGGCGGGGCGAGAATGCCGTGTTCGGCAAACTCTTTGGCCTCGTGTCAATCGAGCCACTTCCTGTTCACATCCTTGACCATGGTGGTGCGCTCGTGTGGCTGGCGGTGGAAGGGATTAGGGGGGGGGAGGCGAGCAAGATAAAGTCTAGTAGCCAGGGGGACGAGGCCTTCTTTTCTGCACCACCGGCGGGGTAAGACGGGGAGCGACAGGGCCTACGTTAATGCTAGGTGTGGGAAGGCAAAACGCTCTCCATCGGGTCGCGTCGCCTGGTGCCGGCGTTAACGTGATCATCTCTAGTGGCAGGGTTGGGGAAGTCAAAGCTCGATGTCGGGTGGTTGTCCGACAGTCCTGAGGCGTCTATCTATGACATGCAGGCCCATCATGTCAGGGACGTTGTCCGACAGTCCTGAGGCCGCTCCCAAGTTTGGAGGCCCGTTCGGTGGTGCCAGACAGAAAATGAATCGGGTCAGGCACTTGGGGTGCCATTGTGGTCGTTTTTCGTATCCGCTACCCCAATAGGCTTTTGGGGGTGACATTGGAGATGCTCTTAATATCAACATAGGTGATCATGTGAACTGATATGCCTTCTTAATTGTGCCTAACATAATCTGACCATTCATCTAATATGTTTATTAAATACACCATGACTAATTGATTTTAGGTACTATACATAAACGCCATCGTCGAGAAAATATTATTTACACATCAACATATAGGTTTTGTTGACTCTAAATTGTTTAAAAAAATGTGCGGACATAAGTTCTAACCTCACACCGAAATAACATCAAATAAAAACTACTACCTCCGATCCTAAAAGAGTGTCGTAGGTAGTGTTATTGATTTGCACGTAACCAGCTTATTTCCTCTAACACTTATACCGGATGGGAGGGAGTACATCTTATAACGTATGAAAGGCACGTATAATCATTGATATGCTCTTTTTTGTGGCAACATTAATTATTCTCCCACTAATTACAGATGATTGAAGATGTCTCCGGCAGATGTGGTTTTTTATTTAGCATAATACTTATGGTGACTACATAATCATGTTAATTCTAATAGCATAATATAAATTTCTACGTATAAAACCATGAAACAAATTAAAATATTTAGACTTGCCCTGCTAGTTAACAAGTCCCAAATTGCGAAATCCATGCCCAGAGGCCCACAAGATCACAAGACTCGCAAGAGCACACTGGAAAGTGGCAACAAACCAATTGACCCACTGGTCCAGCTCCACCAATTCCAAGCTCCAACCCTGCAAACAAACCCAGGAGGCGCAAGCGCCAAAGCGTGACACTCACTGCACAAAACCACTGTATCCGCATTGCGCAACGAAACGCAAAGCCCCGGAAAAGGCTAGCCGGTCGTTCAGTCCACTGACCGAAAACCGCCAGTCCCGGCTTTTCTTTCTTGCACTCACTCTCCGTCTCTCTCTCACGCGCGCATACACACACTCGGCTTTCGCAAGAACCCAAAAAAGATGGCAAAGCTCTCCTCTCGCTCTGTTTCCGACGCAGCCAAACGCGAGAAATTTTTCTGGACGTAGAGCGCGCTCGCTCGTACCCTATGGATGAGCCACAGGTGTCATACCGCCCGATAATAACGAAAAGGCCACAGTGAAGTGAAGGGAGAATCCAATGCGATGTGAAGTGATGGATGGGAGCGTGGAAAATTTACTCGGAAAATTCACATAGGATCCTTCTTGTGCTTCCAAGCCCCAACCGCATTGCCACTGCCTCTTGGAAGCATACATTTATTTGCATTTTAGTATTAGTACATCCGTTCTAGTAAAGTTGAGCCCATTAATATGGATCGGAGGTTGTACTTCAAACACTTTTGTATTTATTTCTGTTTGTGATTAGCGAGTAATTAAACACGGTGGTGGTGGTGGTGGTCGTGGTCGCAACTACAAGCTGTCACCGCTGAGCTCTCTGTGGCTTTTGCTGCATGCGTGCGTTGCTTTGGGTGCTTGGCTGCTTGCTTCCCTTCATTTCGAATTTCAAATTCCGAGCGGCCTCCCGTTCCGTTACCCAACGCTCTCCCCTCCCTCCCACTGCAAAGCCACACCGGGAAGGGCTCTCGCACGCGCAACGCACAGACCTGTCTCTCAGCCTCTCATCTATTCTCTCGGCTACTCCAACGCCTAGCCTTCTTCGTCTTGTTCTTGGCTCTGCTCCCTGTGGCATTTCATTTCTTCCCGACTGGTGCTGCTGGTGGTCTTGGCCAAGGGGGGAGGAGGAGATGGGAGGGTCCGGGAAGTGGGTCAAGTCGCTCATAGGGCTCAAGAAGCCGGACAGGGAGGACTGCAAGGTGAGGCCACTCACATCCGGGTGTTCTTGTTTTCTGGAGAGTAATCAGCAAGTTCTGTTTTTTATCGGAGTTTGTTGTTCCTGGGGAAATATTGCACGAGCTTTCATTTCTTGAGGTCATGTTTTCCCAAAAAGATGCAAGAGAGAACACCAAGATTGTTACCTCTTCCTCTTCCTGGAATGGCAAAAAATCCACTGCTGATTTTCCCCTCTCTAATGGCCGCGAAAAAATGCCTCTTTCATTGTTTGCGCACATGTCTGAAGATGCAAACAACAGTGCTTTCGTTCCTAGACTGTACTTTGCTGCTTCAGAAGTAGGGTTATGTACTGCTGTGATTGGCTCAAAACAAATATGCTTCCTTTTTAATCTCCCTGGGTTATTCTCGTCTCAAAGTTTATTGTGTCTTTTTCACTGCGTTTCCGTGAGTACACAGATCGAAGCTCCAAGTACTTGCAGTAATCATTTTTCTGTTCATACAGAGCAAGCTGCAAGTCCCATCTATCCATGGAGGAGGGGGCAAGGGCCGGAAGTGGAAGCTGTGGAGGAGCTCCTCCGGCGACCACGGCTCCCTGTGGCGCGGCTCCAGAGGCGGCAGCCACCGGTCCGCGGCGTCCGAGGCCTCCGACGACGCCTCCTCGCTGGCCGCCGCCGCCGCCGACATGTTCTCCGCCGCCCTCGCCACCGTCGCCCGCGCGCCGGCCAAGGACTTCATGGCCGTCCGCCAAGAGTGGGCCACCATACGCATCCAGACTGCCTTCCGCGGATTCCTGGTACTGCTCTCCACGCCTCATAGATGGTCTCTTCTCAGGTTGCATTGCATCTGCACGGTGGATTGAACGCTCTGTACCTGTTTGTGTTTGTGCAGGCGAGGAGAGCGCTGCGGGCGCTCAAGGGGCTTGTGCGGCTGCAGGCCATCGTGCGTGGCCGGCAGGTGCGGAAGCAGGCGGCGGTGACCCTCCGGTGCATGCAGGCGCTCGTCCGCGTGCAGGCGCGCATCCGGGCGCGCCGCGTGCGCATGTCCACCGAGGGTCAGGCCGTTCAGAAGCTCATCGAGGCACGCCGCACCAAGCTCGATATCCTCCGGGAAGCCGAGGTTTGTCTGTCTTGACATTGTCTACTGATCAAACTCTTGAAGAAACACCAATCCTCTTTCATGTGTTTGACTGTTTGTGTGCACAAAATTTGAACTTTCAGGAAGGATGGTGTGACAGCCAGGGAACTTTGGAGGAAGTGAGGGTGAAGCTGCAGAAGCGGCAGGAAGGAGCAATCAAGCGCGAGCGGGCTATCGCCTACGTGTACGCGCAGCAGATCGAAGGCGTAGCGAAATGCAATGTACGAATCAATCCTCTACAAAATCCTACTAACAGTGGTGCTCGATGTCTAAACGTCTAAACGTTTGTTTCTGTTCTGCAGCAGCCGAAGGGCAGCAATGGTCGGTCCAACCAATCTGGCCTCCTGCTCAAGCACCAGCATTGTGACAAGAACAATGGCAGCTGGAGCTGGCTGGAGAGGTGGATGGCCGCGAGGCCTTGGGAGAACAGATTGATGGAGGAGCACAACCAGACCAACACCAGTTCACCGGACATTCTGCCCTCCAAGAAATGTGAGGATTCCTTCGGTGTACTAGGGGACTTCTCTGAACCTAATTCGTGAAGGTGAGGAAGAACAATGTGAGCAAAAGGATTAGCGCGAAACCGCCAGGGCCAACACACCACCCGCGGTTCAAAGCTCAGTCGATATCGTCCCTGAGCACGGACTTGCACAATGACGAGAGCTCTGCATCGTCATCTTCATGCTTTGCCTCCACTCCGGTATCGTTCTCCACCTTGCTCACTCCGGAGAAGAGTGATGGCAGCGCCAGGGCAAGGCCAAACTACATGAGTTTGACAGAGTCCATCAAGGCCAAGCAAAAACCTTTCGGTGCCCAGAGAACAACGGCATCGAAACCTTTGGATGATAGGAAGGCCTTGAGTGTCGACTTGAAGGCTGCTAAGGCGTAAACCTGCAATGTTCATTGAACTCCATGAAGAGATGAAGCCAATTTTCTAGCTCTCTCTAGGGTGTTTTTTAGGTGGGTTGCTCCACCTTCAGTGTCTTGGTGCTGCATTCTTGAGTAGTATGTGTGTTGCTGGTTTCATGTTCAACATCTTGTTGTCATATTGCCCCATCTCAGGGCAGTCCTCATTGTCATTGCAGTGTCTTTGTAAGATAGTTCTTTGATTGAAAAAAACATGTGTGGATTTGTTTTTTCAGGTTGTGAAAAGATTACCATTGTTCTTGGCTTCTCATTGTTGTTTGCAGTATAATGTGATCTTAAACAAGGCTCAAGTTAGTGCGGTATACTGAAATATCTTACTACTACGTGTCTAGGGTTTAGACTCCAAAAGGATCAACTAGGGTCTGATACCCACATGAAAATTTTACTGGCCAAGTATGCAAATCAGGGTTTTAAAGACTACTATGATATGTTTTGTGTACCCACAGAAACATAGGGTCCTACTTCGACAGCTCGTGGTAAGCATGCCGACATACAAAATGCAGTTTTTGCACTAGATTAAACAATCGTCAGATGTCCTTTCATCACACCATGGCAATCGCCAAGACCAGGAACAGTGACCTAGATTATTCCTGTTTACCCATATAAAAATATGGTCCTACTGGCACAGCTCATGGCAAGCATGTCAAAATAGAAAAGATTCCATCTTCACAAATTGGCAAGACCAAGAACACAGCAGTAGCAGAAACTTTGCTTTGGTAGTGTGCAGTGTGCACCACCTATGTGCTTTGTGAAATAGTCTATGCCTTGCAGATGACATTTTTAACAAGTAAACCACTGGTTGGGCCTTAAATGACCACAAAATAGAATCTGTCCAGAAACTGACACGGTTTAACCTTGTTTGACCTCCTTGGAGAAAGAACATCGCTGTCGGAAAGGACAGACAAGCTTGACATAATCTAGGTCAAAGAACGTTGTTGTCCCAGAAAACAAAGCCCTAGTGATCTATGCATCATATGCTATTAGTAGCTCTTCAGTAACCTAATCAAACACCAAAAATGAGGCCCCAATGTTCCTTAAGCAGTACATTTTTTTACCAGCACTGAAAAAGGATAGCACACGATAGTGGCCATGAAGCACACAGTTCCTTGTCAGAGGGGAAAAGAAACGCTCAGAAGCACACTATGCATCATGTCACTTTGCTAGCTAATTAGCAAAGTGTTTGAAATGTTGGGGGCTATCATTTGCCATGCTCATGTTGCTTACAAAATACAAAGTGGTGGCCCTTTTGAAATTGCTGGCACTGCCTGAACTAGCCCCAATTGCCACAATCATGCTGACTGGATGGACAGAAAAATTTACTTGCTGGATAGTACCCTCTTGGGCACAGTGAGAAAGTGAGTTGATTGTGCTCGAGGACGGATGGACGCAGGATCCCGCTTTGGGTTTCAGGACCACGGTAGTGTTGGCGTCCTGTTCTGTTGGGTTCAGTCAAGCAATGAGTGCATCCGATGTGTGCAGACATGCTGCCTGGACTGAAGCAGATCGGGGGCAAAGCTTTGCTTGCGCAATGGCAAGTAGACGAACAAAGCAAGATGACATGAGATCTGAAGGTGACATGTGTATGGTCAAA
Organism: Poa pratensis; assembly: GCA_947311845.1. Taxonomy (NCBI): domain Eukaryota; kingdom Viridiplantae; phylum Streptophyta; class Magnoliopsida; order Poales; family Poaceae; genus Poa; species Poa pratensis. The sequence continues at coordinate 18,012,655 of CAMZMU010000110.1, forward strand.
ATCTTACGAAATAGTATGACTGTGCAGACGTGCAGTGGTAGAAAGTAAATAATCTAGGAACATAAAATTACAGAGGGAGCATGTTATAACAAAAATCAGAATGCTGATAACAGAGAAAACGCTGTACAGGCGTTGCATTTTCATCTGTTCACACCGTAAAACACAGGTTACACAGCTACTACACCTTTGCTGTCTCGGTAACTTTTTCAAACTTGTTCCGGTGTCAAGGTGGCATGGCAGCAGCGTCTCCTATGGTTGTCAGGGTGCGTGGCAGATGCAGTGAACACACTAGGAGGAAAGGGTGCAGGAAGGAGGCAATGCTGTAACTGTAGCACCAGCCACCAGGCCGGAGGCTCCTTCCCTATTAACTCATCATCAGACTTTCAAAACCACTACCGGTGGGGGCCAGAACACTCAAGTCCTGCTGCACCGAGATCGAACTTAGTACGAAGCGAAAGAAGGAGACGCGTACTCCTTTGAGTACTTGCCGCTCGATTAAACAGAACAATGCTGATCAGTGCTAGTACTACACTACAATGCATAGAGCTAGAGCCAGCCGCGTAATCTTGAACTTTTTATGGCTATAACGGCGTCTAACATTTAAAGACATCTCTGGATTGAAGGAACTTTATAGAAAAATGGACGATTCAATTCATAAGAATTTTTCCCTGTTCCCGGTTGGTTCCGTTGATTAGGGGGCTGAATGCTTTTTTGGAGAATTTTATCCTCATGCTCTGCATACGACAGGTGTGTTGGCACCCAACTTTTGGACTCTCTTTGCAAAAGATTTTTGCGACTTACTCATCGATTTGGAGGAGGCTTGTCCTGGATATGCCAATGATTTTGCGTGCGTCTTGGCGGGGAAGGCTTTGGAGGGTGTAATTAGAAGGTCGAGAAATATCTTAGCAGGACAAGAAAGAAGATTGGCGTCGTAAGGAAAACTTTCACACTTGCTTGATAGCCGGGGTGTTCCACCTGTTGTCAGTTTGTGGTTGTACTAGGTTGGGCGATTTTGCTGGCAGTCGGGTGGTTGTTCGGTTGTAATTGAGATATTGTTGTAACGGTTTTCGTCTGATTTTCTGTTAATTAGCTAGACAAATCTCTTCTTCTTAATTAATAGATTGGTGCAAAGTTTTTGCCCCTGTTTAAAAAATGATTTATATCACCGAATTTCTGTGGAGTCCATTTTTGCGCCCCATATTTCATAGCAATCTTAACATGAGTTCAAATCTCATTTTATTTCCCTTCGAGAAGTCAATGCACTCACGCCCTATCTCTCTCTACTCTCTCTTCTAATTCCATCAAAATTATTGTGCTTGTTTCCCTTGCATCATCCAAATGCATTTTTTTACAAATTTCCTTGTTTTGAAATCATGTAGAAACTTACAATATCCTTTCTTTTTTATAGTCCTATGTTTTTTTTAAATCCTGCAATCCAAAGAGGCGCTAAATCATTTCTGCTTCATCTTGGACACAAGTTTCTTCACCGTAGGCGATGTCTCCGACAATATTTTATCTTTTTTTCTTCGAAAAAGAGGTTGCAAACCTCATGCAAGTGCATCAATGTGATGTACACAACTTTTAGGTTATTAATTATAAACAAAGTACATAATAAAGGTAACCACGACAAAAACATTACAAGATATAAAATAAATACCTATGACTATAATCGACTTCTTCCCTAGCAACATCTTCATGAAGATAAACATCCTCGAGCCATCGTCATCACGCCGCCGTAGATAGTCTAGAAAAAGATTTTCATCCTATATGTCAAACTCAACCAATGAATACCAGCACGGCAGGAAGTACACAATGCCTTCAACAAGGTAATGACACAAATTCGTCGCCGCCGAGTCCGTCCAATAAGGTTGGGACAAGGGTCTTCAACCCGAATATTATGTAGTTTCCAATCAGCATCTTAATCACGGATCTGTCGATAATTGCACATGTTCGCACTCCACATAAGCCAAATAGGCCCTAGCAAAGACAGCTTTACATCTTACATCACTGCCTCGTCCGTCAGGTGTCCCACCATGTCTCGACCCAGAATTTACCGTTGCCACTCCACATTGGTATGGGTCACTTGGGGACTCGTCGTCCCACTTACGGTCGCTTCCGCACCTCCATTGACCCCCCTTAGATGGGAGAGGAGGGACACTAGATGTAATCCACTAGTCACATTCTCGAGGTGGATGTCCCGACGTCAGCTGGCCACCTGGGCCTCCCATTAGCACGCGTGCCCGGCTCGACACGTGGCTAAACAGGCCGTGTCTGGGCCTCGACATACCAAAAACAACCTCGACATACCCATTTATCATTTATTTTATTTTATTTTAATTTTGTTTCCCGAAAAATGGGCCCAACATACCAACGGCGCAGAAACATCACAAATCTCCACCGGCGTGCTAAACGGGCCGTCCCGTTTATTAAAGAGGCCGTGCTTGGGCCTCGAGACGAGTCACGCAGCACGACATGGGCCCTTATAAACAGGCCGCCACGTGTCGAGCCATGCCAGGTCCATTTAGTGCCAGACCGGCCCGTCTCATGCTCGACCCGGCCTGTTGGCAAGCTTTGTCCTCTACCATGCCCCCACCGGTCGTCAGCAGCGAGAGGCTTGCAGCCACCGATCAAAGGGCAGACAAACCTGCTCGAACCTCGTCAATGACAAAGGTGGGCCAAATATGTTAGCTTTGCTGCTAATTGGACATAAATGAGAATTTAGGTACTGACTTGACGATTAGCTTTAGAGTTATGGTTTTCTAACATTATGTGCTAAAGTTTTGGTTTTTTGTAACTAGTACACGTGCACGTGCAACGCACGTCTCATAATTTATTATAATATAGCAAACATGTCTATATATTGGGACGGGAGAGAAAAAGATCTCCATACATACCTTCTTCTCTGATATTGCATCACCAATGCCAGCATAAAATTTTCGAAGCTGATAATATGCGTGACAGCGTGAGTATCGCAATATATAGAACCTTATTCAGGAGCATGAAAGTCAAGCACAATGGTTAGTGAAGTTTCACGAAATCCAAAATAAATTCTAAATGCAAGATATGCAATTGTCTTGCGAGCAGGATATCAGATCAAGTGATATTTAAATGCTGCAACATTTGTATGAGAGCATATCTCTTCCACCGCGGTCACATTTATAATCAACATGTGCCAATATTTGATATCTACAAGTTACGAGCCATAATAATGACTGGATAAAATAAATATAAATGGGACGTTCTCATTAGTATGGTGGAATTTTTATACATTATGTTTGTCAAAACTACACACAACAACATTTAGCTGAGAATACTTAAAACAACAAAACATCAGGAGTAATATTCAATAACCCAAGAGGCTAATCTATCTACCAGTTAATACCCATGCATGTATCTTTCCGTCTATGTTTCAAATCAGCTAAGCTAACCCATTGAGCAAGTATAATGTTTGTCTGCAAAAGAAGCAGCAGCAGTGACTCATCTCCTTCTGACCAAAACACACGAACAGTTCATGCATTTCCTGCGCAAAACGCAACAGCACCTCATCCCCCCTCCACCATCCGCACCGCCCTAGACACTGATCCTCTCATATCCATCTCCACTATTGGCACCACCCTGGCCACCTACTCATCCCTCTCTACTTGTAGCTCCTCCCCTCCTCCACACGTGATGCTTCACCCCGACCTCCTACTCTGCTCGTTGTTCCAAGAGGTGACTCTGAGGCCTAAAGAAGCATCAGCAAGATCATAAGCGGCAATAGTAACAGTAAATAAAAATAAATGAAGGATAAAGGAAAGGAAAAGAAAGAAAAAGGTGGTCTAAGCGTACAGTTCGAACATGCCCGAACAGCCCGGACAAATAAATCCACGTCTGGACAGAAATAAGCTAGCTTGTAGACCGTGGTTGGAGATGCTCTAAGTGATTCTGCATCGACACAGAAATATGCGCTTGGGCTTGGGCTCGCCGCGAGCAGCGGCCGGCCGTGTCGACAACGGCGAAAACAGCGAATTTGTACGACGATCAATCGAGTCCATGATGCGGGTCCGGAGAGGCGAGGTGAATTTTTTGCCTCAAGCTTTGAATACGTGAGGTGAATTGATTTGTATAGCTATGCGACTGACTGAAACATGTCCACACCGAAAATCTATTGCCTTTTTGCTAGATGGTTCCTTTACAATCAGGACTCTTGATGGAAAGTTGGTTAAAAAAATTCAGCTCTGACGTAAAGGTCTAAAGTTGTATTGTTACATATCCTAGGAGCATTGCATACTACTGTGAAGGCAGACCTGATCGGATTGTACTCCTATCGGTGGAGTCCAACACGCGAGAAAGAAAAACACAAATCGGTGGAGTCCATCACCAAATCGAAAACGGCAACAACCAGCAATCGGTCGAAGCGGAAATAACGACACGCGGATATAATTAGGGATCGCTCCTGTTATTTCGTGCATATACCTCCCGAAGCGTTATGTCTTAATCTAAGCCGTTGTTTTTGTTTGGTTTGGATCGACGGATCAGATTTAATGTATCAATACAGCTCAACACATGTTTGCTCTTTTAATAGTAGTATAGATAAGTATTTCCGTTTTTCAGATGTTAGATATATCAAACTATTACTTTAGTTTTCAAATAGGGACCAATACACACATATAACCATTCGTTTCACAGTAGTATGTTAATGCAAATAAAAATGGTAAATAAATATCATATCTGTTAAGCACTTCCGTTCATATGACTGCAAATATTTTCACATATGTCAATATTTAAGTTCTTTGAAAATGGAGGCAGTACACTGAAATCAATGCATAACAGCGGAGCTCCCTCACCATGAATTTTTCGAATGGGATAGGAGGAACATAGTGAGTGAGATTTTCGTTTTTGATAAACAGATTATAAAATACCAATTACATACGAGTCCTTTACAAACAACGTAGTGCCAAGAAATAACTGAGATGGACAAAGATAAGGGACTGCATTCCTCACTCTTTTTGGAACCTCATCTCTTTCTACAGTGCACAGAGGAGCTTGGGAGGCGACTTCGAGGCGACCGGCGGCCGCCGGCGCATCCGGTGGATTCCTCACCCTCCGCCTGCCGCTCCGGCGGCGGGAGGGTGGGGGATCTCCGGATCCGCGCTCCGGCGTGTAGATAGAAGGTGTTCGGGCGGCGCGGCTGCGGTGGGGAAGCCGGCGCTGCCGTTTTGGAGATCTGCGGCTCCCCCTCCGCGGCGACGTCGACGACGGCGCCCTCGAGCTGCAGGTTTCGTCCCCGAGCTGCTGCGTGTTTCTCCGGCTTCGGCGGCAGCCCGGTGTCGAGTGGATGCAAGGCCGGTGGTGGAGGAGGTGCGAGGCGACTGCGGCGGTGGAGTGTGGGGTGCTGGGGGAAGATCTGTGGCGCCGGCCATGGATCTGGGGCGGGAGGTGCTCGGGGTGCGGCCCCGACCTCTGGGCGTTCATCGATTCAAGTTCCAGCTCGTCGGAGCTGGCGGCTCTTGTGGTTCGTCAAAGCCACTGCGGTGGCAAGAAGCTCTTCCGCTCCGTGGAGAGGGCTCCAGGCGTCTGCTTCCTTCCTCGCCTCCGGCGGTGGAGGTCACGCGCGCTGGAGCTGCTTGTGGTGACGACGGCGTGGCGCTGCGGTGCCGTCCTTCGTATTCTTCTTTTTCTTGCTTGTATCCGACCTTGTATTTGATCCTCTAGTATGAATACAAGTATGGAAAATTCAAAAAAAAAAAAAACTGAGATGAGACCAGCCACGTAAAGAACCTTATCCCCTCCCCGTTCCCCTTCTACAGTAAAGCAGAGAGGCGACCGGAGGGCGATCCCGTGTTCCCGCCGGCGATTCCGCCGCCCTCCTCCTTCCCGTCGGCTTGCTGCCGGCGGTGGGGGGAGGGGGGTCGAATCACCGGCGAGATCTGTCTGCTTCTAGTTAGGGTAGCTAGGTAGCCTAGGTTTTCGTGCGGGTCTCCTCTGCTGTCGATGGCGGAGAAGGCGGCGACGAATAAGTTTGCTCTGGTCCTTCTGCTGGTACTCTCCTTGGCGAGGACTGGCGGTGGTGCTGGATGCTCGGTGTCTGGTCATGGCGGTCGTTTCGGTGGCGGCCACCATGCGTTGGATTTTGTGCCTGTTCCTCGCCGGCCTGGCGGTGCGGCCTCCGGCGTCGTCGGGAGGTTCTGGGCCCTGTACAGGAGTTGTTGCTGCAGGTGTGTGCCTCTGCCTCCCCTGGCCGACCGTGGTGGTGAGGGGTGGAGCTGTGGTGGTGCCGCGCTTGCTTTTGTTCGTTCCTCTGGTTTCTGTTTCTTCGGGGCTTCTCCGGCCGGCCGTGGAGGCGAGGGGTGGAGTCTTCTGGAGGTGCAGGTCCGGAGCGGGGAGGTTGGGTGCTCGGCGCTGGAGCTGGGAAGGTGGGCGCGCTGGTGGTGGTTCTGGCACGGCTTGGCCGCCCCGGCGGCAGGTGGTGTTGGTGCTGGTTGTTGGGGCGGCTTGGCCGTGCTTGTTCATCGTCGAGATCTTGTCGCTTACGGCGAGTGGTTCTTGCGGTCTTCTTCAACGTTGGAGGTCGTCCTTCTTCCAGGTGGATCGAGGTTTGCTCTCTTCTTCTCCGGTGTTCGTCGGCGTGGAAGAGCTTCGGTGGTCCAACAGTTTGCTGCTGTTGTTCTTTGTGCTGAGTGCTCTCTGTATGATTCTGCTTCTGTTCTTGTTGTTTCTATCTTCTGGTTGTAAGCAGGATTGTACTCCTCCCGTTCAAAAAAGAAAAGAAATAACTGAGATATTATGGATGCAAACAAAAAAAGAAAAGAAAAAAACGAAAACATAGAGTGACTTGTCTTCAATTACCAAGGACGAACAGCGCCATCATATCGCCGAATTGACAATATGTATCAAGTGTGTTGCCCACCACTATGAACTGAACTCTCTTGCGCTAGTTCATTTAATTGCAACAGCTCCAAGTTTGGTTCTTCGCTTTTAGTACTCCAACATAGAGTAGTATGTACTTGGAAACATAAACAAAAATCCTCTTGTCAAAATAAATATTTAACATGAATCCTTTTTCGGCTTAACACAGTAGTAGCTTACGGCCCAAACTGTCAACGTAAGCACATGCTTGTCTTATTAAACGACAGTGTGGGAGGTTGTGTGGCATCTTCCTGGTTATGTGCACCGAAAGGTGTAGAGAATGGGAGAGTTGTTATTCCATTATGAGAAAAGCAAGAAATGAAGGTAAATATATATTCCTGGCCGTGTTTGGTACCATAGAGCATGTTCCAAACACACGAGGTGGCAAAGAATATAACAGACACTTGAACTAGTTCATAACCAAATGCCTACGAAGCTATTTGACTTCCTAACAACGAACAAGCAAAAGTTAAACCACCTCACAGCAGTACATCAGTGCGAATTTGCTCGCGCGGCCTTCTGGAAAATTAGATCATCCACATAGCACCGAATCATAGCCGTCGTGTCTGTGGGTACTGTACAAACTAAACCTAGCTCATAGAAATGCTAAACCTTTCCCTCCACAAGAACAAAGATGGCCTGATTTACTCTGGCTGTAGCGAGTCGAGTCGTCAAGTCAACTTCATTGCCAATGGAGTTCCCATCTTGAGGAGAGCCTGGTTAGATCTTCATTCGTTATCACCTGGTTCTGAACGAAAGTCGAAAGTCAAATAATCTACAATGACTCGTGGTACTAATGATTGATATCTTTGATCAATAGATGATTGTACCTGCTTGTGTCGTTGTTCCATTTTGACTGTTCTTTGGAACATCCTTCACGGTAGAAGATTCTGGGGGTTCAGAAGATAACTTTGATCCTTCTACTGAGGGCGAAGCATCCAGCACCTTATCTGTACCTGGTTTGCATTGCTGCTCGATCATAATCTGAAGGCACTTCCCTTGCTCCTCAATTCTCAGCTGCAAACTTCTTTGGACCTGCAGTTGGCGTAAGGTAGATGTTAAAAAATGTAATTCCAGCAATCAGTTTAGGGGAAGAGGCTAGAACACGTTCCTGGCCGATTCCTCATGAATTGGTGCACTGTTTCGTGGCTTAAATTTAACTCAAGTTATAATCAGCGGGTTTACCACCCCAGAACATTAACTCTAAATTTAGTTGGGCATTTATTAAAAAATGTATGAGATACCAAATACTCCCTCTGTTCCAAATTAATTGACGCAGATTTAGCTAGACATCTAGGCGGTTTTGCAAATTCCAGTTTCCTATACAATATGCAGAAAGTGTGGTTTCATATGAAGCATCAGTCTGTTCTCACAGGAGTGGCCTGAATGCTACTCTATGCAATCATGGGAGTGGCCTGGTAAGAATCTCAATAACATTAGCACAACTAAAGAAGACAAATTCCTAACGGAAAACATAATTACAGCGTAACCTTATACCAACACACACCAGAATAACAGGTATGTGCATACAAACAAGAACAGCATGTTCTGATCCACTCTGACCATGTGTGTGGCAAAATTCAATTCGATGCTGGCTAACTTCTTGTGATCCAAACACTACCACATCCTAGTTACTAGTGAGACTTGGATTTGGGTTCTAAAAAACTGGGAACATGAATTAAGTTCAGCATTTTGTTATGTTAATGTGTACATGCACCAAAACTGACGACCTATCTATTCTATGGCTTTTATTTTAGTGCCCTGCATTAAGCAGCAGGCTATCCAAGTGTGTTAGACGAAGAGACTATCTAAGAGCTAACATTTGTAGCAAGGTTTAGCAAAAGGGAGTTAAAGAAAAATGCGATGACAGGGGAAGCTCGCTGATAAGATTTGAAACTAAGAGAGCCATAAATTTAGCTACTCCCTCCGATCGTAATTATTGTCGTGAGTACTGTAGGAATTTGTACCAGCCTAGTACTATTTCCACGACAACCATTTCGGACTGGAGGTAGTACTTTATTAGAACTAAAAATTGACAAACTGCTAGGACTTGGTGCTTACGCCATTCCCGCGGTTAGCCCCTCACAGTTCGCCATCTCTTTGCGGGACCCAGACCAACATATAAGAGAAAAGAAATATCCCTCACGTGACTCGCCACTGTTCTATCCCGTCGTTGCAGCACCTCCTCTCACAAACCCCGTCCCTTCATATCACCACCACCGCCGTTTGATTGGCCAACGGTGATGGCAGCAAATTCATTCATGTGGTATCGTCGGTAAGAAAGAGAGGTGGAGGTGACAATATCAAAGAAGGAGATGACAACTCCAACAAGTCCCATCGGTGCTTAGCAGAGGATATGGAGGCTATTTGTGCAGATGTGCAAGGCAGCCACAGGAGGCACGAGAGGGTGAAAAGACCACAGCAGTGCGTGTTCAGGAACGAAGTTGCCTTGCCAGCAGAGAGTGGCTCCAATGTTGGCACCGACACGGCTGACAGAGGTGTTGTTAAAAGTGCGATTGGTCTAGGGGCTGTAGGCTTGCATGACTCCAAGCAATAGATACGAGTATGCTCAAACTCCAAAGTTTCATCACCCGATGGATTAACAAACTTGGTAAAATTCTTACTGTAATTTGCCAAGAAGAAAATGATCTACTTATAATTAAGCCAGACAATGTTTGCTGCCATTACAATATGTTAGCACATATAAGTATGCACTCCAAAGAATTTGTTAAGTTGCAGTTTATTGGATTAAACTTTAGCTTGCAATGTATAGTTGTCAAATAGGATTATTTTCTTCGCAAGACCTTTTACTTTCTTTTTATCATGTGGGAGTTAGAATTAATTCATGTTTACTTACTTTCTTTTTATCATGCGTCTATATTCAGCTACAAAGTTTATTTTAATCTGGTAGTTATCTTTTCTGGAAGATGGCATTAGTACATTACTTTTGTTATTATCAAGGAAAATAGAATTGAAACAGCATGCAGAAGAGTAGTTTCGCACTTAACATAAAAATAAAAAAACTCAAATTGGACATGTCCAAATTTGCCCAAGATCAAGTTGCAGAGCAATATAATGATGGGGAAACACAATAACTGTGTTACTACCACCTCTAAGTTATACACATGCCATTACATAAAGTTACTTTTACACAACCTTTGTACAAAATGCCTAAACATTAACTCATTCCTAATTCGATGCGCATGAAGATAAAGGACAATAAATTCAAACAGAGGTAGTACTATGATGTTGGTTGCTTGCTTATTTTATGCCAAAGTGGAGCTAACTACGAGCATGTCAAATATCGAAGTCCTAGAAACGCATATGGAATTAGATTATACACCCTCCATCAGCAGAAAGTACCTAAATTATGAAGGAGATTTTTGGTACTTACCTCAAGCTGTTCATGGAGCCTCTTTTGAAGTTCTAACTGAGACGTAATGCTTCGGTGAGATCAAAACTCCTGCAGGGATAACTAATGCTCAGGATCCAATAGCAACAACTACATAATTTCCGGATGCCAATCAGACTGGCTAAAATAGTAAGCCGTCCCATATTTGCAATCAGAATTCAGCTAAAAGGTATATAGTTAAAGAGGCCAGCAATTGGAACACATGAAGTTCGAAGGCCAAATCCATGTCACGAAAAGAAACGATGGATATGAAACGCTCATCCAAGCAAAAACAAGAAAGCGTGAACAATTGTTAATGAATCACCTCTAAGACGCTTTCAGCACAGAATATAATGTTGTGAACTTGTGACATCTATGTTACTACAAACTGTTTGCTCCTTTTTCTGCAACCACCTTTTTCATTAAAGCCAGTTTTGATGATATTATGATGGTACACAGTTCTCAATTCAGACATTTATGTATTAGAAAACGCAGGAAACCATTCAGTTTTCTCATGGGATGTGACACCAGTATCACCAAAATAAGTTAATTGAGTTTCACACAGGTTGAAAACTTACCCTTTAAGGTCTATAGATGGCAACTCCTCTTTTGAGGCATCTAACCTTTCTGATGAACCTGAAAGTCTCAAATCGATGAGCATGGTACAGTATTTAAAGAAACCGCTTGCAAGAAATCTACAGAAAGTAGAATGTGGGAAATGGAAAACGACATGCCTTCAGATAATTCTGGTCTATACCGGGCAGTTCTGTATTTCTGCAAAAAAAAGTCAACTCAAAATCAAATAGATAATTCTGGCTTGTCTCAATAATTCCCAACAATAGAGCTGACCAACAGACCTGAAGATGACTTTTTACATGATAAATGGTCAAATTATCTGCCTTCATTAGCTTCAGTACTCCCTTCGGAGTAGCTTCTGCGAGATTAATCAAATAAATGTTAAATGCATACATTTGATAAATGGAGAACAAAAATCACTTCAACCAATACATACTTTCACTGCCACCAAGTACATTGACAGCATCCACAAAGCGCTCATGAAGTTCAGGAGTCCACCTCATGCGTGTTTTGGAGGTATTGGAGCTGGCAGAGGGTGAGGGTGCAGCAACTACAGATGGTTCTACAGATTGAATGGAACTATTTGTTGGCTGGCTGATTGGTGAACTGAAGTTGATGGTTGCACAGGCGGTCCAGCCTGTTTCCGAGCATAAGTAAATCAACACTTAGTCTCATGATTACAATATCTAGAAGTGTAAAAGTGAAGACAAATGCTGAAACTGTATACAGAAAACAAATAGCATGCTTCAGTTTGGGATAGCAACACAAGATTCAACCAGCCAAGAAAAGGTTGAATTGAATCTCAGCTAAACTCTAGCTGTGCCTTAAATGAGCTATGCATGTCCCTAATTTCAACCGGAAAAAACTGGGATAATTTACATTATACAAAGAATGAGCTCCAACGGCAAACACTAATCAAACCAGGGCACTTCTCCATATTATTCTTCAGTTCACACAGAACTAGCATGTTTTAAACCAATTTTAAGCTTGACATGTTATTGAAATAAATGCAGTTGCATAGTTCATGCGTTAAAGAAGAGCAGCTGTTACATCTCAAGTCAACCCACCAAATGGCAGAATAAACCGGCATACCTGTGGTTGAGTTTTAGCACCACCTGTGTTGTCAGCAATGTCCTTCCAATCATCATTCATAAAATCTGTCCACCATTCAGTTTGCTTAGCAAGCTCATCTGTAGCTGCAATAGGGCTGATGCCAGTCAAATTGTTTCCAGCAGGGACATCATCTGAGTATCCAAGCATGGTGTGATCAGGGCACCATGTTGGTCCAACATCTATCGGAAGATCAGTATAGGTTGGTTCAAGGCCTTCATGATGCGATCCATAAACCATTGCAGAAGAACTTCCAGTACTTAGCGTTGAGAAGTATAGGGATTGGCACTGGTATATTGCTCGGGATTCGAAACTGAAGAGAACCTTACAGCCTGGGGCGAACACAGAGGCCCAACAGACCCAGTACTGGGGTGAAGCTGCCCACGCATACGAGCAACAGTAGTTTGATGAGGTGGGAGAGGGTTCTTCTCAGTTCTCTATCCATAAAAACATTCTGCGCATCCGGAAGCATCGGGAAGTTCTCATCCAGAGTGGCCGAAGGCAGAGGTGATGGCACAGTTACTGGGATACCAGAAGTGTAGAACGGATTGGTGGTCATCCTCTCCATCTTCAAGCAGGCGCAAAGCCTTGGATTCTGAAATTTTCTCCTGTTCTAGGGCTGACGCACCTGCAATAAGAAAAAAAAATTGACCATGGATATGAAAAAACAAATTTGTGCACGAAACAAATGAATACTCATTCAAGATATCATGTGACCCGAAGTCTCAATCGAATCCTCCTAGCAAACAAAATTGATGTTCTCGCCTAAGAGCAGTACAACTATACAGGCCTATTAGTCCGTCCCAGGGGTGGATCCAGATGGTGCGCCAAAATTTGTGAGGGCTCATACCTCGGAAACCAATGGCCAAAATTGCCGACGGGGTTGAGACAGCATGGACGCGCGAGGTTGAACCAGGAACGGCGGCGGGGCGACGCGCGGCGGAGGAGCGGTAGGGCACGGTCGCCGCAGCTGTAGAGCCCGGATTTGGGGTAGGTGATGCCTCGGCAAAGGAAGAAGAAAGGTACAGGACGGCGGAGAGGAAACCGTGGAACTGGATTTGGGGATTTTTTTTTTCTTTTCTTTTCCAGATGGGATTTCAGGGATTTGGACTCTGGATGGAGATGGAGGGCAGATTTGTGATTAAAAGGATTTTTTTTTGAATTTTACCATATATATTAAACCAGCAAAAGAGTACACGATTACATCGATTACAAAAACAATTCTAAAAGAGACGAGCAAATCTATGAGATCTTCAATCCCTTTCTTCTTCTATGACACAATCTTGTACTTTCCTGAAGGCAGACGTAAAACAACGCCGAATACACCAAACCACAGATCTGTGAATACCAACGAATGTTCTCTCCTTTTAATTTTGAGCCACAATGCCAAGTCTTTGTGCACGCACGTAGCCATTAAATTAATCAAGCAACATCGGCAAGAGCACCACCACGGATATTTCAGGGACAAATAACCGAACCACTTTGTCGACGTCGTTGGGAGCCGAGAGAACGAATCACCATTGCCGAATACGTATTAGCCGGGATAGATATTGCGAGGACAATCCTCCTCGCGACAACCATAAGGAACAATCCAAGATTGATCTGGCGAAGTAAGATCTGAAGAACCATACCTAGAAAAACTTAATCTTCCAAAGCCACCATTGACGTCGGGAAGGAGATCACGCCGTCGAACGAAACGCGGAATATCACTTATTACAGACGAAGCCATCTCCATTGACGAAGAAGATAACAATCAAAACCAAGCTCTAACATTAAGGACATTTGTATAGCGCCCTGCGCAGGTCCGAGGTCCCCACCCCTCCTAGTGCTAGAACGGCAACTAGAGGAGGCGAGGACCCGTCAATTCTTAGACGAAAGCGACGATGAAAATGCAGATGGCGCCGGCGGCGACGGCTAGGGTTGAAACCCTAGGCCGCCGCCTCTCTTTCTTTCTGAAGGTGGGGAATTGGTTGCAGATGAGATGACGGCCCGTGATTAAAAGGAATTTTAAAAAAGACTACCTAGGCGGATATTGCAAAAAGAGCTCGCGAGCCTCGGGTTTTCTCTGAAAAATGATTTTAAACAAAAGTTAATAAATTCTAATATTTTCAAACAATTACTACATGTACGCTCAAATTACGTATCTGTAAATTTTCATAAAAAGTGTTTTTATTCGCGTGCTACACTAGAAATACAAATATGGGTCTATATATTAGATGCCTATTCACTATAATCAACACGTTGACCCAATTGTTATTTTCTTCATAGAAAATATAGGGATGTAGGTCAATCCTATATCTACATGCGTGATTTTTCTCATATTTCAGTGAGACTCGAAAATATGATTTTTAATTTTGGAAAACACCGCGAGCCAAACAACTGTTCTCTCCACTATGTTACTATTGTCCACTTTTTTCTTTTATTAGGCAATTTAAGAAATTGGACCCTATAATTTATTTTTGTAAAAGAAAACTTAGATTTTATTTTTGACGGGCTGCATTTTTTGTATATAATTGGTATATTTGACGTCATGTACATAAAAGAGATGTATGTGTTTATGTCTTTCTGGACCTACTTGTTGTGGTTTCATAGAGTTAGTTTTGAGCCCGTTAAGAAATTTCCGTTCATTTTTTTTTCGAGAGCATGCCAATGGCATACTTTTTTTATAGAAGAGAGAATAAAGTTTACAAGAAGCCAAATCCGACTTCAAACAATCAGATTGGCTTTGAACTTGGAAAACGCTTCGTATCATCGGGGGATCGCACGCGACGCGTCCCCCAGGTCGCGCGAGCGACACGTGTCCACTTGGGCTGGGAAAAATATCTCGCCGCGGGCCCACACCACGTCTTCGTCCTCATCTCAGACTCTCGTACAGTACTACTTTTCCCTTTCCCACCATAGCTCGAGAGGTCCGCCGCCGCGCCTGGTGACCTGGTGGACTTCCGCCTCCGCGCTCCGGTAGGCTACCGCGCGCCGCCCCTAGCTCCGGTGAGCTTCTGCCGCCGCGCTCCCCCAGTCCTTACCGTCGTGGGCGTCACCTCCGCGGCTGGCAAAATTCCGGCAAGCTCGCGCTGCCCCGGCAAGGTCAGGCCCTCCCCGCCGATGAGCCTCTCTCCAGCGCCCGAGACCATCATCCGCTCTCGTCCCTCTCCCATCTCCCTCCGCCCGGCGAGGCCCTCGGCGAGCTCGACCTCGTCTCGTCGACCAGCTGCCATGGCACGGCGGCACTGTTGTCGTGGTGGTGGCGCGGTGCTCCCATGACGCGGAGGCGCTGGTGTCGTTGTGGTGGCGTGGTGCTCCCATGCCACTGGGGCGCTGCTGCCGTCGTGTGCTGGCGCGGTGCTCCCATGACCTCTGCCTCGCCGTCCCCCGAAGGCACCTACGTGTGCATCGGTACATAATCGCCGTCCTTCTTTCTTCCTGCTCTTCAACCACTCCGATGCCAACTTCCCTGTGCACCTCGGGGACCGCGTCGACCAGATGGTCCTCGAGCATGTCGCCACGCCAGAGGTGGCCGAGGTGGACGACCTCGATGGCACTGCCAGGGGCGACGACGGCTTTGGCTCCACCGGCGCCTGAGTTGATCGGTCAGGGTAGATCGATTGATGTAGGTGCTGACGAGTATGGCGGTGCTACCAGGGACGGTCGGCGCTGCAGTGCTGCCATGGGGCGACGCCGCTGCTACCGCTCGCCGGGCAGCAGTGCTCTCGTATGTCGGCAACGGTGCTGCTAGAGCAAAAAATTCACTGATTTTGTGTCTTTTCTTCTTGTTGTGGTGCAATTTTTTCGAAACTTTGTAGCACATTATTTTCTCTTTTGATGCAAATAAACAAATCATTTGTAGCAATTTTTCTATTTTGATACTTGTTTCCTTGATTTTTGGTGCAAATGTTTGGAAATTTTGTAGCAATTATTTTTCAATTTTGATGCATATCCGTAGAGTGTTTGTAGCATTTGTCGTTGTGCTGTCGAGTAGCAATTTTGCCAAGCAGCAATTTTTCTTTTTGCTACCGAAGAAGCTGGCGTTGCTACAGACAATAGTCGTCGATGCTACCGTCGGCACAACGCGTTGCTACCAACCGTGCACGGTCATGCTACCGACGGTAGCCGGCGATGCTACCGTCGGCACGCCGCGTTGCTAACAACGGTGCACGGTCATGCTACCGACGGTAGCCGGTCTCGTTGCTACCGACTGTAGTGACCGTCGGCACGCCTGGTTGGTACCAACGGTGCACGGTCATGCTACCGTTGGCACGCCGCGTCGCTACCAACTGTGCACGGTTATGCTACCGATGGTAGCCGGCGATGCTACCGTCGGCACGCCGGGTTGCTACCAACGGTGCACGGTCATGCTACCGTTGGCATGCCGCGTCGCTACGGACGGTGCACAGTCATGCTACCGATGGTAGCCGGCGATGCTATCGTCGGCATGCGCGCTGTGTCATGCTACGCCGGCGATGCTACAGTCGGCATGCCACGTTGCTACCAATGGTGAACGGTCATGCTACCGACGATAGCCGAGCGAAACTGCGGCGTTTTTCTTGCACGTCTTCTCGTCTCCGGCGACGGACCGGATATTTTGTTTTCTGCCCGTGGGCGGTTTCATGTGCTTGGGTGGCCCGTGCCTCGTTTGCATGTGCAGTCCCCTGTGCATGTTCGTTTGCATGTGCGCTGGCCTGTGCGTGCTGGTTTGTATGTGCGCGTGTGGCCCATGGACACATGTCCATCACTGGAGGGGGAGGATGGGAGGCCTCCGACCCCCCAGGGGACGCTTAGCAGTCTCCTTTAGGCCCCCTTCTTTTCAGCTTCTAGGATAGATTCTAGCCTAGAATCTGTAGAAGCCCAAAAGAAGGGTCCAGATTCTAGCCCAGAGATTATGGCCCAGAATCCACCCAGAAGCTGAGTTCTGTCTATACGTGAGAAGCTGCTCGGAGGCCGATTCTGGACTGATTCCGCTGATTCCCGCAAGTGAGCCCAAGGGGTAACCAGTCCAGACATTTCGTTGCTTCTAAATTATAGAGGAATGCCACCGGTGGTGTAGCAGAAAAGAGAAAAGAAAAAACGAAGCATTATCCGCTCGCTCGTCTCCACCTGCCCCGCACCCACGACCTCCCCGCATCGCAATCCGCCGCCGCCGCCACCGCCACCGCCAGCGCCCGCCGCCGCTGAACCTGGCCCCGGCTTGCCACTCCGCCGCCGCCAGCGCCTACGGCAGCTGCTCCACCTCTTCCTCGCCCTCCCGCAGTAGACGGACGCCGCCCCCACCCGCTCGTCGTCCACCTGCGACGGTCGCCGCTCCGGCCCCGGCTCGCCGCTCCGACGACCGAGACCCGCCAAGGGCAAGCAGATCCGCCGCCCGCCGACGCCCTCAGCGCCGCCTCCGCCCGCCCTCAGCGCCGCCCAGCAGGCCCACGCGAGCTCGAGCTCATCCCCTGCACAAATAAATTTGCCTTTTTCATATATTTTGCTTTGTTTTAATTCCACTGATGTCTCATGTTGTATTTCTGTGCTAGGTTCAATTATTGTGTCAAAATTCGAATTCATATTTTATTGCTACTAGGGGTGTTATTTTAGATTCGAATTCAATTCAGTGCTAGTTCATCATCACTTATTTTAGTGCTAGTTCATCATCACAAATAAATTCGAATTCAATTCAGTGCTAGTTCATCATCACTTATTTTAGATCACATATGAAATCTAGGGGTGTTACAGACATTTCCCAACACAACATAGCTAGAATCTCAAATCCTAGAAGCTAAAAAGAAGGGTAGGAATCGGATTCTAGGAGATTTTCCCCACCGCAGCTTATTTCCAAATTTTTCCAAAAGCTAGCTTATCCAGAATCACAAGCTGAAAAGAAGGGGGCCTAAGGTGTATGTCTCAACTTTGTTATTCCCACCTAGGGTCCAAACCGATCTAAAAGCACTGTCATCCTTATTTTTGCTTTGGTCCAAACCGATCTAAAAGCACCATCTCGGCCATAGTTACTTTATTTTCAGCATGATTTCTCATATAGTACGCAAGGGGGAATTTTAGGCTTATATTTTGTTTAAATTTCTGAAAGGAACCTTTTGTTCTTATCTCATTTAATCAAGAAAGTGAGAACATAAGGAACAGGCAACGCTCTATATCATAGTTTTAAGATAGAATTGTACTCCAAACCTATGACTTAATTAATCATTACAACCTTGGAAAGTGCTATTCGAAAGATGGGTCTGCATGACCATGCTTCCAAAACTTCTAAAAAAAAAAGTGTTGAGACCTTACCCACAAAAACAAAAACTGAAACCTTGTGCAAAAGTTTTACCATTTGCAAATTGTGCTAAAATCACTAAATTGTTTTTGCATAAGTTACTTGTACTTGAACATATTGTCCAATAACTCATTTTATGTTTTTTTCACAGCTCCAAATGTTCCTATTTAATTTACAAATAAATACATGGAAACACCTCTAGCCTTTATGTGCACATGTGATAGTTTTTGTAATTTTTTAATAACTATAATAATAGGGTTTAATATTTTTTAAATGGGTTCACATGCACCCATAATACAAAAAATGCTATATCAAAACCTTGCGCTGTATCATGCTGCTACATTATTAAATTCTACGAATCTGGTAAAGACAGGTTGAATTTGTTTGGGTGCAAGATTTATTATTGATCAATTTGCTTGACATTCAAGTTTTCATACTGTTTAGTTGTTTGGGTGCAAGGTTTATTATAGTTGTTGTGTTGAATACTTGAATCCAGTAACTGTTTAAGGGCTTTAATTCAGGGCACATAATGGGAAGACTTCAAACCTCAGAATGTTTTCTGGAGCTTTTTGTTCATATCCCCCTCGTTCCAAAAAATACCAAGTCATACTGCCATCTTGTTGGTGGTGTAATACTATGTTAGGCCCGAAGCCCAGAACACATCCAAGTCTTATACTGGAATGCGTGCATGTTACTATTTGTGAAATGGATAACAAATAAATTCGAATTCAATTCAGTGCTAGTTCATCATCACTTATTTTAGATCACATATGAAATCTAGGGGTGTTACAGACATTTCCCAACACAACATAGCTAGAATCTCAAATCCTAGAAGCTAAAAAGAAGGGTAGGAATCGGATTCTAGGAGATTTTCCCCACCGCAGCTTATTTCCAAAATTTTCCAAAAGCTAGCTTATCCAGAATCACAAGCTGAAAAGAAGGGGGCCTTAAACTCACACACACGCACTACACCTACTCTCGTGCTTCGGTTGTTTCTCCCTCCTGCAGCTGCACCTTTCCAAACCTGAAACTCCTCCTTGATCCTATGGAGCAGCTGTCCTGGGTCATACTTATCTCTTGTGTTTACGAACACATGTGCGTTTCGATGCTTCCATACGGACCACGCCGTCAGGATCACCAGCGAGTCGAATCTCTTCCGATCGCCCTTGCGCATCTACACTATGGCCTGGTTCCACCAACTAGACACATTTGTCCCTGGTATCACCTAGGGACACATCATTTTGTGTGATGGTGCGCGGACGGAGGGGAGAAAGGCAGGCGTAGACGACACGTGGCCAACGTAGTTGAGAGGTGCAGATAAAGGGGGCGGGACGGTAGGTGACAAGATTACCACTAGGTGGGTCTAAATTTAAGGAAAGGACCAGCAACTCGAGATTGAACTAAGTCAAAGGTACGGCCCTAGAGGAGCATGAAGGCTTACCACATGATCAAGGACTAAAAACCCAAATCCAGGATGAGGACCTCGATCCGACTTCTCGAAGGGTCACCCAGAGAGTCGACTCCTCGAACCAATGGTGGTCAATCAATTTCCCAAAACGGCGTCGTCATCGCCAGTGTCATGAGATTATTCAAGGAGGGTTTTCTTAGTCATTTCACTAGGCATGTATGTATTTGTAACAACAACTTAATATCCACCATTATTTCATTCTTGTAACCGACCATATATATAGTGTGGTCTGGGAATTATTTTGACAAGGTTCTTAGACATAATACACATGCAAGAATATGTCATTACCTCCTCATTGAGGGGCAGTAGCCGGGTAAACTCTAGCGTGTAACCCGTTCCTGGATTCTCACCGTTACATTCACCACGCTCACTCATGTCGACTACTAGCCATATGGTTAGCCCCGTGAATATCTCTTGACAGTAGGTGAAGGCCATTGTGGCCGACACTTAATTGGGGAGCGCGTGGGGAAACCGCAATGCCAACACGTGGGGAAGCTGCGCGGGCCTAGCTAGGGAACCGTCGGCGTGGATGGGCAACGACATTAAACAAGGTTCACCTATCTCTTTTTGTATGAAACGTTGTTCCCACCCGTCGAAGGGTGTGTATTGGTGTGTCCGACGCCCCCTCAATTGACCCCGAAAGTTGGGGACGGATAAGGTGATGCCAGATAGATTTTCAGTCCGTTCGGACCGATGAGGGGCGCTGCTTGGTGCGTTTTTTTCTGTTCGGATCTCACTGAACCGATGGTAAGGCCTATTTGGTGGAGATAATCTTTATTTCTAGACCGGTGGAGATGCTCTCATTTTTTCCAATTTACACAACGCCCGCATTACCTAGTTAAACACTTAATTTGTCCAGTTATGCTATGCCGCTGCTACGCTAACCAACCAGTTTCGAATATTTGTACAGGATATAACTAGTCATGGCCTCGGAAAGTGATAATAATGTAGCCTGAGCTACACATACCTCACTTTTTTCAAAATTCTAAATCCTAAATTCTTAAGTTAAGTCAAGCCAGAAATTACAGAGTACAATGTCTAGTTGAACATGCAGTACAGGATAAATAATTGACATGCACCCCTTCACTTGTTGAGCAAGTCAAATCCTTCGAACTTACATCTGTTACCATAAATAGAGTGCTCTCAAGTTAAATCAAGCCAGGAATTACAGAGTACAATGTCTAGTTAAACATGCAGTGCAAGATAAACAGTTGGCATGCACCCCTTCACTTGTCGAGCAAGTCAAATCCCTCGCCTCATGATTTCGTTGAGACCCAGCTGAAAGAGCAAACCTCCAAGGCAAGGCTCATGCCAACAAAACAGCCCCGCAAATCTCTCCTGCCGTTGCTCTTGTCTATCTTCTCGAGATGTTCCAGATGTTCCTCGAGACGGCTTCCAAGGATTCAATAGTGCAATGAATGGATCAATAAGAATTTATCTTGTTTACTGCCTTACCGTACGCCGGCGCTGCAGGTACTACAAGGTTTGGTAGACGTTTCCTACAAGCAGGTGAGTTTGAATCGTTAAAAAGATGGAATGGGAACTGCTGCAGGCCCAAGGTTAGAACTTAATTAACCATCAGCAATTGGCGAACTTTTTTTGTTTCTTTTTTTTTTGTTATAATAAGATCAAGGAGAGCCAGCTTGTATCGACGAGTGGTGTTTAACCTGAATATCAAAACTATAACCAACAACCTGAGTATCTTATCTATGTATCCCCATCTTCATCTCACCGCATAAACTCGCGTCAGCAGGCAAAGAGACGGGTAGGTCCTCTCGAGCAGTAACAATAGCGCAAATCGACACGGTGATTCGATCGACTGCATCAATCAAAGATTACGGTAAGAGAGATGGGGAACGAACCGGAGCCTGAGAAGAGGCGAACACCCGCTGGACAGCGACGGGGAACTTCTGCTTCAGCTTCGCGGCCAGCGTGCGCATCGCCGTAGCCATACCAGCATCAACCAAGAGAACGGCTGCTAGGGTTCCTTCTCCTCTTTCTCGTATTATTAATAGGGGAGATTACACGATATACATGGAAACAATCAATTGCAAATTCTAAGGAAAAAATCCCTTTCCTAAGGAATCAGAACAGTGGTTCTTCCGAACGTCTCCAAAGTCCAAAGGGTAAACTTCCGTAGGTAACAAAACCTGCCAAAATTCCTTTGATGAGTTTCTTTCGTTCCGAACAGCGCCTTGTTTTGAAAAGAGCACCAAAGTGGTGGAGCACAAGCTCCTGCACGTCCTCAGAATCCTCCACGGACTGGTCATCGGGATTTTGAAGTTTTTTTAACGGAACTAATTTTGGATCGACAAATTGCTGTATGGTGAAAATATTTAGTTCTGGTTCCCTTCTTTAAGCTGTTTAGTTCGTCATCTCTGCTTTCACATCTCCTCCCTCAGCAGCAATTCATCAAAGCATCGTCGCTGCTGTTCTCTGAATTATCTAATTCAGAAGTTACAGAAGCTTCTAAACTGCATTTACAATAATATATATGTGAATCTCAAGTGTCCTTATGTCCACTTAAGTTGAATCACAAGTGATACATACCTACCCGTTTCAAGATATGCAGATAACCAAAGACACCGAACCTTGTGATTTGTGCTTGCTCTGGTGATTAAAGTAGGCTGTGTAGAGGATGCTCCATTTTCTGATGCGTAGAGCAGAAAGAAACATCTTTGCCGAGGTTGACAGTTGCTCATTTCAAGATGACAAGATTTCTGCATCTCGTTATGGAGTACTGTTCTCTACCTTCCTGGTGGTGAGTTATGTATGTCTACATAGGATTTCAGCAGCTAACACTTGACAGTAGCAACGTTCCACTTATATCCTTTCGTGTTGGAAAATTGTGAAGCATTTTTTTACTGTATAAAGAAGATACAATGTTAGGTCACAATTAGAGAGGCATGATCTTCCGTTTCGAAAAAAAAGAGGCATGATCTAGTATCCAAAATACAGTTTGAACAAATATCAATACATGACTCGTTTCAAATCGATGTGTCCAGTACATAAATTACGCCCGGTTCCATCACATATGAAAAATAATTAGGAGCCGATTTCCTAGACCCGCCCTTTGCTTTCAGCTCTGTGCACACACACTTAAAACTCTTGAACAAACCTAATCTATGCAGTTCACAATTGTCTGCAGCTTTAGTCGATCGTAGGTTGTGTATTTCTATTCGTTTTTTGCTACAAAGCAGAGCAACCAAAACTGAAATCACTGCTAGCTAGGTGTTTTCCCCCGGTACTTTTTTTATAATGGACATTTTTTTTACTTAAAGGTTTAAACATTTACACACGGCCTATTCCTAATTAGGATGCACATAGCTGCACTCATAATAGACTGAAAATAAAATAAAAATACATAGACAAATAACAAGCTAGTAGCTTCGTATCGCCTATGTCGCTGGCACTACAGGACTGCGGATCTGTGCCGACGGCTTTTTGTCGGGGCCGTCGGCATAGGGTCCGACGAGGCCGTCCCATCGCCATGGCCGTTGGCATAGGGTAGGCCGTCAACATAGCCAGCCTGTCCCGACGGCAGCCGTCGGGATACATATGGCCGTCGGCATAGATTCCTTCCGCGAAACGGGTGACGACGGCATAGGTGCCCTATTTTTTTTTCCTTTATGCCCTATTTTTTTCTTTATGCCTTCTTTATGAAGGCATCGGACCCTGTGCCGACGGCAAACAGCCGTCGGCATAGCCGCTGCTTCCTATAGTGTGGGGGCCAATCCGAAAATCAAGTGGTCATCCATACCTTCATAAAAAGATCTTGATTTTCCACGCGTTATAATGTTGAGAGAAAAAATATATGAAAAACCTTATCATTTCTACTCAGCCAGAGCGACCTATAACAGTTATCGCTCCCATCTAATTAGCCTTCCAAACTTGTGCTCAACACCATTTAACCAGTTGACGAAAATATTCGCAACTGAGACCCGAGTCATCGTTCAGGTCGTCACCACTCAGTCTACAAGACCACAACCAGCGTGGGGTCCAGAAACTGAAGTTTTGCCTGCACCGAAACCGAAGTCACAGGAGAAGGACGCGTACTTGAGTGTACACCCTATGCCGCTTGATTGAGCAGAACAACGCTAACCAATGGTAAGCTGCCAATGGCGCCGCTGAGCCGCGCGGCCGCACGTGCGATGTGATTGATGGGTCGAGACGGCGCCAGCCAACGTCGTGGCCAGTGCGGGCGGCGGGTCGCCGTCGGTGGTTGAGCACGGCTGTCCATGGGTTCCGTTCTTGGTGATCGCGAGCAGGGAAATGGACAAGGCAAACGGACTAGATTACGTCGAGATGCGGCCCGGCCCCTCGACGAGTATCTGGGCATAGAGTACAAGCGGGCCGTTGCCATCGGAGAGTCTCATCGGTGCATGCGTCGTCGTGTGGAGTGTGGACGGATATGATTTTTTCCTCCGGGTGATTTGGAGTTTTGCAGGTCTCGCGCGTACATGGAGGAGCGGCCACCGACGCACTATATACACACGAGGCAAATGCTAATTTGGTCGTGGGAGGTTGTTCTGCGTTGAAGAAAACTCCATCCGTGCTAAATTGTTTTTTGAAAAATTATAGAGCTACATCTCCATGAATCTAAATCTTGAAAAAATAAATCAATATTGTGTCCATATCTTTATTATATTTTCTCAAGGATAATTGTTTACTAATTAATCCCGTTATTTATTAACAAGGTTCAGTCAAAGTCTACATCCCGAGAACCGACCGCATGCACTCATTTCACATTTTTAAGGGGTCATTTTCGAGAGTGGTTTTTTAGGACCCAGGCTACATGGAGCCCTTGTTTTGAAAAATTGAAAATGACATTTTTTAGTTTTCAAAAATCGCGAAAAAAAAACCACCGATGTAGATAGTGTCGAGATCTACAAGCATGAAATTTGTTACATTAAAATTCATTATATTTTGGGCTGTACAAAAAATTCAAGTCGGGGAAAATTACAAAATTTTGAAACTGTGTACTGTTCACCACCCAGATCCACCCATTTGTCCTTTTTGTGCAGCCCAAAATACAACTAATTTGAAGTTAAAAATTGCACGGTTGTAGATCTCGACAATATCTACATCCGGGAATTTTTTCTCGGTTTTTGAAAACTTAAAAATATTGATTTCAATTTTTTGAAAAAAGGACGCCATGCAGCCCGGTCTCGTTATAGGTTTTCGGTCATTTCCTCACATTATCCGGCATAGCAAAGTCGAAACCCACAAGGTACTAGTTGGACTAGACCTGGGCATGAGTAGCCCGGCCCGGCTAGAAAACATGGGTCAGGCCATTACTCGTATGACACTATCCACATGCCTTATACTAACACACCTAACACACTTACAAAAGTTTCTCAAGTCAAACGACTAACTCATCCATAACACGAGTCCAAAAAACACGGAAGCATTTTCCTGCAAATAATATGTTACATAAAACTACGTGGATACCATCATTTGGATGCTTACGAGCAACGGCTCTTTAATTTCTCCTCAAGCTGTGCCTATAGAGCCCAGCTCCTTGGCTCCATGCATTGCTCTTTTGAAAAGATTGATTGGAAATCCCCTTCACCACCCAAATGCCACTTTTAGCTTGGCTCACGGTGCAAAGCAGATTGCGGACTTCTGACCGTCTTCCTACTAGGGGATGGCTCCACTAGCCAACCTACCATCTCTGTAAATGTCTCCCTGAGACGGCCAGACATATCGTGTTCGAATGTCGCTACTCCAAGCATGTCCTGTGCTGCCGTGGCATCCCTGGCTCTCCCGCCCCGCCATCACCCACTGCATTGGCTCTGATCGCCATCGGTGCTTCAATGCTGGATGGCGGCGTCTTAAATTCTACTGTGCATCCTAAGGGACTCAACACTGCCATCACTCGCATTTTCTGGGAAATATGGAAAGAGAGAAATAACTGAGTTTACAACAACAAGTTCTTCACGCCTTGTGTGCTCGACAAAAGAATTAAGGACGAGGGATCGCTGCGGGTGCCAAACATCTGGCGCAAATCACAGCTTAATGTAGCTGGCTTTACTCTTTTTGTTTTGTGGCTTAGTCCACTCGTGTTTAGTCCTTCTATATCTCTCCTATCTAAAAGAAGAATTTGGTTCCACATTCTGCCCACCTTCGTCCAACTCCCCGTCGTACCTCCTCGCGCACTGATTTTTTTCCCGACCGATTTAACTCCCGTAAGTTTCGCAATCAGTTACCAATCAGCAGATCAATTAGCTGTTCCGTCAATCTCTCCCATATGAGGTGCTACGATCAAGTAAAAAAAAACAATCAGCAGTGATCAATTAGGTGTTCCGTTCATCTCTCCCATATGAGGTGCTGCGTCGCCGCCTCCTAGGAATCCTTGCGTCGCCGCCTTCTGTCCCACCGGCCGGCCGCAACCTCCATCCGCGCCACAACTTCCATTCCTCCATGCCTGCAGGTCGCCTCCCGCTGCAACCATTCACTCCTCCTTCCCCGCCTTGGGACGCCGGCCGACAAGCTGCTGCGCATGGAGCTCGACCAAGGCTCCTAGGATTTGCTGCGCTGGGGCACTACCAAAGTCCCTAGGAGCTGATGCGTGTCTGGAGCTTGAATTCCCCATGAACCCACCGGCCGACCAGGAGCTCCGGCACGACCTGCTGCCTGCAGCTCGCCATCGACCAGAAGCCAGGTCACCTCGGCACCGAGCCAACAAGGTAAAGTTCCCCTCCCCTGACGACCTCCAGCAGGCACGCTTCTCCGCCGTCCAGCGTGCAACTGTTGGTGGCCGCCGTGGCGGTTGCCTGCCTCTCGGCCCCAACCTCCATGGGCAAACTGAGTTCCGTGCTCCTGCAGTCACGGTGTCTGACGGTGCCGAGCATGTTCCCTATCCGTGTGATGTTAGTTTGCATATTTAAGCATACTTATGTGGCATGCTCTGTATGACCTTGTCTGCAGTTTAGAATCATATGGGTGTTCCATTATCATGTCTTTATTTTAATTGTTGCCACCGATCATTCTGTCGGAGCAAGCAACACTGCATCCGTTGGCGACAACATCTGTGTCACCATGCTCCACTTACGTATGCTGCTTTCCGGGGTGCAACCTTGATCTCACAGCAGGTACATAGGAGTACATGTGCTCTTTTTATTCCACTCTAGACTGGTGCATAGTAACTACATTTACAATTCAGTTTTGGGTACTTCGGGATATGCTTATACCTATATTGATGAGACAATGTCTGACTCAATCTCCAGCAAAACGATGGAAGTGTTTTTATTAGTACTGAAAATGGGTATTTTATAGGGATTCTCAGCCTAAAGCTCATCCTACCAATTATCTGCAATTAAAGATGCAATTGATTCTGCCAAATTTGATTGGTTTGATTATGCCAAGAAGGATGGTACACGAGCAAAAATTGATTTGGGCCCCAAGCCACTGCTCACAAAGGAAAATAGCTGGCTGGCTACTCACCAGGTATGAGGTTATGATCTTCTATTAGCTTTATTGTAGTCATCGCTCAAAATGATTTGATAGCAGTAACTGGTGGTGCCGGTCTTTCATGCGTTGAGCTCCATGATTTTCCTTTTTCGTGTGCACTTCTATATATATGATATATCTCCATGGCTTTTCATGCGAGTTTATGTGAAATTCGTTGATTGAAGACAAACTTAATCAATTTGATGAGAACTTCAGCTGGGATTGGAGCGGATGGATTTGTTTCTGAATGCAAAGTTGCTTATCATTTTTACATCTGGAATATCGGTGTTCAAAAGCTCGCAAGTATACAAGTTATTCTGACATGATTAATATATGACGCTTGAGTAACAGTTCAGGCAACGCTGATTGTGTCCCTTTTATGCCTCCCTCTTAAGTTAAGAGATGCCTTGCTTTTTAGCTTTTAGGTAGAGTTTGGTAGTGCATTACTGATGTGAAAAAAAAGTATGGCTTATTGAACAATATGTTTCTAGCAAATTTACATGAGACATTGGACACGCGGAACTAATATGTCGGTAGTATATATTAATTTATAAGCATTCTTGGAATATCTTGAGTTTAACATTAGAGTTTTGTAATCAAACAAGGCAGTCATGTACTAATTTCTGATGATAATTTACTTCACCTTTTACTGGAGTGTGTGATACACAAGCTGCCGCTAGCTTCCAGTTTACAACTCTACCGGGGCATTTAATTTGTTATGTCCCCTCAAATTTATTGTGTTCTTTGACAATTCTCTCATTTTATCTGTAACCAAATGTTTTCAGCAGTCTTTGTCGAACTATGTCCACTTATTTTGCGAAGGAAAAAATAAATTTCCTCCAAATTGTCAAGCACACATGAAGAAGTCTATTTGACGGAGCCAGCCCGACAGGAAAGCCCGGGAAAAGTATAAAGGTTTTCACATGATGGTTGTTTGTCCATGAAAAAAGTTGACCGGTTCTTCATTTTTTATTACAGCTTCAAAAGAGATTGTAGGTCATAGCCCCGTCAACTGCACGTCACTTTCCTCCTTAGTGGTGGCAATTCTTTTTTTCTAAAGTTTCCAATATTTAAATCTAGCTATCAAAACTATATAGAAGACTTGGGTACACAAATTATGATTTTTTTTTGAACGGTAGAGGGCACATCAGTGCCCAATTCATTCCATTTCAGGTCAAAAGCAGAGTACATAGGAGGGTACAATGCCCTAAAGACTTACATTGGTAGTAGCATTTACCACAGGGCAAGAGCAAGGGCTATGAGGTGAGTTCCTACACGAACAAGTAGGCTCTGATCGCAAGGATCGGTTCAGCTGATGAGCGCAGTTATGTGCTACTCCATTAATATCTCTTCCGATATCATATACCCTGCAGCGAAGAGGAGCAGCAAGATTTTGAAATTGAACGACGAGCTGACGAATTCCCCACAAGATAGAGGAGTGAGATGCGGAGGGTGCCACAGCTGCTCGAGATAAACTGAGATTGTCGGTGAAGAATATAGCTCCCTGCAAGTTAAGTTGAGCTGCCATCGCTGCAACTAGGAGCAGCGCGTGTGCTTCAGCAAGAATCGGAGAGGAGACAAGCATCAGCTTTGGCCTGAAAGAAGACGTCCGTCTGCCTTTCTTGTTCCTGGAAATGCAGATAAACACCAAGACCAGCAGCGGGCGTTGTTGTGCCATTTCGAAGTTGTTCAGCAAGGAGTTGGTAGCAATTGCCACTTGGTAGGGGTTTTCCTCATTCCTGCAAAATACACTGTTATTTCTGGATTTCCAAAGACACCAAAGGAAGGTAAAGACATTTTGAATATTCATGAAAGGGTGTTCAAGAGCTAGCAGATTTTTAATAACTTGCGCAAGTGAAGGACAGTTCTGAGTAAATCCTCATGCAGCCCACATCGAGAGCAAAGGCCATCAGTATGTTTTGACAGTCTAGAAATCCTTTTCCCCGAAGGAATGCTCTTCATAACAGCCTCCAAGCAAAGGTTTTAACTCTTCGTATCATCGTTTTGCTCTTCCATACCTGATTGAGTAGTTGCAGCGTTGTAGTATATAATTGCCTTGGTGTAGGTGCTCCTGCCTCCTGCAAGCTTTGCATACAAATCCTATAAGTTGACTTAGAGTTGCATTTACCATTCGGAGTGGGCTTCTAGCAAAGAATGTCATGTTCATCAGAATTAATGATAGGAGTTTGTTTTATAATTGAGGCAGCGGGAGGAGCGAAAAGACTGTCGATCAGAGGGCCGTTCCAAATTCTTATTATGCACATGCAATGCACGTGTAAACTTAGTACATACATGAGTACTAAGTTACCAGCTGTTAATTGGTAGAAAGAGTTCTGTTTGAGAAGCGAAATTACTTTTTTATTATGGAAGCCCAGAAGGCAGATTTGGGTTGGTTCGGTTTGGGCTTCCAGATAGATGAGTATGGAAAGTTTTTGGATTGGAGAATTTTGTAGAGGTGGCTGTTGGGCTTTTCCACAATTCTCCAGGCCGCCGAGATAATGAGGCCTTGATTAACATCCTGAAGGTTGCGAATTCCCATCCCACCTTCCTTTTTTGGCGTGTAGATTTCCTTCCAGGCTATGAGGCAGAGAGGCTTAGCTGCTGGCTCTGTTGTTACACCTGACCACCAGAAGTTTCGAATGATCGCTGTGATTTTTGTTATAAATTTCTTGGAGAAAATAATGTTGGACATGTAGTAAACACGAATTGAGCCGAAAACATAGTTAATAAGTTCAACTCTAGCAGCATGTGAGATAGATAGCTTTTTAAGTGTTGAGCTTAATTTTAAACTTATCAAGAAATTAACTGCTACTACTAGCCTACTAGAATAATTCTCCCGTTGCAACGCACGGGCATTTAGCTAGTCAACATAAAAAGCAAAAAAAATGCCTCGTTTCTGAAAGAAAAAAAGAACTACGTGGACAGAATAATAGCATCCGTTCAACAAACTTGCAAGCAACATTTTGATGAGACCACGGAGGAGCAGAGCACACATGCTATTAGGAGAATGAAACCGAGCATCACAGCTCACCATAAACACCGGGAAGAACCGGCTCTTTAGGCAGAAAATCAGCCATATATAACACGATTGGACGCCATGTGAGTGACAAGCGTAGCAACGCGAGGTAGTGGGAAGACGTGATCAAGCCAAGGAAGCTAGCTACTGCACATCACCGACAGCGAGACGTCCATGATCACACAACCAAACCAAAACAGCCTGCCGGAAATCATATCCCCAGCGGGGCCATGAACCGATCATTCCCTTAGACAAAGAACACTTGGTACGTACGGTTGGCCGTCAGCTAAACAAAGAAAGAAAGAAAACGAGTGGAACGAGCGTGCGTCATGCGCTGCCAAACCCTTCCTGTTACTACTACTCCCTCCGTTCCAAATTAATTGAATTCCATTTATTTAAATATGGATGTATCTATACATGTAACATGTCTAGATACATTCACGTGTGGACAAATGAAAGTCAATTATTTTAAAACGGAGCGATACAAGACATCGACGAGGTCGTGTCGAAAACCCCGCACGTTACTGCCAACCTCGATCCGGAAGCGTCAAAAGGTGATGCCAGTTCAGAAGCTTGTCCAGGAATTAATGATTGATCTATGTTTCCTGGTCGATGCGTCACCAGATATGTTATCAGCTGATCTACTGTCCGATGAGTGCGTGGTAACGAAGCAAATCATCAGAACCGTCCGTCTTGGCCCGCGACGCGGCGTGGCGTGGCGTGGCGTCCCGGACCTGCTTCTGCAGTAAAACCCGGCACGCCGCCACGCTTTCTCACGTCCTCGTGCCGAGCACCATGTCAACCACGGCAAGCTACTCCGTATCTACGTACGGCCGGAAGAATCTAGGAGTACCTGCTGCTTCTCTGCAACTTGCTTCGGTCTCAAGCTTTGTTCCCCTGTCGATCTTGCGCAAGTTACTGACGTGTTCGTTGCGCGTGTAACCTGTGACCGTGCGCGCCGTCACGGAATTTGGGCCGTGTCGTCGTCGTCGTCGTTACCTTGCAAAGTACTGTAGACGCCAAGTACGTGTGCAAAGCCTCTAGTAAAAGCCTCATGTTTCTTTGTACGCAACGGTCGTCTCGATCTAGTCTCCACGAGCTGATTTGGCGTCCTTGTGAGATCTCACCCGTGAAAGTGGAAACGACCGCAGGCTAGGGATGTAAACGGATCGGATCGGATTTTGCCTCTACTATATCTTTTATCACATTTTTTTCTTGGATTCGGATCGGATCGGATAATGAACGATTGCGCGCGGATATAAATGGTCACGGATTCGAAACGGAAATGGAGCGGATTCGGGGCGAAAATAAAATTAGTCGGATCGGTACGCACAATGTACATCATCAACCCGCAAAACTAAAAATAATCGCTCTACAACTTAATAACCTAACAAAGTTGTATTCCATAGTCTGTACAATGACCATTTATGTGAGTTGTTGTTCAACGGATGAACTACACAACTCACTAACTACAAATTGTGCTCTATTAGTTTAGACATTTTGGTAGAAAAGCGGATTATTCGGATTATAACCATCGGATAATCCTAATTAATTTTCGGATAATTCATATTTGGATGCTATTTTCCATACCATATCCGGGTGTTTATTTCGGAATCGGATATCCTTATCCATCGGATTCTTTGAAACCGGATATGGATTCCTTAAAATGGATTCGGCGGCGGCAGATTCGGTACAGAAATTATCCAATCCGTTTACATCGGCTTTGTATAAAAAAATAGTTTTAAATTTGTTTTAGAGCATGAGTTTTGTTTTTTTCTGTCTAGGTCGCGACATATGTCGTTTACTCATGGAACTTTGCAGACACATGTGAGACATGAGCATGTATGATGTAAAAAAAAATAGATTTGGAAAATATTAATAATTTTACTGTTTATCCTGCGAGCATATGCTCCCGGGAGCTTCCTCTTGCTCTTTAAATGCAAGCGATTCTTAAACACGGGTGCCTTATCAAACACTGAGGATTAGAAATAAGCAACAATGCTTGTCTATGTGGTAAAAAGACAGACGTATGCTGCTAAGTACCCCTCTAAGCACTTACAGTTTGTTATACTCCTATGAGGCTATCCGCATGCCTTACAGTACCCTAATAAGTAATAACACAATTGGAAAATTTCCCCCAAGTTGAACAAGTAACTCATCCATAACATGAGCACAAAAACACGGAAGTATTTCTCTGCAAAAAAAAGAATGTTACACAGAACTATGTGGACAACAGAATAATAGCACCGGTTCTACAAACTTGCAAGGAACATTTCAATGAGAGTACAGTCTCTTTAGGTAGAAAATTTGCTACATCTAACACGACTATAGATGGCACCCGCCGGGTTCGGGCCGGGTTTGGCACCCCCAGACCCACACCTGGCCCTCCTCCCCGCACCTGGCCCTCCTCCCTGCCCCCGCCACCCACCCCCATACCCGCCGGCGGGTCCAGAGCTCCACCAGCCACCCGTTGGGTACCCGCGAAGGTGCACAACGACACCACACACAGGAGGGCGGCGGAGGAGCGACGGATTAAGGGTGACAGAGGAGTGGCAGAGGAGGAAGGGCGGCGGAGGAGCGACAACACAGGAGAGGCGGCGGAGGGTGGCGCAGGACGGCAGGAGGCAGGAGCGGCACACCAGGGGAGGTCGAAAGGAAGAAAAGAAAAGTGGGCTGGGGAAAAGAAACGAGCGCTGGGAAGTTAGGGCTCTCTAAACTCAATGACAGTTGGGTTTCGGGCCTGCGGGTTAAAGGGTACGAGTTTGGCACCCTCATACCCGCCTACGCTAGACCTGACAGGTTTAGATTTTCCCCGATTAGCAGACCCACAGGTTTTTTTTCTTCACCAAACTCTTCCCACAGGGTTAGCGGGTATTGGGTATCCATTGTCATCCGGAAACACGATGGCATGCGGAAAGTCATTTTGGCTCCCGGGATCCAGTGATCCCACTATTTTCAAAAAATCAAAATATATTTAAAATTTTGAAACACATCTGAAAAAAATCATGTATGTTCTCAATGATTTATAATAGAAGTGTGCAAAATATCAATGCAAAATATTTTATATTATGGGCTACAGAAAAATGACAAAAGTTAGAAATTTGAAACTATACATTGTTCACTTTTTCTCACAACTGTACATTTGTCGTTTTTATGTAGCTCCAAACGTAAAGTATTTTGAATTAAGATTTTGCACGCTTATATGATATATGATTGAGAATATATATGATTTTGAGATTTTTTAAACATTTAAATCTAATTTTTGATTTTGTAAAAATAGTAACTGAAACTCGGGAAGCACCAAATCTCCACTCGGAAGCTTACTAGCGTAGCAACGCGAAGTGGGAAGACGTGATCAAGCCAAGGAAGCTAGCTGAGTAGCTGCTGCCCATCACCGACAGCGAGACGTCCATGATCACACAACCAAAACAGCCTGCCCGAAATCATGTCCCCAGCGGGGCCATTAACCGATCATTACCTTAGACAAAAACACTTTTTTTTCTAGATGTAGACAAAAACACTTGGCACGCATGGCCGTCCGCTAAATAAAGAAAGAAAACGAGTGGAACGAGCACGGCGTTGCCAAACTCTTCCTATTACATGGCATCGACGAGGTCGTGTCGAAACGTGCACTGCCGATCAAACGATCCAGATAGATAGATAAAAGAGACTTGACGCGGCCGCCGAACAAACCGTGAGCTCGATCAGCGTTCAAATTAATAATCTGAACTTTGCCGCACGTTGTCGCCAACCTCGATTTGGAAGCGTCAAAAGATGGTGCCAGTTCAGAAGTTTGCCAGGGATTGTATGTTTTGCCTTGCACCCTGGACGACGCGTCACCAGGATATGTATCTGATCTACTGTCTGATGACGTTCGAGCCTGCGTGGTAACGAAGCAAATCTTAACCGTCTTGTTGGCGCGCGACGCGGCCAGGCGTGGCGTCCCGGACCTGCTGCTGCTGCGCGTGCTTGTTATCGCCATGTCAACCTACCACGGCAAGCTATCTATACGTACGTACGTAGACGTAGGCGTACCTTAATTAGCTTAATAGCCGGAATTAAGCTTCCGTTTGATCGAGATCCACGGCCGGAAGAATCTACCTGCTGCTTCGCCGCAACTTTTGCTTGGGTCTGAAGCTTTGTCCCCCTGTCTTCTGCAAGTTAACCTTGGGCCGTACGTGTCGTCGCCGTCGTTACCTTCCTTGCAAAGTAGACTCCACGTACGTGTACAAAGCCTCCTCCTACGCATGCACGGTCGTCTCGATCTAGCTAGTCTCCACGAGTTGATTAATTTGGCCGGCGTTCTTGTGAAAATGAAACTACCGCAGACTGATTCGCTCCTGGGAGACTATCCAAATCACACGTGACGCATCCATACATCTGCGCACGTACGTGTAGTTTTTTCCTACACTATGTAGGCCGCGGCGGACGTAAATAAAAATTAAAACTGCCAATGTACCATAATAAATCAAATCCCGTTTACAAACGTAGTTATTTATATTTATCTTGGCCTCTACGTACCATCTTTCATCTTCAGAAAGGTCTATCACATCTAATTAATCGGTAGTTTGGCACTGAATATATAATTCTTTACTCTGGGAAGTAAATGATGTAGTCCTTCATGATTTTCTCACCTGCTCGGTTATGTATAACAGTCTTCACTGGGTTTTTTTAAGCGTGGGCAAAAGCTTTGCCCTTTTCGATTAATTAAGATAGAAGTGTTTTACAAACCCAGACCAAGACGAGACAAGAGAGATTGCTTGGCCCAACATTAAAGTAAACCGGATTACTCTCCCGGCATTATTTCACCTAATCGTTTCGCACCCGCGGTGACCCAAAGCCGAGCCTCGGTTTTGATCTTATTGAAAACAATCGTCGGGGGCGCAAACTTATTCCGGAACACACGAGCGTTTATTTCGTTCCAAATCTCCCAAGATGCAAGCAAGGTGATGGAAGCCAAGGCCTTGCGGTTTGGAGACGTCATCTTGAGCCACCAACTAGAGAGCGAGAGGTCCGTCCATTGACTTGGGTCCAAAGCGTGGATGCCAAGCCAATCCTTGATGAAGCCCCAAAGACGAGTAGTGTACCGGCAACCAAGCAAGAGATGCGTGATGGTCTCCGGAACACGTTTGCATAGAGGGCAAAGCCCACAATTAGGCCACCCACGCCTAGCCAAGCGGTCCGAAGTCCAAAGCCTCTTTTGGAGAGCAAGCCAAGCAAAGAACTTGACTTTGGATGGAGCCCAAACTTTCCAAACATGGCTCTTCATGCTTGATGCTTCGGCCCCAAAGAATTGCACCTTGTAGGCCGAAGCCACCGAGTACTCTCCGTTAGGTGTTAGCTTCCAAGTGATGTTGTCCTCCACATTCTCAACAAGAACAACATGAAGAAGTAGGATCCAAAGCTCAATGAATTGGGAAATGTGGTCATGCGAGAACTCCTCATCAAGGGTAATCTTGCTTATCCAAGCGTTGTCGTCCATAGCCTTCTTGATACTCCACTTCTTGGTTTTGGACACCATGAAAATGAGAGGAGCGATGTCTCTAGGTTTTTTCCTCTCAAGCCAAGGGGCATCCCAAAAAGAAGTCAAGTTCCCATCTCCCACCGTAATCGTAGTTGAAGCATAGAAAAGATCCATGTCCACCGATGTGCAAGGGTTGCCGGTGCCAACCCAAATTTTGTCCCTATCCCTCCATTCGACCCAAGGCCACCTCAAGCGAAGGGCCCGTGCGAACTTGCCGTTGTCGAGGATGCCAAGGCCTCCGAGGTCAAGGGGGCGGCAAACCGTCTCCCAATTGACCTTGCATTGCGCTCCGGTGACCTTATCCTTGCCCGCCCATAGGAAGGCACGCTCCACTTTGTTGAGGTATTCCAAAGTGCCCGGAGGGACAATGAGAGGTGTCATATGGTGGATAGCTTGGGAGGTGAGCACCGACTTGACAAGGGTTGAACGGCCAATGGCGGTGATGAGGTTGCCATTCCAAGTAGGAACTTTCCCGGCCACCTTGTCCTCAAGATGTTGGAAATCCACCTTCTTTAGACACCACACCGATAGCGGGAGGCCAAGATATCTCATGGGGAAGGTGGCACGCACCACCGGAATACCGGCGAGGACATCATCAAGGTTGATGAGGCCGCATCTAATAGGAACCACGGAGCTTTTTTCGAAGTTGGTACACAAGCCGGTGACCTCGCCGAAACCACCAAGAATGGAGGAGAGGTTTACTATGTCATCCTTGATTGGAGCCACAAAAATTCCGCATCATCCGCATACAAGGAGGTCCTCAAGATGCTCCCGCGACCTCTCAATTTGTGAAGTAGCCCATTCCGAGTAGCAATGTCAAGGATTTGAGTGAGGGGGTCGATCGTAAGGACAAAAAGGAGAGGCGATAAAGGGTCTCCTTGGCGGAGACCGCGCCCATGCACAATGGGAAGACCGGCCACCCCATTTAGGAGGACACGAGAGGTGGCGGACGAGAGAAGCGCGGCGATCCAATTGCGGAACCGACTTGGGAACCCACGACGTTGTAGGAGGTCAAGAACATACTCCCACCGGATGGAGTCAAAAGCTTTGCGGATGTCAAGCTTGAAGAGAAGCGCCGGCGTTTTTCCTTTGTGGAACCTTCGTGCCAAATTCTTCACATAGAGGAAGTTGTCATGGATGCTTTTTTTTTTATGAAAGCATTTTGGGCGTTGGAGACGAGGTCGTTCATGAAGGGTCCAAGACGAAGGGCAAGCACCTTAGCGATGATCTTAGCGATTGCATGGATTAGGCTAATAGGCCTAAAGTCGGAGATGTCCTCCGCACCATCCTTCTTAGGCAAGAGGGCAATATTTGCGGAGTTGAGCCAATGAAAGTTGGCCGGTGGAGGTTGCCAAATTGATTTATCACCTTCATGACATCGTCTTTAATTGTGTCCCAACATTTCTTGAAGAAGGAACCCGTGAAGCTATCCGGGCCGGGCGCCTTGCACCCCGACATTTGGTCAATGGCTTTTTTGACCTCTTCCTCCGAGCTTCACCAAGGGAGGAGAGGTTCGGCTCTTGAAAGTTGATTTCCTCCCAATTGAAGTCGCGCACCCAGATATTTCCTCTCCCCATGACCCCTTCAAAATGGTGTTGTATTATTTCCTCCTTTGCTTTGTGTTCGGTGATCCATCCATGGTTGTGCTTGAGCCTATGGATGTGATTTTTTCTTCTCCTCGCATTGACTCTAAGATGGAAATATTTGGTGTTGGCATCTCCCTCACGAAGGTTGTTGATTCTAGACGATTGTTTCTTCCGAGCTCTCTCAACCACGGCGAGGGCAAGGACCTTTCTTTTCAACCGCTTGCGTAGTTGAAACTCCTCCAAGGATAGCTCCCTATGCTTTGCTGAAAAGCACCTCTCCACTAATGCAGTGAAGATGGGTAGTAATAATACTAACTTGTGGAGCCAACAGACCAGAGGAATGGCAATATATTTGTTTATACTGACCATCTATTAGCAAAGCTTAGAATTAGTTTTTAGTCCAACTAATTTTTCATGTAATTCCACGAAAAAAAACCAGTTTTCACGAATGCATCAATCCCCCTCCCCCTTGGTTTTTAATAGAATTGTAAATCCACGCGTATAACCCACCATCATTCTCTGTGAAAACTTGAAATCTGGTTATGGCCTTTACGGACCTCTTAAATAACTTTGTCTTATCTTTTAAATTGGGTCCTACCTATTCTGAGATTCTTATCAAATTACCTATACTAATATATTACTAAGCACAATGCCCGTGCGTTGCTACGGGTGAATTTTATTGGGATGGATTCCGAGACCAGCCCATTGTTGGTGCTCCGATGGACGAGATGGCTGTCAACAGTGATAATTGTTGGGATTCTTATTTGTTGGCGTGAACCACTCACATTCATTGGAAGTCAGAGACGACAAAACATAACTAACTTCACCTTATAAGATTAAATTTACAGCCCTTTAATTTACATGTGGAAAATAAAATAAAGATATCAGTTGTAATTAATAAACCAATATATTTCTCCTTTTGTATAGCTTATATCTCATTTTTAGTTCTCAAAACTTATACAAAATTATAGAACTGTCAAGCAAACAGTAACAAATGTGTTATAATTAGATCAGCTGAAGCAGGCCATGTATATCACTATATATGCACATTATCAATCATCCCTCATTGGCGAAGTATCCAGTGAAACTCCGATTCAGACACGAATTCATAACACTGTACGTCTCACCCACCGACCATTTCTTGTTTCAGTGCAATACAAGAGTTTCATGGGTTGCATAATTTTAAAATGTGGTTTTCCTATATTATGCTTGAATTGCCATTACATGTATCTCTGAATATTATAGGTCGAAGAGCTATTCATCTCATATTGTCAAACCGAAACTGCGGATAAGTCTTGATTGCAGTCCTTAGGTAGCCTGAATCGTGTTTTTGCACGATGAAGTATTTAGCTTCTTATCATGTCTTTCGATCAGCTCCACGCATCATCTCATATTGTTCAAAGTGAAGCTGCATAATACTCCAGCAACATTAAGCTGCTTTAAGGAATTATCACAAACACTTGCTAGGCACTACCCAACGCCCCCATGTTCCCAGTATTTCTGCACCGCGCGGCCGGAGCTCTCACGTGTGGTTTCCAAGCTCAGGGGCATCTTGTCTCCCCGTCGTAACCCATCCTGTGGTGCATCACCAGACTCTCTTCTCTGACCCTTGCCATCTTGTGCCGCTGCTCTCCGCTCTATCTCTCCACCGACAGACCAGAGGAGATTGATGAAGCGGGCCGGCCTGCAGCTCGACGACGCGTGGTTTTGATCGAACTGGTACGAACTTATGGATCAGACCCACGTCATCTTCCTCTTAGTTGTTCCCATCGATCTGGATCTGGGCGGGAGGGTCGGCCACGACGCGGCGGCGTGGAGGAGGAGACCTTCGAGACGAGGAGACCGTCTGGTGGTGGAGGTCGAGAATCTGTAGGAAATAACAAGGGGAAACGAACCGGTAAGTGTGGACTGCGGGTTGATTTTTGGATTTCTCAGGGGTCATTCTGCAAAAGTTCCGCAAGGTACCAGGGTCGCTCGGCTTAGCTACGTTATGGACTGCGGGTTTATTAGCTGATTTTGAGGGGCTAAAACGCACAATCACCGCGACATACCACCATGGTTGTCTAACAATATTATATAGTAGAGATTACTAAGTGGCGGAGCCTGACAGGAATTGCATATGGGGGAGGGTGGAGGCGAAGAACTACTTTTTTCATTTAAACCCTCCCCAAGAAAATCTCCAGGATTTGCTCAAAAGCTTGGGGGAGGAGAGGGGGGCGGTGGCCCCCCGGATTACACTAAGCTCCCACCCCGTTATTACTTGACATTGGGCTGAGCGATTGATGATTAGAGGCATATTCTACGACCGTGCACCACCACTGTGCCACTCCAATCTTCTAAGTTTCTAACCTCCTAATTGTATTTTTTAACAAACTATCAAACCCTAAATTAAAAATGAAGAATCAGGATATCATGTAGTAGATTGCTCCCTGTAGCTTGGATCAGCGTTAGTACTAGTAGAATGTGGATGTGGCACTTACGGATCAATTCAAATCAGCAAAGTGAAGAGGAGCTGACAAACTAGACAAAGAGGTAGCGTGGTTCTCTTCGGCGGGCGTTCTGAAAGAAGTCGATCGAGCAAGCAGGCGTGTTTTTGTAGCAATCAATTGATTCAACTGGTACCGAGCATGCTGTGAATATGTTTTAGTGTTCTACCGATCGATTGATGTATGGGACCTTGGTTGTTGCCTTTTTTTTACTATTGCAACTTCGGCCAATACAGAGCCGAAGTTGGATAGACTTAGCAGTGTGCCCTTGCGCTGGGGTCAAATTGATTTCTCCACCTGGGCCAATTTTATATTTGGGCTTAGAGTTTAAGGTACGGCTAGAAGGCGTCGGCGTCATTCGACCCCGAGTCGACAATGTAGCTTCGCCCGTGTCCTCCAGCTCCAGGTAGGAAATGCTGGTTATTTCAGATTGAAGATATGCCCACAAAAAATCATTTCAGGTCGAAGGTATGCCCAGAAATAATAATGATTAATTTAATTATCTTCTTTTCTTAAAAATATAATTTATATGATTACGGTTTTCTAATTCTTATTTGAGTGAGAATTAAGTTCGAGCTCACCCAACTTTAGAAACCGTCAGTTTTCGTCGTGATTCGTGCGGTTTGATGTGGTTGCAATCGATTTGTACATAAGTTGCAAATAAAATTTCTCAGTTGAACGTCGATTGCACATGATTTGCAACATAAGTTTTCTCAGTTGCTAGTGGGTTGCACATGAGTTACAACTGAAATATTTCAATTACACATGGGATGCACATGAGTTACAATTAAAATTATATGACATTCATCTGATTGACAATTAAGTTAACTCTCACTCTAATGATTAACATGGGTGACTTGTTTTGAGATTTTATTTTTAAGATGGTTTGTAAATTCGTCTCTAAACGGACTTCATATGACTAGAACACACATAAACAATAGACTGTCATATGTATTGGCTTGTTCACTGGTCATGGACTTGGAGAGGCCAAACCAATTAGACAAATAGTGCACCTGACAACCCTGAACTCTTGATCGAGTTTGATGATATATACAACTATCAAATCAGTCGTGTCTGTATTGTATCTATTTTTGTATTCACATATCATCCATGTGGGCAAACAACAATAAGCCAAAATCGTCCTAATATATAAAAAACATTTTATAAAAATTGAGATTAAAAAATAAAATCAAGAAAAACTAAAAATAGAAAAGTGTATCGTAAAAAATGGAAAAAATAGAAATATCAAAGGCAGATAGTATTTGGAAAGGTCTATATCATTTGACATGCCATACATCACCTTCTCCTTGCGTGCCCGGTTGCTACAGAACTGGCAGATGCTGGAGTGGATGCAGGACTAAGTAGGCAGATTGGATGAGTCAGCGAAGAGATGTGTGGTCACCCATCATTCTAGTCATGTGGAGCATTTCGACGATGCGGAATGACGTGGTGTTCAATGGGACAACGGTCTCAGCGGAAAGACCAATTGACAAGATTCAAGCGGAGGTAGAGCAGCCAAGGAAAGTGAAAATCCCGATGGGAGAACATTTTTGGATCTTGGCCATTGAGCAGACACGGTGACATGAGGGTGAGTAGTCGCTTTTGGACTAAGTGATAGACTGTTTTCGAGTACAATGTGTTGGTGACAACGCAGTCTTTTCGAACATGGACGCTCGATGTTGTAAGCCACAGGCTTGTGGACCGGTTCTTCTTTCTATGCTAATGGTACGCCTTTCCTTTGTTTTTTCTTGAAATAAATATCATTTGATATGTCTTCCAAAAACCATTACAATGTTGCCCTATTTCTAAAGTTTTCTAGTTTAAAGTGCAAATAATTATGATTTGGAAGTCACATGGGACTTCATATTTGAAAATTACTTCTCTCATTTCTTCTGCCTTTTTATTAGTAATCATGATTTCATAGTTCCTTCATTATTTTCAAATTTATTTCAGAATTATTTATATATAACTAATTTATTGCTACTGATTTTCCCCAGGTTTGTAGTAAAATGAACTAATTTGTGCGATTGTGTATAGCTTGTATCCACACGGAGGCCCCGTCTGGCATTAAAGTATTTTTTCGATTTATTCAACCAACACTACGGTTCTAAAAATAATGTAGCATTAAATGTTTTGACGTGTTTGGATGCAATGAATGATGTGGTTTTAAAAACTGAAGTATTGTCCAAATTTTCATATTTTTTTGCTGGATTGGAAATTTTAGTTCCGACCTGTTTTTTTTCTTCTAAACTAAAGTATTCCTTAGCCTGATGATTAAATATTTTGGTTTTGAAATAGTCAGGCGATGCCAAACTAGGCTTTAATTGATGTGAATGTCTGAATAGCCATTCGTGTATTGGAACACGTACGAAATGAACCCCCCAAAAAAAAACATGTACATTCATATGTACGGCTGTGAATGTCTGAACTGTCAGTCGCGTCAAGTAGTCCGTTGGTCAGGCCCGAACAATATACTACGAGTATTACTCCCAAGAATGGAATCAAGCCGAGTTTACTTGCTAGCCGTACATAAGGAGTATCGTGCGAGAGGTCACGGTCCGGTGCGTACATAGACAAGACGGTGTCGGAATCGGAAGGCGAGAAGGAGCTTGCTACGGCCTACGGAGCGTAGCGGCGATGAATGAGGCAGAGCAACCACCGGGAGCCCGACCAGCCAACCGACGCTCTACTCGTCGGCGTCGCCCAGCCAGTGAGCCAGCCCCAGATAGCTAGGCCCGTCTATGCATAATGGGAGGACAGAGGATCCATGGTGGTGTGGTGGCAGATACATTCTCGATCGTCTAGCTGTACACATGCGCCTAAGCATCTCCACTCGCACCGCCCAAAAGGCCGCCCAAACGCCTTTGGGGTGTGCCGGACAGAATATTGCTCCCACTCGCGACGTCCAAAAACAAATTTCGTCCGGAAGCTCCCACTTTTCTGTCCGGCATCGCCACATGAAGCCCTTGGAATAAGGAGGCCTGGGGCGGCCCCGGACACAAACGCTCGTCCGCGCGACCCACTCACG
Source organism: Poa pratensis (assembly GCA_947311845.1). Taxonomy (NCBI): domain Eukaryota; kingdom Viridiplantae; phylum Streptophyta; class Magnoliopsida; order Poales; family Poaceae; genus Poa; species Poa pratensis. Next base: position 18,055,433 of record CAMZMU010000110.1, read on the forward strand.
AGCCTACACGTACTCTCTCCTTTTTCTCCTCTCCTCTCTCTCCTCTATCCTCTCCCACTTTTCCTACCTACCGTTGGCACCAGCAGCTGGACGCCCAGCATCGCCGCCGCGCACTGCTCTGTCCTCCATGGCAACCCACACTGGCGATGCCGGCCGGCCAGCCTCCACGACCTCGACGGCCAGTGGCGGTGCGAGCTACTCCGACGGCGGAACGTCGAGCAGAGGGTGTCGGCGGCTCTGGGGTCAGGCGGCGGCGTCAAGAAGCTCCCTGCTCCCTGCTCCGAGGAGCGCCGACAAGAGCAGCACCGCGCAAGCGGCGCCCCATTGCTGTTGCCTTGCTCCGATCCATGACCCACACGCCTATCTATACTGCGCTCCACGGGGACGTCCATGTCCTCCTCGTCCGCATCCTTGGTCGAGAGCTTCGCCAGGTCGCCGGAGCAGGTCACGACGCACGCCCAGCTCGCCGGCCAGAAGCTCGAACCCGCGTGCGCGGGCGCGGTGCGGTGCTGCTCGCGTCTTCTTCGTCGCCTCCTGCTCCACCCGGTCGTGCGTCGACCTGGAGCATCACGACCGGCCGCCTCCCGCTGCCGAGAAGCAGCTCGCGGAGCAGCTAGCGGTGCATGCCCAGCTCGCCGGCCAGGACGCAGCGGAGCAGGTCGCAAGCCACGAGCATGTCATCCAGGAGCGTGCTAGCCTAGCTGATGCATATGTGCTAGCAGATCGATCGATCCTGCAGCTCGGGCCATGGAGGCTTCGGCCACAACTCCAGCAGCGGTGGACGTGGCCGGCTCAACGCTGGGTTCGCGTGCGCGCTGCTCCGGTGTTCGACGCGTGGGCGCGGCCAGGGCCAGGGTGGAGTCGACCATCTCCACGCGCGCGGCGACGTGCGCGTTCTACTTGTCGGCAACAGCGCCTCGAGTATCTCGGCGACGGCGTGCTCACCTGTGCGTCGCTCTTCTTGTTCCCGTGAGGAGCAGCACGCCGGCGTTGCTGAGCATGACGTCGAGGCGGCCGTGCGCCGCCACCGCCGGCGTTCCCGTGAGGAGCAGCACGCCGGCCTCGACCTAGAGCTGGCCGTCCACGTGCTCGAGCACGGGCACGGGCACAACGCCGCCGTACCAGCCTGGCTCGGAGACGCCCATGAAGTGTTTGTGAGAATGCCTAACCAATTATAGTAGCAGAAATAATAGAAAAAGAAATGCTATTGGGGCGTGCGACTAGGGGAGCACAGGCCCCAAACTCTTTTGTCCGTCCAGACACGCCCCAAAGCACTCGTCCGGAGGGCCGTTTGAACGGCCTTTTGGACGGTGCGAGTGGAGATGCTCTGACAGCTCAGACAGACACCGTGGACCAGCACGGTCCATTAATTTACCTCTGTGCTTGCTACTATTTGTTGACGATGTTCAGCGAATTTGACATGTTCCATGGAATTGACCTTTTTTTTGTTAGCCGGCAGGCCTTGTCGTCTTGTCGGCGAGAACTAGTCTGGTTAAAAGAAAATGAGGATCCATGTACTGTACTTGGGATCATAGTTAATCCTAGCTCTTAGGAGTAACCAAGAGTGCACATTGCTGTACTGTATTATTGATGGTTGTTTCCTTACATAAATGGATTATTAAGGTCTGGAAAATTATTATTATCTTAATAAGGATTTTTTATTGACGGTCAAAATACACCCTAGTAGGTAGAAAAAACAGAGGCAGTTCTCCGCATCTCGTGGAATAACCAAGCGTGCCTCATACTATTGCAAGTGATCAACGGAGAATCACTGTAACTACCGCCACCAAAGCGCTTGTACAATATGCATAATTTAGCCACGACGCAGGTACAAATCCAAGCGAACACCCCCACCAACAACACCAATTGATAAGAAAAGGCTCAAAAGGAAATCGCCAATGATGGACGAAAAAACGTTTTTAAATGCGCCGTAGGAAATAATCGTGCATGTGCTTCTCCCGCGTTGATCGATCTGGCGCTAGCGCGTGAGCGAGCGAGCGAGAGTTCGGCGCCCATCGCTGCCTGCAGAAGGACTTCATCGACCTCGCTTCCGACAAGGAGTGAGCGCCGCCGCCGCACCTGACGGGTTCGGGTAAGCCAATTTTGTAAATTAGATTAGGGTGGCAACACACTGATGATGAACTATGTATATTAGGTTAAAATGTTGTGTTTCTTTTGCCGCGAATGAACCCGTGAACTTCGATGATCATGTCGTTCTGTCTATTCCCACGAATGCAATTTTTTTTTTAAATTTGCAGTTTGTTTTAGTGTTATTGTTCTGCGCGCATTTCGAGTCTCTAAAAAGCGTAAAAAAAACAAACTGTAAACGAATTGTATAGTCCCGCGCGATAAGAGGTCGGCTAGAGATGCTCTTACTAAGGGATTTTGAATTGACGATCAAAATGCACCCTAGGTAGAAAAAACAGAGGCAGTTCTCCGCATGTCGTGGAATAACCAAGCGTGCCTCGTGCTATTGCATAATTGCAAGTGATCAACGGAGAAGCACTGTAACTACCACCACCAAAGCGTTCGCACAAAATGCATAGTTTAGCACAGCAAGTCAAGAAGAGATCCAAGCGAACAAACACCCCCACCAATGATACGGAAAGCTTCAAAAGGAAATTGCCAATGATGGACGAAAAAACGTTTTTAAATGCGCCGTAGGAAATCATCGTGCATGTGCTTCTCCCTCCCGCGTTGATCGATCTGGCGCGTGAGCGAGAGTTCGGCGCCCATCGCTGCCTGCCCCGGACGCCGGAGCGGTTGGTCGCATCAGCATCGCAGCGCCCACTCCCTCCTCCGGCCCCACGCCATTCCCGTCCACATCCAATCTTCCCGGCACCACCGCCTCCGCCGCTGCCACCCAGGCCCCACGTGCTTCCACCCAGCGCATGCCCGGATCCCGTGCGGCCGGCCGGCTATTAAAAGCCAACTCCCACCCACGCCAACGGCTCGCTCCCTCCAAGCGGCGCCAACGACAACGCCTACGCGCCTCGCTCCGACACAGGCGACACACACAGGGAGGGAGAGAGAGAGAGAGAAAGCTACCGACGCCCACCGAGGCAGAGAGAGGAGGTGGAGGGCGGCAACATGGTGGTGCGGAGGTCGCCGGTGCCGCGGCGGCGAGGGGTCCGGGTCGGCCCGACCAAGCTCGAGGGCCTGCCGACGGCGTCGTGGGCGGCGCCGGCCGTCGCCGCGGTCAAGGTCAAATGGCCGGGCGCCGGCGGGGCGCTCTCGCAGATGCTCACGGGCAGGCGCGGCGGCCGCGGGGTCACCGCTGTTGAGACCGTCGCCGGGGACGGCGCCGTACGCTGGGACGCCGCCCACGATGCCAACCGGTTCCGGGTCGACGTCGAGCAGGGCGCCGGTGGAAGGCCTGAGCGCGGCGTCTTCTTCTCCATCCTATACGTGAGTGCCGCTGCTGCGACTTTGTTAGTGCTCTGTTTTTTGCTTGATGCAGATCAATTCAATCAGCTGCGGGCTTCGAGCTCTATCATATGATTTCTATCCCCAAATTAAAGCTGCAGTTTTTTTTGAATAATTTCATATGCGATTTCTGCCGATTCTGAAAACAAAACATCATAGTATCTACCTCTGCTACGAATTCATGATACTAACAAAAACATGGTTCCGCTTATTTTAAGGTGTGTGATTAAGGTGTTTTCTTATGCTCTATAAACATGCTTTACCACTAGTGCTTCCAAAAATATGTATTTTTTTATTCTAAACGATAGCGATGAGCGGGTATTATTATATCGGGGTAAGATGTGGACAGCATTTCTTGTGAATTGCAAGTCTGTGACCGTCGTTCCGATGTACTAGAACGCTTCAGGTCAATGCATAGCTTTTGGCAAGTAGCGGTCAGCAATTCAGCATTTCTTTATCGAAAAAAAAGCAATTCAGCATTTGGGGAATAGAAGTCAATGGCTGCGTAATTCAGCATATGTTATTGCTCGGTTGAATAGGAAGCATTCTCCGTCGGTGGTGGCGATTTTCGTCAAAAGGCATTATGTGAGGTTTGAAACTGTGAGCGGCGGCAGCACCGGGTGGGAGCTGGGCCACGTCACGTGGGGCGTTCCTATTGGCCCGGCAAAATTAAGTCTGACTTTGGTTAACCGTAGTTTTAGGTAGTGGGTAGCATCGCATGATCTATGCCATGAGGGAGGAGTCATGACATTTATGTTTGAGGGTTGTGTTTTAACAGTACCCTCTCGCTTTCCTGTACGTTAAAGCTGCGTTTAGTTATAGTGATGCTTTATGTATCTTTCAGTGTCCATATGTGTGGATGGTTTGTTCTAATGTCGTTGTATATGCATGAGTTTTGTGTGTCATAAAAAAGATGATTAACAGTAATTAGTTAATGTTCCTTATCTCTGTATGACAATGACACCTTACCTTAAGCGAATGTTGGAACTTGAGCTGCAATGGAATCGAATCCAAGTATCGAACCCAAAGAACAAACCAAAGCATGTCTTAGGTTCATCCCAAAGCTGAAAACTTCTTTTCTAAGCAAAAAAGGTACGAGGGACCAAGTAGAGGAGTACAAGCTAGTAATTACTTGGGCAGGTCATTATTGTGCCTTGCGCGATCAACCTTTGCCATTTGAGTGTAATCATGAAACTTACAGCGGAATCAAGAGTAGCAATCAAAGGCATCATTTTGCTTTCGTTAGGTCCGTATTTCTGTGAATGCGTGGGCTTGTTGACATTGAACAAGGAAGGAGCTCGCAGTGACGAGAATAGCTTTGTGATGCAGGGATTCCAAGAACAAGGGAGGGGCAAGGACCCTGTGAGGCTGGAGGAGATCGGGACAGCCATGATAAGCCTAGAGGAGTGCTGCTGGGAGATGCAACTGCAGCAGAAAGGTGGAGCGCCTCTGCAGCAGCAGCTGGTGGTTGTCCCCATCAGGGTGAGGAAGGACGGATGGGCAAGTGATGCCATACTTTATGTAAGCAAAAATATCTTTCTTCTCCTTTTATCTCTGCACATCATCTCCAATTTTCGGCCAATTACTATATATCCAGTGGGATCGATTACTTGTGGAATTCGGAACCTAGATGCAATCGGTGTTGGCTTTAATGAGCAAGTACTGAATGAATTATAAGAGCTAGATTATGAGTATGTATTAGTTTAGGTTTCAGTATCATGCTGCTGGTCTCCGACTAGGTCACGAGTCCTAATCCTAAATGTACTCCGGGTTTTCTTCTGGCTTATAATGCATCAACCGAGTCCTGGTTTCTAAACATGCTTTGCTCTCGACTTGAACAGGTTAACGTGGAGCTGGTTGATCTGAACACGCCCGCGGACATCGAGAGAAGTGTTTCGTTCTCGTTCAGGGAGAAGCCGAGAGCAAACCTGCCGCCGCACACAATGCGAGATATCTACAAGAGCTCGACCTACCAGGAGGTCCTTGACCTGAAGCAGCTGCTCGATCTCGCCGACAGGCAAGGCAGGGTGGCGGTGTACAGGAACAAGAGGAACTCCGACAGTAGCAGCAGCGTCAGCAGCGGCGGCATGAGCAGCAGCAGCAGCACCGTCAGCCTGAGCAGCGCCAGCACGAGCGGCGGCGCGAGCCCGGAGCCCCTCTCCACGTCCAAGCGCCGGTTCCTCCCGTGGAGGAGGCGGAGCAGGGAGTCGCTGTCCCAGGATATTCCCATCAAATGCATGGTTAGCGATGATGATGGGTGGGAGACGCGCGAGTTCACCAGCAGGGACGCGGAGACGAGCCTCAGGACGCCCGTGTTCTTCGCGTCCATCGACCAGCGCGACGACAGCGCCGGCGGCGAGAGCGCGTGCACAGCGCTGGTGGCCGTGCTCGCGGCCGCGCTCCACGCCAATCACCCGGCGATGCCCACCCGGCCGGAGCTGGACGCGCTCATCCGGGACGGCTCGTCAGAGTGGAGGAAGCTCTGCGGCGACGAGGCCCACATGGAGCGGTTCCCCAACCGGCACTTCGACCTCGAGACGGTCCTCGCCGCGAGGACCAGGCCCATCGCCGTGCGGCACGACAATGCCTTCGTCGGCTTCTTCCAGCCGGAGAGCTTTGCGTCGCTGTCCGGCGCCATGTCGTTCGACGACATCTGGCGCGAGATCAGCACGGTCACCCGCGTCCCGGGCCACGCGGACGTGTACATTGTGAGCTGGAACGACCACTTCTTCGTGCTCAAGGCCGAGAGCGACTGCTACTACGTCGTCGACACGCTCGGCGAGAGGCTCTTCGAGGGCTGCGACAGGGCCTACATGCTCAGGTTCGACGCCACATCCGAGATGCACTCCCTGTCACCGTCAGAGCCGGAGGAGGTGATCGTCACCGGGAAGGAGTGCTGCGGGGAGTTCATCAAGAGGTTCCTGGCCGCCATCCCGCTGAGGGAGGAGCTGCAGATCGAGCAGAGGGGCTGTCTTGACGCCGGCGCACCGCACCGTCGGCTGCAGATAGAGTTCCACTTCACCGTCCAGGAAGAAGACGAAGGGAGATGATGATCACTGGGTGGTCCATCTCTGCACTAACATGATCAATGTACATTTCTATACAAGCAGTATAAGAGAAACAGGAATGACAACAGTACTGTGACAATTTCTGCATTTTTGGATAGGAAGTGTAATAGGCACAGAGAGTTACAGCATATATTTAGAGATAAACGTACACCATTTGTTTATGCACTTTTGCGACGTAATTGGATTGGTCGCTAAAATATCGTCTATGTGGACTCGGGGATAACTTGTTTTCTACGGTTGGAAAAGACAATGACACAATGTCCAAATGGACCAACTCTTTGGTCACCAACCTATTTCTCATTGACTTAGACCACTCCATACTGAACCACATAAAGATATGGCTTCAATTTGCACTCCATATCTCACAAGAATGGAGTTCAAATGTAGATCTAGGTGTACGAGAGGTAAAGATGAGAAAACTGGTCCAAAAACTTTTGGATCTGCCTTGGGTTCGGTCGCTATTTATAGAAAAATGCAGAAATATGATCGTTACAGGAAAAAAACAATAGTCCGGCAGTACAGAATGGTGAAACCTAGAGGTACGTACACGTACATAAATTTGAATTCCAAGGAGGGAAACTATATCTCAGAGGTACAACATTAAAACCTCCGTCGTACCAAATGAAACATAACACCTCATATGTTAATTTCCACATGGAAGTGAAGACCCAAATCCTGAGAAGTTCTGGTCTGAATAACATCTAGCTTTCGTCCCAAAATTAGATGTGAATCACCTAAAAGGTACCGGATCGAACATAACACGCTCATGATTGAAAAAAAACACAGATAGACGAGCTTGGACCGTTCCCCTCTCCCTGCTACAGTCCCAGAGAGGCGATTTGTGCGACCCCGCGTTGACCACCTCGCCGGCGTCGATCCGTCCGATTCCTCGCCTCTGGCGGCCGCTCCGGCGGCGGGAGGTCGGGGAATCGGCGGATCACACCGTGTACATAGTGTAGGGCAACGTAGGATGCCAGCCGGAGGCGCTTTGGAGCTGGAGGCGTCGACGGATTGGCTTTTGCAGGTGGCGGTCCTCTCCTCTGCGGCGGATGCTCCCGTGGCGTCTTGGCGCAGATCTGCTGCCTCCAGCGTGGTCCCGGCTCGGCGGAGCTGCCGACCTCGCTTTCCCTCTCCCGGTGGCCGTGTAGCAGCGGCGACGGGATCTGTTGATCTTCGTGAAGATGGCGTCGTCCATGTTGGTGCCGGTCGCGGCGCGGGGCGGAGGTGCTCTCAGGCGCCGAGGACCGTCGACTTCCCAGCTGCTCGAGGGATCCTCCCAGTCCAAGGTTTTGCGGAGGAGTTGGTGGCGGGTTTCGCCGTCGGAGCGTGCTGCGCGGTGAAGAAGGTACCGGAGCTCAGAAGGACCTGACTGTAATTTCTCTTTTTTTCTGGGCTTATCTGTAAGATGCATGGACGGTGTATTTTCACTCGCAAAAAAAAACACGCTCATGATTGAGTTTGGACTGAAAACTGCATAATTTCTGCACGGAAGTGCCAGTTGAATTAGACTCGGTTGTACAAAAAAAAACTATACCGTACCAAGTTTGTGAATGCTCGGTCTTAATGCACTCCTTCTCGGCAGTGCCAACTGAAACAGAGACATGTTAATAAGCACGGCTCTATCACTCTTTCAAACTCGCATGGTTGGTTTTATTCCTTTTATCAAAAACTCGCATGGTTGGAGGTACCATGAAAAAATAATCCAGAGTTACCAGGATAGTGTAAAAGGATTAGGGCTTTTTTGATTTGTAGGGTAGGAAAATTAAAGGAACGGGAAATAGGTAGGAATGGGAAAGGATGGCAGGTGTAAACCTTAGGATTGTTCCTTGTGCACAGGAATCAAAACATGAGGTCTGAACAGATTCTTTTTTCCATACGTTTTGCATTGAAACTAACAGCTACAGGAAAAATTCCTATGATTTCCCCTTCCACCATTCCTGTGAATCAAAGGGGTGAGCAGTAGCATCTTTTTGAAATTTTCCTAACCCTCTACATTTTCTTCATACTTCCTTCAAATCAAAGAAGCCCTTAGTATGAACATTTTGAGTAGATTATGAAGGAAAACCTTGTAGGATTCTTGTGGCGATCCTTTTTCTTATGCTTTTTCAAGTGCATCTCTTGATTGGTATACCTCTTACTCAAGAAAAAACAATTACAACACATATATTATGGACACCTTCCAACTTGAAGGAAGGAGCATGACAGCATGCATCGACCACGGTATCCCTCCAACAAGAGCAGCGCCACCAATGAGCACGACGTTGAGCTTGACATCAGTTCACATATGCTGAGAGATGCTACGTCGAGAGTCGACGAAAAAGAGTGAGGAGACATGAAGGGTTATCCCGGCGACGTCGAAATGGGACAGTGTGGCCGCTCGTGTGGGGAGGTTTGAAAATTCAGCGTCTAGGTTAGATTTTACGGTGGAACAGGGTGATCCAGATTCAATTCCTGTTTGGTCTGGTTTAACTTTTTTGTGCCACGTGTTGTCCATGAGAACTTTTTCTCGGGTCAGGTGGGTTATGGCCCTTTTCAAGAGTTCAGATTAGTTTCATACTAAACATACGTTCTAGAATAAAATATGAATTTCCTCGAGAGTTCAAGGATGGAGAATGACTTTTTCGAATGGAAGACTGATAAGAGGTACCCCGTGTCGTGAAATGGGGCGGTGCTAGCTATCGGTCACCCATGGCCACGAGTGATATTCCGACAGCCCCGGCATTTCTTCCCACGGTGGACAAAGGAAGGAGGTAGAGGAGACGGGGAAGAAGATAGGGAGAGGGATGGGGCCTAAAGGTGAGACACGTGTGACCCGGGAGAAAGACATTTGGCGTGAAATGGGCCTTTACATTTGCTTGGACGATTGTTGACATGGGCCGAGTAATTTTTTTCTCTCTCTCCGTCTTCTTTTTCCTTTACCATTACGAGAGAGACAAAAATAGCAGGCAGACAGGCAGAATGGATGAAGCAAAATGAGCACCCTCCCTCTTCCTTCGCTGACTCTGCATGCATCCCCCCACCAACAAACAATCTCTTGTTCCAAACTCATCATCTTCCAAATCAACCAAGGAATACAGGAACGAAGATGACATGCTGCTACAGGTAATCCATCCATCAATTCCGTTCTTCCTTCAATCCTTGTTCCTCCCTCCCTCTCTGCAATCAATCAATCTTCACATGCTGTTGCAAGAAGCCTCGTCTCGATACAGATCATCTCATTTGTTTCATTCAACATTGATTTGTCTTATTGTTTGCAGGTGAGGTGAGCTTTGCGGCCATGGATCATGATGGCGAGATGGGGACGCTGCCCGGCTGCACGTTCTTCCACCGGCACCCTCTCCTCCTTTGCTTTCTCTCTTCCTGGCTTTCCTCTACGCCTTCGTCTACCCGCTCTTCGCCTTCCTCCTCGCATCCTCCCCAGTCCTCCTCCTCACCGCCTTCCTCCTCGGCGTCGTCCTCCTCCACAGCGTGCCCCAGGAACACGACCAACACGTCTATAAGAAGATCAGCCGCAGCCACCCAGCGCAATGCCACATCACAAGCACCGCTACTACCGCGGAGCCAGGCACAGCAACCGCTCCCACCGTGGCTCTGCTGCTGACTCGCCGCCATCCACCAGCGACTCCGACACCCCGCCCGCCATCATGTCCACCGCCAGCTCCCTCGCCTCCTTCCCTGACGCCACCGGCGACGACTCCGAGTCAGAGGCGGAGCCCGAGCACCGTGAACAAAAGCACCACCACCGGTCCGAGGAGGTGGTGCGTGCGGTGGCGTGGACGGCCGACGACACCAAGAGCATCGAGAACATCGGGTCCCTCGAGCTCGAGAGGAATGCCGCCGTCGAAAAGCTCATGTCCAGGCGCCTCGCCGCCCGCAGGCAGCCTCATCGCCGCCGCAACCACAACATCGCGGCGGACCACGACGACGATGCGTCAAGGCTCACCGTCCACGTCGTCAAGAGCAACCCTTTCGACCTCGACGAGCCCTACGGCGACGACGACTTCCCCGGCTCCGCGCCCTCCATGCTCCTCCACCCCTCTCGCAGCAACCCCTTCTTCGATGACGACGACGACAATGAACTCCTTCGTCTCCACACGCCGCAACCCAGCAGCAGTCATTGGCCCCGGGGGCGTTGGTGCAGAAGAAGAACGCCGTGCTGTTCAGAAGGCACGAGAGCTTCACGGTGGGCGCGCCGTACGCCAGCGACTTCCGCCCGTCCCGCTTCAGGCCCTACTTCGTCACCGAGAAGATGCAGGGCCAGCCGGTGACCGTTCCTGAGGCTGGCGGCAAGATGAGAAGATCCTCTTCTTCGTCGTCTTCCTCCTCGTCGTCCTCCTCCTCTTCTGCTGGTGCAAACGCCTATGCCTCTGTCTCCGCCAACAAAGAAGAGGAAGAAGCAGCAGAACAGGAAGCTTTGGCAGAAGCAGAAGCAGCCGCGATGTTGGAGGCCAAGACTGACGATCATCATGAGATTATTAGGCATCATGAGGTAGTGCCGGTGGACGTTGAGCTCATTAGTGACTCCTCCGACGATGACATCTCACTGCCTGAGCAAATGAAGGTGCATCAGCAGCAGCAGCAGGTGGCGGTATCAGACCAAGATGACGACGACGAGGGGGAGTCGTTCGAAGTCGAGAGCATCACGAAACAGGTAGCAGCCGCAGCAGAAGGCAAAGGCAAACAATTGGACACGGATCCGGCATACGACTACAGCCCGTCAGCTGGTACAATGGAGAAAAGGAGCAACAGGAGGAGGCATTGGACCAATTACCACCTCTGGCGCCCCAACTATGGCGCAGACAAATAAATTGGCGTCATGCGGAGAGTATTCTCAGAAGATGAGGCAGATGAGCCGTGGGCAGCGCCAAGCAGGCTGGAGAGACGACGGCCACGGAGAAGGAGACCAGGCCTCTTCCTGAATCTGCTCCTGCTGCAGGTGCTGCTCCTCCTCTTTCTGCTGCCGCGAAGAAAGCTGCCGGGAAGTCGAGCAAGTACAAGCCACCTTCCAAGAAGCAGTCTTAGGATTCTTCCGGAAGTGATGAAGACCCAACCCTGCTGCTAGTTCTCTTCCGCTTTCTTCCTTCAGAAATCTTCTCTTCTCTCTGTTCTGTAGACAAACACATGCTCTGTATACTCTCTGAGGAACTCCATGTAAAGCACAGCAAAAGCATAACCAAGGAACAAAGCAATACCTTTTTACAGATTCTTGCCTGCCCTGGCTCTGTAGATTATGTAGGAAGCAATTCCTTACTTCATAACGTGACAAATCTTTATGCTTTAGCAATGCACCATGCGAATTGCATTGTGTTCCATGCCAGGAAGCCTTCTTTATGTACTCAGATTCATTCCCTAACAACCAAGCAACCAAAAATTGCAACACCCATAACCCTATATCACACCTCATTCTTCTATACCTCACATCTTTCTGCATTCAAACACCCAACACCATGAATTCTGCCCTCACGCTTGTCTCCTTCCAGTCTCCCTCTTTCAACCTAAAACGGTGCCCACCATCGATAAGCGCCAACTGGGGAACGAGGCAACAATGTTCGCCAAAGCCCATACGAGCAATACTAGGGTCAAATGCAACCGGGGGACTTGGCAATGCTTACCGTGGAGGTAATACATTACCGTCTTCACCCCTGACAGATGTGATTCAGGAGTTCTACTCCTCCATCAATGACAAGGACATCAAACGGCTCAAAAAGCTGCTTGATCCTGATTGCGTCGTCGAGCACGCTTCATATTATAAACCGCTGGACGTCAAGGTTTTACTCGCATCTCATCTTCTCATTCTGCTCCAAATCTCATGGTTCAGTTATCTGCATATTTGACCATCAAGCTATTAATTTAAAATCAAGTTCCCATACTCGAGAGTTCACAAAAAAACAACTTTTCTGCATGCAGGATACCCATACCTACTTTACAAAACTTATGTCAGTTATGAGGAAGAATGTCAAATTTGCTATTGATGAGGTTTGTCCAGGAGTAGAACCCACTGTTGCAGTAATGTGGCATCTTGGTAAGATCCTGCAGATAGGAATTCAAATTATAAGTGGGAGGCATTCTGGTACATGACAATGATATCATCTTTTTGCAGAGTGGAACGGTAAGATCATCCCATTTACCAAAGGCTGCAGTTTCCACATGTGTTCAGCAAACGGACAAGCGCTTCTTATTAGGTAGCCGAGATTGATACCCACCCATGACAGCATATATTCTCTAATTTCTACTATAATACCATGTTGTTTCCATCAATGCCAGGCAAGCTCTTGAAATTATAATGCTATGGTGGTTATATTTCTTATTGTTTTTATTTCGAAACAAGGGTTTGGCCACTAGATAATTTTCTTTTCGAGGTGAAGTTCCCCCTGACCTGAAATGTAAATGTTTTCACCCACACTGCAGGAGAGTTCATATCTTCAACGAGTCGCCTCTGAAACCAGGAAAGCCGGCATTGGTAGGCATACTAATGAGCTTGTTTTTCCTGCTGCATCCAACTATGTTAGTCTGATTACCGTGCCTCTAGATAATTGCCTTCCATGAAATATTCGATTCTTGCAGGAAATACTTCTATTTGTTGCCATATTGTTCGACACACTCCCAAAAGAAGCTGAAGGTATGTGATTTATGAATTCAACTGTTTATTATAAACTAGTACTACTTGAACTCGAGCTAAGCATGGAAGTACACATGCAGCATTTCTACGGAATCCAGAAGCACTAGTTCGGTCCATTGTGAAGCTTTACAAATTCTGCCTGGAGCCTTTTGTCGTCTATCTTCTTGCATATTATATCCGCTTGGTCATTTGTGGCACAAGGATTGACTATGGTACTCGGCGTCTTGTATAACATATTCAAGCGGTTCGTGTAAGGAACTAATACCACAGAAAATTCCATATTCAGAATAGCAATTCTCAAAGATACGATGTGTGGTTGTAAGTTGTAACCAATTACCGGTAACATCACGAGTAGAAGGATCAGCAAAGGGCATATAAGAACCAGCTGCATTACGGCAACTGTCAATGGCTCAGAATCTTCCACATGATGTTGGTTTGTTTCCCGAGGCGTATCCTATGCTCCTGTGAAACAGAAATGTGCATCATTTCACTCTTGAAAGAAAATGGCTGTTAAATTAGGGACATATGTAACCACAGGATATTGCTATAAGTACTGAGCAATACTATTGCCACACATTCTACGATTTTCTTGATAGCATTAAATAAAATTGTCCCCTAAAATTTGCCTATGATTTTGTGTAAAATCCGATGTACCATGTTCTATTCAATGCCTATTCGCGTAGTGTAGGTTTTTCACTCTTCCAAGCCTCATGCCACATTCAGCTTAGCCATGCAGCGATATAAAGCTATTTATTTACGTATGTGGCATTAGATATTCTATTTGAAGCTTGAACTCACTCCATATTCCAGATTATTTTTCCTTTTTGCGTGAGTAAAATATCCAAGTGAAGTGCTTCAGTTCAATGCAAGACAAGACCATTATCGCTTAGGGTTTAGACCAAGCCTTCTGCCTGTCTTAGCACATAACGCTTACCAGAATCAAATCAGTGATGGTGTATGAGAGGGATGATGTATTCCTTCGTTAACTGACTAAGTGGATACCATCATACCATACTCCGCGTTGACTCTAAAAAAGCTTGGTTTAAAGGGGGTGGAATATAATCAGAATGCCTCATGTGTGGTTTCCGTGCAGTGAAATTTCCATAAATCCTTGAAGAGGAAAACCACCCCTAAACAACAGCGAATCCTGCATTAGTCTTCTCATGATCGCATGCTCGATGCTGAGATGCCAAAATAAATAGCTGCATCACTCTTCATCCTGTCGGCATGCCCACCACACTCATATTTCGGAGGAGTACCACAGATGCGTGAAAGCATATTCTGAAATACTGCATCTGATGGATATAATTCTAGTGCCTTCCTTGCAATATTTTCGCCAACTACCAGATCGTTATGGAGCTCGCAAAATGCCAACAGATTCCTGTACATCGGCAAGTCAGGTTGTATAGGCATGGCCTCCATGGTGTATGCCGCCTCTGTAAGACGACCCGCCCGTCCTAACATATCTAGAAAGAGTGTGTAGTGGCTCCTTTGTGGGGAAACACCAAACTGTTTCCTCATAGAGTTAAAATGGTTGATGCCATGTCAACTAAGCCACTGTGAGTGCAGGCGGAAAGCACAATGGAGAAAGTGATGTCATCAGGCTGAGCCCCACCCAATGTCATGTCTTCGAAACCGACAAAGCATCATAATAAGATCCGTTGGATGCCAGCCCAGATATTAGTGCATTCCAGGACACAACACTCGGCTCCCTAATTGACTGGAAAACACTTTTAGCATCCTCCAGACACTTATGCTTGCTGTACATGTTGATAAGGCTGTTAGAAACTGAGACCTGGCTGGTCAACCCCAATTTCACTGAGCAGCAGTGCAACTGCATCCCAGGCTCTATGGATGGCAAGGTCGCAGCAGCAGAGATAAAGCAGGCGAGACTGAAACCGTCCACGTGGACCTCCTCCTGAAACATGTGTACTATCATCTCAAGGGCCTTATTTGGAAGACCGGCCTGATTCAGCCCCTTGGCTAGGCTTGTGTATGTGAAGCTGTCCCTTACAAAGGCCATTGTTGTCGCCACTGCCCACGCTTCATCCATTCTTGCAAACCTGGAATAAAGATCAACCAGCGAGTTCCCAACAGTCACATCCAAAGACTCGAAGCTGGTCTTGAGCACATAAGCATGGATTTTGGCAGCATTTAGGAAAGACTGTGAGGAGCTGCAGCCTTTGAGAAGGGTGGAGACGGTGAATGAGTTGGGCTGCACCCCACTAGCCCTCATCTCGTCGAATGCTACAAATGCATCCTCGTCTCTGCCATGGCGTGCCAGCCCAGATATGAAGGCAGTCCAGGACACCACGTTCGGCCTGTCAGCAGCATTGAACGCATGGACCAAGTCGAGTAAACGTGCCAATGACTTGCTGTAGAAGTCGACGAGCGCATTGCAGACAGACATGTCGTGGTCCAGACCAAACTTGAACACGCGGGCATGGAGCTGCCGTCCAGCTCGGAACCCCTGGGGATGGCCGGAGGATGAGCAGGCGGTGATGATCCCCGCGAAGGTGAAGGAATTGGGCGGCACGGCAGCGAGTTCCATGTGACGAAACATCCGCAGAGCGGCCTGAAGGTCTCCGGTCCGCGAGTAGCCGGCAATCATGGCCGTCCAGAGCACGACGTCTGTTTCGGGCGTGGAGCGGAGCACGGCGTGGGCATGGCCCATGAAGCCGCAGCAGGAGTACATGTGGACGAGCGCGGTCTTGAGCACCAGGTTAAGGTCCACACCCCAACGAAGGAGCTGCGCGTGGAGCTGCCTCCCATGGCGGCACAGTCGCCGGGAGGCGCAGAGAGCCAGCAGTGTGGCGAATGTGTGCTCGGTGGGCGGCGCGGCGGCGGCGAGCATGCGAGGGTAGAGCGCGAGAGCCTGCGCCCAGTCCCGGCGCGGAGGAAGGCCGACATCATGACGGTGTAGGAGACAGCGTCCCTGTGGGTCATTTCGTCGAACAGCCTGGCGGCGGCTGGGAGGTCCGACCGGGCGGAGGAGTAGAAGGCGAGCAGGGAGCAGGCGAGGACGGGGTTGGAGGCGGCGAGGCCGCGGCGGCATGCCTGCGCGTGTATCTGGTAGGCTAGGCGGGTGTCGCGGCAGCGGAGAAGCGCGGAGTAGGCGAGCTCGTCGGCGGCCGCGGCCGGGTGAGCGGCGAGGACGCGCCGGAAGACGGTGAGCGCGGCGGCGTGGCGGCCAGAGCGCGCGTGGTCGGCCACGGCCGCGGCCCACGAGCCGCCGCACGGCGCTGGCTGACTTGCCTCGGTGGTGTTGGTGCGAGGAGGTGGCGGCGGCGCGACAGCCGCGGCGGCATTTCTTTGTGTTTGGCTACCACGGCAGTAAAAGAAATACTAGGAGGGTCAAACCTCCCTGGACAAGCTAAGCACCCACTACTAAGTGCGAGATGAATATGACATCTACCAACCAACATAGTACTAACTCGAGAATAATCATCACACTTATTGATCTTCCAAACCCCTAACTCTCACTGTCCCCCTCTTACTATTTCAGAAGCATGCTGAAGAATCCATTCACTTTTTTTGTTCCAAATATGTACTGAATCCATTCGATTTTTTCAATTCATTCTTCCAAATAGACTGAGATGTTGAGACAATCTAATACATTCACATGTTTGAAGAGGTTCAGGAATATACTTTCATCTCTTGGTCCAACACCAAGTTTCTACCGTGCCGGATCAGTAAAAACAGTGTACTCGTTTTCGGTACACCTCTCTGCTAGTAGATGCTTCAGAGATTAAACTAGCGGCAGTGCATGCAGTACTAGTATTTATCCAGAGGTGCAGAATAATCAAGCAGGGCACAAACTATGTACTAGTAGTATCTCTTCTTCATCAATCATCAAAGTCAGAAGCCAAGAGAGATGATTCTACATGTAGTCCATTAGTTCGACCAACAAAACATTGTAGACCTGTGCCAGAGCTGCACGGGGAATAGTATACAGATGCCTTTTCTAGCAATCTAGCATGGCTATGCAGGGATTCATCCTCGATGATGACGAGTGTTTTTTTTTGAGTGGAATGACGAGTGTATCCGGGAGGCAAGGATTCTTTTTTTGAGAACACAGTACAACACAGACGCTCACAAATACGCACATACACTCACCCCTATGAACGCACGCACGCACACCCTACCCCTATGAGCACCTCTGAAGGACTGAGCCGGCAGATCTTGAGGTTGACGAAGTCACCACAGGCGCCTCGCTGTTGACGGGCACGTCACCTACCACTGAAAGAATAGCGCCGGATAATCCTGGAATAAATCCAGGTAAATGCAAACGCCCATGCCAAGTCTAGGACTTGAACCTGGGTGGGCTGGTTCCACCACAGGGAACCCAACCATCAGAGCCAAGCTCCGTTTGCAGGGAGGCAAGGATTCATCCTTTCCGTTTGGAAGCAGGCCGTACGTATGTTTTCGAGCTCGTTCCTTAGTTGGGCCGATGGAGCAAGATCTATCCGCACGCAGATACAGCCTATTAGCCTATTAGGTGTTGGCTCCTGGCGCCGCTTGCGACTGTGACGTGACGTTTCTTTAGTCCCACCACGGAAACTTAGGAAAGTTTGCACCGGTTTATAAGCGCCGCTGCTGCTGCAGCATCGTCCCTTCGGGGACATCTAATAAAATTGGAACGATATAGAGAAGATTAGCATGGCCTTCGCAAGGATGACATGCACAAATCGAGAAATGGTCAAAAAAAAATCGAGATTTTGCGCGCTGGTCCCTGGTATCTTACAGATATGCCCATGCCTTCTTTCTTCGCCCCTGGTTGTTCTTTTCTCTTACATACAGGTCCTTCCACTGCACTTTTCCCATTCTATCCAAGTCCTTCCTACGCAAGGATGACACGCACAAATAGAGAAATGCTCCAATTTTTTTTGATATTTTGCGTGCTGGTCCCTGGTATCTTACAGATATGCCCATGCCTTCTTTCTTCGTCCCCGGTTGTTCTTTTCTCTTATAGACAGGTCCTTCCACTGTACTTTTCCCCTTCTATCCAAGTCCTTGGTATTCCTGATGGTGCATGCACTGAACTGGTTGCGTTTGTACCCCTTTCAATGGTACTAGGTGCACAACTGTTTTACCCTAGGTCTGTGAATTGTACCGGGGAAGGGGCAGGATGTAACCGCAACTCAGGAACCTCCTATCGTAATTCGGTCTCCATTGCAGTACCTCTGAATGAGCTAGGTAAAAGAAAACCACATGGAGATCGAGCAGAACTCACCCAGAACCGGAATGAAAACACAACGAATCGCCGACGAGCTAGGTAGATTAGCAAGTACACATAACATGATAACAGATCGGCATTTTGTTTGCCATACATGATAACTGTCAGCAAGATCACGGAACAGAGGAGCACCATGCATCCAACTGCAGAGAACAGATCAACCTAACACTTCACTAGCTAGCTCTACTCCCACTCTTCAGCAGGGGTCGTCGTCGTCGTGTGCTGCAGACGCGACTCGTACTCGGTACTCCGTTGCCTTCATCGTCCTTATCCGGACATGGCTTCCACAGCTGGAGATAAGATGCAGCAAAGATTAACTGGAGATTAAATCTGCAAGCAACCGCGCGCTAAAAGGCAACCTCTCTAGCTAGCCAAAGTGATGGGTGCAAATTTTATTCTGCAATTCGTTGGTGTTTTGGTACTACTACTAATCTCCGGCGCGTGAAAAGTATCTCTAGGCAATGGGGCAGAAACGTGCATGTTCATACCTGGGGCTGCTGCTGCATTCCTCATATAACCGTCGGCCGACTGCAGACAATACCGATCAGCAGGCCGACGAGGCCGCCGATCAGCAGGGCAATGACCATGGTTAGAACGGGATAGTCCTCTATAATCCTCCCTGCAGCCGTTCCATTCGTGCCGAGAACGCACACGCATCACGAGTTAATTAGAGAGTCGTTCAAGAAATTAATTTACCGGGGCTGTATACAGCAGATCGAGCACTACTCACTGATCTTCTCCCCCAGGGGCAGCGGCGGCACCGGTGTCGATATCTCGAAGCGGAGATAGCAGTTGGAGCCAAGGACCACGGCCACACGTCCATGTGGGCCGCCGTCCGCCTCCCAGCTCTTCGCCATCTTTGCCGAAGCCTCCCGCAGGCAACGGATGCAGTCCGCCGGGGCGCGGTCCCTCGCGCACTGCGCCAGTACGCGCACCGTGCGGTTTCCAGTTGTAGCGTCGCCTTTGCTCGCCGGGGTGGACGCGTCGGCGGTGGCCACCGAGCCGTAACTCGCGGCCCGCTGGACCACGGACTGCGCCAGCGCCACGAGCCTCTGGACGCTGGAGTTGTCGGGGATCGGGACAGCGTCGCCGGAGAAGGACACCGCGCCGAAGTCGTCGTCCGCGCTGGCAGAGGAGTTGGTGCCGTCGGCGTAGCCCAGGTAACAGCGCTCGTCCCAGAAGCCCGCGTGCCGGCTGGCGTCGCCGCATTGCTCGGTGATCTTCTTGCCGGCGTCGGACAGGCAACGGCGGCACGGCTCGGGCGCGGACTCGCCGAAGCAGAGGCCGCGAACCAACGGGCGGTCGGACCGTCGGAGGCGGTTATGCCGGTGGTCTGCAGGGAGGCAAAGCCCATCGGCGCTGCAGCCGTGGGGAGGACTTGGAGGAGGTAGAGGAGGTTCCGGCGGAACGCGCTGCCGCCGTCCGGGGTGGGCGTCGGCGGCGGGTAGCACCTGGTCACGTAGAAGTTGGCTCGGTCCTCAGAGGCGCCGGTGGTCGCCGTCATGGCGACTAGGAGGAGGATGGGGAGGCATCGTGCGAGCGCCATGGGCAGGAAGGAAGAACGGGCGAAGAACTACTACGAGAGTGCAACTGCAGAGTACCACTGAGAGGCACTGACTGCACCAGGCACCCAGCGCGAACGACGTTGTATTGATCAGTTTGAAAAGAACGCTGGAGTGCGCGGTTGCTTCGCCTTTGCCATTCCAAGAAACGCGACACACCGCCCCCTCATCAGCACTTATTACTGTGCGTGAGCTAGATCGGGCTCTGGCGAAGCATTGGGAGCGTCACAAGTTTTTTTTTTTTTTTGCCTTACCAGCGTCCACGAGCTTTTCGGGCAACTCTCCGACGATATGGTGATTTATTTCGCTGCCAACCTCATGTGCAACACCAAACACTTGAACAGCCAGCAACTCATGTGCAACTGAACAATTGTTGGTTGCAACCCGTATGGTAAAAATCCATGTGCATCTCTTGCCTTATCGGTCGTCTAGGAGCTTTCCGAGCAACTCCCTTGTGATATGGCGATTTATTTCACTGCCAAACCTGATATGGCGATTTATTTCACTGCCAATCCTACTAACACTTATGTGTCTGTGTTTACTCTCGATTGTTCCTATCTACAATTGTGAGGAACAGGGTCCTTGCTCATATATTTATCTCGAACGAGCAGTCAACAGAGAATTGCCTCTTCACACTTGAAACGAAAAACGGAGGTATTTTCATCTACGGTCGACAATACAAACGAAAGGCTCATCTAGTAAACAGGTAGCATTAACAAGCAACTAAAACACATACGTGCAATCCTCCGTGTAACATGGAATCCTCTGTCTTGTATCCGCCATGTTCAGTCATCCAAGTATTGCAAATTTATTTGGCAACTAGTAACATGGCATAGATCACAAGTTTAGAATTCTTATTAGGATGGGAGCGGTTGCCATTATATGGGCGTTATGGCTATATAGAAATGACATGGTTTTCAATGGTAAGAACTTTTCTCTTATTCAAGTCATCTACCGTTGTACTCATTTGCTTCGTTCATGGTCATCTTTACAAAGATGGGCCAGGAATGCGTCGGCCACGGACGCGCGGCGGACCGCTTTTGTGTCCTCCTCCAGTCCGCTCTCTCGGCAAAATTCACACCGGTCTCTCCTCTCCCAAAACACCAGTCCATACTCTAGCCCTAGCCATGGCCAACGCTACCTCCGCCGCCGCCGCTGAGTTTGGACCAGACGCCGCCGGCACCGCCTCTGGACATGCGCCCCAAGCTAAAAAGAAAGTAAAGAAGGAATTCACGCAAGAGCAGAGTGTCGCAGAGACCAAGAAGCGGAGCGCCCGGAGGAAGAGGTTGAAGCAGGACCAGCTCGACGCCGCCAAGAAGGCCGCCGCCGAGCAGCAGGGCGAGGCGAACGAATCTGACCTCGTGTCCAGGGCCGCCACCGCTGTCCTCCTCCTGATTGGGATTACCCCGACCGCGGCCGCGGTCGGGGTCGCGGCTGTGGCAGCCAGCTCCAACGCCTCGGCGGCCCAACCGCCAAGGTCGAGATCTTCCGCGAAGGCACCATTGCCTGCGTACGGGTACCTCCCTGGAACCATGCCGCCGCGAGTTTCCCCTACCTCAGCCAAATCCGCGGTCGAGGTACCTACCCTTGATCTCAACGGGCCCGCTACACCTTTGGCCGCACACTCGCCCGCGGCGCAGACTGCGGCAGCGCGTGTAGCTGCCCCGGCATCGGTCGCCGCCCAGGCCGCCCGTAACCTGTTCGGCGATTTGCCCAGGCCGTCGCCGTGTGACCCTAGGTACTATGAGGAGGAGGAGGACGGCTACGACGGGGAGGACGTCCTCCAGGACATGGTCAGGGACAACACTTAGTACGCCAACGACGACTACAATGCCGGAGAAGATGAAATTTCGCCGACCGGCCCCGATGGGACAAGCCCGGCCGCAAAGTGGCTATGGAGTGAAGGAATTGGTAATTCCTCTTCCCTTCTTATGCATTTTGGTTGCAATGATTTTGGTTGCTATAACCTTGTATGCACAGGTGTTGCAAGCTTTGGAAACCTTCCAGGCTCAATATAAGAAGACCTTCAACTTGACCCATTGCTACCGGGCACTCAAGGACCAGCAGAAGTGGAAGGACATCTACGCCTCCCTCAAGCAAGGTGGACAGCCAGTTGATAAGGAAGAGGCCACAACGGAGAAGGAGGGGAGGCCAAGGGGAAGAACAACTCGAAGGCCGAATTGAAACGCGATGCAACAACCCTTGCGTTACAAGAGACATTGAGCGGGTTCCTATCCCAAAAGGACAAGACATGTGACAAGGAGAGGAGAGAAAAGGAACGCCTAGAGAGAGAGGCGTCTTCCAAGCTCTTCTTCGAATTGCAAAAGAAGAGGCTCGATATAGAAAAGGAAAATGCTCGGACTAGAGCACGGGAAGCCGAGGCAAGGGCCAAGGAGGCCGAGGCTAGGGCCAAGGAGGTCGAGGTAAGAGCAAGGGAGGTCGACCTGAAGGCCAAGAACCTTGATCTCGCCTTACGCGCCGAGGAGGCCAGGATCATGGACATGGATATCTCGGCCTTCACCCCTAGGAAAAAGGCCTACTATATCAAGAAGCAAATGTACTACATGGACCAAGATTGATCAAATCTCGGTCCTTCTATTTATTATGATGCATGCCGGTGTTGAACTATGGCCGATGGCCGGGATTTGTAATATTTTGGGTATGTACCCAGACATGGCCTATGTGAGGCCGGGATTATGTTTTATACTTGTTTTGTTGCAATGTGATCAAAAACCCTGGCAAAAAATGATCAAAAACCCTGGCCTGGCAGACTCAATACGTCGGCCCCGTTGGGCGCAGTGGCCAAAAAGGGGCGGACCTGGGCCGAACGCGCGTCCTGTTGCCGATGCAAACGGACCAAACGCTGACCAAACGCGCGTCCGTTTGCGTCGCCCCGTTGGAGTCATCCTAACTACTACCACAGCAGTGTGTACCAGGGCGAGTGCCCGGCCGGTTATGTATGCGACCCGGCGTCCAACGCTGCAATGCATCGATCGATTTGGAAAAAAGGTTGCAGTGCGTGGTTGCTATGCATTTTCCTTTGCCATTCCATGAAACGTGACCATCATCAAGAGCTGCACCAGCACTTATGGTACATGAGCTGAATCAAGAAATGCTTATCTACCGTGGTACCACCAGCTCCCACTCTTTGCTATTTCTATGCAGGGTAGTTTTTGTTCTGACGCGCATACGTTTTGAAGTAGAAGCGATAATGATTTACCCGCCTATGCCTTTTCATGTGATTTCAAAGTTTGAATATGTTTTTTATCTTTTCAAGTAAAAGTCCTATTTATGATTTGTTTGCATCGTGCTCCTGATGATGATGACTTTGGAACAAGACCAATCTTGAAGATGATTGGATAATATTTGAAATTTGAACTCTAAAATATGGTGAAACTTAATGAAACTATATGCTACTATGATACAATGTTAGACTCCATTCATGTCATTTAGGTACATGGTTTCTAAGAAGTTTATCACAAATGTTTCATCATGATATCCAGTGGATTTGTTATTAGGGGGGCACTTCCTCCCGTGAATCGTAGCCGCCTCCCATGTCGCCCCCGCCCGGGCAACTCCGGAGGAACCTCCCCCGACCCCTCCAGCCCTCCTCACCGGCGTGCCCCTGCACGGCGCCGCCGGCGGCGGTGGCGGCGCCCTCTCGTCAAAGGACGAAGGGGAGGAGAGTGCATCGTGACGGCGGCCCATCCATGGGCGGTAGTAGAGTGATGTTGGCGGTTCAAGGGCGACACGACCTTGGAGCCTGGGCCTGAAGCCAGAACGGCGCCTTGGCGGCAGGTGGCGCGCAGCGTTGGCATCAACCTTCGGCGGCGCGGTGGTCGATCGGATCAGGGCCTTAGGGCCCGATCTGGGCCGTCTCCTGCCATGGACGGTTTGTTGTCCTGCGTTGTGGCCGTATTCTCCATTGCTGCTCCGACCGGCGGCGTGCGGGCCTGCTGTGTTGTGATCGAGTAAAGGCGGTCCTTGAGTTCCTCTTGCGCCAAGACGAAGATCTGCCTGACGCTTGTTCTGCTCGATCTGGCCGGAGTGTCGGGTTGCGGAAGGCTTCGCCGGTGCACTCTCATGGGCGCCTTATGCCTGGAGATTGCTGGATCGTGTGGGATTCGGTCGTGCCCATTGGGTTCTCCGTTTTGGAGGGAGCGGTGCAAATCTGTTGCCATCATGGGATATGTTTAGCTACATGGTGAAGTCAGAGGCGGAGAATGTCATGGAAGTCGAGATTGAAAAGGACTAGTAATGGTGATTGGAGCCTTTGCACCGATGAGGAACTTGCTTAGAGTTTCGGGATTCGTAGCAGCGGTATGTAAGTGGGGGCGACAGCACAGGCGAGGTGAAAATCCAAGGTCTGGCCTTAATTGGTTGTGCCTAGCAATGGCCTTGTTCAAGGCATTGTTTTGAGAGCGGGGACTATCTCCAGAGTGAAAAACCAAGATCTACGATCGGGCGACGACGGCGCTTGTGCATTGTTTTCTTCTTGAAGGCGCCGCTTTACAGAATTTGGACATCAGGTGTTTGTCTTGGTGGTGGTTGTGCTGCTGCTGCAAGGAATGGAACTCTGTAGCGGGACTTTTATTTTTTAGCTTCTTCTTTTTGTGGATGTATGCATCCGTAATGTCATTAGGGTATTGCGTTGTTGCAGAGCCTGGGTGTAATTGGTATCTCCACGATATTAATATATACTCTTTATTAAAAAAATGTTTCATCATGCTTCGTAATTATGTTTCTCCATAGAAGTTATGTTTTGTTCCTTCGTGAGCAGAAAATTGCACAAAAACACAATGGATCAGTTGGAACATGTTGTACCCGGTGAAACTACTAGATAAAATATAATGTTATTCACAATTCTTGAGATAAGTGTGGAAGTTTCAGACGCATTGACACAAAATGTAAGATCAGAATATATAATTGGATGCACCAAGTAGTTCACTCAAAAGTCTAATTGTTGGAGAAGGTCTAACAATATATTTCAACAATCGACACTCCCTCTCTTGTTCTAGACTCTCGGATCGATGAAGGCTGATGGGTCTATGGGTAGAAAGAGAGTGGATGGTTTTATACATAAAAATATTTGACTGGATGCACTTTAAATCCTAATATGTATTACTCAAGAATTAGTGAATACTAGAAGGTAAAGGCGCGCGTTGCCACAACCGCTTTAACTGCTTCGTTTAATTGGTGTGTTCCTTATTTTTGCTTTGTGGTTGTGACTTTGAATGAGGTGTTTTAACTTTTTTTTTGTTCTCCAGTATGACAGATAGACAAAGTATTTTATCTCTCTTCACTATAACAAGCTTGTGAGTGCTATAAGTATAATGTTCGGCACAAAGTTTATGACAAAAAACATTTCAAACTCACAAGTCATAGTGCAGAACAAGAATCACTCAAAAAATTGTAGTAGAATATCATGAACTGTTTACAATTTCATTTGCAATAATTTTTCTAAACCAATTCAACATACGAACAACAAAAAGAATAAAAAACTGGGAAATATTCTAACATTTGCATGAAACTATGGATTCAACATGCAAATCATATGACCACTATTTTTTTCATAACAACAAGTGTCTTCTGCATCGTCACCTCCACGAAACGCTCGTCTTATTTACCTACCTATTTTAGATGGCATCGAAGCAGACGACGGTCTAGATTATTTTGTAACATGAAAAAATTCAGTCCCCATGAATGGATTGGGCATGTAATTAGAAGGAGGTGGAGCAGATATCTAAGATACACGGGAAAACCAAAGAAGTAAAACATTTAAAAAAGGATAGTCTATTAATTAGAATTTATTTCCGTGATAACCCCTCCTTTCATTTAAAGGATTAACTATTTAACTAAAATCTCACGCATTTCCAGCAGAAAGCTAATCTCTACAATAGGTAGAAAACTAATCTCTTTTAATCTCTACTATCATTTTAAGTGGCTAGCTATCTGAAAACTTCATTTGGTGGCCGGGCTACAGGTAGCTCGATATCCCTGCCATGCAGCCTGCCTCGTGATGTGAACCACATATGTATATGGTCAATGTATTCACTGTTGTAGATTGTAGAAAGTAGTATTCGATCCACTTTGGAACAGTGCGTCGCACAGATGTTGGCTCAGAAGGCAAAGCAGGGGATTATGAGCCACACGAAGACATGGGCTAGCTAAGCATATAGAGTAATTGTCATATTCAGTTTTTTAGCACTCCAGAATGATGTGATAATAAATCATTGATCATCAATCCATGCTTGTCAAGAACACTTAATTCATGAACAAATTTCTAGCATAATGATACCCCACAAAAATCAGACTTTTTTCTTTGACAAAAAATCAGCCACGCTGAATTTCATTGAGAAAGAGTGAGCAGAGTTACAACCGAGGGAATTACAAAAAACTACCACAACTGGGGCTGGAATAACGGGTCAGTACCGATTGTACTAATTTTTTCAAAAACATACCAACACTGGGGTAATGAAAATGCATGGCGCAAATTTCTATCTAACCGCATTTTGACAGCACTGCTGACTAATGGAGCCCACCTGTCAGGGCTGACTAGGCAGCACATGTGGAGAACTAGCTGACGTGGACATGGGGCCCACTCGTCAGCCCACATTTTTTTCCACTTTCCTCTTTTTCTTCCTCCTTCCCTCTGACCAGCTAGACCCGTACCAGAAGGTGGAGCAGGAGCACGTCAGCGTGGGGCGGCGGCGGCCTGCACATCGGGGAGGCCCACCCCCACCGCCCGCAGCGCAGCGGCGGCGCCTCGCACCTCGAGGATGCGGAGCGAGGGCGGCGGCGACCCGCACATCGGGGAGACGCGAGGAAGACGAGCTCGGTGGCGATGAACGAAGTCACTTAGTCTTGATTCCTTGTACATAAACGAAGAGGACTACGAGGCAGTGATCCCGGACATGATGGAGAGGCGCGGGGTCGCGTAAGACGTCGGCGGAGAACGCGGCCGGCGTTCCAGAGCGCGCCCCCAACGGCATCATGCTCCTCCTCGTCGGTGTGGGCCTCTCCGAGCTCTGCAATCATGTCCATTAGCTCCGCCTCGTCGTTCCTATACTATCCTGAGAAGGAATCGAGACAGCTCGTCTCTAATCGCCGGCGTGGAGGGCGTCCTCCCCGACTCCGGCTCCGGCCGCCGCCGCATCGATCTCCTCAACGGCGTTGTTCGGCCTTCCCCGTTGGTTCCTGGAGCTATCCCGCGACTCCAGGAAGCTAAACGTGTAGCCCCAAAGTCCCTCGCGTCCTGGAGCCTCTCCTCTACGGCGCCGTGTCCCGGTTGCCGTTGGACCTGCATATGGTGGTGAGAGGCGTGGGGCGGGGGAGGCGCGCGGCGGTGGTGAGGGGCGTGGTGCGGGGGAGGCGTGTGGAGCTGGTGAGGGGCGTGGGGCGTGGCGGCGCACGGTTGTGGTGAGGGGCGGGGCGGCACACGCCGGGATTGAGAGAGAGGAGGAAGAAAAAGATGGGCTGACAGGTGGGCCCCACTTCCACGTCAGCTCCACATCCACGTGTGCTGCCACCTAGGCCCTTACAGATGGGTCCCATCAGTCAGGGCGTCTGTCAAAATGCGGTTAGATAGAAATTTGCGCCATGCGTTTTCATTACCCAGTGTTGGTATGTTTTAAAAAAAATTAGTACAATCGGTACGGACGCGTTATTCCAGCCCAATTGTGGTAATTTTTTTGTAATTCCCTCCAACCTAGCAGTGCTAGTGCCGAAGGAGAACAACAAAGTGGGCCGGAGAGGTCCCAGCTAAAAGAAAGAAAAGGAAAAGTACACGAGGCAGCAGCCTCTGAATTGAAGCCAATCAGGTTCTTTTGTCAAGTGATGAATGACTCGAATCCTGCAGAGCTCCAACAGATTGCTTCATCAACAATGCGGGAGCAAATCAGACTTCATGGCTAGCATATGACTAAACATAATTAGGACATAATTGCAACAGTACTCTTTAGCACTTCGACTTCCATCCTAATCAGATCTACCACAAAGGCATGATAATGAACACAATCATGGTAGAATATATTCATCAGATGCATCAGGTGTTCTATCCAGACTCGCCCCTCGCGTCGCTCCCCCGGCGGCGTCAGGGGAAAAAGTGCGCCGCCCAGCTCTTCTCCGCCCGGCGCACTCCTGCCGCTGCCGTCGCCGGCTGCGGCCGCGGCGGTGGCGGCACCCCTAGCTGCCAAAGGGGTGGCCGGGGGGTGGTCTTTCGACTCAACGATGGTGGAGACCGGCCTGTGGGGGGCGGCGGCGGTCTGGGGCGGCGGAAGCCGGGCCGGCGGGTCCGGGAGGTGGTCAAGGTCGGCGCAGGGGCTGCCGGCGGCGGTGCGGGCGGCGGAGGCGTCGTCGCCTGCCGTGGCGGTCGGCTGCGCGCCGATGGGCTCGGGCGGGCCCGATCTGGGCTCGCCGGGCCCTTGCGGGGGCGCGTGGAGGATGGCGTCGCCGTGCACCCTGGTGCTCGTGCGGGTGTGCGGAGGAAGGGAGCAGTGGAGGAGGCCGGAGGCTGGGAGCAGAGGAGGTGACCGGGACGGCGGCCCGCTTTGGCCGTGCGTTGGTGGCAGGGGTGCCGGGCTGCCGGGGGTGCAGCGGGGGCAGGGGTGCTGTGTGTGGAGGATGGCTGCGGGGCGGAGATGGTGTTGCGTGCTTGGTGCGGGGTGCTCCTGCCCGGGCTGGGCAGGGGCGTGGCTGGAGCGGAGGATGCCGGGGCGGCGGCCCCGGGGCTGCGGGTGTGCGGCGGTCGTCGCGGCTGCTTTGGGGCGGTGCGGCGGTCGGAGTTGGCGGCGTCGGTTCTCCTTCCGGCGTGGTGCTCGGAGGTGTCGTCCATCTTCTTCTCGGTGCCTCCGCGTGGTGCGGAGCTCGGGCTGCAAGATTGGGGGTTCTTCGCCTCCAACTCTGGAGGTCCGGCTGCTGTGGAGCCGGGCGGGAGGATGTCGGGGCGGCGGCCCGGCAGCGGAGGAGCGTGGTGGAGGAGTGTGGATGCTGTTGGGCTAGTCGGTCTTCTGGTGAGAGGGTGCATGCACGTCGAGCGAAAGCTCTGCTCCGGCTGTCGTCGGGCAGGCGGCAACGACGCCTTCGGGCGCCGTTTCTCTTCTTGAAGATGCCGTCGAGACGTGGTGCTCGCCTTTCACCCGGACCACTCTGGGGGAAACCCTAGATCTTCCGGGATCGGGCGATGATGGCGCTCTGTGTCATGCTCCCCCTTGGGGCATCGTTCTTGGAGTGGTGACCGGCTGGGGGGACTTGTGGTTGCGGGAGGTGGCGGCAAGGGAGTCGAGGCTGGTGTGGCGGCAGCAACTGCGGCTGTCTTTTAGGCCGGGGCGGCGGCCCCGGATGTTGGTGCGACGTCCGTGGTCTGCGAGCAGCTCTCCTTGGACAGCTTGGGCTGCGGGTGGCTGGTTCATGCGGCGTCGTGGCTCGGTTGCGAGCGGTGCTATGTCGGGACGGCGGTCTCGGGAGGGGGTGCTGGCGGCGAGGCTGTCGGGGCTGCTTGGGCAGCGGCAGCACCGGTTGTCTTTTAGGCCGGGGCGGCGGCCCCGGATCTTGGTTTCGACGGTCGTGGTCTGCGAGCGGCTTACCTGGTGCAACTTGGGCTGTGGGTGGCCGCGTCGTGCGGCGTCGTGGGTTCTCGTGGTTGTGGGGCTTCGCCCCGTGGGTTGTGTCGTGTTGTTGTATGATTTTCGCCCGGTTTCTTCCATAATAAACCGGGCACCTTCTGCTTAATTAATATACGGGGTAAAACTTTTGCCTCTCGTTTCAAAAAAAAAAAGATAATGAACACAATCACACAATCTTTCCATGATTATCATCACAAATTGATTAACAACAAACTGAAAAGTGCGTACCAAATTCCAGAAAACAAGATTATCATCACAAATTGATTAACATCAAATTGGAAAAATTCCTATCAAATTCAAGAAAACAAGAGAAACAACCCAAATCATCTCCCTGAACAGTTTGAACATAATGGAAATCAAAGAAAATAAGCAAATAAAAAACGACTAATAGGAGGAAAGCTCCTGTTGTCCTCTTGGTGGCAAGTCCCAACCTGCTCGCCCCCGACCATGGTGATAGCAGAGATGAGGCCGCTCCCACGGCTTGTGGATCTGGGCAACGCGAACCTCCTCGACCTCCACTCGGTTGTGGTGGCCACCTCTCCAGCCGCAGATTTTTGGGCAGCCACCCATTGGTGGACGCAAAGGGTGGGCAGGGTGGGTCACAGCCCACCCAGAAATTTGGAAAACAATTCGACCCCCCATATATGAAGTAGATTTGGGCCTATCTTGGCATGTTCTGCTCCTTGCTTTTTTTTCCCTCGATCTAGATCGTACGAGACGAACAGCGAACAGGTAACACATGCTCCTGCTCTCTGGTTCGCGAGGAGCATGACGACGACCTAGCTGGCTCCCGGCTCCCCCGCCGCCGGCGCCGGCCGCCGCCCCCATTGTTAGCTACCCCGCCACCGGCCGACGCCCCGCTCTGCGATACCCCGCCGCTGCCGCCCTCACGCTCTGGGATCCCTTGCCGCTGTCGCCCGCTCGACTAGGGCCAGCCGCCGGCCCGCCGCTGCCGCCACTGGCCACCGCCCACCGGCGTCGTCGACCGTCCGAGCTTCTGCAGGTCTTTCTCGAAAGGTATAAGACATTCCCGGCCTCTGTTTTTTGTTGATGCATTATTTGTGGTGGATTTTGTATTTTTGCTACTGTATTACTATTTTCCGAACCGAACTGAATGGAACAAGCCACATTTTGCAATGTATTGTGTGAATTTCTTGTCTCCAACTAGCAACCAATTACGAATTGATTTTATATATTGTTTATTCAATTTTCTTCTAACTGTAGAATTCATCATGAAGAGGAATAGCAATATTGCGTCTCTTTTTCAAAAAAATGAAGCGAAGAAGATGTGGATGGATGATGTACACACTGAAGATGAGCGAGAAGTGTTCTTTGAAGTAAGTGAAGATGCCATAGTTGAATCTTTCATGGGAATGCGAAACCGGAGAGTTACGAAAAAATTGTCATGGTGTAATTTTCTATTATGCTATATTTTATAATTAAGACTTTATTTATGTGTTTGAAATATTTTGCATTGGGATCACGCAAATTTGAGAGATATGTGTTGATCTACTATGTCATGAAGCAATTTGTTGTTTATAGTCATTTGCCAAAAAAAAATTAGAGTGTGCCCACCCTCCAATTTTTTCCTGCGTCTGCCACTGCCGCCACCTCTCCCGGTGCAGCACATGGGACCTCGTGCATGTCGCCGGAGTAGGCAGACTGTGCCGGTGGACGGTGGGGAACGGATGGGGAGGCTGCGCCGCCGCGGCACAGGTTTCAGTGGGGCTAACAAGATAAGAGAGTTGATTTATGGTCTCTGTTGGTAGGTCATGTACCATAGGTGAGATTTCTGCTAACAGCCCATGTTTAGGCCAGCCGTAGAGATGGGCTGTGAAGAGAGCACTGTTCACGTATTCCAGTACTTCTATCCTACAAAACCGAAATCACTAAAAAAAGGCTTCCCTTTGCGAAGGGAACATGCGCGCATTGTGGTCGCGCAAAGTGGCAGTTTTCCCTCCACGCAGCCCCCATGGGTGCTTACATTTGTGACAAGTGGCAGCACCAGAGAGTTTTGGTGGGATTTTCGCCTCCCACGTCCGGTGGTTGTAGCACGCATTTATGTCGAGATTCGTTATTTGAAAACGAAATATTTTTAGAACCGTTTATCCGAATTAGGAACGGTTTTCATATTTGAGATCCTCGCGTCGAGATCTTCAAAAATAGATCCCATGTTGATAGGTTTCGACGAACGTTTTTTTTTGTACAACCGGTTATGTATAGTTGTACAACATGTGTCTGTGTAGTTGTACAACATGTGTTTGTACAAACTGTGGTTGCGTAGTTGTACAATATATGCCTATATAGTTGTACAACATGTGTCTGTACAACTTATGTATGTCTAGTTGTACAACCTGTGTCTGTACAACCTGTGTCTGTCTAATTATACAACATGTGTCTATGTAGTTGTACAACTTGTGTCCATCTAGTTGTACAATATGTGTTATGTAGTTGTACAACTTGTGTCTGTGTAGTTGTACAAACTGTTAGTTGTACAACATGTGTCTGTATATTTGTACATCGTCCTATGAATGTTCCGTACTACTAGTTTTGTGTAATTTGTACATATACTTTGTTTGTAATTTGTACTTATATCTCTACTGACGGAGCGGCCGGCGGCGGCTCGCCGACGTCGGATCCGCCCACTGCGGCATCCCGGCCGGCGGCTGCTGCGCGTTGTCTCCCGTCGGTCGGCGCCGCTCTCGGGAGGATAGAGGAAAGGGGATCGCGTGGAGGTGAGTGCGGGCTGATTTCGAGATTTGTGAGTGGCTCAAATGCAAAACGACCACATAAGTGTGGACTGCGGGTTGATTCCCATATTCTTTCAGGGGGCTTTCTGCAAACTGTCCGCGACGTACCACGACGAACGACGAACGAACGTACCATCACGGCAGCTACAGATATTAGTAGAGATGGTTGGTACGTTTTTCACTTTTCCGGTTTTGCCCTCCCACCTTATCTCATATTACACACAACGCCACTGAACCGTTTACTTCTCTTTTATCTTCTTTTCTCCCTGAACAGACCATAGCCCGACCTTCTCTTCCGTCCTCCCTCCTCGCCGTCCGGTAGAGAGGACCAAGCGATTCCCCGAACTCCTTTCCCGTGCCTGATTCCATCCAAAGAAATCTGAATCCCAGCGACTAGATCCGGGGCGAGCTCCTCTTCGCCGCCGGGAAAGGGCAGGAGGTCCTCGGGCGGGCGTCGAGGTGCGTCCCCTCGCGATCTCTTAGGCGCTCTGTGCCGACCGCCGCGAGCTCCTCCGCGCCGCCGGGAAAAATCAGGTGGTCCAGGGGCGGGAGTGGACAAGGGACGGCCGTGGTCGTCGAGGTGCTTCCCCTCATCTCTTTCTTGGCCTCCTCTGTATCCTCGCCGGCAGCGGCCGTGGACTAGGGTCGGCCGTCCTCCTTCATGGAGGCGGCTAAGGTAGCTGGCGCAGTGATTCAATACAGCGGTGTGGCGGTCGCCAAATTCCTTGACGGCGGAGCATCCATCCCTTGGATGCTTTCTTTCGATTTGGGGATTTTTTAGGGAAAGTTGCCATGTCCGCGGAGAGGTGAAGACAAGACAGATGCGTTTTTCCGTGTTGAAGGATTGATTTAATCTTTGATCAATTTTTTCCCATCAGGTGCGTTTACTGAACTCCATCAGAATCGCTGGGCTTCTGTTGCCGAAAACTGCAACAACGGCGACCTGAAGCCGCTGCAGATGCAAAGCTCTGATGAAGGCCGGCCGGCCGATCTACTTTTCGCTATGTAAACTGTACGCTGTCGTCTGTATCTGCCGCTGGTTAGTTCCTGCGCCACCTTCCAATCCTCAAGGTGTTGCATCCATCGTTTGCATACTCTTCAGCTTGATGCGTTTGTGTATTGGACCAAGTTATTCATTTTCATTGTACTGAGCATACTCTGCAGGTTGCCAGGTTCTATTGTTAAGGTATTGCTTGCACAACTCAGGCGTCTATTCTAATCATTTCCATTTTGGTTCATAGATTTTATAGATCAATATAACATGAGATACCATTGTTCCATCAATGAACCAATTAAATAGTAATGGTAGTCTGAACTAACTTTTTTTTACCATAATACTTTCTAGAGTTACGTCCCTTTTACTGGTTAACCAGCACTCCTGATTCTTTCTCCATCTGCAGGATTTTAAAAGCTTGTATTGTGAAGGTTCTGTATTTTTTCGATTCAGAATCATCTGATACACAATGGCCAATCAAAATGAGTATACATTCATATATATTTGCAAACGCATGAGATTAAATACAATCATCTGGAAGCTTCTACACAGGTGCAGTTTAATATGTAAATTCTGGAAGACAGTCATCAAACTCCCTCTTTTTTTTATGCAAACGCATGATATTTTCAGCAAACACAAGTTGTAAGATATGAAATTTCCCAATAGGGCTACTGAAATCCCACCACGTTTTACTATGAAAAGTAATGAGCAAACCGTCTCCAGTAAACTTACGCATGTGGCCACCTTAAATAGGTTTGGACCGAATGCTCAAACTTTTGTTTACTAAAAAAAATGCATTAATATATATCCCTGGCATGGAAGTAGATCAGGGAACCAAGAAAGCTTCGATTCAACTGGCATGAACAAATTCCAGCAACAAACTACAGTTACTCACCATTTTGATACTTGGATAGTTGGATAAGATCAAGATGGTTGAGAGTACAGAAAATGACATATCAGCAGACGCATATGTATACTTTGGAATAGATATACCTATAAGATATAGTTCCATTGTTGTTTTTACGGGAAGATATACTATCATTGTTATTTGGCTACTTGCAGCACTTTTTAGCGTGTGAGCTACGCCATGTAGGATATCTTAAAATGAAGTTTTCCAAGTCAGCCTAATTTCATTCCGATTTTCAAATATTTTTTATGTACTGACTTTCCCGTGTCATTTAGCAAAATCTTGCGAACAGATGTGGATAGCTATATCTCTTTCAGAATTGTGCAGCCTTTTAGTTCGACGGTATTTGATTAAGGCTCCCATGGTGTCCTGTACTTTCTGGCCATTAATTTTCAGTACATGTTGTACTTTATCAAATTTTACAGCAGGAGAGACTACAAATTGTTTCAGTTTTGACTTGATATTAAATGACTGGTTGAAGACCTTTATATTTGTCTAAATCTATTCTCGAACCAGATACGATATTAGGCCTTGTGGTTCATTGTATGCCAGTAACTGTGTTAAATCTTTGCTACCTGAAATTTCATACTTGACAGTAAGGTGATTTAAATGGAGCACCATCTGCACAAGTAGATGTACAATTATCTCTCGGCTCCATTGTATGATTGTCCCCCCAATGCCGGTAAAGTTCTGTGTTGTTAGTCTTACACTTTTTAAAGCAGCTCGTGTCATTTTTTTAATAGATTGCCTACTCGTGTCTTGACTACTTTTATGCAGCTGCGAGCATGAGATGGCGGGATCTACTTTCTGCGTTACATGGAAAGTTCTTGTTACAATGATAGAGGATGATAGCATTTTTATTGTCGGGTCGTTTACCAATAAGAGTGTGTACCAAGATAGTGCTCACATTTACAATGGTGGTTGTAGTGCGATAAAAATTGTTTTTGTATGATCCAAGTTTCTATCCCCGTACTTTAATTTTGTTCATCACCATTCTTTAATATTTAGTTATATTAGTTATTCTTCATCTTATTAATCCATTTCAATACTGCGACAATATATGTTCAATGCACGTGCACTTTACTATTCAAATAATGGTTTGATCATTGCATCCAATTTTTTTGTTATGCCGTGGCAACGCACGGGCATCCAGCTAGTTTTATCTAATTTGTACACTGTTCTCTATCTGTTTTGTACAAGGTGGTATATTTTTCTTGTGCTCTGTACTCGTGTTGTACCCCGATTCAGATTTATACACTGTCCAGGACGCGCACGCTGAGACGTACGCGAGGGCTTCACCAACAGCACGCACGCGGAGACGTACGCCCGGGGGACAACGGATGTATGTACAGCACCGCGGGGGGCTTCGCTCCTTCCTACGCGCGACGTACGCGGGAGGCAACGCGCCAGCGCGGGGGCTGCCCGATCGTTCGCCAAGTTTGGTTTTGCTTCCGCGTCGAGGCCGCCACGTGGCGCGCTACCGGCTCGCTGGTTCCCTTTCGAAAGGGTTCCCTCCGGGTAGCGACACCCCTACAAAACCTGACAAAACTACATCTCGAGGGCCAGACGCACGTCGGGGATATCGGGCTACCAGTAGCCCGGCCTCCATTCGTCCGCCTTCCTATCTAACTATTGATTGCCACTAAGGTAAATGGGTTGAGCAATCATGTCCCTGCTATAAATATAAGCAATGAAAGAAAGCAACTTATGTATGCAGTGAAAGAAAGCAACTCACATGTGCGATTAAAGAAAATTTATTCAAAGTTTATCGGCTAGCCAACCATGTAGAACTGGTACTTTATAGTGTACTAAGTTTGCTTGACGGTATTGATTTTTGCCTGTATCCGTAGAGACGCAAACACACTCTCATCACTTGTACTAAGTTTGCCTGACGGTATTGATTTTTGCCTGTATCTAAAGAGACACAAACACACTCTCATCACTTGGCTTGACACTTGAACCACATGAGGATTGGTGAACGGAATAACGGCACAACGCCACGACAGTGCAGCAGCAGAGGTAGCGGCTGGGGCTGCACATGCGGTGAAGTTTGCGGTGGGAGCGTAGATACATTTACATATTTGCATCGATCTCCAATCATCAAAGTCAGAATCCAGGAAACTGATTCCACATGGACTCCATTAGTTCGATCAACATAACATTGTGGACCAAGAGAGCTGATGATCATGGACTCCATTAGTTCGATCAACATAACATTGTGGACCAAGAGAGCTGATGATGCTAGACTGCTAGTACGATGTGAAGTACGTTAAATAGAAAAGAAACATCTGACCAGCTGTTTCAGTCTCTCGGCCTCGGTGCGAGAACTTGACCGACGTCGTCGTCCTAGTCATTCTGCGTGATGCCGCTGCCGGAGCTGCTGCGCACCTCGACGTGTGCCAAGGTGAATGTCCATCTCCGGGCAGACCCGCAGGCAATGAGTCTTTCCGTGAGAGAAAAATCAAACAAAGCCTATAGCTGCCACACTTATCACAGGGAATCTGAAGAATGAATAAAGAATTCTTGAGTTTTTTTTAAATTTTTTGGGTAGGAATAGGATAAATATCCGGATAGGATTCACTACGGGAGAGGAAATAATAGTCAATCATTCTTGGCTTTTCTGTCCTTCAATACATTTTTTTTTGCGAGTTGTCCTTCAATACATATACACCGAGAAGCAATTTACAAAGCAGACATATCGTGGGCATTGCCATTATAACTAGAATTGTATAAAATTCAGTTGCTGAATTTGTATTGACAAGAACAAAACAGAGGCCCGATTCAGAATACGGGTACTTTTATTGTTCCTGTGAGAAATCAACTGTGCCATTCCAAGCAGACCCTGAAATGGTTTATTCGTGCAAAACTATATATATACACAGATTACAAGCGAGCTGGACAATCAATCCAGAAACACATCTATGCTACGTATTCTACTCCAAATGCTGCATATATCTAATAAGCTCGTGCTGACAGAGCAGAGTTTATCTTCAATTCAGATGCCCGGATTTGCTGAATCGGCAGCAAAACCAGTGCCTTCTGAGCCTAACACAGCAGAGGGCGTAAGTATCTTCCGCAGCTGGGACTACTTACATCAGCATGGCAGAGCTGCCATGGCCGATGTTGTTGGCACAAGTGCTAGTATCTGGTTTTTGACGACCGAGATACAGCTCTCTATCTCGTTGTAGACTGCGAGGTTCTCTGGACAGCTTGGACGCAGCATCGAGAAAGCGTGCTCCAAGACACCCGCTATTTTAGCGGGGGGATGCCGATATTCACTCAGGTCCTGCAAGTTTCAGAGAAGGGAGATGAAGTGATATGAACAAATACTAGCCATAGATCATCGTCATAGATGGGATCTGTGGACATTTTACCTTGATTGCAAGGACTGTAGCGACACAGTTCAGTATCAGGCTGGATGGAAGTTGGCCATCACCAAGATCACCTTGATGTGCTGCTTGATTAACTTCCTGAGATTCATTGCCATTTTCAGAGATTAAAAACACATCGACATCATGAGTTGAAAATACAATGATACCTTCATTGCACAAAAGTCGAGAGTTGCCAGCTGGACTTGAACATACCTGCATGACTTGACTAACCATCTGCTTGGCTTGTGAAAGTGAGTTTTGGACAAATGAAGTAATAAAAGAATCCAGTTCAACATCGCAAGCACTCCTGTTGTTTGTGTGACCTCTAGGTTGTAAACTGTGATCAACAAACTGGAGTGGGCGCAATGGTGGTGCTGTATATCTATAAGAGGTGCTCTTGTTGGGTAGCATTTCACGACTAACAGCAGATTCAGCCTGTGGATAAATAGATTAATCAGAATTAGCCCTGAGATACCACAATCACAAGCAATTGCGTGTTACAGAACAGTCAAAGACCGAGCAGTATTTAATGGTCATGATCATAAATATATAGTACTAGCTTTTAAACTAGATAAGCACTGCATACTCAACCTGACTAAAATATATATTTGCCTTATAAAATAAATCTGGACAGAATATAACCTTAAGATGTTCATCTGATGTTACGTGTGGACTACTGGACGGCTCAGATACAGAAACACCATTCATGATATGGCCCCAGCTCTCTTTTGGAGTAAGCTCCGAAATGTGCCCAATGTCCACTTTGCGGTGTGCATTATTAGGGAGGGAGTTCTCTTCTTGAGATCGTCAGGCAGATTATCCAACCAGTTTACAGGCATGCAATCAGTGTCCTAAAAAAAACAAGTTCAGCTATGCATTTCTGGATATGAAAATATATCATTAAGTCAAATCATCAACTGAGATTCTCGAGCAGCTATAACAATGAATTACACATGCTTTCCATGATAAGAATAACTGGTAGGAATGGAACACACGAATACCCAGCAAAAGTGAGCAAATGATTGCATGTCAAATGCCAGAAAAGCAATTGGCTATGTATTAATTAGTATTGTATTAAACCACAGCAGTACGACTAAAGGCTGTCGCTAAATTAGTATTCTCAATGGAAACGCTTAACATGGTCATAGTATTTGTATGTCAAGGACCAAAAGCTTCAAACCACATTTCACAGGATAAATAACCCAATTGCAGGGCAACTTTTATAGACTAGGAAAGCTTATTCTTCCTTCTTAATAGTGATGAAAAACTAATAGCTGAACTCTTCTGCCATATAGATAGATGGCATGCTTAATCAAAATAGCAAATACATACCTTTACTATATCAACACCTAGATCAGGCCTATCAAACTGGACCTTGTAACAATCCCGATCCATGAGTACGACTTTACTGTCACAGAGTTCTCTGGTACTTGGGTGACGAACAATGACATGCTGACCAACTGAAAACGGTCGAGCTAGATCTGCTGGTAGAGAATCCCGCAAACCATCACTTAGCTCAGCATAGTATTTCCTAACATTTTCGCGATAATCCTCAAGTTTTTCCTTTTCTACTGCCAGAAAGTGGTCGGAAAAGCGGCGGGCCTTGCCAAGAGAACTGCACGTAATAGATCCTTCAATGTATGCAAACAGACAAAGCATGTACCAAACGGGAAAAAGAACCAATGCTACAACTTCCAGGGTTAGCAAATCAATACCTTCGGATTGTGCTCCACTCAGATCGAGTGAGCCTTGACAGATGGCTCAAATTTGCAAACTTTAAGTAGTTTACAAATTCATTATGCATAAACCATGGATAATCAACTGCGCTGTAGAACCACTCGTATGTACACCATCTACGAAGTGATTCAGATGACAAGCAATGACGCAATTTTGTTGCCTGGAAATAGGGAAGAGTTACGACTTAGGAGACATGTATCACATGTAATATATGAATCTGCAGTATGCAATTATTGATTAATTATGACTGTACCTGTAAATTATCTGCACCTTCATTACAAAACACATGCTTTGTTCTGCATTGTATTTTGGATTTTCTTTTGCTTTTCCTTGACATATTTATTAGAGGGTCATTTTTTGTAGGTGCATCAGAGGATACTTCAGCAGAAATATTTGCACTTGATTCAGGTACATGTATTGCTCCTTTTTCAATGTCCGAGTTTAAGGAGGGTCGCTCGGTGGTATCAGCCTGACATGTTTCCGGTAGAACTGAAGCATTACCAGAATTGCTTTGTTCTTCAGCCAGCACCTGCGGAAAAAAATATGAAAAAAGGGAACTGACATCAGACTACTGGAGTAATACTGGAGAACACATCAACGTGACAGTGTTTTTAGGTGCGCTCTGAAGGAATAAGCATAAGGTAATAGTGGCCATATATTGATAAAAATGGATGCCCAGTTGGAAACAAATAAAGGAACGATTTCCCATGAATACCAACCAAGCCTATAATTTTATGAACATAATGTGATGCTATTGTATAATGAAATAGCAAGAACGGTAAGCAAGCATGTAAATGAGGATTCTGAACAAGTTTCCACGTGTAAATGCCAACAGCATGAGCACAAGTACAACTACTAGAAGCTGCGATGGAAGACAACTAGCTCAAATTAGAAAACAAACATCAATGAACCGAATTAGGTTTGTGTTCTATATGATCCCGAAAGGGACCTTCTAAAATTTGGAATCAGACAACATAGTTCACTATTCACAACATCTTACCTCTTCATCTAATAACTTCTTTCTTCTTTTCGTCCTTGGCTTGGAAGCACTGGATTCACCAACTTGGTTCCTTTCCTTAGATTGACCAACAGGAGAAAGCGCTTCCTCCTGTCTATGAGATGATGCAGAAGCTCTCTTTTCAAGTGCACCTGGATCATTAGATAAAAAAAGGGAAGCATCAGCCACACAATATTCCAGAGATAACATTGAAAAGACAAATTAGGAGAAATATGGCTCACCTGAAGGAATATTAATCTCGGGCTGCGGCGTTTTACTGGGCACAGTCACCAGACTCTCCAATACATCTAAGACCATCATCTCATCTGCAAAAAAAAAAAAAGGAGACATGATTTTAAAATACTGATAATTATTAGTACTATAAGCATTACTAACGAAGGTTAATCACATATGACGAAGCTCCACTGAACAGCAATTAAGTAGCAACACAAATTGAGATGGATAAGTTAATAAAAAATTATGGCTGCATCTCCTTGGCCACCTCAGGGCTCTGATGATTTGGATAATAATTTTCTAATGAGCTACATACATGATTTCTAATTCCAGAAAAAGCCCTTCTGTTTGTTGCCAATGACAAGGGGAAGCAACCAATTAGTTCGAAAAATACCTGGAGAAAATAACTGACTAAGTCTCTTATAATCATCTAAGTTATTCCCTTCTTCAGCCACCGCCGTGGTTCCGAGCTCAGCTTTATTGGTCTGGGCTTCGTCCATGCTTTGCTGAATTCTTCTCTTTTTCAAATGCTGTTGAGTCTGAGATATCTCTGTGTCTTCAGTTCCTTTGATTTCCAAGAAAATCTGACCCTCAAAATTCTTATTTGCTTCAGTGATTCCTGAGCTTCCATCAGGAGAGCATCCATCCATTACGAAGACGGTGCCATCATTATTGATGTCTTCATTAGCATGTTTTGTAAAACTGACAGTGTTTTTAATTTGTGGTGTGCTGTTGTCGTTAGCATTTATATCTGAAGGAACAATAACTGGTACACGAGGGGTACGTTTCTCAACAGGATTTCTTCTGATGTATCTGACAAGTTCTGAAAAAAAGAACAAGAAACTATCAAAACTA
Source organism: Poa pratensis (assembly GCA_947311845.1). Classification (NCBI taxonomy): domain Eukaryota; kingdom Viridiplantae; phylum Streptophyta; class Magnoliopsida; order Poales; family Poaceae; genus Poa; species Poa pratensis. The sequence continues at coordinate 18,096,812 of CAMZMU010000110.1, forward strand.
TGTTTAAGGAGAAATAAAAGGAGATCACGTATTTGTGATGCAATACTTGCCTCCATAGTATCTTTTCTTGAAAGAAGATGTAAACCCAGCAATTCTCATTTCCGGATATGTGAAGGCGTCATGAGGGTGAGGTGATGCATTCTCTTTCTGTGGTGCAGCTTCTCCACGTCTCCGTCCCTTCCCATATGATCTAACCATCTGATCAGTTTCTTTATGACTTGGGGATTCCTGCCATCGGGGAGTTTTATGCTAGTCAAAATTCAGAACTAGATTGAAGTCATTATAAAGCTTTATCATTGCCTTGCTTTAGCACATATATTCCCGTGATGTATTTCCTTCGCTAACCACATGTTTGATGAATAATCACACATTTGTATAAAATCATATTTCAGAGCTTATGAAGTGCAAGAGAGCAATTCCATGTATGCAATGTCACTAGTCACTCCAGATTAGTACTCAGAGTTAGTAATAACCATCACCACTTTGAAAGTTATATTAATCATATACTCATCACCTTCTGTACTTACTCGTCTGTACATTTCTTTATGAAATAAATACTGCAGGATCCTCCTATGTTACCAAATGGTACTGAACTACTGATAGGCAACACTAACTGAACTACAAAGTACAAAGGACTAGAAATGGTAATAACATTCACACGTTATTCAACCAACCAAAGAGAGAGAATTAAAATAATTTGATAGACAGAAAACGAAGTAAATACCAGCACAAACATTCAGCACAAGTAAAAACATGAAAATTTTACCGAAACATTGTGATGACCAGTAACCAGTGCAATGAATCCCATGGCAGTACCTTCACGCTCCGGAAGAGATAAGAAAGTCTACAACAAGAAATGTCAGTCAACAACTAAAATCATGCCAAATAGTGTGAAACATTACTGCAGGCTGAACTACACTAGACCCATTTTTTATTTTCATTGGAACATGAACCTACAGAGAAACATTAATGTACTGTTCTATGTAAGTGAATTGTCATCTATGGTTTACCAAAAAAAAGGTAAAGGATGCAAGATTGTAGATTTTGCAGCTAGGACATAATAGCATTAGAAACACATACTCACCCGATGTACACTGTAAAGAGCTTCTGCCATGTCAGCCGATTTGCTACCAATTACTGCACTGACCTACAAAAGAGTCAACAAACAGCTTTCTCACCATGCCTCAAAAGTTACCCAGGAGAAATAAAACCAGATAGAAATGGAAAATCGAGAACCGAACCTTTTTCCAATTTTTTCCATGTCGACGGTAGGCTTCATAAAAGTGCATTAGCTCATCCTTGCTCCATTGGGGACCCAAGTCTGACATCTTCCTCTTCTGAGAAATCAAAACCTTTTAGAGTTTTAGTGCAAGAGAAAAGAGCATGTGATTCATCTTAAGAAAGGGGAAAATGCGGTGCACTGTGCTCCAGCTACTGGGCACTGTCTAGAATCAATCTATCATCAAGTCTTGCCATATCTTACTTTAAGTTTCACCTTGGTTGGACTAATTGGATCCTCATGATGCTGCCGATCTCGTGTGTTTTTATTGTGATCTTGGGGATTGTCCGAGAACCTTTTGCTGGACCCATTGAAATCGCCCTTGGCTTGAGAGCCAGCCAATATTGCTGCAAGCAAGAAAAGCATGTTCAGTATGCAGTAGTCACTAACGCATATATGCTTAATACCAACAACAGTTATATAGAACACCAAAACAACAATGCTACCTAGTTGTAGAATTTCCTCCCACCGTTAAATGCTTCAAAATTTTACTATAAAGAAACAAAATTATACATGTTCGCAAACCAAGATGCAAAACCACCTCATTCTGCAATCCATTCAGTAACCACTAGTCATGTTTGACTAACAAAGTTATCAGCTTGGAGGACTAAGAAATCGTAAGAAGAGTCCAACCAGGTCACCCAGAACTACCTAAGACCAAACATGAAGATAATTTCATTCTAAAAATCTAATCTCCGCGAAGCTTTAATAAGGGATTTGCACAAACTTTGAATCTCCTCGCCATGGTAATGTTGAAATTTACCCAAACGCTCTTAGAAATCTACCCAGATGTTGAAATATCTGAAGTGACAAAAGACCCAAATCTCTCGCCATGGTAATGTTGAAATTTACCCAAACGCTCTTAGAAATCTACCCAGATGTTCAAATATCTGAAGTGACAAAAGACCCAAATCTCAGAGAAGACCAACCCGATTACGCATCCGAATCCAATAGAACTAGTTTCTCCATAAAAGAAGGAATTTTGATGGCCCATAACCAAAACCTTTGACCGTCCAAAACAAAGTAGGCCTCCACCAAGGATCCTCGAGTAGAAAACAGAATTAATCCACGAACGAAGCGAAAAAATCTGCAGGCAGGCAGATACTAATCGGAGAGGCAAGGGGAAATATCTGACAGAATCCAAGCCAAAAATCGTAACAGTAGATGCCACAAACGCGACCGAGGAAACAATCTCATCAGAGATCAGAACCCACGAAGAATCACAGATAAAAATCTCCACAGAGCCTGGATAAACGAACCAAACACCCATAAATCTCAGAATCCTAGCGCGCAGGCAATAACTCGCTGCCAAATCGTCTCCAGGAAGTGGTCCTAGAAATCAATCCAAGCGACCTAAGCAAACATCAAGGAAGAATTCCCGTCTACAAAAACGCCGCAAATTCCCCGTCACATCTTCTCTAAGAGAGCAAAAAAGCTAACCGAACCTCCAATCCAAAAACCTCACAAGGTCGCCCAAACACCGGAGGAGGAAATCTGCTTAGGTCAAAGCGAGAAATCACTCGGGACAACCTAGCAAACACCAGAACCCGGCGCAAACTACACATGAACCCGCCCAAACCCCACCGCAGAAATCCCCACCGCGTCCCAACCCGGAGGCCACACACGCCATCTCGTGGGAGATTACACCAAATTCCACCGACGAATCCGCGAACGGAGCTCACCTGCCTCGGATCTAGGGCGAATCGCGCTCTGCGAGCGCCGCGCGCGCTGCTCGGCGGCTCGCCGCTTCGCGCAGCACAGCTCCGGTACGAGCCTGGCCTGGACCTCTGTCTCCGCCGCGCGGCGTCCGGCGGGAGGAGGGCGACGCGGGCGAGCAGGGCTTGGTGGGGCCTCCCGCGGCGGTGGCGGATCGGCGGCGAGTGGGCGTGGTGGTCGGTTGTTTTGCCTGCGGCTTGGCGGGCGCAGGATACAAGTAGGAGGAGGAGGGAGGGTGGGAGGACGGGTTTGTGAGGTGGGTGAGGTTTCAGGGGGGTGGTTGCAAGTTTGCCCGTTTGAAAATTAGGGTCGGGGATGCAAGTATATTCTCGTTTCGGAAACGCAAGGTGGCGTGGGCCTTCGGCCGTCGGGTGGGCTTCTGGCCTAAGAGGAGGTATTAATGGGCTTGACCTGGGCCAAATCTGAAGAAATTTCTTAATACTCAAGAAATTTCCAGATGAACAAGGATGATGCCCCAAAAAAAATGACCAGGGATGATCTCAGTTTCAGTGCGTGTGAAAATGCATTGCATTGATAGTTAGCATTCTTGTTGTTCGAAGGAATGATAAATGCGTGTCTAGTGCACTAATTTTGTAGTTGCGGAATTCTGGGCCTATTTTGGATTAGGTACTACACCGTGTGTTGTAAATTTAGAATTTACTAGAGGTGAATGTCTATGCATTGCCATGATCCTTTATTTGTCGGCACAAAAGTTGCACTAAATATGCATGTAAGTGTTTATGTATTGATAAAAGATGGCTACATATATTTATGCAGCGCGTAAAACTTTGTGACACACTCATCTGTAAAAACGAAACGTGAATTTATTGTAACTCCCGTGAAACTCTTCAAATCATCTACAAATCGCTCCGGTAGGTAGTGACAACGGCACAAAAAAAAACAAATTCCTGGCGACCATCATGCATCCCTATGGTTCTTAGTTCTCCTCGTCGCTATGTCTCAATTGTTGCTTTTCTTTCATATCCTCCCAATCCAATTATGTGCATGCCCCTTTAAAACTCTGAAGTATATAAATTTAAGATCAATTGACTGATTATTTTCTCGGTTATACAGTTTCGGGTGCCACCGGACCGAACTGAATCAACCGATTATGTACATATGTTTTTTTTCATATTATTTTTATAATTTTTCGAGAACATCGATAACGTACTATGGAAGAAATGTTACCTCGAAAACATCTTCATTTAGAGCCTAGATTGAGTACAATTTAGCATTCCAGAAATGGTTAGATATCATATTGTAGTTCACAAGGGTCTGTGCTGCAAATTGCCGCTGGTGTGTTCAGTGGGCCCGCCGTGCCAGAGCCCAGAGCTTACCAGCATCATCGGCTCCTCTGCCGCGCCATCTCCACCGTCCGCCGCCAATCCTCACCGCGCCACATCCGCTGCCGGCATGGCCGCGGCCGGCGCCTTCTCCCCCCTCTCCGGCGCCCTTCTCCGCCGCCGCATCCCCCTCCCCCACCGCCGTCGGCTCCTCGCCATCACGGCCACTGCGCCAGAAGCCCCCGCCCCATCTCAGCCGCCGCCGCCGCCTCCTCCTCCACGCAGCAAGGGGTACTTCCCGAAGAAGAACGAGATCCTCGAGCTCACCTGCGAGGGGCTCGCCTTCAAGGGGAAGGGCGTCTGCAAGGTCGACGGCTCCACCTTCGTCCTGCTGTGCGACGGCGCTCTCCCCGGCGAGCGCCTTGTCGCTCGCGTCCGTCGCCTCCGCCGCGGCGCCTTCGCCGAGGCCGCCAAGCTCAAGACCCTCTCGCCCCACCACGACGCCGTCGAGGCCCCCTGCCCCCTCGCCGCCGACTGCGGCGGCTGCAAGAGCCAGTCCCTCGCCTACTCTGCGCAAATCCACCACAAGTACGTCCAGGTCCGCGACTTGCTGGTTAATTTCGGCAAGTTTGAGGCGAGGAGCCTGGAGAGCTCCGATGCGGATGCCATCCTTAAGCCCATCGTGCCGTGCGATGAGATATTTCGGTACAGGAACAAGGTGAGGTTTGGGATTGGGGTTTAGGAGAGGTTTGGGGGTGAGAAAGGTGACCCCAATTCTGCTTTCAACGTTTGTAGATGGAGTTCTCGTTTGGGACCAAGAGGTGGATGAAAAGGGAGTGGAAGGAGGAGAAAGAGGAGGTTGTGAAGGAGGAAGAGTTGGAGACTGATGGTTATTCGCTCGGACTTCATGCGCCAGGGTTCTTTGACAAGGTGCTTCACGTCGAGACGTGCTTGCTGCACAGTGAGCCGGCAGATAAGGTAATGAACTGGTTGATGATGATGTACTGGACTCGCTTCCTCAAAAGAGAGTGTTGGATTCAATGTCAGTAACTCGGCATTAAAGTTTTAGCCGTATAGGTAGCATTGCTAGAATGATTTTGCTTATAGCCTGAAGTATATGGGAGAGGCGTTTTGACTCCCGGATACATATGCACCCTTTATTTTAATCCATTTTAAACACATTCCTAAATCTAAAAAAAAATGAGTTTTGACTTAAGGTAATGAACTGGTTGATGATGATGTACTGGACTCGCTTCCTCAAAAGAGAGTATTGGATTCAATGGTTCACAGTAACTCAGTATTAAAGTTTTAGGTTGGTTGACAATGGGGTATTAGAGGTATTATAGACCAAATTGTCTGTTTGATAGATACCCCGAAGTATATTATGATCGTTGTTTAGTAGAAATATAGCGCTTATGTAACCTGTTGATTGTGTTGAAGCTAGACTGTCCGTGTTTGCCATATTACATTGTTAATGCTATGTCCTCGTGGATTTAATTAGGCTGATACATTTCTGGGCTCGTCGTGTTAAATGGTGATGGTGGAGGTTGGCTTATGTTTGTTCATTCACCTTCTTATGATTATGTTATTGCACTATCATTCAGTTTGTGAGCACACAGCATATTGGTTCTTAGTGTTTGATTACAGGTGATGGAATATTGAATTGATTAGTTGCTAATTTCCATAGGTTCTTGCAGTTGTTCAAGAAAGTTGGACGGCTCTTGGCCTCACGCCTTACGATGTCTACAAGCATGTTGGGTTTCTCAAGCACCTTATGATAAGAACTGGAAGGTATGGTGGTCCATCAGATTTTTTTTTTCACTTTTCCAACAGTTATGCAGCTGTTGCTGTGTCTCACTTTCCATGAACTGGAATGTGCATTTTGATTTGTAGTATGATAATGGAATATCATATCTGCTTTTTGCTGCATGTGAATTCTATGCACAATTTATAATTCTAGACATATTAGTGTTATTAGTTTATTACTGACAAAATATTCGGATGGTGCTGATCAGTGTGCTTTTACTTTTTGTATCTTTGGCCTCAATAGTTGATTGATCATGTATTAATATCTAAATAGGTAATTATGTACAAAATAAGTATAGCTGATAAAGCAGGAACAACGGACAAGTCCTGTTGTTTCCCACCAAACAAAGGAGCCATTTAACATTTTTGTTACCTTTTGAGCAAACTTTTTATGATTGTCACTTTTTAAGATTCCGCTTTCTTTGTATTTCTTTTCCAGAAACGTCAGCACTGGAGCTCCAGAAGTGATGGTCAATTTTGTGACATCGTGTTATACACCTGAGCTACTGATGCCTCTTGTTGACAGAATCACAAAAATACCTGAAGTGGTACATACTTGGATCTGTCCTGACATGATGTTTAATCTATTTGGCTAATTATATATCCAGTAAAGCTCTTCTGCGGTAACTATCTTGGCTATCAAATATTGATATTAATGTACTGCTAATCTGCTATTGTAGGTTAGCGTCGTAAATAATGTCAACACATCTGTTGGGAATACATCTGTGGGTGAACAAGAATATACCTTGTATGGGAAACCGACCATTACAGAGATGTTGAGAGGACTTACATTCCAGATATCTGCCAACTCCTTTTTCCAGACTAATACAAAACAGGTTTGTTTATGGTATATAAATGAATGAAGCAATCCACTATTTTCCATTCACCATTGCAGCATGACATGTGATGTGCTTCTTAAGTTTTTATGTTGTTTAATTTCAATAGAAGCGTGCACATAGCTTTAAAAATAGCATATATGAGGAGCCTGCATGTTTACCAAGCTCTAGAAACTAATCACTCCGTTTCAAATTAATTGAAGCAGATTTAGTACACACTCCACGGTGATATAGCTGGGAGTAGTAATTGGCAGAAATATGATTTCTGAAATGAAGTTCTTTTCTAGTGGTGATATAGTTGGGTGTTTAGTACTACTTGTAATTGATTCTTGAATGACTGTGTTTGAAAGTAGTGTTATTTCCTTGCAGGCTGATGTTCTTTATAAGCTCATTGAAGATTCTGCTGGGCTTAAAGGAGATGGCTCTGAGATTGTTCTTGACTTATTTTGTGGAACAGGAACCATGGGCCTGACCCTTGCTAGAAGGTAGGTTTTCTTGTAGTGGCAGCTATTGTGAGAGAGCAACTGCTACCAGTGAGAGGGTAACTTCTATATCTGGTTAACATAAAACTAGAGTTACTAAACATTCTTCTTTTGCCCAGGGCAAAGCATGTTTATGGATATGAAGTTGTACCTGAAGCCATTGCGGATGCTCAAAAGAATGCTACGTTGAATGGTATCAGTAATGCTACATTTGTTCAGGGAGACCTTAATAAAATCAACGAAACATTTGGAAGGAATTTCCGAAGCCTGACATCATCATATCAGGTTTGTCTTGTTTGCCATTACTCTTCGGCACCTAAATTCACAAGTCTCCTGATGCTTCTTAGATTTTTTTAAAGCACAATTCTTCTGAATTTTTCCTTAGAAGTTAAATATCCACTAGCTGCTAACATCACATTTAGATATAGAACTTCTTTTTGTTGTGTGTTGCTCTGATGCAGTCGATGGGCTTAATGTTTTTCGACTTTACAATCAATCAGATGGATTCTAGTCTGTTTGTTAAGACTTAATTTGTGTCGATGAATTCTTCAGATCCTAATCGACCAGGGATGCACATGAAACTAATCAAGTGGTTGCTAGAAGTTAAAGCCCCTCGAGTAGTGTATGTCTCGTGTAATCCAGCTACTTGTGCACGGGATTTGGACTACCTATGTCATGGCGTGGTATGTTCTGTCCTAATATTAGCAGCTTCGTAGTATTTTGGGTCTATTGCAATGCTAATCTGCTGCTTCGTGGAATTTGCCTGCAGAAGGAGAAAGGTTTGAGCGGATGTTACGAGCTGAAGCGTGTGATACCTGTAGATATGTTTCCCCACACTCCTCATATTGAGTGCGTGTGCTTATTGGAGCTCTGCTGATTTTCACTTTTGTTCAGCTAGAGCCACCAGAAGGTTTTCATCTGCGTTCTGAGTCTACCTAATGTTTTCTTGATAATGGTTTCTTCTGTGCTTGTAACCATCTTCTTGTTCATGATTTAGAGATTGCCATATCCAACGTGACACGTGTTTTTTGATGTAGAGCATGGATACACAGTGAGGTATCTGATCTGACATTATCAATATTATTTTATCTGGTATACCTGCATGAATGATTGAGGAACATCTTTCTTCTGTGGTATTTCAGCCTGACCTATCATGCGTGGTCTGTTACTGGAGCCATTCGAGAGTTTACCAGCCGTGTTGAATGTATTCTTCAGTTAACACGTCTCAAGCAGAAGATACACTCAATGCCAATGTGACATTCCCTACTGCTAGCGGTTGAACCCTTACCCTCGGACCCTAGTACCCTACAGAAGACTCTGGGGAAACCTTCCACAGTTATAGTTTCTGCTTATTGTAGCCGGCAAAATATATATTATGTAAACAGTAGAAGATGGATGCATTTGTCTGATCTCACGTTGGTGTTGTGAATTTAAATTTGCTTCCGGAACATCCTTGGCTCCTTTTATGCTGATGAGTAGCGATTTGCGATTTTTTAACTGAATTGGCGTGGATTTTTGGAACTTTCAAGAACTGTAGAATTGAAAAGTTATTAGAAAGGAAAATAAAGGAGGAGATATATTTCCACCTTTTTCTACTCGGCGTTGTGGCTGTCTGGCTGAGGCCTTAGCCCAGATACAGCAAAACTGGGCCAGGCCGAGCAGTTGTGCTTGGGAGGCCACAAATTCGTAGCTGAAGTTGCTTTGACGTTTCCACGTCTAGAGTAAAAATAAATCCTGCTAAAAAAAGTAGAGATTTCCTGCACCCGACCTCCAAGCTTCAGTACTCCTGCTAATTTAAAAAAATTCGAAAAATACATTTAAAAGTTTCAAGAAAATCTGAAAAAAAATCATGCATGTTCTATATGATGTATCCTATAGACGTGAAAATAACAATGCAAACTATTTTATATTTTGACCTACACAAAAATGACAAATTTACGGATCTTATTATAGCTAACAATGCATAGTTTCACAAAAGATCTTGCATGTTCTCAATGATGTATATGACAAGTGTGTAAAATATCAATGCGAAAATCTCTCTATTATAGTCTACACAAAAATGATAAAATGGGGAGATTTGAAACTATGCATTCTTTTTTTATGGAAACATGCATGATTTTTTTAGATTTTTGTGAAACTTTTAAATATATTTTTCGATTTTTTAAAGTAGCAGGGGAGCACCGGAGCTCAGGTGAAAAAACCATTTTCCGTAAAAAAAAGAGTAAAAATAAATTATCCGTGAGTGTTCACTGACCACTAGCAGCTAACACGACGGAAGAAGGTAAGAAGCTACCTCTCACACACCGGCGGATCTACTAAGGGCTAGCCGGGTGCACAGGACACCGGGTAGCAAAAAAATTCTTTGTAAGATGGCATTTTTTCACCATGTATGCACCCCCTAAATATGATTTTTATGTGCTATTTCACCCTTTGTGCACTATGGTTTCAGATCGTGTAGCTCCGCCACTGCTCACACAAAGTCCTCGGCCACGTGGCCGACACCGGGGATCTCGCGGCTTGCCGCCTCGCCTCACGAGCGCTCCTCGCCGCCTCCTACAACTGTCTCCGCGTGAGCCTCAACGCGGCCGCCCGCGCACGCCGCCTCCGCGAGGGCGTCGATGGGGGCGGGGGAGGGGGCCCCTTCAGCGCGGCCGCCGCGAACGTCGCGTTGATCCTCGGGCCGCACCTTCGCTCCCTCGCGCTCGACGCGTCCGAGGGTCATGGTTTCCCGGATGACGCGATGTGGGTGGAGGAGGGGGAGTTCGACGAGGGCGACGACATGCACCTCTCCAGCCGGGAGTCCGTGGCGTCGTGGGCGTCCACTGCCGCAGGTCCCGCTCTCCGAGAGGTGGATATCGCCGACTTCTGGCCGCAGTCGTGCTGGCGGAAGGCGGAGGCGCTCCCCGTCATCTCCGACTTCTGTCAGTCTCTTTCTCTCTCTCTCTGAAATCGAAAGTAGATTTCGGTCAGAATGGAACTTGGAGTAATTTTTCTCATGTATATGTTGAAATGGAATCATACTCTGCGTTGGTCTAAAATATGAATTTCGAGCTAAACTTATCTCGGGCCGGTCAGGGTTTTGTTAAGTTTAAATGAGAAAGTTGAGGGACAACATGTTGGAGAATTGATCTGTTTGATCAATAAAATGAGTTTCGTGCTGAAGTTCGTAGCTAGTTTTGGCTGGGTAGAATGTGTTCACGTCTCTTTAGCAGACCAATTTGAATCAATAAGTGCTACTTGACCATTTCATTAACCCGATGAACAAAGACAAACAAGTTGAACATGTTTGGTTCACGTCGGTATGCCAGTCTAAGAGCATCACTAGCAGAGCCCTTAAAAGTCCAACCCTTAAAAGCAGAATAAGGGTTGAGAAATGGCAGTTTTAAGGGTTGGAAACAGAGAGCGTAGATCAGTACCCTCAAACCTAACCCTTAAAACAGAATATTCCGTTATAAGGGTTTGGTTTGAGGGCACTGCTAGATGCCACAACCCCAACCCTTAAAACAGACATGTATGTTTCATCACAATTTTCATAGAACAATAATAGTTTGAACAAAACAATAATCATTCTAGTTATTATTACAACACCAAATAGTAGTTTCAAACACATAATAATCATTCAAGTTATTACAACAAGGGTTTTTCGAAATTACAACAATTGTTCGAATCAAAGAGGAAATGGAAAAGTAAAACAATGGTAGATCATTGGCGTTGGCGACGAAGCCCATCTAGCTGCCAATGGTGCTCGAGAAGATCCTTCTGCAGCTGGCAATGAGTGTTGGCACTCTCAATATCTCGATGTGTTTGGAGAAAAGCTTCAAGGCGATTTGGGTTTCTTTCCGGTCGCACTCGGGTTCCAACATTGTCATAGAAACAAGGCAAATTCAAACCCCTCTCATCCTCAAGGATCATGTTGTGTAGAATCACACAACATTTCATAATGTTCTTTAGGGTTTTTGTCCCAAAAACGAGCTGGACCCCGAACTATGGCAAACCTTGCTTGCAAAACACCGAAAGCTCTCTCAATGTCCTTGCGGACTGACTCTTGTGCCTTGGTAAAAGTAGCTTCTTTTTTGGTTAAGGCCACTCCATTTTTCTCCTTAATGGCCTTCACAAGAGTTGCCAACTCAGGATAAATGCCATCGGTGAGATAGTATCCCATTGAGTACTCATTGTCCATGACATTGTAGTTGCAAGGTGGAGCATCTCCAGAAACTATTCTAGAAAATAAAGGGGATCTTGCTAGCACATTGATGTCATTGAGTGTTCCCGGTAAACCGAAAAATGCATGCCAAATCCACAAGTCCTCCGATGCTACGGCCTCAAGCACAATGGTAGGATCATGGCTTTTACCACAATACATACCATGCCATGCTTTTGGACAATTTTTCCATGTCCAATGCATGCAATCAAGACTACCAAGCATGCCCGGCCATCCCTTTTTTCATTCATTTCCATCAACCTCTTTGTATCTTGCTCATTGGGTGCTCGGAGATACCAATCACCATACAAGCGGATGATCATTTTGGCAAACCTATGGACGGACTCCATGGTTGTATCTTGGCCAATGCGAAGATACTCATCGGTATAGTCCGCGGGTACGCCATAGGCGATCACCCGCATTGCAGCCGATATCTTTTGGAATGCACTAAACCCCATGGTGTCGGCGGCGTTTCTACGCCGCTTGAAATACTCGGAGTTGGCCTCACAATCCTTCACAATTTTCACAAACAAACTACGCCGCATTCGGTACCAGCTCCATCGGTCATGGAATCATCGGTGTCCATCTACAATATACAAAATATAGTCAGTATGATTTGCTACAAATTAAAACAAGCAAAGAAAAGGGGAAAGAAAAGATACCGTAGGTTCGCACGGAGCGGCCGGGGGAGCTCGAGCGAGCAAATCGCGGCGGCGTTGAGGGAGCTGCGGGCTGGAGCCGGACGAGGGAGCTGCGGCGTCGAGGGAGCTGCGGGTGACCAAATCACGGCGGCGGCGTCGAGGGAGCTGTGGGCGGGCTGGGCGAGAGGGCGGCGACGGCTCGAGCCGGGGCGAGGTGGCGGCGTGGCGGCGACGGCTGGATCCGGCCGATGGAGGGCCGGCGGAGCTCGCGCGAGGCCGGGGGGGGGAAGCCAATCGCCGGCGGCCGGCGGACTGGCGCGGGCACGGCGCGGCGGACTGGCGCGGGCGCGAGGTCGGGCCGGGGAGGGGTGGGCGACGCGAGTGGAGGGGCGGCGGGCGCACGCGGTGAGGACGAAGCTGAAGCTTCAGCCCGCGCGTCCGCGACGGCCGAGTAGGGGTCGCCTGCTGTTCCCCCCCCCCCCCAACCCTCACTTGTACAGGTTCGTAGGGGAAAATAGGGGTGAACCCTTAAACTTTTTTACAGTTTTAAGGATTTAAGAGTTCTGCTAGTTCGTTTTTTCCCTACCGAACCCGTAAAAAGCGGTTATTTCTAAGGGTTGGCCTTTTTAAGGGCTCTGCTAGTGATGCTCTAAGGGCATCTCTAACCGATCTCCAATCGGTTAGAGGAGTAAACGGAGGAGTAAACTTTAGAGGAGTAAAAGTACTCCTCTAAATGTGGACGGCGCGGAACCGAACTCCTATATTTAGAGGAGTAAAACTTTTTTGCCCCATTTCTTTCCACCACTCCACATATGCATTCAAACATCTTACATATAGTTCAAACAAACAATTCAAACATACGGAAAATTCAAACATAAGCAATACAACACTTAAACATAGGCATAGTTCATCGAATCGAACACATCGAAATAAAACATGCATAGAGTTCATTCAAAAGTAGACTCTACCACCACCATTGATCAAGGTCACCAAAAAGAAGCTATCGACCTTGTTTGATCCAAAATAACATATCACCTCATATGTTGTGGACCACCATCGAAGAGCTCAAAGACCATCTCCGAAGAAGTCATCACCATCACCACCACCACCTCCTCCTCCTCGGCCACCATCCCCTCCTTGGCCATGAGGATCTCCACCAAAAGATCTTTGAAGGATCTTTACTCGAGTGAGCTCCCAATACTTCCTAGCCGTGGCATCCATGTTGCTTGGGTCCATGAACATGATAGCACGCTCATCGATATCCTTCTCTTTTGCTACCCTCTCCTCCTCAAGTGCAACCCTCCTCTCCTCAGCAAGGGTCCTCCTCTCCTCGGTCTCCATCTTCTTCTTCCACTTCTCCTCCTCCATTGCCTTGAGCTCGGCCCACCTTGCCGCCTTCTCATCCTTCCTCTCGGCCGCCAAGGCTTTCTTGGTCTCAACCATGGCACATAGTTCTTCTTTGTAGCCTCCAACTTGGGCACCTCTCCTTTTCCTCTCCTTTGCAAGCTTTTGCCCCTCGGGCCTCTTGTGCGGGTCTTCGTCTTCCTCATCATGTCGTCGATCCCGGCGGCATGGCTACCCTCAAATTGGCTCATGAAGGTGGCCACCTCCTCCTCCACCACACTACATATCATCAAAACAACATCACCGTGTGTCTACAAATAGCCAACCGATGAGAGGAGAGGAGAAAAAGAAATTTTTTGCCTTGCCGACGATCCATCGAACACCTCGGGCTCGTCGACGTTGACGACGGCCGCCCGCGGTGGCCGGCCTCGGGAGGGTTCGCCGTCGAGGCTTTGTGCGTCGAAGAGGCAGCTGCAGCCTTCGGAAGCGCAGCCTCGGCCTTCTTCTTCTTCTTCTTTGAGGTCGCCGCCTCCACGAGCGCCACCTTGGGCGGAGTCGGCTTGCTCTGCCGCCGGCCGGCCACAGGAGCAACGGGAGGACGCGGCGCCACCTCGGGAGCCTCCACGCGCTTGCCGCCGGCCTTATCGGAGGCCTTGACGGCCGGACCACGTTTTTGGCCCCCAACCTTTTTCCGATTGCGGCGGAGATCTTCGATTGCGGCGGCGTCGGGGCGTCTCCGGCGTCGGGGATGGTCGGAGAAGGTGCGCCGGAGAGCTGCGCGTCGATCTCGGGCGGATTCGGCGACATCGGCGCCGGCGGGGAGGCGGGCGGGAAAGAACGGCGGCGGGCGGGAAGAGGAGTTCGGGAGGCGGGAACTTTTTCTCGGAAGTGGCCTCGGAGGAGTAAATTTAGGAGTCGGCCGCCACTTTTACTCCTCCGATGAGTATAATTTTACTCCTCTAACCGTTTACGAGTTCGGTTAGGTGCCGCCGCTGCCTATTTTTACTCCTCTAACCGATTTTGGGGGATCGGTTAGAGATGCCCTAAGTATGTGAATCCCACTAAGCCAATACACATGTCTCAATGTTTAATACTAGATGATGATGTGTTCAGATATTTAACTTTTGCAGGCCACATTTGCCATACCCGATTATGTACTTTATTTATTTTACATATTTAACTTTAACACTGCCTGTATCTCAGATTAAATTTTCCCTTGCAGGTCATAATCTTGTAAAATTGAGGCTAAGAAATGCATGGCTATCTGTTGTTGGGCTCAAGATAATGCCAAATCTGACTCATTTGGCACTTGAATTCGATTAGATGACGAGGACCTCAGCACATTGAATAGATGTTTTCCTTGCCTTGAGATTCTCAATCTTATTGGAGTCGGAGGGCTCAAGGATCCCACGATTCACCTTCCTCAACTGAAGGCTTGCTTCTGAGAGAGAGGTATCAAATATTCCGAGGTCTCTAGCAATCCACGCTCCTAAATTGGTTTATCTCGAGTTAAAGTGCGTTCGACCGGAAATCCTCATCTTAGGGCATCTCCACTCGTGGCGCAAACCCAGGATGTAAAAAGACACGTTTTGGGGGGCAATTTTTTGCGCCGGCTGAAAACAGGATCCTGGGAGGGCAATTTCCCAGCCGTAGCCCACCCCAACACTAGCCAGCTCGCCACGTAGTCCACGGCGGCACACCCGGGAGTCCATGGCCGTCGGGAGGTTGAGCACGGGCGGCTCGCCGGGGAGGAGCACGGGTAGTGCGCGGGGGCGGGGAGGAGCAGGGTGGCTCGCCCGGCGCCGAAGTCTCGCCAATCCGGCCGCCGATATTGGAGCTCCGGCCGGCCCATGGACCCCGTCGTCGCGCGGATCGTGGAGAGTAGCAATAGAGGAAGCGTCGGGAAGGTGAGAGAGGCGCCAGGGCCGCGCGCGGAACGCAGACATGGACACCAACGCCGGCTCCTTCGTCGCCGTCCGATGGCTCGCTGGCTCCGACCGTGCGGCGGGCGCCGTCACGTTCCACCACACGCGGCCACGGGGCGGAGCCGGGCTAGGCACGAGGAGGGGCGGAGGAAGGCAAAGGAGGCCAGCACGAGGAGGGGCGGAGCCGGACGGAGCAGAGGAGGTCGGCACGAGGACGGGCGGAGCCGGGCGGCGGCGCGGGCTCGGGGAGGGCGGCGACCGGCGCGAGCTTGGGGAGGGTGGCGGCGCGGGCTTGGCGAGCTCGAGGATGCAGTGGAGCTCGGCTGCACGAGGAGGGAGAGAGAGGCGGTAGGTGGGGGAGGAAAAGGAAGAGAGAGAGCACGTGGGGTGGGGAGAGAAAAAGTAGGAGAGAGAGGGAGGTGAGAGGCTGACTGTGGGGCTGCTTGCATGCGATCGCCCCCCAGGCGTAACCCAGCGCCTTGGGTTTGGCCTAGGTGCGTCGGCGTTAATTTCGCGCAAAACTTGGCCCAACTGTCAAGTTGATGGCCTTGTGAGTTTGACAAATCTTAGATTCGAGTCTTTGGATCTAAATTCCCTCCTGCAGCTGTTTACAAGTGATCGAAATATCAGGACACTAGATCTTTAGCTACCAGTTTCTGCAGACTGCGTAGACCTTTATGATGCGGTGAACCCAGACTATCTTGTTCAACTGTTTGCCAAAATCACTGAAGTCAAGCTTTCACCAAGATTTTCATGTCAATTGATGAGATTCCTAGCGGTGGTCTGTACGAGTTATGAGTTTACAAGCCGTTTGAAGAAACTTCTGGTTCATCTGCCACCATCAGACAGTACTGCTTGTCCGTTTGTACCCTTGCTTAACAACTGTGCTCCGTCGTGGGAGGTGACTGTTCTGTTCCATGTGGATTCTAGTGATGCTATTCGTCAAGCTGCATAATCAGATTGGCCACTGGATTTTCCAGGCATCACATGGCAATGGGGTACTTGGCAGTAAGTAATCCGGCGTAGGTGCTCCACTTGGAAGACCATCAAGAAGAAACACGTAAGTGGCACTGCCTGTGAGTGAGGATGACTTTAACGGGCCGACGCATCGAGTTCGGCCATGTCCGTTTACGAAAAATCATCCCCCAACGGGCAGACGCATCCAGTCTGGTGGTCCATTTTATGTCCGTTTTGTGTCCGGGCCAATGCATTCTTGGTCCAAATTTGGTCCAGGTTTTGCGTCGTGGACGGACAAAAAACGGACGGAAAGAGACGTCCGCTGCATCCTCGCGTGTCCTCCCCTGTCCATATGCCCCACAGGCAGCCACACAAATCTCTCTCCACTCCATCTCTCCTCTATCTCTCCCGATTTGCTTTCCCCTCTTTTTGCATGTCTTCCTCGCCGCCGCAGCACAAGCCCGTGGACGCCCGCCGTCGGCGGCGACCGCTCTACACCTGCGTCGGCGACTGCTACAGCACACCGCACCTCATCTGCGCCGCCGTCGGCGGGGAAGCGGTGCTCCCAGCGACTGCATCTGAATCTGCAAGACCACCTTGGCCGCTAGCCTGGCAGTCGCCGGATCCCGCGCGCGGAGGCAGGCGAGGTGCGGAGCTACGTGGTCGAGGAGGGCGCGCCGTGGCTGGATTGGACGACTTGCTGCCGATGCATCTCGATCTGCTCCTGCTGCTCTCGATCTCGTCCGCTGCTTGCTTGCTGCTCTCGATCATCTGCTGATGCTCTCGGTCTCCAGCAGTATGGGCGACCTCGCCAGCAGCGGGCGCACGCTGCAGACCAAGCGCCAGATGCACGTCCTTGTCGACTACTACGGCGGCAAGAAGCTCCACTAGCTCACGCACGGCGTCACCGCATCCTCCTCCATGTGCTAGCTAATTTCAATTGCTTTTTTTTTGCTCGTGCTTGGACCTAGCGGCGCATGCCATCTTGGCTGATCGATGGAGGCATGGATCGCCGGAGCACGGTCACGTCTCCGCCGTGTGAGCGTGCAGTACTAGTCCAGCAGCCGAGCCGTTGTTTATCTGTTCATCCATAAAAAAAAAAGTAACCAAAAAGAGGAGACGGACTCAATGCGTCGTGGGCGTTGGGTGCACTCGCAAAATCGAGTTGTCCGACCCTTGTCCGCTCGGCTAGACCAGGACCCCGCCCTGACACTTCTGTCAACGCAGCGCCTTCACAAGTCTCTGAAGCTTGCTTGGTTTGCTCACGGCACATCGTTGATGACCAGATGTGTATGCCTATGTGGCTATGTATAGGTCATGTTGTCCTCTACCACTGTGCACGGAAATGTATTGTTGTCCTAGATTATATGTACCTCTGCGTGCTAGCATGTGGAATAGAAACAAAATGGTCAGTGAGCACTATGATGTAATGAATTGATGCAAACAGGGCGACCGCCCCGGCCCCCAAAATTAAAGGGCCTCTAAAATTGAAGTGTATCAGTAACCATTTTATATTTTCCATAAATATTAATTACCTGAAAAATAATCAGTTTGCAATAGTAAGTCGAAACGATGGATGGTATAGACCAATATCTTGTACCATAGAGAAATAAATCAATTCGACCAACAACGTTCAAAAACAAATTAGACCAACAAGGCAACAACCATGATTCTTAGTAAGACTGTTAGTCTCTATCTAGGATGTTCTATATGTACTCAAATTTATGTTAGTGAGATTTTCATGTTTAATTCGGTGTTTGACTTTTATTTGAGAGATAGATCGTTACATACAATGCCAAACACATTGCAGACGAGCATATAAAACAATAAAATCATATATATAATAGATTATCAGCTGATTACTATGATTAATACAATATTATACAAAGTAGAAAGCATACATATATAATTTTTTTCTTAACAACCGAATTTGCAAGACGTATTTCCCGACGTTTAAATTTATACTCTAGAAGTTTATATAAATGTGCTTATCTAATTATACACAGGAAACCACTAGTAGTATATTTATTTATTAAAATAGACTCGACGACACACGCACATATACACATATACAAATATATACATATACACTATATAAGTTTGTTATTATCAAAACAACAACAAGGTGAAACTTTTTTTACGGCATACGGTTTAAATTTCTCACAGCACAATTTGTTATTGATATATATTGCAATCGTATAATAAATAATGAATATTACCGGTATTCAAATGTGATTAACTTTGGAAACTTATAGATAGAAAACTACACTCGTGTTAAGATTACAATATGACTAAATTAAGTCACAAATAAGTATAAAAATTTAGTATAAATGTATTTATTTCAATTTGCCCCGGACCCAAAGATATATGTTTGGATCGGTAGAGGATAAATGAGGACCCTGAAACGTGGATGCTCTGGCTAGCCATTGTCTACTTTATTTCCGGTAGATAGCTAGCTAGGTCGCTGACATTTTAATTATTATATAGCAGTCTATTTGTCATGGATATTGCAGTATACTAAAGTTTTTCCCATTAACAATCCTGGATCCTTCTTATCTCCCATGGGCCATGCTATTGTGGCCCACCTTCGCGACATAAAGAGAAGGCGCCATAATCACAATGCCGCTAGCATACATGGGAAGCAAAAAGCGAGAGCCGAGATCCGCAAATATGTCGCCGCGTTACCCACAAGGGGTCGCCATCATCGCCCGCTGCCCCTCAACACCCCGTGGCAACTAACTGTATAACAATAGGGTTTGATCCAAAGAGATGTTGGGCAAATCCAAGTCTGTCTTCTGCAAACAAAAATTGGCCAGAGATTTCAGAGAAATTTCATCACAGGTGGCACATGTAACCTCTTCACGCGGCATTCCAGGGTGGCGTGATTATGTACAATAGTTGTGATCTTTACTAAATTTTTCTCCGAGCCAAGATAATGTATTAAGGGTTGTGCTAGTCGTCGGTCGGGTGACCAGGAGAGGGAAAAATCAGTCATATCCCACAAGAGAGCGGACCTACATCTTTCACAACAAAATCCTCCTCTTGTAGCAAGAAAATATACTATTGCAACAAATCGCTGCAATGATTTTTTAAAGATATCCAAATAATGCAACAAGTTTTGTGACATTACAAAATAGTAACGCAGCAAAAAGTACTAGTAAGATTATACAACCGTATAAAATAGTTTCACATCATTTTGAAAAGAATAATGCAAGAAAAAAGTGGTTACGCAGAAAGGTGTTACAAAACCATGCAAAAAAAGATTCGCCACATTTCAAAATCGTAATGCAGCAAAACAAACATGTGTTTGCAGAATTTTGAACATAAATAAAAACTCACCTATAGCAGACTCCAAAAAAACCATAGAACATCTTGCGTGTACGTTCACAACGTATCACATTTGCATTTACAACAAACGTATGCAACATCTCATATTGCTAACCTCGTCCATGGTGGTCCCGGACTCACCGAAGCACCGCCCATGAACCAAACCGTTTTTATCCGGTGACCCAGTGCAGGTTCCCCATTACTCCATCGTCTCCTTGGGATCGTCGTAGTTGCGGTTTCGGAGGGACCGGACAGCGTCACGGTGTAGGCTCGAAGGCTTTCATCTTAGGTGTCGGCTTGGTCGAGACGGTTGTCGGTATCCCAAAATGTAGATTTGGCGAACCAACGAACACCACGATAGACAACCTGAAAGTGCATGTGCCCTCATGTGTGGTTTTGGTAATTAATGACAATTTCTATGGACTAATGTTTGCATTAAGATATCTTTATAGATCTTGTCCATGGGAAAAGATTGGAGTTCATATGTTAGACTCTAGAGGAGTATATGATGATCAAGGTTCTATCCAAGGGTTTATATGAAGAATGGTCATCTAGAGATGAGCTTATTGTAAGCATGGCTTGGAAAAGAAGATTGAGTGAACATTCATGTTTAGCTCCAAGCCATCTTATACATCAAGAGAAGAATATGAAGTGCAAGTGGATACATGAAGACGGAGCTAAGCGAGGCTCTCCCATAATGGTGTATGGGGGAGTATTTGGAGAAGTCTTCATCAAGCATGTGCTAGAAAGCGCAATCAAGAAAGGTGGTCCACTTGAAGAGATAAAGATTGTCATCATCTAGCTCAAGTGAAATGCGCAAGGCAAATGTATGATCTTGATAGAGTTTCTATTTTACCGGTCTCATGGTTTTAGTGGGAGACCGGGTTATAGGATAGACGATGTTCTATTAAGAGGGGCTCTCAAGTGAGGAATTTGATCGCATCTTTGTGGAGAGCTTAAACCTTTGCATATTTGGCATATCATATTTCTTGATTCTTATTTGGCTTTTATCCATGTGAGCATCAAAAACGGATTTCATGAATATCTTGTTGCGTTTTTTATGTTGGAGTTTTTACCGGTGCGTCTTTTCTAAGAGAGGTCAAACTCTCCTTATGGTCTCCTCCTCACATGATGAAATATGATGTTTCTATGCACGATCTTGTAAAGCTCTTCATTGCAATTCCAACAAACCGAAGATCATCGAAATCGGAGTCCGGATGGAAAACTTGTTGTGTTTTCGTGTTGGAAATATTATCAGTTTTTCTGTGAGGAAAGTTCCACACCTTCCCATGTGTGTCAAATTAACTCTATTTATGGTTCTTAATATTTCCTTTTTGTAGGAAAGCTCTTGACGTTACCTTTCCAACAAAATTGGTTTCACCTAATTTGGAGTTTGAACGAAAAAGTTATTACAGTTTTCTTCTAAGTCTTTGGTTGGCCAGCCTAGGCAGGCCCAAGGCCGGCCGCCTCAGGCTCTTGGTCGGCCTCCTTCGACAGCCCAAGGCCGATCGCAAGGCCGGGTCAAGTGAAAGTGCATGAGCCCTCGTTGCGTTTTTGATGTTGGACGTTTTACCGGTTTGTCTTTTCTAAGAGAGGTCAAACTCTCTCCTTGTGGCTTCCTCCTCACATGATGGACTATGATGTTTCTCTGCATTATCTTGAAGAGCTCTTTGTTGCGATTCCAACGAGCCCAAGATCATCGAAATCGGAGTCCGGATGAAAAAGTTATTGCAGTTTTCGTTTTGCTGTTTCTGTCAGTTTTCAGACTATCGGATAATCCGACTCAGTTTTGGATCGGATAATCCGACCGGCAAATTTGTTGGACGCGAAAACGGCTAAGGAATTATGTTGTGGCTCTCTGGTTTGGGTCGGATTATCCGATCCAAGTTAGGGTCAGATTATCCGACCCATGTTTTCCTGCAACGGCTTTTTTTTGTGGGGACCTATAAAAGGCCCCCTTCTTCCCCAAAGATACAAGCTCTTCCAAGCATGAAATTTCCCCCTCTCTCATCTCCATTGTTGACCTTGGAAAGCTTGCCCCTCTCCCAATTACTCCCATTATTCTTTCATATCTTTGAGAGATTTGAGAGAGGAGTCTAGATATACAATTCCACCAATCCATTCCTCCTCTAAGTGAGGGGAACCTAGTAGATCTTGATCTTGGAGTTCCATTTGTTGAGTTCTTCTTTGTTCTTCCTCTTTTCTCACCCCACAAGCATTAGTTGCTTTTGGTGGGATTTGAGAGTGAAGGACTTGAGCACTTCTTGTGTTCTTGCTATTGCTTTTGTGCATCGGTTTGTGCTCTCCACGAGGATTCGTGGAGGTGAAAGTTCATGAGCTTGTTACTCTTGGGTATTTGGACCCTAGACGCCTTTTGTGGCAGCTGAGGCCTTTTGTGGCCACTTGGGAGCTCCCAATCCTTTTGTTGGTTGTGTCTCAAGATTGTTGTAAGGGACTCGATTTTCACCCAAAAGGGAAATCAATAGTGGAAGGTGAACCGAGCTTTTGGGCAAGGTTCATCGGAGAATAGGGTGAGGCCATTTGTGGCATTTGAGTTTGAAACTCACACCCCTCCAACGAGACGTACCCCCCTAGAAAGGAGAAACTCGGGAATACATCCTCGTCTCCGCGTGCCTCGGTTATTTCTATATCCGAGCTCTTTACTTATGCACTTTACATTGTGATAGCCTTCGTGCTTGAAGTATTCTATCTTGCTATCACCTTGTTGCTTGTCTTGCTTAGCATAAGTTGTTGGTGCACATAGGTGACCTAGTTTATTTAGGTTGTTGGCTTGTTAATTTAAACATCTAGTTTTATTCCGCAATTATCGAGCCTAAACCGGAAAAGTTTTAAATCGCCTATTCACCCCCCCTCTAGGCGACATCCTTGTCCTTTCAATTGGTATCAGAGCCTGGGCTATCTTTTAGGGCTTTACCGACTAGAGAGTAAAAGATGTCGTTTAGAGAATTAGTGCACAATCCCACTTTCATATTCGATGGCACAAATTATGCTGTTTGGAAAATTCACATGCTTAATCTTTTTAGGGACATGGGTCCAAATTATATTGAGAGCATTGTAGATGTGGGTTTTTCTCCTTCAAAGGATTCCCAAGAATTATCTTTAGAGGATGAGGAAAACTCTCATCTCGATACTCAAGTATCTAATGGTCTCATTTGTGTGTTTGAGCGATGTAGTTCTTGCATCAATCATGCCTTTTCGGAACGCTCATGAGCTTTGGACAAGTGTCCAACATTATTGAGGATGATTGCTCTCCTTTCACATCCGGCCGTGATGAGTTCACAACTTCTTCCACTTCACCAACATGTGATTTGTCACAAGGTAATGATATGGTGAGTGGTGATAGAAATTGCTTTGTTGATGGTGAATATTCTATTGACTATACTTCATCTCTATCTCATTGCAATGTTCTATCTTTGGACTTAAACTTCTCTAGCACTTCAAATATCCTACATGCTAGTGTTGATAGTCCTTGCATATCATGTATTAGTTGCTTAACTAAATCTCATGATGGTATGCTCTCTATGTCTTGTTGTCATGAAAATAATGCTTCCATATCCTCTATTACTTGTTTGACTAACAATGTAGAGGAAACCCAACATTTGTTGGAACAAGACATGGACCTCAATGGTGCTTCAAGCAATTCTTCATCATCATCGTTCATTTCTCACTTTTGCCTTATGGCTAGGGATTCAAAGGTATCTTCACCTTTGGAACCCTCTACATCTTGTGATGATGAGGATGAGGATTATTATGGTTTAAAATATAATGATGCCGACTCCTTAAAAGACAAAGGTGAGATAGTATTTTGTGCTCTCCCTAAAGTTAGTAAAGCTATCTCCCCTTTATGTGAAATTTTGTCTTATGCTATTAAGTGTTGCGAAGTCATTGAAGAAAAGGGAAGACTTGAAATAGAATATGTTAATGAAATTGATTCGCTCACCGTCACTCTTGAGGAAGAGCATGAGCTTCGAGTTTCTCTTGAAGAGAAACTTGATAATATTGAAGAGTCACAAAATGACATTGTTTCTAAAATCATTAAAGAACGTGATCATGCTATTGCTAAGCATAAAGTGCTTAAAAAATGCTAGGTGAAATGATGAACTTGCCAAGTTGTCTTCTTCCTCTAATGTTAATGATGCTTGTGCTACTAACTCCACTTCTTGTGAAGCATCTATTTTGAAGGAGAATGTTGAGCTAAGGGCTCAACTTGAGTTGCTAACTAGCAAGTATGGGAAATTGGAAGAAAGTCATGAAAAGCTCTCTAGCTCTAATGAGATCTTCTAGCATCCCATGCTAGGCTAAAGTTAGCTCATGAGGCTATCACTACAAAGGTAACATCTTGTGAGCCTCATGTGGACAATGGCACAACTTCTACTAAAATGCTTATTGCCATGTGCTAGTCCTAGTGATTCATCCTCTCATACATTGCTAAATCTTGTGATGAATTACTTTCATGCCTTGTTGCTCTAACAATGAAGTTCTACTTCCTCTAGTTTTTTTGTTGATACTAACCATGTAGAGGAATTAAAAGAGCTCAAGGCCCAAGTCACTTCTTTGAAGAAAGACTTGGAAAAGCGTCATGTTGGGAAGTCCACACTTGACAATGTGTTGAGTGTTCAAAGACGCCCCAATGACAAGAGTGGACTTGGATTCAACTCCAATAACAAGAACAAGTCCAAGTCTCAAGAAGAACAAGGGCCAAGAACAAGTTAAAGATTCGGCCAAGATTGTTTGCTTCAAGTGCAAAGTTGAAGGGCACCATGTTAGATCTTGCCCTTTGAAGAAGAAGCCTCTTAGTGAGAAGCAACAAGGGAAGCGGCCTCAAGTTCAAACTCAAGATGAAGAACGGCCTCTTCCCAAGAAGAATCAAGCTACCCTCCTCAAGTCAAGATTCCAACTAAGAAGAAAGGAGGAAGCCAATGTTGCTACATATGCCGTGAGAAGGGTCACTTTGCTTCTTCATGCACTAATGGTACCTTATCCAACCCCATTATTATTGATGATGTTTATTCTCTTCGGAAGGATAAGGTTGGCAATGTGTTTGCCAAATATGTTGGTACTCAAAGTGGTGTCAAGAAAAGCACCATTTGGGTTGCCAAGCCTATTGTGACTAACCTCTTAGGACCCAACTTGGTTGGGGACCAACAAGCTAAAACTTGATCAATAGGTGTTGTTGGAGGGCATTGGAGACTTGGCTACATCATGAAGAATTAAGGGATCTTCATCAATTATATTCTCTCAAGCCAAGTCATTTGGATTATATTGTTCTATCTCATATCCAATGTTCCTCCTTGCGGTAACTTTTATTTAAATCATATATACATTGAAAGTTGCTTGCACCCTTGCATGTGTTAGGTTTTGTACCTTGCTAGTGTTTGTATGTGTTGTGCTCTCTACTTACTTATCTTGAGTAATCAAGTATGTGTATGTTGGTTTGCACACCATTTACTTGTTTGAGCCTTATTGCTTTTATTTGATATCTTATCTTGTTGGCTCTCTTTTGAGAGATTAATGGACTATCCATTTTGGGGAGTGATATGCTTCGTGCACTTCACAATCCTAAAAATGTGTATACATGAGGAATACCACTTAGTGTTGATATATCAATATTATCTTCTCTATGTGGTATGTCATTCTCATGAGAAATTCAAATTCTATAATGTCCATTAATTTCTCTAGTTGGTTTTGCTTGCCTCTTGTTAAGAAAAATTGGATTATCACATTATGGGGGAGTAATAAGCTTTGTGCATATTACAAACCTAGAAAATGTGAACATGTGAGGTATTGCCACCTAGAATTGATATTCTTCATTATCTTATTCCTATGTGGCATGTTTCAAACAAGTTCCATATTTGCTTAAATGTTTTGTCTCTCTTTTTGGATCTTGTTTGTGATGGACGTTCTTGGTACGGCTTTCCCCAAATATGTTCGCATATATCTTTTGGGAAACCAATTGCTTCAAGCTACTCTTTGGAGTTGCTTTGCATGATCGCGTGAATATTGAAGCTATCAAGAATATCTATCTATCTAAGCATGGCTTTTAATTCCTATCCTTTGCCATATGCTTATTTGTTGTGAATTTGGTCTTTAATATCATTCCTATATACCACCGAGAATTATCTCCATATACTCCTTGTCCATGACAAGTGATACTCATAATTGTGGTGGAATTTGTAGACCATCTTCATTTTTGGCTCTTGCTTTGAATTGCCTTATTTTATTGCCAAGGACTTGGTTTGATCTAAATCCTCTTGTCTTCCTTGTATCTTTTGGATCCTTGTTGCTCTACTCAAAATTTGTTTTATGCTTTCTTGAGTTAGGAAAAGCAATGATCCCATTCTAGTGCATTTCATTCAAAGTCATACTTCTAGATAATGCACTATTCTTGGGGAAGCTATCCTATATTGAGTAGAACATCATTCTTTGAATTGGTTTTTATCTATGCTTTCCTTGAACATGACTAGTGTTTGAATAATATGTATGGAGAGTGATGATCCCATTTATGTGCATTTTGTATTCAAATGCAAGATCATAAATAATGCACATATCTTGGGGGAGCAATCCTATATGCTTTTGAACATTAGTTGTCTTCAATTGGTATTTGATCCCGATGACGTGTCTCTTTGGAAGACAAACATTTCTCGTCTTGGTACTTTGTGCCATCATGAGAAGTGTAGAGGGTTTGGTTTATTCCTTGATGGTATTTTCATCATTTGGTATCTTACTTTCATTTGGCATCTTTTCAAAGTGGTATCTTCAATCATGTGTTGATTTGGGTTTTGATATAATTTGGACAATTTTTCTTGTCACACTTGTGTGTGCTTTCTTGGTTTAATTGGTGTTTTGTCCAAATTGTATCTCGTTTGGTTCTTGAAAGTCTTGTGCATGCATATTTACTATATGTATATCTTATGGCATGCTTACTTTCGTTGATCCAATATATAGGATAAACTCCATCAAATCCTAAATGGCTAAGATGTGCATGAAATTCAATTTCATATCAATATGCACATATTTATGTGGAGTTTGTCCTATGTATTGTAGTTGCTCTAACTACTTTGGACCCAATGAGTTTGGGTACCATTTGTACTTGAATTTGTTTTAGGTACATTGGAGATGCATTGGAAGCTTGTCTCATTTACAAGGAAGGTGTTGTCACCATGTGCTTATTGGAGCCAAGCTTGGATGATCGTGAACTCTTATCTTCTACATCACCAATGCTATCTCGGTAACGAGTATCTACCTCATGCATACATTCTAGCTTTCAACCTTGTGTAGGTTACTTCTTGGCATGAATAGTTGCAATTGATGTGGTTCTCGCAAAGTTCTTATCAAAACATCTTTATTGCAAATGTGAGCAAGCCGGGATGGTTACATATCAAGGGAATTTATATAATCATTTTCATGATTCACCTATCCCAAATATGTTAATCTAGCAATTCTACTCAAAGTCTCTCATGTGCAATATTGATGAATTTGCAAAATCATTTGCCTTTGTGATACTTGTTATCTTTCTCGGAGCATCCCAACTACCTTTGTTCCCTTGTGGATATTTTTGGATGCTATGATGAGATTGTGTTGGAGGTTCATCTATACCCTTTAAGATTAATTGAGCTTTGTGCTATGCTTTTAAGCAAAAATCTTAATGGTATATTTATGACTTCCTCTTGGATATCATGTTCTTTACCTAGTACCTATTTTGTGTGTGCATGTTTCTTTGTGGACTTATATCTCATGATTGGTGTCTACTAGAAACTTATACACATGAGAGTAGTTACATCTTTAATTGATATTCCAATTCGTTAGTGACCACCCTTTTTATTACTTTTGATTCTTTGGTGGTCTCTAAAAGGCACAAGCTTTGCTTTTCATTTGGTATTCCTTTTTGGACCTTAATAAGCTTGTGGACCTATTTGCTTCAACTTTTGGGTTGTGTTTATGGAAAGACATGATATGCACTATGTGCCACTTATATTGAACGACTATGTTGATGCTACGCTCATCTTTGCATTAGTCTCCTAAAATGTCGCTCCTTATCACACTCATCTATTTTCGGTTGAGCAAGTCATTATTTGTCGCTCCCTTCTCTTGTTGCTCAACATTTCCTTGTTGCAAGTTGTTTTGCTTTTTTCTATCTTTAAGCCTTCTTGCACTTGTTTGTGTTTCAAAATGATCTAAGAGGGAGTGAGGATTCCATGTTGTGCACACCAGAGTAAAATGCAAATCCTACTTTGTGCACGTACCTTGGGGAGTTCCCTCTTGTTTTTTAGAACATTTGGTTGATCTTATCATAATATCTTCTTGTGTCCAATTGTTCTTTCGGATCCTTTGATTGCTTGCCTCTTTTGTTGAGGTATCTCTCCCTTTGCTATTTTGTTGCAATCTTTGGATTCTCAATATAGTTTGATTTCCTCCTATTATTGATCAATGGAAATGCCCATTTGATTCTACTCATTTTATGAGAAAAGTTAAACTTGTGGAGGAACTCTCACTATGTTAGCCTTCCAAATCTTTTTGCCCATTTCGGCAATTTTGCCAATGGGGGAGAAGTTTTGGAGGTTTATGGAATTCGGCTTTATACTTTGATTGGTTCTTAAGTATTTGTTTCTTGCCTTTGCATTCGTGCTTGGCTTATATATAGTGGAAACTCCACCACCGGTAATAGTTGACAATATATGCAATGAATTCATGTTCATACACACGTGCATAGATTGTGGGGGAGTTTGCACTATATATGTGGTTGGACTAACATCACATACTTTTGGAGTATTTAATGTTAGTACAACCGCTCCTTGTTCGTTAAATTCCATATTATAAACCCTCTCAAAAGAGATTGTCATCAATTACCAAAATGGGGGAGATTGAAAGTGCATGAGCCCTCATGTGTGGTTTTGGTAATTAATGACAATCTCTATAGACTAATGGTTGCATTGAGCTATCCTTGTAGGGCTTGTCCATTGGCAATGCTTGAACACCATGTGTTGGTATCAAGATTGAAAGAAGAAGATAAAGTGATGACCAAAGCAATATCCAAGTCATCATATATATTAAGAGAATAAGTTGAAGTGCAAGTTCAAGAGAAGCATCTCGAAGAAATCCTATGCTTGAAGCTTGTCACCCTTTTGGAGATATTGGTCAAGTGAATATGTGCCTTATAGAGGCTCTCCCATATTGGTGTATGGGGAGCGATATGTGAGTCTTCACCAAGCAAAGCACAATCAAGAAAGGTGGTCCACTTGAAGAGATCAAGATCGTCATCATCTAGCTCAAGTGGAATGCGCAAGGCAAAGGTATGATCTTGATAGGGTTTCTATTTTACCGGTCTCTTGTTGTTGGTGGGAGACCGGGTTATAGGATAAACGGCGTACTATCAAGAGGATCTCTCAAGTGAGTAACTTGATCGCACTTTGTGGAGAGCTCAAACCTTTGCATTCTTAGCATATCATCTCTCTTGGTTGTTATTTTGCTTTTACCCATGTGAGAATTTAGAGTTTGTGTTCATATCCATACCAAGCTCTAGTTCATCAAAAACGGATTTCATTTGCATATCTTGTTGCGTTTTTTATGTTGGAGGTTTTACCGGTTTATCTTTTCTAAGAGAGGTCAAACTTTCTCCTTGTGGTTTCCTCCTCACATGATGGACTATGATTTTTCTCTGCATGATCTTGAAGAGCTCTTTGTTGTAATTCCAACGAGGCCAAGATCATCGAAATCGGAGTCCGGATGAAAAAGTTATTGCAGTTTTTGTTTTGCTGTTTCTGTCAGTTTCCAGACTATCGGATAATCCGACTCAGTTTTGGATCGGATAATCCGACCCACAAATTTGCTGG
The DNA here is from genome assembly GCA_947311845.1 of Poa pratensis. Lineage (NCBI taxonomy): Eukaryota > Viridiplantae > Streptophyta > Magnoliopsida > Poales > Poaceae > Poa > Poa pratensis. The sequence continues at coordinate 18,126,460 of CAMZMU010000110.1, forward strand.
ACGCGAAAATGGCTAAGGAATTATGTTGTGGCTCTCTGGTTTGGGTCGGATTATCCGATCCAAGTTAGGGTCGGATTATCCGACACCTGTTTTCCTGCAGCGGCTCTTTTTCGTGAGGACCTATAAAAGGCCCCATTCTTCCCCAAAGATACAAGCTCTTCCAAGCACGAAATTTCCCCTCTCTCACCTCCATTGTTGACCTTGGAAAGCTTGCCCCTCTCCCAATTCCTCCCATGATTCTTGCATATCTTTGAGAGATTTGAGAGAGGAGATATAGATCTACAATTCCACCAATCCATTCCTCCTCTAAATGAGGGGAACCTAGTAGATCTTGATCTTGGAGTTCCATTTGTTGAGTTCTTCTTTGTTCTTCCTCTCTTCTCCCCCCACAAGATTTAGTTGCTTTTGGTGGGATTTGAGAGTGAAGGACTTGAGCACTTCTTGTGTTCTTGCCATTGCTTTTGTGCATCGGTTTGTGCTCTTCACGAGGATTCGTGGAAGTAAAAGTTCGTGAGCTTGTTACTCTTGGGTTTTTGGACCCTAGACGCCTTTTGTGGCGGTTGAGGCCTTTTGTGGCCACTTGGGAGCTCCCAATCCTTTTATGGTTTGTGCCTCAAGATTGTTGTAAGGGACTCAATTTCCGCCCAAAAGGGAAATCAATAGTGGAAGGTGAACCGAGCTTTTGGGCAAGGTTCATCGGAGAATAGGGTGAGGCCATTTGTGGCGTCTTGAGTTTGAAACTCACACCCCTCCAATGAGACATACTCCCCTAAAAAGGAGTAACTTGGGAATACATCGTCGTCTCCGTGTGCCTCGGTTATTTCTATACCCGAGCTCTTTACTTATACACTTTACATTGTGATAGCCTTCGTGCTTGAAGTATCCCTTATTGCTATCACCTTGTTGCTTGTCTTACTTAGCATAAGTTGTTGGTGCACATAGGTGACCTAGTTTATTTAGGTTGTTGGCTTGTTAATTTAAACATCTAGTTTTATTCCGCAATTATCGAGCCTAAACCGAAAAAGTTTTAAATCGCCTATTCACCCCCTCTAGGCGACATCCTTGTCCTTTCACAACCGAGCTACCAGCAGCCGCCAACTGGGCCACGAGAACATGCCAGCAAGCAAGGCAGCAACGCTGCGGCTAGTTGACTCTGCAATGTGAGCATGTGTGTTGCCCTCTTTGTACCAAAATATAAGATTTTAGATATTTAACATTTTTCTGATATGCGTATTAGTGTGTGATTCACTCTTCTCGATTTTTCCGGATTACTTCCCATTTTGCCTCATTATGATGATCTTTCTTCTCGGTCGTGGCCATTTTAGTTTGCAAATGTTTCTCCATGAATGTTTCCTTTGACTTAATCAACTCACCAATCGGCTCTCTCAAGTTTGCGGCCTCGACTTTCTTCTTCATGTTCTCCTTCTCCATCTTCCTTCCACCGGTCTCCCTCTTATTTCTTCCCTCCGGTTCATCACTATCCTACAAATCATCTAAGCTAATGAAATCTCCTTTCTTCGGTGGGGCGTCTTAATCTTTTAATCTCCACTTGTCACTATGTTCAAACAATTTGCAACAATGTTGGAGCAAAATTTGTTTGCCTTTAGATGCCACATTTACTTGTACCTTTCATGCGTGATGCGATCCTACATTTGCCAAAGAAGGCAAGTGTGATGACAATCAAAGTCAATAAGATCACAAACATTTGAGACAAACTGATAACATACTCACATAGTCATCAGTTGTGCAACCACTTAGAGGTGCATTTCCTCACTTACTCCAAGCAACCACTCCAACGGTTACAACATTGTTTAATCACATCATATAAGCCTTTATGTGATCTCAATATATGTCTTGATTGGGTTGGTATGGTCCGATGAAACTTTTCCTTGATGTTTTGCCAATATATTTTGCTGGTTTGATCCTTGATGGCAACCGCATCAAGTGACACACTCTTCCATGGTTTCACCAAACAAATGTCTTGAAGCTACGTGTAATTTTCGCTTCTCTTTCCTCCCCTAGTCGGTTGCGAAGAATCGAATACATCCTCGATAATATCTCCCACATCATAACCGATGCGATTTGTACTAAACTATTCCACGAGCCAAGCTTAAATATTAGTTGGTTGCATTTTGTAAGATAATGTATAAAACTATTCCCAAGAAACAAGTTCATGCGGTACCCCCTCTGTCCTAAAATATAAGGTGCGCTTTTTTTTGCACGATAATCAACCCTTGACGATAATTGATACACGGTTTAATCACTAATATATATTAAATTATATGTATTGAGAATGTATAAATGGTATTGTTGCATTTGTCTTGTAATATTCTTTCATTTATATCTTTATACTAATTTTATGGACATTTTTAGTATAAATCAAAGTTAAAATTATAAGTTTTTACCAACGAAAATCAAGCGTGTCTTGTATTTTAGGATGGAGAGAGTACTTGCAGCGTGATTACCTCTATAAATCCTAATTTTCTATGGGTATATTTAGTCCCAAGAGGATTGGAGATTAGAGGGGATTCAGTGAAATTCTTTCTTTTAGCCAATCCCCCCCCCAAATAATATTCAATCTCAATTCACTAGTATGGTGTAGTGTTTTTAACATCTATTTATACCTAATAATAAAGGGAGTAATGTTTCTTCCCCTAAATTTTCGTCCGTTTGCGTTTCTTGTCGTACGTCGTGGTTTTGTTTCCGTCATTTTTCCGTCGTTGTTTGTTTCGAACACGTCCATCGCTAGAAAACTTGGCCGAACTCTCCTCCTAGCGGAATCGATACGGACTCTCCGGGTGGAACCCCTATCATAAATTTGGCTCCCGAGAACGTTGAAGCAGCGCACGCAGCCATCGAAGCAGGGCACGGATGCCATGGAGGAGGAAGAGCCGAGCCAAGGCCAACGGTGACGAAGCGCACATTGAGATCTCACTAAAGGCGGCTATGCATCGGGCCGACCGGCGTACGCCGCACCATCGAGAACTACTCCACGTCTCCCCGATTCCCTGTATATACACGTCAGATTGAGGAAACGATATCGACCACCACGGAAACTACCCAATACCTTCCCTAACCCATGACCATCGATCATCTATCAAGATGCAGCGTCAAGACCTTGACCCCGATTTCATAGCGCGACTAGCACCTTGCCAGGCTTCTCCGGGGCCATCTCTGGCGGCTGGGAAGAAGGAGGGCGTCTCGGGAGCCGGTCAAGGCGGCGCGGACTCCTCCAGGACCATGAGGCGCGTGCCGCCGTCCTGGGGCTGTCGCAGGTTTGCAGCTGACCCGGTGGTACTTCGGCGCGATCGTCGGGCTCCGAGGCGCTCCACCAAGTAGATTTTTTTTTGAATCCTCAGACCTATATGTACGTTGCGGGCCATGGTTGCGGACGTTGAAAGGATCGGCATGACCACGCAGAGGGGGGGGGGGGTGAATAGGTGCTACTCAATTTTTAGCTCTTTTTCGAATTTAGGCTTGACACAAAGGTAAATTCTCTAGATATACAACTACGGTGAATTTACCTATATGACAAGTTAACACTAGACTAAGCACGATACAAGTAAGCACTAGCGAGTAAGGAGTAACCGAACGTGAAGCACGCGGAGACAATGATGTATTCCCGAGTTCCTCCTTTTTAGGGGAGTACGTCTCGTTGGAGGGGTGTGAGTTTCAAACTCAAACGCCACAAATGGCCTCACCCTATTCTCCGATGAACCTTGCCCAAAAGCTCGGTTCACCTTCCACTATCGGAATCCTTCAAGGCGGAATCCGGAACCCTTACAACAAACTTGAGGCTCAACCCGCAAAAGGATTGGGGGCTCCCAAGCACCACAACACCTGCTACACAAAAGCAACAAGCAAGTAAGTACAACAAGATGTATATGTTTTCCTAGTGGAAACCCTAGGCTCGAATCCCTCAAGTGAATGAGGGAGAAATGAAGAACGGCTTGGTGAACTTGTAGATCGGGGCCTTCTCCTTTAGATCTCCAAGAATGAGCTTGGTTGGTTGGTGGAGTAAAGAGATCTAGGAGCTTGAAGTTTTGCTTTAATGGAGGGGAGAGAGAAAATCTGAAGCTTGACTTCTTTGAAGAAGAAGTGTCCTTAAATACTCCCTCCACCAGATCTGCCCGTTGGGCAGAAAACTTGCTGCCCAGTAGTACCGAGCTCCGTCCGGTACTACCGTCCAGCCAAACCACGCCGCAGTCAAAGTCAACCCCAAAACCTGGCTGACCAGAGAATACCACATGCGGTACTTCCAAGCCAGAGGGGCCGGTAGTGCTCCCCAGTCGGTAGTACCGGGCTCCTCCGGTAGTACCGACGAAACGGAGCCCGAGTCCAGATCCTCCAGGGCTAACTTAGCACTACCACGCGATGCGATGCGGTACTGCCTCCTTCGTGTCCGGCGGTACTACCGGACGCGGCTCGGTACTACCGGCCACATAAAGCAGGCAGACAAGAGAGGATTCTTCGCGCTGAAACCTTTTTCGATACTTGATGCATTATGTGAAATTATCTACTAAACCCTGCATCACTTGACATCACATTAGATTGTTCCTAATGTTGTTGCCTAACACACAAAACATTAAGAGATACTCCCTCTGTTTGAAAAAGGATGTCACAAAAATGGTCTTGTGACATCCTTTTCCGAACGAAGGGAGTATAAAATATGCTTAGACCATTTTTGTGACATCCTTTTCCGAACGAAGGGAGTATAAAATATGCTCTTTCAGACGTGCGTACGTGCCACCGAGGAGATCAGAGTGGAGGGACGTGGGGATGTACGGACGCGGGAGCCGAGCTTGAGATTACACATGTCCATGTCTTCCGATTTGCCAGGCGACGGCCCCCTTTTGCGCATGCATCTTCGCGGCCTTGTCCAGCGCAGGGAGCCGTATGTGGCAGAGGCCGCCATCGAAGCACGACTGGCGGTGCACACCAGTTTTTTGTTGAAATACATGTACGCCTTTCCCAACTCATAAGGAAGAGACTGTTGCATATTTCTCCCGCTGATCTGTCCGAGTAGTGAGAATTGAGCGCCCCGCCAGCGGCATCCACACAAGGTTGATTCTCCAACGTCAAGCTTTTGCACTGCATCCATCCAATGGAGAGCTGTTGGGGCTTACCGGCTTACTGTACTCGACTATGATGCCAGACAGGCCATCCCAGGAGTCAGCAACTTCTGCTCATCTGATATACAAGTGTTTTACGTTCTGATTAATCGAACACCTCACATGTATTCTATTATGTTTTTCTTCTCGCTCTTTTGCTTCTTTTTATTTACAATCATTTATGTCTAGAAGTGAACTAACCAGATGCTTTATTTAGTTTTGTGTATTATTGGGTTTATTTAGTTTTGTGTATTATTATCGGGTTAAGGGCGTATGATATATTTTCTCTCCCGTTGCAACGCACGGCCATGTTTGCTAGTACACAAAAATATGGCGATTTGTAGAAATATCTTAGGATTATCACATTTTAAACCGGCTTGATTAATGAACTTTGAAGGTTTTTGGGGATCCAGGATAATTCCTGCCAATACCCTTTTTTGAGGGAAGTAACAAGGCATAAATTGTACAGTACTACCATAAAATATCTTCCGCTAAATAAACAAAACGAGTAAAAAAATATTGAAAATCTCTGAAGTGTTCAGTCACCACTCTCCTCACAGCAACCAATGCGACGAAAGCTACCTCACACATGTCAGACATCGGCGACCCCCTCGACTCCCTCCCGGCGGGGATCCTCGCCGACGTCCTCGGCCGCGTCGCCGACACAGGGGACATCGCCGCGTGCCGCCTTGCCTCTCGCGCGCTCCTCGCCGCCTCCTACTACTGCCCCCGGGTCCGCCTCAGCGCGGCCGCCCGCGCCCGCCGCCTCCGCGAGGGCGGGGTTGGGAACGGGGGGCCCACCTTCCGCGCCGCCGCCGGAAATGTTGCCTCGCTCCTCGGTCTGCACCTTCGCTCCCTCGCGCTCGACGCTTCCGAGGAGCAGGGTTTCCCCGGGGACGAAGGGGAAGGTGATGGCCTGCACCTCACCAGTGGGGAATCCGTGGCTGTGTGGGCTGCCACTGCCGCAGGTCCTACTCTCCAAGAGGTGGATATCGCCGACTTCTCGCCGCCGTCGCGCTGGCGGAAGGCGGAGGCTCTCGCTGTCATCTCCCACTTCTGTCAGTCTCTCTCTTTCTCAAATTAGTAGTAGTAGATTTCAGCTGCATTTAAACTTTGAGCTAAAATGACTATTGTATATGTTGAATCATACGCCAAAAAGTGAAATTGAAGCTAATTTTACGTTTGACCAATGGGTGTTCTCCAGAGAAAATATGGAATTTGAGGGAGAACATGTTGGAGAATTGATTTGTGTAATAATAAAGTGAGTTTCAGGCTGAACTTCGTAGCTGCTTTTGCTGGGTAGAGATAATGGGGGCCAATGGAAACAGGAGAATTTATATGCCTATATAGTGTGCATGTAAACACATATCAGAAAGAATCAGTCAAAGCGTTTAGAAATCAGAAGATTTGACGAAATCACACCCTGTATTGCAATGTGGGCAATCAGTTTATGTTAAGCCTCCCGATCATAGATTTGAGTTATGGGGCTGTTAGTTTTCAGTTATGGACATTGCTTGATTTTAGTGTGATACTGAAGTTGATAGCATTGAGAGAATTTTAACATATTGGCATCCCTCCCCAGTTTCAATCAACATGTGCCATTTGACCTTTCCATTAACTCGAACGAACAATCCAACTCACACAACTAGAACCTGTTTGTTTCGTAACGGTCTGAGAATCCCACTAGCTAACCAAATGCACTTGTTTGAACATCAAGTGAATGATGATTTATTCAGATATATATGCCATTTGCACAGCTGAGGACCGTACCGCATCCGCCTTACTCAAGTTCATACTCTATCTTATTCTACATATTTAACCGGTTAACCTAAACCTGCTTGAATCTCACATTAAAATTTTGCCTATGCAGGTCATAATCTTCTAAAATTGAGGTTGAGAAATGCATGGCTATCTGTTGATGGGTTGAAGATAATGCCAAATCTGACTCATCTGGCACTTGAATTCATTAGATTAGATGACGAGGATCTCAGCACATTGAATGAGTGTTTCCCTTGCCTGCTTACTCTCAATCTTATTGGAGTTGGGGCACTCAAGGACCCCACGATTCGCCTTCCTCAACTGAAGACTTGCCGCTGGGAGGTATCAAATTCTCCAAGGTCTTTAGCTATCCATGCCCCTAACTTGGTTTATCTTGACTTAAAGTGTGTTCGACCAGAAATCCTCATTTTAGACACTCCATCCGTTTCTACTTTGAAACTCACCATAGATAAACTTGGTCCAACGTTCCAAGTTGATGGCCTTGTGAGTCTGACAGATCTTCGGATAGAGTCATCGAATCTAAATGCACTCTTGAAAGTTTTTATAGACAAACGAGAAATCAGGACGTTAGATCTTGAGCTACCTGCTTCCAAAAACAGCTATGAACTTTACGAAGCAGTGAATCCAGAATTGTTCTCAAGAACCACCGAAGTCAAGTTGTCGCCAAGGTTTTCGTATGAACTGATGAGGCACATCGTGTTCTCGATGACTGCTTGGGACTGTAGAAGCTGTCTGAAGAAACTTCTGGTTCATATGCCAGCATCGATCCGCACTGCTTGTCCGTTCGTTCCCTTGCTTAACAACTGTGCACCGTCGTGCGAGGTGACTGTTCTTTTCCACGCCGATTCCGGTGATGCTGCTTGTCAAGCTGCAGCATCAGTTTGGCAAGTGGGGTTTCCGGACATCACATGGCAATGGGGTACTTGGCAGTAAGTAATCCTGCATGCATACTTCATCTGAAGACTACCAGGATTCACAGAACTAGCATTACCTGTGATGCTTTTGTTAGTGCAGCAGCGTCTAAACAGTGTCTGAACCTGGTTGGTTTGGTCATGGCCCTTGTTGATGGCCTGATGTATGTCTATGTTACCATGTACAGGGTCTGTTTTGACGTAGCAGAGTTATGTTGGAGATAAGGAACTATATATGGTTGTGTTACTAGAATATGTACTTGTATTTTGACATGCTGTATATTACCAGCTCGATAATTACAGCATGCTTTGTCCTAACAAAACCATACATGTTTGCACTTTGTATTCCCTGTCAACATTGTACACTGCATCTCTGTATCCCTTTTTGTCCCACCGGTCCAACTCCTCCTAGAGCATGCGCCGAGTGGGATCTAACTGTCTTGAAATGATCCCTACTCATCATTTACTGTTATCATCACAACACTATGGTTTGAAAGATCAGCTCTCTGTTCGGTATCAAAATCATTTTTGTAATAGACTGATGCGATGTTCTTGTTCCTGTTAAGGATGCGTGGCATGATAACAACTATTGTTGGAACTGTATGCTCAAGTGCTATAAAGATAAGATTGATGGTGATGGTAGTACCTTGAATCAAAAGTATTGCTTTTTTTTTAGCATCATCAAAAGTATTGCTGAAACTTTGTATCCACGTGCTGCGAAAATGTCGGGTTTTATTTGATGATACACCTTATGTACCGGAAGTGTTTTTGGCTCCCGAGTTTCAGTGCTCCCTCCGCTTTAAAAAATTCGAAAATAATATTTGTGAGTTTCAAAAAATCTGAAAAAAATTCCGGTTGTTGCCAATAGTATATCCCATGAGCGTGTAAAATATCAACATAGTTTTATCAGAATTTGTTATTTTTGTATAACACAGAATACAAAGTTTTTGATGTTGATATTTTGCACGTTCGTGGGATATACTATTGGCTATAGTGGATATTTGTTTCAGAGTTTTCTGAAACTCACAAATATGATTTTCGATTTTTTTTAACCGGGGAGCACTGATCTCGGGAGCCAAAAAAACTGTACGATGTACAATGTGATTATATACAGCACAAGCACAGCAGAAGAAAACACTTCCGGCCTCCTGACCTTCCAACGAGGGGATCCACCTACAGCTGACGCCGTGCCGTCCCTATGCGCAAGCGACGCCGCAATCCCGCCACTCCGTCCCGGCTCTCAAGCGCTTCGCCACCGCCATCGCCGCTCCACTTCATCCTTCGGCAACTGGGCCTCCTTCCTCCGAGGTACGAGCTAGGTTGTTTTAATCCAGCGAGCTATTCTCTTAGTTAAATCAATCCCACCACTCCACCAGGGAAGGGGACCCTATATCCGCACACCATCTAGATCTGCTGTGGTTCTATTTCTAGATTCTCCTTCAGTTTTTTTTTAGAAAGTCAGTAAGTAAGCACCTCCAAGGCTCCAACTTTCTCATTCTCCCGACGGTGAGTCGGTAAACACATTCGCCGACTCGCATTCACGATCTTTTTTAATTTGTATTATTCTTTCGATTGGACTGTCAGTCAAATGCCCGATGCACTTTCCTCTGCTATTTACCATCTCGAGAACAGCACCTTTTGCCATGCTGCAAGTTTGGAGCTAAATTAGGGCCAGCGATACATCTGTTCGTGACAGGGAGCATCAAGAGATCATAATTTATTGTTCTTCCAGACCGATTTGTAAAAGCTAAGCTAATAAGCTGATATGTAGAAGGCCTCGAAGGTTCGGCTAAGTATTCAGTATGCTTGTAGTCGCTGCTACCGTTAGAACAACTTAGCAGCTAGATTACTACTCCGGTAGTAGTTTATATTCCGTTTCAGTTTAACTCATTGATTACAAGTGCGCAAAGAATGTATCGTCTTTTCTGCTTTCTGTTTGGTCGTCACCATTCCTGGTGGTTTGTACATTTCGCCTTACTGGACGTTCTTCTTCTAATGCACAATGACCTTCATTTAGATGCATGTTCGAGAAAAAAAAAACTTATACAGTTTTGTAATTTTGTTCGGCCTCTGCTAACTCAACCTTCGGTCCTCAGCAATCCTGTCTACATGTTCTATGGTTTCTGGTTAACTGTGACATTTCTATATGCTCATTACCAGTAGCTTCCTTAGCTTTTTTTTGAGATTATGCAGAAATTTTATTTGGTGAAGTAACTCCTGTATGTTCTCTTATTACCAGGACATCACTCTGAAGAAATTTAAGCAAGTGCAATTGCCACAGGTTACATTGGGTATGTTCTTTTTAAGCACACTTTTAGATCTTTATGCATCGACTTATGTAGTTTGTGGGCTACACATATCTTTGGTTACGACTGATAAATGTGATTGTAGTTGTATGTAATCATTTTGTTACCATTATTACATTTTATTTAAGACATTGTGTGGATTGTCGTCATCTGCCACCTATCATCAACTTATTTTATGTGTGTAACCCAAGCTGAGGTACACAGACCCCAAAACATGCATATGGAGTTTTAGCTGTAAAGTTAGTTTACCTTCTTTTAGAGCTTCCTGCTTCACTTCTGTTATCATCTGATTTCCTTTTTTATAATATTTTCTGCGTAGTTTAGTTCCGAAATATATTATCTACTCCATATGATGAAGATGCCATCAGAGGCCACTGGAGCTGAAGCCACCGAGCAGAATTCTGTTGAACATGCAGTTCGAACAGTTAAATCTGATGCAAAATCTGCAAGGCCAAATTCGTCCAGTCCCGAAGCTGAAACCTCCCGCTCTTCCTCTCATGTTAGTGTACATTTACCCCCACCTGCTCTTTTATATTTGGAACATTTGCACTGAGCCTCATTTCATGTTTTTAGTCTCAAGCTTTTTTCAATATGTTTTGTAGGGTTCATGAGTTCAATCTTTTAGTTATATATATTACATGTTTTTTTGTTATAGTTCTTATAATCCTTTTTCTTTTAACCAGGTGCATTCTATTATCAATTCTGTCATGGAAAAGCATAGTGCTATCTGGGCTGAAGAATTTAGCGCATTTGTTTCTTCAGTGAAATTAATTCACCAGAAACGTGTCTCCTTAATGGCAGGTGACATTTGTGACACTATCTCATCCCTCATGCTCAATCGCCAGACCGATGTAGATGCTTCCTCAAGTCAATTTCGAGATCAGATACATCCTGTTGTTACCTCTGAATATCAAGCTTCTGTAGATCTAGTCCGAGACCAGCAGAATCCTCGGTTGCATCTGAAGGTCAAGTTCCAGTGGCTGTTCTAAATTCAAAGGATGCTCAAGAAAGTCAAGTCAACGAGAATGCTGGCACCGAGTGTTTAGTCAGCCACGAGGGACAGCAGCGTCCCCAGAAGCGCCAGCGGCAAGACAAAACCACGGAAGGAACAAACCACTCAACACTGGAAATCCAGACTGTGAACGAACAGCGACAACCCCAAGATGATATTGTACATGTCTCTCCTGATCCTATTGAAGACCAGTCTCCCAACTTCTCAAGAGGCATATGTGCTATTGTCAGTGATGGCCCTTCTCACAGAGAGAATATTGCTACTCCAGCACCTGCTGATGCTAATCTCATTGGTGGATTATGCAATAGAAACAGTTTGATGATCCCGCTTTGCAGGCCTTCATCCAACCCCATCCTGAAACGTGGACGGTCCTACGTGGCTGATATCTCTATGGTTCACATGTTAGAGGCCGGCGACCCGCTCAGCTACCTCCCACCGCTAATCCTTGCCAATATCCTCGGCCGCGTCGCCGACACCAGAGACATCGCAGCGTGCCGCCTTGCCTCGCGCACGCTCCTTGCTACCTCCTACCAATGCCCCCGCATCCGTCTCGATGCTGCCGCCGGCACACGCCCCCTTCGGGAGGTCAGGGGTGAGCTCAATGGCACCGCCTTCTGCACACTCACGAGAAACATCACGTCGCTCCTCGGGTCGCACCTCCGCTCCCTTGCAGTCAACGCGTCCGGGGGGCAGTGTTGCACGGATGATGCGATGTGGATAGAGGAGGGGGAGTTCGACGAGGCCGATGATCTGCACGTCACCAGTGGGAAGTCCGTGCTGGCGTGGGCTGCGACTGCCGCAGGACCTTCACTCCAGGAGGTGGAGATCGCTGACTTCTGGCCGCAGTCGTGCTGGCGGAAGGCAGAGGCGCTCCTTGTCATCTCCCATCTCTGTCTCTCTCTGTCTCTGTCTCTGTCTCTCTCTCTCTCTCTCTCTCTCTTGAAAATGTAGTTTCATTTCAAGGAATGTATTGTCCTGCTAGAGTTAACTTGTCATGTACTCCGTAGGATTGTGATTGTCGGAACAAGCTGTTTGGCTGAAGTTATGTTCCTGGTTCATAATCTTACTGTTTCTCCGTTGAATAATAATATGTAATGCTCTGAAGAAACTGCTTTAACATGTGGTGCTCTAGAAACTGATCTTTTAGCTAAATTCGTGCTTCCTCAATCAGGAATTTAAAAGACAAAAGGCAAAGTGATCAAGTAACAGAGAACAATTTAGAGAACCTATCTTGAAAACTCATTTATCAGTTTTGAATAAATTCAGTTATGTGCTGAAGTACGACAGGTACCTTTGCTAGGTATTTAGAAATTCATCCATCAAAGCCTTTTGTCCCAATCAAGTTGGGATAGGCTAGATATGAAACCCAACAGAAGCATATGATATTGTACCTTGGTATAAATAATAATGCCATTAGTGGGCTCAGTTACCTTAGATGTCAGTTGTAGATTTTTCTTTTTTTTCTAGAAATTCTGGTAGATTTTGCTTGGTGTGAAACTTGAACATTGATATTTAGGTAGACTTATTGGCTTTAAGATTTGGCTCACTCGCGCACTTAAAATTGAAAAGAGTCTGTAAAATAATTTAATAAAACTCGACTAACATGGGATTGGGCCGCATTGTCATTTTTCTAAGGAGAGGAAACATGAGAACCACCCTGAGGAGGTGGAGACTCAAACGTGGGTGGCCGAACTGGGAGCACATCAAGTTGCTCCAGCTAGCCACCTGGCCAGACGGGACAGTCTCCTTATAGGAGCTTTTCTGACCATTTCATTTACTCCATGAATGAAGACACATCAGTAGAACATGTTTGGGTCATAGTGCTATTGAATCAAATGAAAACTCGAGCTTAGGTATATGTGGAACCTCACTAAGTATTTGTTCTTGTTTCAAGATATAATAAATGAGTTGTTATCAGACCCAAAGTGGTTGGACCCTTCTCGGACCCTGCGCAAGCGGGAGCTACTGCACCGGGTTGCCCTTTTGTTATCAGTTTATCACTATTCAGACATACACTTTCATCTGCCGTACTGAGTTTATGGTCTGTTTGATTCCAGATATTTAGCCTGTTAACTTAAAACCCTATTTGTGATTATCTCAGATTTTTTTATGCAGGTCATAATCTTCTCAAATTGAGGCTGAGAAATGCATGGTTGTGTGTTGATGGGCTCAAGATAATGCCTAATCTTACCCATCTGACACTTGAGTTCATTAGAATCGAGGACGAGGACCTCAGCAAGTTGAATGAATGTTTCCCTTGCCTCCAGATTCTCAATCTTATTGAAGTCAGAGATCTCAAAAGCCCGAAGATTCGCCTTTCTCAACTAAAGATTTTTTGCTGGGAGTTATCAAATGGTCCAAGTTCTTTAGCTATCCATGCGCCTAATTTGGTTTATCTCAAGTTAAAGTGTGTTCGACCAGAGATTCTCATTTTAGATACTCCTTCCCTGTCTACTCTGAAGCTGACCATTGATAAACTTTTTCCAACCGTCCAAGCTGATGGTCTGGTTAGTTTGAAAAATCTTCGGCTCGAGTCATTGGATCTAGATTCCCTCTTGCAGCTGTTTACAAGTGATCGAGATATCAGGACTCTAGATCTTGAGTTGCCAGTTTCTGCAGACTACTTGGACCTTTATGATGCGGTGGAGCTAGACTATCTTGTTAAATTGTTTGCCAGGATCAATGAAGTCGAGTTGTCACCGAGATTTTCATGTGAACTGATGAGACTTCTAGTGGTGGCTGCCAATTATGAGTTTCCTAGCTGCTTGGAGAAACTTTTGGTTCATCTACCAGCATCGGACATTACTGATTGTCCGCTCGTACCATTGCTTAGGAACAGCACACCATTCTGCAAGGTGACTATTCTTTTTCATGCTGATACCGACGATGCTGTTCGCCAGGCTGCAGCATCAGCTTGGCCAGTAAGTTTTCCTGGGATGACATGGCAGTGGGGTACCTGGCAGTAATCCTGCATCGATAGTTCATCTGAAGATTATCAAGAACCATAGAGTTAGCTGTACCTGCTGCACTTTTGTCAACGTAACAGCCTCTGAACAGTGTCTGAACCTGGCTGCTTTGCTCATGACACATTCTTGATGGCCTGATGTATGTCTATGTTACTACGTACAGGGGCCTGTTTTGTTGTAGCACCGTATACATTTATGTTTGGAGATAAGGAACTATATATTGTTGTTTGACTAGATTATGTACTGTATGTATATTCCCTGCTCCATAATTTCAGCATGCTTTGTCCTAACAAAACCATACATGTTTGCACTTTGAATTCCCTATCAACATTGTACACTGCATCTCTATCCTTTTTTGTCCCACCGGCCTTAATGTACATCTCAGCGTCCTAGAACACGGGCAGAATGGGATCTACCTGTCTTGAAATGATCCCTACTCATCATCTAATGTTATCATCTCAACTCCTATTGTTTGAAAGACCAGCTCTCTGTTCGCCGTTCGGTATCTTTTCCCGCCAAATTCTATCTCTCGATCAGAGGCACCAGCTGCACCGGCATAAGCTCGGGCAGGAACACGAGCAGGAGCAGCAGTTCCACTGCCATTGACAGCAGCAGCAGCAGCAGTTCCACCGCCATTGGCAGCAGCAGGTGGGCCATGAGCAGGCGAACCAGCAGCAGGCGCCGCAGCACTCCCCGCACCAGCACCACCCCGTCTTCCTCGGCCGCCGCTCCTCCTCCGTCGTCATCTCCTCGAACGCCGACTTGCGGTCCGAAGGGGTCGGCGTCGACTGCTCCTGTTCTTTCTGCAACTGCTGGTAGCCGCCCATGCTCTCCTTCTTCCCCGGCGACGGGTCGGCGAGTCTGCGGATAAGAGTTTTGCATGTCGGGAATGGGCGGTATCAAGCACGATCGATCGTGCTAAAGAATCGTGCCTGCAGCGGGGCGTACGTACATTGGGAAGGCGAAGGAGAAGTTGCTGGAGCTGCCGAAGGAGCCGCTCTCGTGCCGCCGGAGCGCCATGGCCGCCTTGTTGGCCGCTGCGCTCCCGTCGCTGGCGTCTGACACGGCGCTGCCCGGCACGGTGCCGCCGTGATCCGACACCTCGGCGAGCGGCGGTAGCTTCCAGTCCGGCTCGGCGCTGGCGCCGGCGGCCATGGCCTCGTCGTAGTAGTAGTCGAAGTGGGACCTGCTGGGGGCGTAGAAGTCGTCGGACTGGCTCTGGCTGGCGCCGTGGATGCTGAACAGCGACTCGTTGGACGCGATGCTCCACTCCTGCTGCGACGACGACGTCTTGGGCTGGAAGACAGACGCCGGGATCCTGTCCGGGTTGAAACCTTCCATCGTCGCCGCCGGCTTAGCCATGGTCTAGGATTCCGGCGCCACCGACACCGTGCCACCGTCGGACGACGGCGAGTCGTCATCGGCGGCCTTGGGCGGTGACGGCTCCGGAAACGACGCCCAGTCATCGGGTAGTTTTGCGTCCGTGCCGGCGCCGGCATCGGTATGATGGTGGTCGTCGTCGTCTGGCGCTACCACCACCAACGGGGTGCTCATCTGGGACGCGTCGACATGGAAAACGCACTCGGCCGGAGACACCCGCGAGGAGGAGGAAGATGACGAGGACGACGAAGAAGAAGACGACGATGACGACTTCCTGTCGGGATTTACAGCGGCCTCCTCCTCCGGCGCTTCCTCCAACAGTGGCATTTCAGGAGAAGGCTCAGGCAGCTCTGGTGAAAACGGCTTGCCCGGAGAGGCCGGCGACGCCGGCGAGCCGGGCCATTGGGGCTCCATCAGCACTTCCTGCCGTGCCATATGCTAATTAAATTTCGGTCTGAGCTCAAAACAGAACAAAATTGCGACAAAAATTCAAGACCTGAAGAAGGGGAGCCCCAATTCGTGATGGATGTAGTTCGAGATGCTGTCTCGAAGCTATTTTTGGTTTGACTCGTGACAGTGCAAGCGAAGGCGCTAGGAGCCCGGGAAGCCACCCAATTGGGAGCACGAAACCACACCAAATCAAGGCATAATGGTGATTGGTGCGTGCGTGCCGAATTGCAAGAGTACCACTAGTGATTCAGGGCACAACCGCAAAGCTCAAATGGTGTTTTTTTTAGACAAACAGGGAGGCCCTCCCCGGCTCCAAAAGCAGTTCCAGGATCGGACTGTCTCATCTCATGCAGTAAAATAGAACAGGTTTCTGGCACGCAGGCCCAAATGTAAACTAGAGCAACGACATGGGAATAGTTATGTTTCTACAAGATCAACATGACAATGAACGCAAGGTAGCAGCACTTCTCTTCAGAACAAAAGCTCAGAAGGAACTGCGGCGGCGCCAGGTGTAGTCGTCGGATTCATCTTCTTGGGCGGAGTAATCGCTGCTTCAGGCGACCAGCACTCCGTCAACTGCTCCAGTGGAGAGGCCGGGCTCAGGGTCACCATCTTCTTGTCCCAGATGATCGGACTTCGGTCTCGGGAATGGACAGCTCCAGTGTCGTCGGAGATCTTCAGGTTGCCCAGCAGGCAGCTAGGGCCAGCGATCTCTTAACCTCAGTTAGCCACTGAGACGGAGTGGAGCTTTCAGGTGATGTGCCAGAAATTGGCTGAATTCCTGAATCTTGTCCAGAGCTGCCCCCTGGTGGAGGATGCTCCGGTTCTTTACTGTCCTCAGAAGCAAAGACCAGACCTGCTTGATGTTCAACCAAACAGCATTGTTAAACACAAGTCATTCCTACATTTCCAGATGCACCACAAAGCAGCAGATGTAATGGAATTAAGAGCAGAATTCTTAATGTTAGAGATCCAGAATCTAGCTACAGATTCATATTTATGCCCTATATCTCTTGTAAAGAAATCTGAAAGTATTTTCCATGTACATTTTGCTACAACACATTCGAACATGAGGTGGTGAATAGATTCGGGTTCAGAACAGAACACGCAATCTTCTGGCTTTTTCATCTGCCTTTTTTTTTTAAGTTGTCTCTCGTCATAAGTTTATTGTGAGACAATAACCAGAGGAAGATGTGGATCTTAGGGGGAACACAAATGTTCCAAATTGCAGGGATATAAACAGGGAGTACTCTAAAATTTATAACATGATAAAGCGAACTGGAAGAAAAAGTCCCTTTATTCTCCAATTGCCAAATGAGTGAGTCCGTATCACTGGACAGGATCACGCTTTTGGCTATTTGCTCTAACTATAACCACTCTTCTATCATCCGGGGGAAAAAGTTTCTTCTAAATGTGAGTTTAACTCTACGACATCCCACACTTCTGCAATTGTGGAACTTTGTTCGTTACAGGCTATGTAAACATCCCAATATTGGACAGCTAAAGGAGAAGTGCTGAACCACGTGTCTTCCCAGAACCTGATTTTGTTTCCATCTCCTACCATCCATCTAAAACCAAATTTGACCGCTCTCACAACCGACATGACCCTTTCCAGAATCTAGAGCAACCAACAGTATTACTAGTGAAGATATTAAGCCTATTTGTTTTGTATTTGTGGTCTATAATGGTTTTCCAAATCATGTCTTCCTTAGAGATGTATCTTTTTGTCCATGAGCCGAAAAGGCAATGGTTGATTTCTCTCAGGTTTGGAATTCCTAAGCCCCCAAACTCTTTCTTCATACAAACTAGTCTCCAATTAGCTAGGTGCAGCTTACGGTGTCCCTCAAAATCATTCCAAAGGCAATGCGCCATTTGGGTGTTTATTAATTCTAGGGCCCATTTTGGGAACTTAAAAAAGGACATGAGATAAATGGGAATGCTAGCTAAGCAGGATTTTATTGGGATAACTCTACCTGCATAGGACAAGAGTTTCCCTCTCCAGCCTGCAATTCTACTTAGGATTTTGTCGATCAAGGGCTGGATATCCTCTCTCCGCAGTTTATTGTAATGTAATGGAATACCTAGGTATTTTGTGGGGAAGGCTCCTTTTTGGCATTCAAAAATATCCAGAAAAGAGTAGTTTCCTCCTCATCCATATTTTATGGGGATGAGCTCACTCTTACTATAATTGATTGATCCTCATGCCTGAGACTTTTTTAAAGCATGAGAGGACCATTTTAAGGTTTCTAGATTTTTCCTCGTATCGAGCTGTGAGGAGGATGGTATCGTCCGTGTATTGCAGACAAATGATACCCCAGGGCAGATATCAGGGCATAGCCCACTAATGAGGTCCTGCAAAGCAGCCTTGATTAACATCTTAGTAAGCACATCCACTACAGAGTTAAAGAGCAAAGGCGAGAGAGGGTGGTAGAGCGTGTTTGAGCAGTACCGTTTCGTTCCTTGCTCAGTTGACTTCTTCATAAGACTAAAATTTCTCGTCAGTCTTCTATTCTATCTCTATCCTAAGTTCCTGACTTTGAAATAGTCGTTCATAGTTGTCTTACAAATACCTAAACCGCATCTTTAGTGATGAAATCAATACACACTAATACAAATGTAACACTATATTGAATGGTTTGCACGATTTAAGATACAGATCTTCAGTGTCATGCTGAGGTTTGATAGGAATTAAATCTATCCTAGAGGAAGATAGGAGAATGGGAGTGGTTGGGATAGGAGAATTCAAAGATTAGGTGTTACATGATGATCCTCTCTCTACCGTCCACACGACCATGGGGTGTGGGCCTTCCAATGGTCCTTGTCGGTAGGGCCGCTTTTGGGCTTCTTGATGACATGGTGGCCCAACGAGGCCGAGCAAGTATTCATAATGATGATTTTCTACGGGGAGGAGGCCCGTGATATTTTGATAGAAGAGGGGTGCAACATCAACGAAATTGCGAGCATGAGGATTCGAACTCGGGTGGGTGGGAAGGCATCAGCCCCTCCACATCACGAGGCCATGCCTTAGTCTTCGCAAGTATTCATAATAAGTGTCGCCGATTTAGTAGTACAAAATTGTACTAAATCAGCCTCTTATTATGGATAGGGAGTATCTGAAGGAGATATGCCCTAGAGGCAATTAGTAAAGTTTTTTTATTTGTCATATCTCGATTGTTCATAATACGTTTTATACCATGCTATAATTGTATTAAGTGGAAACATTAATACACATGTGGTATGTAAACAACCAGGTCCCTAGTTGCCTCTTTACTAGTCCATTGAGATCAACAAATGATCAAGGTTTCCTGATCATGGACTTGGACGTCAATTGATAATGGAGTCACATCATTAGGTGAATGATGTGGTGGATTCACACCCAATATATGTAGGACGTAGTACTCATGCCTTCCACCATGAGATCATATTTAATTGCTATTTTTGGAAGGTACTTTGATTGTATTAAACGTCACTCCTTATATAGGATGACAATAAAGATGTCCCTCTCGGGTATCCGAAAGAAATATGTTGAGACGTATGATCAAGAGCCCTTGGCCAGCCGCACCATGCAGGAATAGTCCCACATGGCTAAGCCAAGGGGTTTTGCAGCCCTCCTCCACCTTTAAATAGGGGTGCACCCTTGCCTTTGAAAAGGGCATCGTCCTCTCTCTTTCTCTCCTACCTCAAGCGTGGTTCTGCAAATGGAGCTGCGTACGGGTTTGAGAGAGTTCTCTCCACCATACGCACACCGCCGTGCTGCTGGGTCCAAGTCTTCCGCTTCCGCTCCTTGTCTGGGTCGGAGCCCGGAGGTCGTCGTTTGCACCGTACGTGTGCAGAGCTACGAGGTGTTGCACGTGTGGCACTTGGTGGAGTTCGTCTTCACCACCTTGAGGTCGGCGCCGCCGTCGTCTTCGCCGCCCGTCTTCATCACGCGTCGTCATCGAAACAGATCTTTTGATCGTCGACGCTTACGGTCTACAAGGGTATGTACACCGTTCGCTCTGTTGCTTTATATCTGCATAGTAATAGATCCTGGCTATTTAGGTTATCGTTGTTAGGAATTTTTTTGTTTTCTGCACACGATCCCCTTCAGTATCTTATTTTGTTTCTTTGCCAGTTGTGGTTCCTAATGGTCGTGACAATGCCTTCCTAAATAACCAGCATGCCCCTATGCTAGTGTTGTTGAGTGCCGACGATGCAGTGAATGGAGTTCTTCGCAGGTGTTGAGGTCGTAAGGAAGGCCACTCCAAGTTACCTGCACTTGTTGGACCAACTTCTTACCTCGATTGATCAAGCGCTCTCACGGATAGTTACCCGGAACAAAGATAGTTATAGGAAAACCTGCAACAATGTCGTCAATTGAGAGAACTGGGAAGTTAGGACTTCCAATGCAAGTTGGACCACCAATGGATTTTTAAACAATTTGTATGCCACTCCTTTGACACGCTCATGGTTTCTGGATGGCCCAAATAATCAAAAACACCACTTCTCGGAAGCACGTTTCACAACTGACGTTGGTATTGTGGCTGCCAGATACACTTGGTCGTCCACCTCAAAGCACCGCTCTTAATTGTGTTTGTATGCATATATCTTCATCCGTTGTTGCAAACATGACAGGTTCTAATGGATCCTGACATTGGTATTGTGGCTGCCAGATACACTTGGTCGTCCACCTCAAAGCACCGCTCTTAATTGTGTTTGTATGCATATATCTTCATCCGTTGTTGCAAACATGACAGGTTCTGATGGATCCGTTGCTGCATTAGAGCATAGTCGTCTAGACAATTTTACAAATCAAGTGGAGTCAAACCATCAGGTGGGTGAATACCAAAATATTGTGGTTCTTTTTGCCATACAACACTTCAAATGATTTTCCCCGTACAACACTTCAAATGATCATCCTAGCACTCAATGGAACATCGTGTTGTACCAGAATTCGACCTGCGATAGCCAATATGACCATTTCATTGGGTTGGAATGCAAAAAGCTTGGAAGAAATGTCTCTAAACGTTGGTTTTATTTCAGTTTGCCCATCAGTCTATGGATGATGAGCAGAACTAAGATTTGGTGTAGTATCCATCAATTTGAATAACTGTTGCCAAAGCTTGCACATAAAAACTTTGTCATGGATAGATATGATAGTCCGAGGAATCCCATGAAGCTCGCCGGAACAATGAAGTTTCCTGTTATTTCTATCGTGTATCTGAAAGAGCCTATGGAGATGTAATGGGCAAATGGGAGGTTGAAACATAAATTATCAGGCAAAGGAAAAACATAGCAGCCATAGTTCGAACTAGTTATTCTCACCATGGAAAATCTGAGTCAGAATGAGAAACAAAGTGTGAACATGTTGCCCAAAAAATTATGAACTTCAATAACAAGATCTATGAACTTCAATAACAAGATAAAACGGTTGCATATCAGAAATGTGGAATTTGATAACATTGGGATGCCTCGTATTCCTTGAGAGACTAGACCAAGTGCTTACAAAAAAATTGTAGCACAACTAGAAGAAGACGAAAAAACGAGCGCATGAGGGAAGAACTTGAAGCAGCTGAAGCTAGAGCAAACAAACTTCCTCAAGAGGAAGTAGAGAGACTAGCAAAAGCAAAGACATAAATCTCTACATAACTCGAAGAGCGGAAAATTCCTAAAAAAATATCAGAAAAAATATAATTCCCAGGTGCACCAATTAAGAAGAGAAGGTTTTCCTTTGCCTCAACAACCATTCGTGCATAACACAAAACAAAGAAAATGAGACAGGAGCGAGAAAATGAACACATGATAGTATCAGAATCAAGAACTAAATCTTCGTCGGCTATGGCTCTCTACATCCCTCCGCCACATATTGAAGAACAAACTGAGGAAGTTGGCTCTGAAATAGAACTATCTAGTGCAAAACCAATCTTAGTACCCTCACTGAAAACTCAAAACCACCTTAAGAAGTGTAACATATTGTTGGAGATATGCCCTAGAGGCAATTAATAAAGATATTTTATTTGTCATATCTCGATTGTTCATAATATGTTTTATACCATGCCATAACTATATTGAGTGGAAATATTAATACACGTGTGGTATGTAAACAACCAGGTCCCTAGTAGCCTCTTTACTAGTCCATTGAGATCAACGGATGATCAAGGTTTCCTGATCATGGACATGGATGTCAATTGATAATGGAGTCATATCATTAGGTGAATGATGTGATGGACGCACACCCAAATATATAGGAGAACGTAGAACTCAAACCTTTGACCGTGAGATCTATTTAATCACTATCTCTGGAGGGTACCTTGATTGCATCAAACGTCATACTTTAAATAGGTTGACAATAAAGGTGTCGCACATCACGTATCTGAAGGAATAGGTTGAGGCGTAGGATCAAGAGCGGGATTTGCCAATCCACATAGCAGGATAGATACTCTGGGCCCACTCGGTGATATTACATCAATGAGCTTGCAAGCATGTGACTAGGTCACGAGGATGTAATATCACAGACGAGTAAAGATAGTATTGTCAATGACGAGATCAAGCTAGGTATCTGGATACCGTAGAACGAGTCTCGAACAAACTAAGTATCGCCAGGCAAAAGGTATAGGACTTGACGTTTAAGGTTCAAACGATGGAAAATATTCGTGGACGCACAGGGACTATCATGGGTTTCCAGATCTCGCTGTTAGTCACTGATCAAAGATATGTCTCGATCATGTCTGGAGTGATCCCAAATCGTAGGGTGGCACACTTAAGGTTAGACGGCGGTTTAAATTAGATTGGATATCGAAGAGAAAATAGAGAAGGGTTCCGGAATGGTTCCGGGACATATCCGATGAAGTTCGGAGGGCAACGAAACATGTTTCCAAGGTCAAATAAATTAGATAATGTGTATTTAATATTAATTAATGTAATTAATTATTAAATATATTTTATTTATTTTGAATTTTAAAGGCAACCCACCTAAATGGGCTTTGACCGGAGGTCAAAGGGCCCATTTTGGGGGAGCCGCACCCCACAAAGCGGAGGGAGGCCGGCCGGCCTAGGTGGGCCACAAGGGGCCCACCTAGGGCCAGCGCACCACCATGGTGTGGGAATAGTCCCACATGGCCAGGCCACCAAGGTTGGCAGCCCTCCTCCGCCTTTATATAGGGGTGTCCCATGCCTTGAAAAATGCATCATTCCTCTCCTTCTCTCATCCGTTAAAGATGTGACTCCGCAATTGGAGCTGTGCACGGGTTGAGGGAGTTCTCTCCACCATACGCACACCGTCGTGCTGCTGGATCCAAGTCTGCTTCCGCCGCTTCGCTGGAACTGGAGCTCGGGGTCGTCGTCTACACCGTACGTGTGTAGAGCTACAAGGTGTTGCACTTGCGGCACTTGGAGGAGTTCATCTACTCGACGTTGAGGTCGGCTTCGTCGGCTTCATCAACAACGCTTGTGCGGGAGCGTAATCCCCGCTTTTCTGTCTACAAGGGTATGCTCATCGATCTCCTCCGTTACTCTATATCTACATAGTAATAGATCTTGGCTATTTAGGTTATCGTTTTAGAATTTTTTTTTGTTTTCTGCATACGATCCCCTTACATATATCAGACCTAGGGCTATTGATATTTCTCCTATGATGCAAATGGAAACTCTCACTAAAGTTCACTTCAAAAGAACAATAAGGATCTCAATCAAAAATGAAGAGGGACGAGATCATCAAACTAAAGATAGAAATAGATGCCAAGCAAGAAACTTCACAGAAAAGGTCAACCTCAAGCCTCCAAGCTAGTGAAGGATAAAAATAATCATCAACACGCCAATAACTACAACAAGGTGTTAAATCTAGAGTTCAAGTTATGTGATACGATCATCATCCGTACTTGAAACCAAGAACTTCCTCAAATCCAAGATTTTGGACAAAGTTTTAAGAAGTTTATTATGAGACAGTATTGATGAAAGAAGACAATTTCGCATACATGAGATTCATCACTCATCAACAACTTGAGTCGTCTCTGCCATACTACGCGCATATGAAGCAACTTCATTGAAGCAAAACTCATAGACTTCATCATTATAAGACATAAAAAAGTTGAAGACATTCTTCAATTCTCTAGATATTGAATATCCTTCACCGAGCTTAAACTCAGGGCGTCTCTGCCGTTAAATCGAGGATCAACAACGGAGGAGTTGCCGTCCACCTCTGTTGACACAGCCCGAACGGCTTAGAGATAACATCTTCAACACGGTAATCACCTGACCATGATAAGCAGTTGCAACTTGTGCGGCTATAGTTTTTAGGCAAATCCTACTCAATTGAATGTATAGCACGACCGCTAATTTGCACTAAGGCCATATGATAATACATAGTACTAGCCTCAGTAGAGCCACATTCTTACACCCTAGCAGGATGTGCATGTGAAATATGCCATCTTCTTTGTCAATCCCACACGGATGAGCAACAAGCCAAGCGCAAAACAGGGGTTCAACCCCCATATGCACCATGCAACTGCCTAGTTGTTGGACTGCAAAGGCACTTGAAGAAGAGACGGGCGTTGTGATCTTCATACACCCAGCGGGGGTCTTGGAGTCGTCGGTGGCTAGAGGTCCTCCAGGCCCAAGGCGGCAAAGAGCAGCGCACCCTGGACCATCCCCAACTCCCTCGTCTTGTAACCCGACTGGAGGCCCGTCACCACGGCAAGTCCCGATGGAACTCAAAGCCGAGGGAACGTGGGAGGACATCACCTTCATGGAGAGGAACCGTGAGGGGCGAAGGAGCGCAACAAGTTGGAGCTTGGTCTCCCCCGACATGGCCACCATGGATACCACGGGGAGGATGAAGAAGACCAGAAACCCTAGATCTACTTTATTGGAGAAGCTAAGCCTAAAGGGAAACAACAAGGAAAAGAACCAGACCTCCCTCCTCTACCCCGTCGGCCACCATGGCCGCCGCCGACGGTGAGAAGAGAGACCGGAGGATCTGCCGGAATTGAGGGTCAAGGAAGGAATGGGATAATCGCCACAGAGGGCAGTCTCCATAGAGGAAAAGTCGAGGTGAGGCTTGCGTTATACACTATGTATATCATTTGCTTAAGACTATGTTGATTGCTTAATGCTTGCTTTTGTTTTGTCGTATCTACTGCTTTGACATGTCACACAAACATCATTTTGTTTGAACCTCTTATTAGGTTGTCTCTTTATCCCTTTTCTCAACCATATGATTGTTGCAAGTGCATCATATCTATGCTCGTTTACACATGCTTAGTATTTCAAAAGAAATAGGGGGAGTGTTGATCCTATGTTTGTGCATTTTGTATTCGAATCCATGTCTAGTTCCACCTCCCCTTGAGGGGAACCATCGAGATCATTCGATAACTACAAGGATGATCTTTGGATAGAGGCAGACTATCTCTATGGCCAAAGCAAAGCCATCGCCCACTCTGCTCTAGGATTTTTTTTTTGTGCCATATCCTCAACTTTATGGATTAAATATCAAAGATCTATCATTGATTAAACATAGAGATTAAACATAGATTGTGTTACGTAAAAAAACCTATAGATTGTGTTCTTGGAGGACGAGACGAGCTATTTGCTCTGCCTAAAACCCTATGGGTATATTTGCGGCCCAGATCAGCAAGGAACGAGTAGATTGGGGCCTTTTTACCGGAAAGACCCTTCACTATCCGTATGTATTACTGAAATATTCAAGTATTCAGAATCATTGAAACTCTTTTACTGAGAAAATTAACACAGTACTAGTATTTGCATTGCTAGTATATATCTTGGACAAATATAGATGGTTCTCTTCTCGCGTATCTGACGCCTCAAAAGATTTCTTGCCCAGAAGACGGAAGAATGTCGACATAGAAAAATCACCTCGGCAAAGGAAAACGAGAATGCTGAAGCAAAGGCAAATCTTGAGCCGATGCTGAAGCTAAAACTGCAAAATCACAACGATAAAGAAAAAGGAGAATGCAGACATTCAACTAGTGAAAACAACGTTTCCATTCGACAGAATAAAGGTAGCATCGTCCCATCAGATCTACGCTTGGTACCATCAGCAGATCATGCATGAAAATGCAGATACAGGACACACAGATTAATACGAGTATAGTCACCACCATCCTCAGATCACTCTAGCTCATAACCCCTTCCTGAACATAACTAACAAAATACTCTCTACCTCCTGATTGATTGATTGATTCATGAAACCACTTCGAAAGCTCTCAAAAAGATGGCCATGGATGGATGCAGAAAGACTACCAAGCTACTGTCAAGTGAACATGCACCTAAAACAAAGAAAATGCAACTGTGGATAGATTAGATCCGAGTCGTGCGATCGATCTTGGCGAGACGCGCGCCGGCGGGTAGCTTGACCGGTCCTAGATGGACAGGTCCGGCCACCCCATGCCCCAGAAGCCCTCCGGCACCGCCTGCGACACCACCGGCGGCTGCTGCGGAAGAGCAGGAGCGTGAGCATGAGACGGCCCCATGCTGGCGCCGCCGCCGCCGAACAGGAAGCCGGTGGCGAAGTGGCCGTAGGGCAGCATGGGGGCGGGCGGCGCGATGAGGGAGCTGAAGTTGCCGCCGAGGTCGAGCAGGCGGCGGTCGGGGTCCATCGCCGCGAGGGTGGACACGAAGGACAGCTCGTACGGCTGCGGCGGCGGCGGCGGCGGAGGCTGTGGGGCGGTGACCGAGAGCGGGAGCAGTGGGAGCGGCGCGGAGACGGAGTGCTGGACCTGGACGACGGGCGCGGCCGGAGCGGCGGTGGCGGTGGCGGCGTGGGAGTGGGAGGGGCGGTTCTTGCGGCGGGAGACGCCGGAGGGCGTGGCCTTGCGGGTGCCGCCGCCGACGGGGACGTTGCGGAGCGCGCCGCCGCGGGTCCAGTAGCGGCGGCACCCCTTGCAGAAGTGGCGCGGCT